>JACYFF010002017.1:50444874-50486647 GCA_017589665.1 Selenicereus undatus | reverse complement strand
TATTATTATTATTATTATTATTATTATTATTATTATTATTATTATTATTATTATTATTGTTGTTGTTGTTGTTGTTGTTGTTGTTGTTGTTGTTGTCGTCGTCATTGCAGTCGTTTTGTCAGAATTTATTTTTCTGAGTTCATTTCAAGGTGTTGCGGGTCTGTCTGCGCTGTTTCATAACCCTGTCTGGTCTCTTGTTGCCCGGTGTTTGGTTTTGCATCCTTATTAGAGTTTATTTTCATTTATTTTTCTCCCTTCCTTTTCCTAGTAACTTCTTTTCTTTTGTTGACTTGAGTCAATTAGGGGTGAGCAATTCAGAGTACTGGCTCAAAAAATTGAGAATTAGAATCATAATCAGTCAAATCGGTTCCTAATTTTTGGAAAGTGGAATCGAAATTTTTTTCGATTCAATTTCAGGATACTCATTGTTTCTAATGTTGAATTTTAGCACTTAATAAATTAATTTTTTATGTATTTGAAGTGGGAGATGGGGTGTTTGATTTTTTATAACTCCATCTTCTATCTTTACACCAAAAAGAAAGTTAATTTATTAAATTTATATTTTCTTATCTTAATTGCTTGAAAAATATATTGATTCATTCTTTAACTAGTAATCGAAAATTAAATGACATTGTATTAAATTTACTGTTTGAAGAGTCACTAATTTTCTATGGAAAAAATCATATAGAAAAAGAATAAATGAACAAAAGAAAAGGTAATACTAAAAAAATACATTTTTCTTTCTCTAAACCCATTCTACATATTTTTTTGAGAACTGAAATGAGAACCCGAACTTCTTGGGTGGATCCACTTTTCTAGGAACGGGAACTAGAATTGTTGACCAATTCTGAACAAGTTTTAGGGTGCCTGAGAACCTTTCTCACCCCTAAAAGCGATCACAAAGAGAATTCTAGTGATAGAAAAATATGAGCTAAAGTCATCATCTGGAGACACAAAATGGCCTCTCAAAATTAGCGCTAACAAAAATCTATTCGACCTTATTACCTGAATTTGTCTTACTCGAAAATTTTCAGGTATGATCAAAAAAAAATTGTCCGAATTAAAAATTTGAACATTCGATCATGTCCAAATTGAAATTTGGGTTTGGCAATTTAGGTCCGAGTTGTCCTAATTGTATCACCAATTCGGGTTCGAACAAATTCAGACATTTGAACAATTAGGTTTGAAAATTCGGACAATTTAGTTTAGTTATAATTTCAGTTTGAAATTTCCTGAAGTTTCGGTTAAAAATTCGGACAATCGGGTTTGGACATTAAAAAGTTGAGTTCGGGTTCGATCATATACATAATTTCGGTCAAATTTCCAAAGGTTCAAATGAAAAAATTCAGACATCTGGACATTTAGGTTTAGACATCGGGCATTCGAGTTCGAGTTTAGGTTCAGATTATGCCAGGATGTCCGAATTGCCAGGATCCTGGTGTGGTATTTTTGTGAGAATGCCCAAAATGACCGAACCCTAATTGACTACTAACCAGGATTTTTACCAGCACTACTCCAAATGTAATCATTGTTCTTCCTTTTCTCTTAATTTTCAACATATACATATTGAGAAAATGACCAACAACTCTTAACCACCTCAATGTGAGCTTAACATGACCCATAACACAGACATGTCTGCATAACTAACATTTAGTTTTCTACACTCCCCCTCAAGTTGGGAATACGAACACCCAACTTGGACAAGCTTGTGCTAAAAAATGAACACGGCTTTGGTAAATGCATCAACCAGTTGCGACTTGGAGTGAATATAGCTAGAGTTAATCTTGCCAGACTTCAATTGATCTCTAATATAATGATAGCCAGCTTCAATATATTTTGTACATTCATGAAAGATTGGATTGCCGGTAATGCGTAAAGTCTCCGTGCTGTCACCAAATAGAGAATCAGGCGTCAGATTAGATAGACCAAGATCCTTCAATAATCACATCAGCCACACAATTTCATAGGAAACCAGGGACTCTATGCTCTGCTTCTTCATCTAACTGCCAAAAATTCTGATTTTTCCGACGAAATTTCCGACCGAAAAAGTAACTTTTTCTGTCGAAAAAATGATATTCCAACGGAATAGCTAACCGAAAGGGGCGGTCGGAATAAAGCGGGTCGGGAACATGTTCGGACGGAATATACCATTCCGTCGGCATTGTTCGGACGAAAAAGGATGCCGTCGGAATCGGGTTTCGACGGAAAAGCTTGCATCCTATGGCGAAAGGTCCGTCGGCTCCATCTGCCTTATTTTAAAAAAAAAATCCAAAAAATTTAAAGTTCAGTTGGAATTTCCATCGGATTTCCGTCAGAATCCGTCGAAAATCCATCACCCACAGTCGGAAAATCCGTCGGAATTTTTAAAAGTTTTTTTTTTAAAAAATTGGCACCTTGAGCCAGCCCAAAACTACAATTTACACAAAACCTGCAAATTCAATATTTACAACCACCACACGTGATATATCAATCAGAACTACGTAACCACCACACGTGGTTATATTCATTCAACCAGCACAAGTATTCATTTGCACATAAACACATCGGCATTCTAACTAATTCCAAAAGTAATCATTACACATGGTTACTTTCATTCAACTTCACAATTAGAAACTGTTCAAAATTCCAGATGATCGTAGCACGCGCAAACCCAAACCATTGTACTCAATATACATAACATAATATGAAATTTGCCGAATGTTAAACGTTCTAATAGTTGAAATAGTTCTAAGTAGAGTACGGATCATGCCCAAGGTTATCACCATCACCATCACCATCATCATTTTGACATTGGGGCTGAGGAGGAGGAGGAGCAGCCGCAGCAGTAGCATAAGTGGAGCGGCGGTGCTATCGAGGGAGTGAAGAAAGGGGTGAGCGTGATGCAGAACTAGATGCTTGTTGAGATCTAATGAACTCACTTAGTGTGTTTTGCACCCGACTAAGTTGTTTACTCAACATCATCACTTTCTCTTCGAAATGACGGTTCCTCTCTTCAGTTCGGCGATTTAACTCCGCCATTGCACTTAACTCCTTGTTCAATTGGGTGGCCGTCTGTCGCACATTTGGCTCCTGGCTACCCCTGGATGTTGTTGTGGACTTGAACAGGTGCTTCAGTTTCACCCCTTTTGAACCTAGTCCATACACACACCCCTTTTTGTTTAAGTTGTCTTGCAACCACAGCTCTGTCTCATATGAAATTTCAGATGGATCAGAGCTACGATCTGTCGAGGATTGGGAATTCCTGATCTGTTCCCATTTCTATTGATGCTTCGTCTACAAAATAAGATCAAAAATATTATGTGTTGCAGATCTAATAACGCTAACGGAGTAAGAATATTTTAAACATGTAAAAAATAGATGTTTTACATATGTTTTTTCAAATTTTTTATCAACCCATGTGTTATCCTACTCATGTTGATGAGTGTCTTTAAATAACTCTATTGCAGTCGGCTCCCTTTGAAGCTTCTTAGCCTATACAATATGCAAATAAGTTGAAATATGTAAGAGTTCTTCGTGCATTGCAAATTAAAACACATACAAAGTACAGAATGCAATAAGTTGAAATAAGTGAGAGTTCTTCGTACTTATCAAGCGTCTCTTTTGCTCACTAAATGGGATTGAATCACATGTATGCAAAGAAGGACCCAAGCCATCCTGATCACTGTTCCGGTTCTTCTTCGCTTGCGCACTCACCTTTTGAAATTTTTTGGAAGCCCAATACTCTTGAAGTGACTTCCAAGTGCTGTCAGACAACCACAAAGGCTGCTTGCCCCCTTTCCTTAGCTCCCCAAATGTGTCATTCAATCTACTAGCCCCCTTCTCCTCAAAGTTCCTCCTAATATGGGAGTCATGCTCTGGAGCCCAATAGAAACGCTTTTGTAAAAGAAAAGTCAGCAAAATATAAACGTGTTAGTGAACAACATATTTATAGCTGCAGTCAACTTATTAATTTATCGTACCTTGAACTCGCCAAACCACAGATCCCGTTGTGATTTAGGGACTTTACCCCATGTTAGCCAAGGCTCGGGAATTTGCTCACAAATATCTTTGTTATTTCAAACACCACATCATAGGGAAAAAAGCTGTAAATAAGAAATACAGTTACAAATTTGTGTTCACAACAAACAAATTTATATATATGTTTGGATTCTGAATATACAAAAGTGAAAATGTATAATCACTTACTCTTTACCATCTACCCTAATAAACACCTTGTTGGACGTGCTCCCATGGCTTGAAGCACCTTCACTATGATCTCGACTCCTTTTTTCATTGTGTTGTGGAATGACATGTGGTATAGGGATGTAGGAGTCAAATTGGTTACCCACAAATGCTCATTGAGTCTGAGTGTTAGGAGGTCTTTGTGACTGGAAGAAGGAAATGTCAGCCTGGGGGAACGTAGCAGTTTGAGGTATGTGTTGGGTGAAATGCATGTTTTGGAGGCTGTTGGATCAGGAAAAGCATTCTGAGGGATGTCTTGGTAGTTTTTCCATCCCTGAAACTCCTCCTCTACTTGGCTACTTTGGTTATTATGACCTCTTCCCTGAGTTCTACCACGTCCACGTTGCATACCTAACATCTTTAAGACAAATATACAAACCGTAGTGATCAAATAACATAAAATACAAGAATTAAACAACTTTACCAAATCATACAATGACAATTGTGTCATTAATTATTCAACAAAGACTACATGTATAGAATCACCAAGTGTACATCCATACAACGAAAAAGTCCACATGCGTACAATATGCAAATAGGTAAATTGATTTAATATACATTTAGGAATGATTCTACTAGTCATCATCCTCAATTTCATTGTCCTCATCAGAATCTTCATGGTGGACAACGACTTCGTCTTCAATATATTCATAATTATCATTCCACTCTGCCTCCGCACCTCCCTCGTTTGCACCTTCTTTATTCACAACTTTAATGTCTTCCTCTTCATTCAACAAAGTTGTAGGAATTGTGTCATTCACCGATGTCATGTGAGACACACTACAAAAACGCAACCCATCTCCGACGGACAAAGCGACGCGTAAATGGCACGTCGGAAAATGTCAGAGAAGCCGACGGAAAAGCAGGCGGGGTCCGATGGGGGTCAGTTTTTCCGACGGAAATTCCGACGGAATTCCGTCAGAAATTCCGTCGGAATCCGTCGGCCAGTGTCGCGGATCTCGAGGCCCGGGTGTTCACGTTCGTTTATAAATTTTGGGAGAGGGGGGTTTCGTTCGGTAGTTTGCAAAACTTAGAGAGAGAAGGTCTCAAAGAGGAAGAGAGGGAAGGGAGAGAAAGTGAAGGTTGAAGATTTTTGTAATCGGTAAGTTTTTTTTTTGTTAGTACGTTGTTTAAAATTGAAATAGTTTAGTTATTTGATATTTTGTATGTTTTAAATTTGTCAATTGTGACTGTGACAGCCGTGTTGTCGCCGTCGGTACTGTTCGCTGTCGCCGCCGTCCCCCCGCCGTCGTCGCCGTCGCCCCGTGCCTTTTCCCGCCGGTAATCCGTTTGATATTTCGCATTTGAAGGTTAGTCGAAATTGTTTCGTTTTAAAATTTTAAAGTTATATTCATGTTTGTTATTTTAAATTAAGTATTTTAAGCGTGTTTAATATGTTTTATTGCTGTGAATAATTTAAATAAAATGAGTTCCATCATTATAAAACGTTAAATATGTTAACCATGTATGTTTTTTAAGGTATGTTTAATGTTGTTGTTATTTTTGTGAAAGTATGTATTTTTTGATGAATATGCGAATAATAAGCATTTTTTGAGACGTAGTTAATTTTTTATATGATTTGGTTGGTTTAATATGAAATTTAGTTGTTCGTAACATATGGATGTAAATTTTGTTAAATTTCTATTTCATTTCTGAAGTGTATTTATTTGAATAAGCGAAATATTATATAATAAATATGTACATGTCACCACAAAGGCTAAATGCGTTAAACATGTATGAATTTTAAAGTATGTTTGCATTTCTTTGTATTTTAAAGTATGTTTGATTTTGTTGTTGTTTTTGTGAATTTATATATTTTTTGGTGGCTATGCGAATAATATGCTTGTTTTGGAACATAATTAATTTTTCAAATGATTTGATTGGTTTAGTATGAAATTTATTTGTTTGTAACATATGGATGTAAGTTATCTCACAAAAATGTTACGTACGTTAAAGATGTATGAATTTTAAAGTATGTTTGCATTTTTTGTTCCTTTTTTGAATTTATGTATGTATGTTGAGTGTATATTAATATAAGTTTAGTAAGTATGTTAATAGTAATTATTTCGTTTGGTTTGTTTAATTAGATGAGGTGGGTAATCGATGGTGTCATTTGTTATTGTTGTTTAATGAGATTTATGTAGAAAACTAATATTGTTATGTGAAATTAATTATTTGTAGCATTCATGTGTAGTTACATTAAGTGTTGTGTTTGAGGTGTTGTGAGAATTTTTTATGATAAGAAAAAAGTATTATATTTTTCTGATTTAATATTTAGCGTATATTGTTCTGAATAATTAAACAGCATGTTTAGCATGTGGAATAATTCTAATTTAATATATGTTTCGTTTTGGTAAATGGTTTAATAATGTTAAGTGCGTGTTTTGTTCGAATTGTCGTGTACATTAAATTTTGGTGAATATGTGAATAATATGCCTTTTTTGAGACGTGCACAAGCTAAAAAATCTGCTTTGTTCGACGGAAAATAGCGAAGGAAAATTACACTGACGGACTGTTCGACGGATCCAATTTCCGTCTAGAACTCCGACAGATTGGTCATATTCCGTCGGAATTTCGCGAAATATTCCATCGGCTCACCTGATTTTTTGAACTTCTCTTTGCCCGATAGAAGTGGTAGGTTTTTTTTGAGGAAATGCCTGTCGGACAGAATATTCCGACGGAATTTTACGGCGGATTTTCCAACAGACACGCATTTACGTTGAAAATGTGTAATTTTGAACTTATTTGGAATGTCGGTTTCATCATTTTTTTTTGCATTTTTCTTAGAAATAAGTGACCGGATGAAATTTTCCGTCAGACAACACTTTTTCGTGAATTTTTTTAAAAAAACATCCAATAAGGTGAAGTGGTCCACTGTCTTGAAAAACCCGATTGCTCGAGCAATGGGACACTCCACGCACACACACAAACCTTTTTCTGTCTACGCCTTAGCAAATGCCGCCCTCTTCTAGCCACCATCGGCGCGCTCTGCGGCCGTCCGACATCTTTCGCTCCTCCCTCGAAATCAGCCCCCTTCACTGCCTCAACTGGTCGCTGCATTCGGTGTAGCACTAAGAAACTCTCCATCTTTGAAATGAGTAACTGAACCTAATGTTATTCGAGAGAACATTAAATTGCCATTAAAAGATGAGGAGTTTCTTAGTGTTACATTGAATGTTTCGTTCCCGATATCCGTCGCCCACTCCGTCGGCCCGCTTCCTGACGGCTGTCTCTTTCTGTCGGAATGTGTCCGACGGACGGGAGATTTCGTCGAAACCAGCGGGTCTAGGGGACTTTTTCCTACAGCCATTTTCCGTCGGATTTTCCATCAGAAAATCATTTGTTTGGTTTAATATGAAATTTATTTGTTGCTAACATATGAAATTTATGTTAAGTTTGTTTTTCATTTGTGAAGTTTATTCATTTGAATAAGTGGAATAAAATGTGATAAACATGTACATTTTTAATTATTATATAATTATTATGAAATGTTGAAGTATGTTACACATGTGTAATGTGTTTTGTTTTAGGGAATACTTAAAATTTCTTAAGTATATGAATATTTTCTTTGGTTTGTGATATATAAATTAACGTTTTGTAAGTATGTGAATTGTATTATATGTAATTAAGTTGGTTTGGATTTATTTAATTCAATGAAGTACGAAGTAATAATTTCATTTGTGTTTAATTTTTATTATATAAGTATGTGAAGTGTTCTGCTTAATTAGGTGTGTTATGATGTATTAAATAGTTTTGTTTTGAATATGTTCTGATTGAATATGTGACGTATATTGTTTTGAATAATTAAACAGTATGTGTATTATGTGGAATAATTTTAATTTAATTTATCTTTCGTTTTGATAAATGGTTTAATAATGTTAACTACGTGATTTTTTCGGTTTGGTGTTTGATGTTTGATGTTCAATGACATTTATTTTTACAAATAATATGTACTGTCTTGAATTTTTCGTTGAAATGTTTAAGTATGTTAAGTATGTGAAGTGTGAAATAAATTATGTAATTTATGTTTAATGCTTAATTAGGTGTGTGATGATATATTTAATGGTTTTGTAAAATATATTTTAATGTAATTCATACATGTATGCTAAACTGGTTGAATTCATTTGTGCAAGAATTTTATTACAATTAATTGTAGTGTACGTAACAATTAAGGAATTCATATTAGGAACATATGGATGGGCCGTTGCATCGTCAATGGATGTATAGAAGAAGAAATCCTAATGGACATGGACTTAGAGAGGAGTGGTTGGAGGGAGTTAATATGTTTGATGAATTTGCACGAAATCAGGAGGAGTATAAAATTAATGGAGTTTATAGATGTCCATGTGTCAAGTGTAAGAATATGCAATATTTTGCACCTGACATTGTAAAGTCCCATTTGTATAGAAAGGGATTTGTGAAAAGTTATTAGTATTGGACGAGTCATGGAGAAGAAGATAATTCGAAAGTTGGGGGTGCAAGTAGTTCACATTCTATGAATTTTGATTATGGCCCTGTTCTATTTCGCGTTTTTTAGGATTTAGCTAAGAGCTTACATCTCCTTACAACTTCTTACATCTCCTTACATCTTCTTACATTTTCTTACATCTCCTTACATCTTCTTACATCTCCTTACATCTCCTTACATCTCCTTACATCTTCTTACATCTCCTTACACCTTCATTTTATTTATTTTGTATTTATTTTGTATTTTGTATTTTTTTATTTTTTTATTTTTATTTGCTAATTTTAAATTTTAAATTTTTTTGTTCTTTATTTTTTAGTTTTTATTTTTTATTTTTCTATTTTCTTTATTTTTTTATTTTTCATTGTTCATATGTTATTTTTAATTTTTTGATTTTTAATTTTTTAATTTTTTATAATTTTTTAATTTTAAAATTTTTAATTTGTAATTTTGTAATTTTTATTTTTTATTTTTTTATTTATTCTTTTATTTTTCATTTTTCATTTTTAATATTTTTTATGTTTTATTTTTTATTTTTTTATTTTTTATTTTTTAATTTATATTTTATAATTTTAATTTTATAATTTTTTTATTTTTTTATTTTAACTTTAAATTTTAATTTTAATTTTTAATTTTTAATTTTTAATTTTATAATTTTCAAAATTTTCAAAATTTTTAGTTTTATTTTTTATTTTTTCATTTAAATTTTTTATTTTTTTATTAAAAAATTAAAAAATTAAAAAATTAAAAAATTAAAATTAAAATTAAAATTAAAATTTAATATTAAAAATTAAAAAATTAAAAATTATGAATTAAAAATTAAAAATTAAAAAATAAAAATAAAAATTACAAATTACAAAATTATAAAATAGAAAATTAAAAAATAAAAATAAAAATTACAAATTACAAAATTTAAAAAAATAAAAAATAATAATTAAAAAAAATAAAAATAAATAAATAAATAAATGAAAAATAAAACAATAAAATTACAAAAATTACAAAATTACAAAAAATACAGGAAACAAAAAAAGTAAAAAATAAAAATAAAAATGAAAAAAAAATAATAAAAAAAAATAAAAATACAAAATACAGCTTCTTAAGTATATTATTTTAATATTATTATTTTTCATCTAAAACAAATTATACTATACAACTCTTTTACAATTCAATAACTCCTTATATCTATCCTTACAACTCCTTACAGCTTCTTACATCTTCTTGCAGCTCCTTACATCTCCTTACAGCTTCTTACATCTCCTTACAGCTCCTTACATCTCCTTGCAGCTCCTTATATCTCCTTACAGCTCTTTACATCTCCTTGTATCTATCTATCTATCTAAAACGCAAAATAGAACAGGCCCTATGAGCACAACGATTATAATGATATGGAGAATATGGTGCATGCTGCGTTCCAAGCTAATGAAATGAACATGAGTAGTCCGCATGACGTAAATCCTGATGCCTTTTACACTATGCTTGAATCTGCCCAGAGACCTTTGTATGAAGGGTGTGATATAACTGAACTTGAAACATCTGTGAGGCTACTGAGCATTAAATCGGGACACAACATGTCTCAACGTTGTTTCAATGAAGTTGTTGGCCTGATGAGAGATATATGCCCTTCTGAAAGTGGCATTCCGAAAAATTATCATCAGCAGATGAAAAAAGTGAGAGACTTGGGTATGGATGTTCAGGAAATTGATTATTGTCCAAATGGTTGCATTCTTTATTATAAAGAAGATGAGAGTTTGTCCGCATGCAAATTTTGTGGACATGCAAGACAATTACCAAAGAACTCCAACCAACGAGGTCATAAGGATGTACCATATGCAAAAATACAGTACCTGTCTTTAATTCCAAGACTGCAACGATTGTATGCCTCCAAAAAGACTGTCGTCCATATGAGATGGCATCATGAGCACCACCAAGAATCGGGTGTTCTCCGACATCCCTCATATGGTTTAGCTTGGAAGCATTTCGACCAAAAGTATCCAAACTTCGCTGCAGAACCTCGGAATGTGAGGTTAGGTCTTTGTGCTCACACCATTTTCCATATCTGGAAGATTGTATTCTGTGTGGCCGGTTGTGGTAACACCTTACAACTTACCTCCTGAAATGTGTATGACTACCCCATACATGTTTTTAAGTTGCATTATTCCGGGTCCAACAAATCCGAAGAACAGGATTGATGTGTACTTGCAACCCTTAATTGATGAGTTGAAATTGTTGTGTGATGTTGGGGTTGATACATTTTATGTATCAAGCGGTGCAACTTTTAGATTGCATGCCGCATTGATGTGGACTATCAATGATTTTCCCGCATATGGTATGCTATCTGGATGGAGTACTCATGGGTTGCTAGCATGTCCGGTTTGTATGAATCAGAATTGTGCATTTCAGTTACAGTATGGCCGAAAGCGATCTTGGTTCAATTGCCATCGTCGGTTCTTGCCTCGGAATCATTGTTTTAGAGCTAATAAAGTCGCTTTTCGTAAAGGGAAGAGCATACACATTGGCCCTCCCCGAAGGATTCCTGGTGAGATGTTGTTTGATACGGTATCAACTTTGCCTAAAGTGACTACAGATATCAATTTTCAAATTTCGGGATTTGAGGAGAATGAACATAATTGGACAAAACAAAGTATCTTTTGGGAGTTGCCATATTGGAAGCATCAACTTCTGAGGCATAACCTTGAGAAAAATTTCTGTGAAAATATTATAAACACAGTCATGGATGTTTCGGGAAAAACAAAGGATGACATCAAAGCAAGGATGGATATGTCTATTTTGTGTAGTAGGCAAGAGTTGGACTTGGCTACAAGAGGGTCAACTGATAGATTGTGTAAGCCAAAAGCCAAGTTCGTACTATCGCTACCTCAAAAAAGGGTTGTATGTCATTGGTTGCAGGAGGTTCATGTACCTGATGGTTATTGCTCTAATGTGGGCAATTGGGTGGATCCATCTAACACAAAGTTGCAAAATATGAAAAGCCATGATCATCATGTGTTTTTGGAGAATCTTCTTCCGGTAGCTTTTGATGCTCTTCCGGATGATGTGTTGGGACCCTTGGTCGAATTGAATGAATTTTTCAGAAACTTATGCTCTAGTGAGTTGCAAGTACGCATGCTGGAAGAGATGAACAAGAACATTGCTGTAATTCTGTGTAAATTGGAGACTGTGTCCCCTCCCGGTTTTTGGAATGTCATGGAACATTTGCCTATTCACTTAGCCGAAGAAGCTTTGTTGGGTGGCCCTGTTCAATATCGATGGATGTATCCTTTTGAGAGGTACTTCGGTTGTCGAAACCTATGGCAAAGAATAAAGCCCGTGTTGAAGCATCTATGGTTCACACATACTTGGCGTTTGAGATAAAACATTTCGCTGAGTACTATTTTCAGTCAAGCTTGGATAGCCCAAGTATAGGGCGTAATGAGGGTATGCAACAGCCTGAACCACAAATGCCAACGCTATCGGTGTTCAACCGTAAGGGTACTCCATTTGGGAATCGAGGCCGAAGATATCTCACTGAGGCGGAGTACCGTGTCGCTCGCCTTCACATTTTACTGAACTGTGGTGAAGTGCAACCACATCTAGAGTGAGTACATCAGTTACTGAAAGTTTCATTTAAATACTTAATAATTGTCGAATAATAAGTAATTAGTTTCATTTGTTAAACATTACAGTTGGTTCAGACATCAGTTTCGCGGTCATAATCCAAGTGCGAGTGATGTGAAAGTTGACTTGTTTATCGAGGCAAATTTCGCACAGTGGTTCAAGTGTAATGTAAGTAATCTGTCATAAGTAATCTTCAACTTCCGAAACACATTTCTGTAATTCTGAAGAGGATTGCCTTCTTTTTCTCTTCGTAGGTCAATTCTTATCGGGTGTTTAATGATGAGAGGCAAGATTTTTTGGTGAACTTATCTCATGGACCGCTTACGGTGGTGGAGTGTTTTTCTGAATATAAAGTTAATGGTTATCGGTTTCATACCAAGGCCAGAAATGAAGGTAAAGCAACATATAACTGTGGCGTCTGTGTCAAAGGAGTTGGGGAAGGTGACGAAGTATCAGGGGGTTATTATGGTGTACTTTACGAAATTGTTCGTGTTGAATTCACGGGTGAGCCAATTAAAAAACATGTTCTTTTCAATTGTGAGTGGTTTGACTCGGATGTTCCTCGGGGGTTACGTTACCCTAAATTTACCCCATATCCCGAGGTGAATCATACCATACGTTACAGAAAGTATGACCCATTCATATTTGCTGATGTTACAACCCAAGTGGTATATGTTAAGTACCCTGAGGGGATATCAGGAAAAGCGAATTGGTGGGTAGCTATACCAAACAAACCTCGCGGTGCTCCTAAAGATAAAGAAAACCTAGAACTTGCCTATCAACAGTTTGGAATGACAAACATGAATGTGGACAATGTCATAGTCACCACATTAGTCGATGAAACTGCAGAGGCTGATGATGTTGATGAACATGATTGGGGTGATGATGATGATGGGAATAGTGAACATGATGATGGTGATGAAGAGGATCAAGAAGGTGAATGGGAGGATGAAGATGAAGACACTGATGATGGCCATGATGAAAATACGGCAGTGCAAAGTGGTGATGATGACGATGACACTGCGTCCCACTATGATTGATTGAATTGTTTTGTTGTATGGATATTTATGCATATGTATATAAAGCGTTTCTTTATTGCAAACTCAAAAAAAAAATTGTTTGTATGTACTGTAATTTTTCACTAACAACAGTATCAAAAATGGCGCAGTTTTATTTTTTTGTTCTTATTTTTTAGATGTCTGGAAACAATGGTGGACGTGGTCGTGGTCGAACGGGCAGGAATGATGCCGGTAGAGGAGTACCACAACCGACTCCACAGTATGATCCCGCAGATCAAACTTATGAGTCGAACGCCTTTAGTGGAATGTTTGGAGGTTTTCTTGATCCAAGTCAACCATTCGGAAATTATTTTGGTAGTATGAATGAGCAATCCCACCTGCAACCACCTTTCTTTGGTGCGGGTATGCAAACACCAATTCAACCAAATATTCCTTACATGGGTGATCGTTCATCTACTCCATTAGTTTATCAACAGTTCGGTACTGTTAGTCCGCATTTCAACAGTAATCAGTTTATGGGGCAACCTAGAATGCCAAGTCAGTCAGTGCACAACGAAGGGGTCCGCAATGAAGGGGGAGGAAGAGATAGACACAGTCCTACACCTGAAAGTGACACAACGAGCACCAATAATAAGATATATTTACAACCTGATGGTCACAGGTAAGTTTATTATGAAGTTTGTAACTTTTTCACTTCTCATATTCTTTTGACACATGTAATCTTTATTGCTAACCAATTCTTTTTGTGTTCTTAGTTTTGTTCCATATCAGGGTGTAGTTCAGAAAATAGTCGAAAGCTTTGCAGGTAAGTACCCACGTCCTTGGACCACGTGGGGGGAAGTTCCACAATCTCAAAGAGACATTTGGTTCAATGAGTTCAAGGTTCATAATTATCTGTGCAATGAATTTGAAAGTCGTGATTGGATTGTTAATTTGGAATGTTTGATTACTAATATGTATACTTCAATTTCACCGCAGAAACACTACTACTGGCATCCAGACAACGAAAGGCAGATACGGCGTAACTTTGAGTACAGAGGTGCCACTCGACTTAGGGACATTCTAGGATACGCCAGGAAGTACAGCAAAAAACCAAAGTGGTTACCGCCTAGTGTTTGGAATGATATGCTCAAACATTGGAGTGACAATGACAACTTCAAGAAATTGAGTGAACAAAACAAGAAGAATAGATTGAGTGATGTTGAAGGTTTTGGTCCTTCGATGCATACATGTGGCTCAATTCCGATTAGTGAAAGGAAAAGGTGTTTGGTAAGAAATTTGATTATTAATAAATGTATTTGTTATATATAAAGCATGATATGGATTGAGGTCCTCGTTCATCATCATCGCTTATATTTAATTGCGATTTACTTTTTTTTTCCAGGCCCAAATATTAGGTAGGGAGCCCACGTGTGAGGAATTGTTCAAGGACACTCACTGCAAGGTGAAAGACAAAACTTTTGTGGACAAAAAATCTGCCAAAAAATATGTCAGTTTCACACATTCTATTTAGAGATAATTCATATGTGACAATTGTAGGTTTGATTTAAAATAGTTTTATTTTGTATAATTTTCAGGAGGATCATCAGAACAAATGGCAGGAGTACTCCCAAGCTGCAACTCAAGGGGGCTCTCAACTGCCACCTATGACCCAAGAGGAGTTTTGGATTAAAGAAAATCTCGACAAGAAAGGCCGTGTATACGGTTTTGGCGCAGAGGGGGTCAAGTTGAAAAAATCGGCTACTATTGCAGTTGCACGATACTCATCAGCTGAGCATTTTGATCCAAGACAGCAAGCACAACTCTTCAATGAGAGCATAACTAAGCAAGCAGAGGCTATAACTCAAATAGCCAAGAAACAGGGGAAGACAGAGCGCTTGCTGAAAATTTTTTTAAGATTTTTCAAAGGTCAAAGTGCAGGCTCCTCCAACCAGATCAACTTGAATCCCGACGATGAAGAGGACTCCGAAGACGACAACGATGATGATCCCACAAATGTATCCGACTCCGAATAGTTTAGTAATTGGCGTACATTTTAAACAATTTCCTATGTCGTAATTCATATTTAATTCAGCATGTTTCTTTTGACAGATATATCTATAAAATTTTATCTTTGATAATTATATTGTTACGCGTGTATTAATTTTGCGTAATTTTTTTTTTTGGTTTTCAAGCAAAATTTTCTGCAAATTACTTTTTCTTTCGGATTCTCAATCCTTAAAAAAAAATTCATAAAAAAATTTTTTTTTTTAAAAGAAATTTTTTTTAAAAAAAAAGGGGAATTTCCATCGGAAATTCCCTCCCCATTTTCGAGCTTCGCTTTCTCCGATGTTGCAGGTTTGTCCGACGGACTATTTCCGTTGGAAATTCCATCGGACACCGTCGGGAAAAATTTTGCAACGAGCCCAATCCCGACGTACCTTTTCCCGTCGGATTTTCTGTCGGAAAGTCCTTTTCCCGTCGGAAAAACATACTTTCTCCGTCGGTATTTCCGTTGCAGATCAGCTGTGTTTTTGTAGTACATATTCCTCTTGAAATGCAACTGGTAAAGTGAATTCGCTTATTCACTTTATGTCTGGGTTTGTTTGGTACAACAAACCACTAGTTAGACTTATCTCTTTTTCAATTTGGGTATTTCATGTACATTACTTGGGTTGCAGAACTAGCAAATATGAATGGATCATATTTTCTATATCTTCGAGTGGCATTCACCTCTACAAATGGACATAGTTTTGGACAACGTGTTCCTCGAAGGGTGTTATCAAACCAATCACATCTGAACAATATACATTGTTTGAGCGGCTCTCCAAGATATTCAATGCGAATAACCTGTTGGAGGATTCCATAATAATCATCCTCATATCCACCTTCCTCGCTCCCTTTAACACAAAACCCACAGTTGAAAGTCTTTTTCCCTTCACACCTTTTTTATGTGTGAAATAGAAATCCATTAACTCTGAATGGAGGCCAAGATGTAACTTTCCTTAAAGGCAATTGAGTCAAGTGGTATATGTGTACTTAGCGTTCGTCATTGAAGATTTGTACAATTTCAACCTGCATTAATTTTTACAAACTTGATCAACATGGGAACCATATTGTGTGAGATGTGCTGAAGGAGATGAATATATAATATAAGAGGCAAGTTTATACTCTTATTGCTTTTTTGAACCACCAAATAAATTCAGTCTCAATTAAGGCATCTATCTCCACATTTGTTACAGTAGGATTTTCATGTAATTGTTGTTGTTTGAATAAATTGTGAGAATGATATTCATCAGCACTAAGTTCCCAATTAACTTCATTACAATACAAAAAAGGCGCAGGTTGGACTTATTCGATGTAAGGTTAAACTTCATTACAATTCAACAAAATGTAAAAGTGTGCAACGTACAACTCTTCATCAATTAGGTACCTCTGTGTACAACTTCCCACTGGAGTTCCTTGGGTTTGAAAAACTGATAAAGTAGGTTGCATTTGTGGCTCGTCATTGTGATCCTCTTTACGTCGACGTCTTGTGCGCATTTAAGGCACATCAGCGCCGAAGTAATATGAAGAAAATTGCGATATCTCAAACACCAAGTATGCTTCAGCCATTGATCCCTTAAGATGAGTTTTGTTTTTTATCTTCTCCTTAAGCCATCCAAAGTACCTAAATTACAACAACTTATATAAGTATTTCAGTCTAACAGTACTGCTGAATTTAGTGCTCTACGATATTTGGATAAATATTTACCTTTCAAATGGATAAATCCATCGATATTGCACTAGAACCCCCTAGGTATGCTTCTTCTGCCAAGTGTATAGGCAAGTGCTCCATGACATTAAAGAATCCCGGTGGGAAAACTCTCTCCAATTTACAAAGTATGATGCTTATATTACGTTGCATTTCTTGTAGCTTATCAACCCTTAATACGGTTGAGCAAAGATTTTTGAAAAATTCACTTAATTCAACGAGTGGTTCTAATACATCATCTGGAAGGGCACGAAATGCTATTGGCATAAGCATCTGCCAAAATACATGACAATCATGGCTCTTCATGTTTTGAAACTTTGCAGACTTCATATCTACGTAGTTTGCAAAGTTGGAGCAATATCCATCAGACATTGTTAGTTGTTGCGCCCACTCACACACCCCTTTTCGTTTGTCCAAAGAAAGGGCATAGGAAGCCTTCGGTTTTAGTGTTTGGCCATTAACACTATGTCTGAGGTTCAGTTCACTCCGATCACATATCTCCGCCATATCTAACTTTGCCTTAACATCATCTTTTGTTTTACTAGATACATCCATGACCGTGTTGATGATGTTATCGCAAAAGTTCTTCTCTGTGTGCATTACATCCAACTTGTAATGTAGTAGTTGGTCTCTCCAATAAGGTAACTCCCAAAAGATGCTTTGCTTTGTCCAATTATGAAAATTCTCCTTAAAACCCGGGATGATGAAATCTCCATCAGTGGTTACTTTAGGAAGACTTTGAACCTCATGGTATAGTTCCTCCCCATTTTTTTTGGATGGAGTACCATCGTTCACAACTTTTCCTCTACGAAATGCAGTTCAGTTCCTTCGAAATGCATGATGTCTAGGCAAGAATCGACGGTGATAGTCAAACCAGGATGGTTTGCCCCATGTTTCAAATGTCCTGCTTTCAACTTCTCCATACAAACAGGGCAACTCAAAACACCATGAGTGCTCCATCCAGATAACATTCCAAAGGCTGGGAAGTCATTTACTATCCACATTAATGCAACTCTCATAACGAAGTTTTGTCTCATTGAAATGTCATAAGTTTGAGCACCATCTCATAGCATTTTCAACTCATCAATCAAAGGTTGCAAGTACACATCTATTTTGTTCTTCAGATTTGTAGGCCCAGGTATAATGCAAGTTAAGAACATATATGGCGTTGTTATGCACATATTCGGGGGAAGGTTGTAAGGTGTCACCATGATAGGCCAAATTGAATAAGGCCATGCAGATTGTGCAAATGAGGTAAACTCATCCGCACACAAACCAAGTCTCACATTGTGGGGCTCCGAAGCAAAATCTGAGTGTTTGCAATCAAAATGTTTCCATGCTTCCCCATCTGAAGGGTTACAAAGAACACCATCCTCACGCCTCTTGTTATAATGCCACCTCATGTGTTCAACCGTGCTTCTTGAGGCGTAAAGGCGTTGTAACCTAGGTATCAACGGGAAGTAGAACATTTTCACATATGGTTTTGGTTTCCCATTATCGCCTGATTTCTTTGGCTCCCATATTGGTGCATCACAAAACCTACATTTTTTAACTGCTGAATCCTCCTTAAAGTACAACATACAACCATTGCGGCAACAATCAATGGTTTGTACATCTAAACCCAAACTTCGAACCTTCTTTTTCAACTCTGAGTAATTTCTGGGGACACGATTGTCTGCCGAATAACTCTCATGCATTAATTGCATCACCTCGTTTAAACAATTTTGAGGCATATTATAATCAGATTTGATACTCATTAATCTGACCGCATTTGACAATTCAGTTTGGTTACTACACCAATCCCATGAAGGTCTTTGTGTAGCTTGAAGCATATTATAGAATGCCTGAGCTTTTGCATTTGGTTGCTCATTGCACTAGAAAAAAGGTTGCTTTCCTCTACATTTAATTTTACTAGTAACCACATTTATAAGTGTAGAAATAGCAGTTGCCCACGCTTAGGCTAAATGTCGCGAAGTTAAGTGTGTGGAAGTGTTCTCCACACTTAATAGAAGTGTGGGTAGAGCTATATTTCCCACACTTATACATACAGAGTAAATACTAATTACCCACAATTTATGTGTGGTCATTTTACGCTATGCCCACTGTGGAAGATGCAAGAAGTTATAATTTTCCCCACACTTAAAAGTGTTACTAGTGTCGTTTTAGTTTTTTTAAAAAATAATGCTGGTAATTAATATAAAACTTATTAAGTTAAAAATAGAATAATTGTATACAATTGTTCTCTTTTTAATTAACAAGCTTTATACTAATTACCAGCATCACCCTACATAAAGGAATAAAATTAACAAACTAACAAATTAAAATAAATCAAACATCAATTAATTAAATAAATTATACATTAGTGCCTGAAAAAAAAAGTAATTGTAGACATAGCAACAAAGACTAAGGTAATCAAAACTAAATATTCTTGCATTGTTTTGAATCCATCCAGCTAATCTTAGATACATGATAATAGCTCATCGGTAGGGATGTATGATGTATTCAACTCCAGCATCTGTTTGATACAGTTCTCTCTTCCCAACACCTGATTTCATAAATCTCAGCAAACTTAGTCGATTTGGGGCTGACAATAGCTTGTATGTGTAATCTGTATCGCTTAAGCCATGTCCGAAATGATATACAGGCTTCTCAGTGTAGAAACAATAGGTCCTTCCAGGATATCGTCGAGAAGGATTTGCCCGCATGTTCATGTCATTCATGGGTATCTTGGCGAAGGACTCTAGATAGTGGATACCAAGTCATAGGCAGCCTCCCAACTGTCAAATGAATCCAGAGTTTCTTATTACCTCACTCATTACACCAACTGCATATACAATCACAATATGAACAACAGAATCATAAGCTTAATACTATGACAAGTCTATCTTTTCCCATTCCCCCTAGCTAGGACCACTACTTACCGAACCACTATAAGGAAAATAAATTAATTAACCGAGACAAGGCTTTGTCAAATTATATTATTTGCACTAGCTGTAACAGGAGCCGCCTAATGGAAACCCCACCATTGCCTAATGTGGGTCTCGTACTCACATTTAGCATGGCCTAGGGAGATTCACACATACGCAGTTAGACTTGGTAAAACTGACCCGAGACCCGAAACTCGAACCAAACGACCCGGACCCATACCCAACCCAACATCCGAAATATGCTCACTCGAAAGTGGACCGGAAACCCGAATTGACCCGAAACGAACCATATCTGACTCGAAATTTTCTACAAAGTTGCTTGTTTTGGCATGACAAGCATATTTGACCAAAAATTGGTTGACCCGAAATCGACCCGAACTGAACCATACCCGACCCAATCCGAAATGAATTGAAATCTCATTTAACCCGAACAAGACCCGACCCCGAACTTGATCCAACCCGTACCCGAACCGAATGACCCATTTGCCAGGTTTATACGCAGTCTCAATTTTACGAGCTAAGACAGATTACACTTCACCCATAAAAAGACTTTGACAAAGACTTTTCGCCATAAGGGAGAAAGCCCAATTCCATAAAGAGTGGGTTTGAATCCCAATAAAGCCAAGGGATTATATGGTGGCCCTAGTTTCATCCTTGTATACACCTCTAGATGGTCAAATAAAATGCCATTATAAGTTCAATACTAACCTAGATTATAATCTCCAAAGACAACTTTTGCAAGTGCTTTGCCACCACCTTCACCTAGATACCCAACCCATAGAATGCTAGCAATTCTTGGATCTCCCTTGGCAAAAGATACATCTAGGGGTCATCCACTAGTAAGGACTAGTATTAGGGGCCTTTTGCTAATAGTACCAACCATAGACACGAGCTCCATCTGTTTACTAGGAAGAAGAAGACTAACTCATCTCTATCTTCAGTTTCTTGGTCAAGTTCGGCCCAACAACTAGGATGACATAATCATGAGCTTCAGCCACGAGAAGTGCTTTATTAAACGTTGAATTGGATTCACAAGTTGCATCAAGGCAACCGCGCACATAACTTGTCATCTTGATGTATTTTTGTAGACCTTCAATGTAGTTCTTTGCTCTACATGGAATTCCTGGATGGAAAAAGAAAAAAGATTTGGAATCTGTGGGCTTGAGCAGAGGACATAACCGAAAAATTATGATGAGTTTTACCAAGACCAAAACAATTTAGAAGGAATGCATACACGTGATACTTAAGCCTTAAAAAGAATGATCCCTAAGAATGATACAACAAAGAAATGTTAATCATATGATATAGCAACACTAATGTTGCATATAAAGCATTAAATTGAATTTTTGTAAATTTCATTCAACAAAAGAGAAGTTTATGAAGCATTGCTGAATTTTGCTAATTAACATCATATAAAGACAAGGCTATACAGTGTTCAGATCCATATATGATTTCTTCCTGAGTTAGACCTGAATATCCACCCAATAGTTGGCTTGATGTGCTTGAGCCAATGATTGCTTGAGCCAATGATAGCTAATGATGGCACATCATTCTTGTTTAAAGGTAAGAACTTCTTATCATTCTTAGGAAGCACTATGCCCTGTCTTACTGCTTCAAGAGCCAGTCCCTAGTGCTCTTTTGTGCAGACATCTTGGCTTTCCAACCTTCTAAAGGTTCCTTTTAAAGGGTCTCCATCAAAATATAAGAAGAAAGAAAGGCTCGAGGGGCATTACGTTCTATATGAGTTGAACTTTACCATCAGCGCAGGTCATTAAACACACAAAAGCTGAAGAAGGCACCAAATGGAGAAGGAACTTTTGCATACAATTTATCTAGCCAGTGCATACATGGCACAAAAACGGGCATTGCATCTGAAGCACCTTGGAAAACACTAGGCAAGATCAATAGAAGAACAAGGAATATGACATCAATAATGGAAGACATATAATATGCTGTAGAAAAGCAATTGGTTAAAACTAACCAACCTAGAAAACAATTATACAAGAAAGAAAAAACCTTGACAACACTACAACTACAAGCATCTTATTACTTGGATGGAGAATGATGATCAACATAATCAGGCATAAGACCAACAGTAGGCCAAAACTTTAAAAGTAAAAGATCATAAAATTCAAAATATTTTAAGCCTTCAGTGATAAATTAAGGTTGTATTACAGTTTTATATTTAGCAACGCAATGAAACGTAAGATTATTGAAATCAAAGAATAAGGTTGACAATATATTATACAAGCATCAATTGTTCGATTACATGCATATATAGCTAGAGCCATTTTCAAAGTGGATAGGTGTAATTGACATACACCAAAAGGATTGTCTCGCACCTCAAATACAGACTATTACAAAACACACAAAAAGTGGGGTGTCACTTGAGCTAAGCCACAATAATAGAATTCAACAAAACTTCCCTTCGGTGATCAACCCTCTCCTTCCTTTTTTTTATAGGGCAAAGTAAAAGAAAAATATGGTCAATATACATTTTGTTAGTTATAGCCATCAAAATGTTCCAGTTATAGTCAGAAGCCAGTCAAAGCAAATTATCAATATCCAGTCCTTAATTTTCTATGTGACTAAAACACAAATAACAAGAAAAGAAAAGAGCAAGTTATCGCCAAAAGACCTCCTTGTTGTTGAGCTTTGCCCTTCTTTTATCGTGAACCTCTTGTATCCAAGTGTTAACATCATAAGTCATCTAACTCAAGACCAATGCTGTCAGATTAGTTCGATGTAAAATCTAAGAAAATATCTAATAACAATAGCCTAGGTGATAATTTGGCATGATAAATGAGAAGAAAGCCCATATAGCATAAGAATCTATCACTCCCTCACCAACTTAGGACTAATGCTATCTAATTAGATTAATGTAAAATAAGAGTAAACATCTAATAGCACTAGACCATCACAACTAATAGATATCCTGAACCAGACAATAAGAAGCCCTTACCTCCAACCAACTAATGTTAACACTTCAGCTGCCTAAAGCAAAACCGAAGTATCCAAAATTAGAATGGAGGAAATTATCAATAGATCAAGTCAATTGGAAAAAGAATCATATAAAATCAATAAGAGAGAAGTGCAAATTGAAGCCCTCGCTAGAGGCTCTTTGTCCTACCAAGCAGCTCTATGCTACCTACAACCTGTGTCACCAAACCACATCCTAAAATTAGGATGCCTTCATTGCATGTGTGCAGATATTGTAAAAAAATTCCCAACAAGGATCATTCATGCTATGAGGATTCTTACTAATGACAAATCGGTGAGTAATCAACTAAGAATCTTAAATATCATTAAGGTTGAAAACACAGGAAAAAAAACCCCAAAACAACTTCAATTTAATAAAATTGAAGCACAAATCAAAGAAATTGTGCCCAACATGTATCAAAGGGTGGAGACTATCAACAGCCACCCACCTAAAAATCAAAGAAGCTACAGGACAATTTATTCTATGAGGGCTAAACCACTAGCTTCGACAGACAAGCTCAAAAAGGCAAACTTTTAGCATGAATTATCATACTAATCGAGGTCATCGATGATTCATTAGATGCTTCACCAAAAAGCACATAATCAAGATATCGAAATTTTGTTTGCCTCAGATGAAAATAATGAATTGATTTCACAGGTTATTGCAAACAAAATTTTGTTGCCTAACTATTGTCATCTCACTAAGTTTATAGACCAGATGTCCATATCATTCTTTCTCTTCATCTGAATTTTTATGTTTGGCTGAGTAGGTGCAACATAATGCAATAACTTACATATTGCTGCAAAGAAGTGCTCCAACCAGCAATAAAAGTAGTGATGAAACTTCTAGCATTCACGCTTACATCAGTAACAATGTAGACACCTATACTTGCAAGAATGAGTCCTATGCTAACCTTCATGTTTCTAGAGTAATGAATTTTGTCAGAAACAATTTTCAACAGGTAGGATACAGAAATCATAGTCAACTTGGCAATCTATGAAAAAAAAAATAGTTATTAACTCTGAATCATATGACTCTGCAAAGGAAAAAGCTGAAAGCATAAAATTAAAACTAATATCATACCCTTTTGAGCATAACACATGCCACTCTAGTTATCGACTTCGAAGTGTCTCAAATTATCTGACAATTTACATAACTGCTACAATAGTGAGGCAATTCAATATTCTTTACAAGAAATAAGAAACATAAACCCCAACAATGTCATCAAAGTCGAAGTAGAAAGTGTGAACAAGAGAGTGAGAGACAATTACTTACAAGAATTGCTCGACAACCAACATCGTGCAGGCCAACAATTTAGGTTGCTCTGTCCAACAGAGAATTGCTCGGCAACACCATAATTAACAACACCAAGAAAAGTAAACCCTTGAAGCAAAAGCAGAACCAAGGAGAAAAATTAAAGACACTGGAATCAATGATACTCCTAGCAGCTAATTCGACGACGGCTCAATTGAGCGGATGACAATGCCGGCGGTTTAGGGTAGGGAGTGACTTGCATCAACGGCGACGACTTTGTCGATAGGAAATTGAAAAGCAAGTTCTTTTTCCTTGGTTGATCCATTTTTTTAAGGGAATGTTAGGGCCGGGTTAGGGAGAAGTCTAAAGAGGGAGGAGTTTTTAAATTATTATTAAATATTAATATTACTTAATTCCCTACATTTGTTAAGTGAGGAATTGGAAATACTAACCAAACTCTTATAATTGTGCCCACACTTCCCTAGGTGTAGAAGTCTAAGTGTGGAAGAGAGCATTATTTTTTGTAGTGTTGCCACTAACTTCATTAGTAATCATTACATCATTCACCATTGCTTCAACATGATCCACAAATGGTTCAGTATTATCAACGTCTATGGGACTTGAAACCATGTGCTCATATAAGTTTTGTGCGTTGCTACTTCCAACATTGTCATCGAGGTAGGTTCTACTTCCCCATGAGATGTCCAATACCAATAGCCTTTAACAAAACCGTTTCGGTACAAGTGTAATCTCACGTCATCAGGTTCTCTACAAGCTCTATTCTGGCATTTGGCACAAGGACATCTATAATGTACATTATTTATGAATTCCCCTTGACTTCTTGCAAATTGATCAAACAATTCAACTCCATCTAAAAATTCTTGTCTATACTCTTTTCTACCCGGTAAAAATCTTTTATACATCCACCTCCGATGGGGTGGTCCATCAACATTATCCACTGTAGAGCATTACAAATGTATACATTAATTCTTTATTTATAATAATAATGGACATAATGATTACACTTTTCTTCATACATAGTTACATCAATGATTTACATATGATTGTACTACTTCATCATGCACTATGTTCAATATGTGATGCACAAAAATAAGACATTATAACAATTAGGTCAGGATGTAAACCTATTCGAATGTCTAAAATTACAGTCCAAACTTGTGACATCACACCGACAATAACGACATTCACAGCAACAATAACATAATTTTTTTCCGTTCGCAATATGTTTTCTCTTATGACCCATATCCTTCATATTAATCATCCACACAAATTAAAACTTCAAATATTTAGGTTATATATAATAAATGTACTATTATTTAATGTATGTACATACAATAAATAATATTTACACATTTACAAAATAATACAACTTCATTATCCAACTTCCAATTATTATCCAACATACCCTCATTTAAATTATTACATTTTAGATATAACAAACGAAATAATCTACTAATTACAAATATTATCTAAATTTTGAAATTAATATATTACAAGTATTTCTACAATACTAAATAACAAGTACAGATATTATCCAAATAATACGTCACAATATTTCACCCTCGTACATTTTCTATATACTAACATACTAATTTTTCTAACAATTCACTATTAATTGTAACCATCATAAATTCTACGAGTTAGCCACACCAAACATCCATTTTCAATATGAAGTTCTATAAACTTACAAATTCAAAACTCCAAATAATAATTTCCAAAAAATAACATTCAATTAAATTTTCGTATCATCCACACAATTACTAATAATACTTAATAATTACTTTCATATTCACATCAACACAACTATATTTAAAATTCAAAATCTACCAATTAATCAATAAAATTTCTATAACCAACACAAATTACCATATAATTATTAAATTGTAACTCCAATTTCTCAATTTCATCAAAATATCTACTACAAACTAAACAAACAACACTTTCATAGTAAACTTTCATATTCACATCAACACAACCAAATTTAAAACCCAAAATCTACAAATAACTCAATAAAATTTCAACTACCAACACAAATTATCACATAATTGTTAAATTCTAGCTCAAATTTGTCAAATTCATCAAAAACTTTACTACAAACTAAACAAACCACTTACCTGAAATTACAAGAGCAAATTGGTGGTGGAATTGGGTGGGTTGGTCGGCGACAAAGTGGACTGCGGGGCAGCGAGCTACAGGGTGGCGGAAACACCAAGGGCCGGCGGTAAGTTCATGGCGGCGACATCCACGACGCCCCCTCTCTGTCCCTCTCTCTAAGTTGTGCTTGCCTACTCTCTCTATTTCACCATCCGAAATGAAGAAGGACTCATGCTAGGGGGTTTAAAACTTTGTCCGACGGAATATTCCGTCAGACAGTAACGTCTGACGGAATATTCCGTCGGACAAAGTATATTTTTTTTAAAAAAAATTTATAAATTTTTGTTGAGATCTGGTCAATGCTGACCAGAGTTCCAACCGATGTTCCGTCGGAGATTCTGACGGAATATATGTTCGTCGTAACATCCATCGCCTTGGTTTATTTTTAACGTCTTTCCGTCGCCATGTCCGCCGGCCGCCTTTGCGATGGTTTCTTTTTCGATCGGCATTTTCCGTCGGAAAAAACAAAATTTTTAGTTGTGTCTTCAAGAAACAGATTGCTTATTAGATCTCCAAGAAATAAGAGAATTGTCTAGAGCACACAATAACCAGTCGAAGACTCTCTTAACATAATGCAATTACCGACTTTCTGCACATAATGCAATTGCCCCAATCTGATTCACAGTAAACACTAAGAATGGACGTTGAGGAGCTTGGCATAAGAATAACTTGTTTAAATGATCCTTTAAGATACCTGACCACATTCATAACACCATTGAAATGATCTTTAGTGGGTGATTGCACTAAACTAACTGAGCATCTAAATAGAATAACATATGCAATGCCTTCTCACAGTGATATAATTAAGCTCGCCTACCAATCTCCAATATTGATCTAGATTAGACTATAGCTCTCATTTTTCTTGAGTCAAGTTTAGATGGGAATCAATTATTATTTGCAAACTTCTAGCATCAAATAGATGAACTTCTTTAATAAGATCTAAATCTAAAATATACTTTCTTTAACATATAAACATTTCTTGAGCTGACCTATCTATTTTAAGGCCTTAAAAATACCTCAATAAGCCATGATCTTTCATGTGAAATTTGGAGCTTAGAAATGCTTTGATTTTGGCAAGCTTTGCTTTATTATTTCCTATCAGCCCATGTCATCTGCATATATCAACACAGTTGAAAAATGCTAACCATCATTCCTTGTAAACAAAGAGTAATATGACTTTGACTGTTTAAAGCCATAATCTAGCAAATCTTTTGACAATTTGGCAAACCACTATCTGGGTGCTTGTTTCATGCCATTAGTAATTTTTCTAATTTGCACATAAGAGATTGTTTATGCTCCCTACTTTGAAAAACTTGAGTAGGTTAAGTTGGCAACCTAGCCTTGTGTATGCAAGGGGCATTGTCAAGTAAACATCTTCTTCACTATCATCATACAACAAGGTATTGGTAACATTCATTTGATTTTTTCATGGCTATCACAACCAAAACAACCCTTACAGTTGTCATCTTGGCAATAGCTGTAAAAGTTCCCTTGTAATCTTCACCATATCTTTGCTTGTAACCTAATATAACCAACCTTGCTCTGTATCTCTTAACTAATTTATCAAAATTATACTTTATTTTGTATACCTATTTATATCTCATTTTCTTCTTCGCTGGAGGAAGAGAGGTAATTTCCCAGGTACCAAGGGCCCTCAATTCATTATTCATAGCTTCACCCCACTTCTGCTCCTTATCTTCTTCAGAACAAAAAAAGGTTCTTGATTTGCAGCTAAAGATGTGAGAAAGGTATGAAATTGAGGTGTAGTAGCAGTACTACCAAACCCTAACTCGATGATAGTGGAATCAAATTCAATAAGAGTAGTATTGTTGACATAATCAACAAGTCCTCCAGGTTTCTTAGACATATACATATAGATATATGCATAAAGATATTCATGTATGTGTGTTTGTGTGTGTGTGTGTGTTTGTATGTCTGTATGTATGTATATATGTGTGTCTGTGTGTGTGTGTGTGTGTGCGTGCGTGCGTGCGTGTGTGTGTGTGTATATATATATATATATATATATATATATATATATATATATATATATATAATAGGGGCGAAGCCACCGTGGGGTCAGTGGGGTCAGCCGACACCCCTTTCAAAAAAAAAATAAAAAAATATACGTCTGATAATTTAAAAAAAAAGTTAGGTATATATATTAAATGTGTAGAAATGATACATGAAATGTCTCTTGCTTCAGCGGTCTGGGAGGTTGCTTTGCAAGTCTGATGTTGCGGGTTCAAACCTACATGCTACCTTTTTTCGTTTTTTTTTTCCACTTTTTTTAAAAGCCCAGTGCCCAGTTGCCCACTGCCACTGCCTGACTCTACTTCTATCTTCGGTCTTCCTCTCATCCTCTGTGTTTCTTCAATTCTTCGACTGTCTTCCATCTCACATTCTCATTCTCAGCTCAGTCTCAGGCCTCAGGCTTCGCGCACTGCCTCTGCTTCGCTCCTTCGCCTCTAGCCAGAACCCCCTACCCAGCAGAACCCTAAGTCCCTAACCCACGGGCCACGGCTGACGACTCAACCACCACTCACCAGACCACCACGCCACCACTTGGGTCCTGGCGGAGGCTGCAGCCCACTGCCCCACTGCCCACTGCAGCCCACACCCCACAACCTCCTCAACTCAAGTTCTCAACTCTCTGTTCAAATTTGTGAGCTTTTCTTTTACTTGATTCTTCAATTTGTAGCCTAATAAGTTATAAGTTTACATTGTCTGATTTGTGAGTTTATTTGTCAATTGTAATTTCAAATTTGTTTAACTTATATGTTTAATTTCAATTCTAGGTTAAATTTCAATTTGTAGATTAGTTTATTATATTCTTTAATTTTTTGAGTTTATTTACCAATTTCAATTCCAACTTTGTTTAATTTATATGTTTCATTTCAATTGTAGGTTATCTCTTAATTTCTAGATTGTTTTTTTTTTATAGTTTAATTTGTGAGTTTATTTGTTAATTTCGATATAGAATTTATTAAATTTATATGTTTAATTTCAATTATAGGTCAAAATTCATAGATATTTCAAAAAGATAGCTAAGGAATCCTCGTCGTTACCTTCAAGTTCGAAATCCGAAAAGGTAGAAACGACGTCACTCAACCACAACCACCATCTTGTGGTGTAAATACCAATTCCACTCCCTTTTCTACTCAAAGAAGTCAGATTGATGTAAATGTTCTTCCATTTGATCCAGCAGAAAGAAAACCAATGTCACAATACCATCCAGATGAACGTGATGAGGTAAGAAGAGTTTATCTTCAAAAAGGCCCATTTCAACCCCGAAATCATGCTTTCCCTCAAACACTCATGTCTGGAAATATGCGTTGATTCAATAATGCTTGGTTTGGTGAATATGACAATTGGTTGGAATATAGCATAAAGGAAGATGCTGCATTTTGCTTGTGTTGCTATTTGTTCAAAAATGATGAAATAAGCCAATTTGGTGGAGATGCATTTACAACAAAAGAATTTAAGAGTTGGAATAAGATGGGTAGATTCAAAAAGCATGTTGGTGGGGTAAATAGTGTTCATAACCAATGTGTTAAACGATGCGAGAACCTTATGATGCAAAAACAATCGATACAAACTGCATTGGAAAAACAATCAGAATATGCTAAAGCTGAGTATAGGACTCGTTTGACTGCTTCAGTTGATGTATCAAGATTGCTTTTGTTTGAGGGTTTGCCTTTCTGAGGTTATGATGAAAGTGAACATTCAAAAAGGAAAGGAGTTTTTCGTTCCATTCTAAAGTTTCTTGGGGAAAAGAATGATAATATAGGGAGTGTTATTTTAAAAAATGCCCTTGGTAATTGTATAATGTATTCCCCTGACATCCAAAAAGATATTGCAAATGCATGTTCAAGAGAAACTGTTAATGCTATTCTTGAAGAAATTGGGGATGGATATTTTGCTGTATTAGCAGATGAATCCCGTGATGTCTCTTGTAAACAACAAATGGCTATTGTTTTTAGATACGTTGAGAAAATGGGGTTCGTTATGGAGCACTTGGTTAGCCTTGTTCATGTCACTAGCACTACTGCATTGTCATTGAAAGAAGAAATTTATTCTGTGCTTGCTAAGTTATCCTTGAGCCCATCCCGAATACGAGGACAAGGGTATGATGGGGCTAGTAATATGAGGGGGCACATCAATGGACTTAGAACTTTGATTTTGCAAGAAAATCCATCGGCACATTATGTTCATTGTTTTGCTCATCAACTTCAATTGACTCTTGTTGGGGTTGCAAATGGACATCCTCATATTAAAGGGTTCCTTGAGTTGGTCAATCTGACTTTGAATGTGATTGGAGACTCTTATAAACGTCGAGATGAATATCGAACAAGACAATCGGAGAAAGTTGAAAAAACATTGCGAATAGGTGAGCTTGTAACTGGGAAGGGTTTGAATCAAGAACTAGGACCGTAGAAACCTAGTAACACTCGTTGGGGATCTCATTTTAAAACATTTGTGAATCTTATTGTCATGTTTGCTCCAATTGTTGATGTCCTTGATGCTCTTGCAACGGATACCGATTCTGATGATAATGCTAGAGGTCAAGCTATTTTGGATGGTATTCAGACATTTTTTATTACATCTTATGAAATTGGTGCTAGGCATTACAAATGCATTGAGTCAAGCATTGCAAAGAAGGGATCAGGACATTGTAAATGCTTTGTGTTGACCCTATCCTTATGTAATGTAAGGTTTTGATGATAACAAACACAAATGTAATATATACTTGAGTGTGTTGATTGAACAGGTTCCAAATATTGAATACTTTGAAATTGCTTGGCTAACAATGCTCAAGAACAGGAACTCAAGATCAGTTGGCTGACAAGACTTTCCAGAACTTCAGAACAACCTTAAGAACAACTCTTAGGAGTGTTTGGAGCAACAAATTAAGTTTCTACAAGATGTCTGGTTGATTCAACAAGAGTCTTTGTTTTGCTATGATTTTTATTTTATTACATTCTTGTTAATATGTCAATTAGAAAGTCTTGATTTAACATTCACTTTGAAATGGTTTTTTCTCTTTGAAAATAATTTCAGAACACTGTCTCAGAACAGTTATGAGAACAGGGTGTTCAAGGTGTTTTTTAAGCCAAAACTGCAAAGCTGATTTTTCACGATTCTCTATCTGATTTTTGGGCTAACGTCTCTGAGACTTGCAAACAAGATTTCCTGTGGAGTATTTTAACCCCAAATGATTATCCTTAACTAAGGGGTTCTGCAAGATCTTTTTGAAATAAAAAGAATCTCTAATTTTTTGCAAGTGGATAAGTTTGTTGAGAAAATCATGGGCTAGTGGCTGAGTCCTTGTGGCTGAGAACCACCGCCTTACTCAAGCAGTTAAGGAATTTTTTCCAACCCTCGTTACTCCTCTACTTGCGGCTAAAGGACTATATTTCCTTTAGGGATTTTGTTTTGCAAATCTGAAAAAAAAAATATATGAGAAGATAAATCGTCTTACCTTTCAAAGTTCTCTATAAAAGGTTGCTTTCTACAATTCATTGAATATTGGTTTTTCACAGCAAATTTCAAGAGTTTTATGAGCAAAATTTCTGGAGAGAAAACCGACCAAAGTGTGTGCAAAAATAAAGCTTTCAAAATTGGCATACTAGGAGCTTAATTGTACCTTACACTAGCTTATGTGAAGCATTCAAAAGTAAGGTGTTCATCTTGTTCTCTCTTGTTTAAAAGTTAGTTGAGTGTGTCCAAGTTAAGGGGACTATTGAACGTGGGGTAACTAGTCTTGGGGAAGACAGTTACGTGTGTGTTACAAGTTGTAACGGAGAAGGTTACTTTGTAACGTGCTTAGCCCGTATAGTAAAATTGTGTGAAAATCCTACAGGGGTAGGTCGTGGTTTTTCGCCTTAGTTGAGATGGAGGTGTTTCCACGTAAAAATCCTGTATTCACCTTTTTCTTCTACTTATTTTCGCTGCATTTCAGTTTCTGGGCGTGTTACAATCAGTCTCTCCAAACAGGGCCTAAGCCTGTTCCCAGAAAACTGCGAAAATTTGACAACACAATTCACCCCCCTCTTGTGTTTGTGTACTCTCAAAACTAACAAGTGGTATCAGAGAAGGTTCTCATTAGAAAGATTAACATCTTGAGAGATCCTAAACATGAGTACACCAAATGGCATACTTGAGGGGCAATCCATAACTCGACCACCATACTTTAATGGCCAACATTACAGTTGGTGGAAAAACAGGATGGAAAACTACATCCAAGCCGAGGACTATGAGTTGTGGATGCTCATCAAGGATGGACCACTCATCCCTAAGGAAACAACTGAAGATGGAAAGTCAATCCCCAAGGAGCCTAAAGAATTCAATACTGAAGATTACAAAATGATGGAGAAGAATGCCAAGGCTAAGAAACTTCTATATTGTGGCATAGGTCCTGATGAATATACTCGCATATCTAAATGTGAGTCTGCCAAGGAAATTTGGGATGCTTTACAAGTAGCTCACGAAGGGACCAATCAGGTAAAGCAATCCCGGATTGAATTGCTTATGAGAAAATATGAGCTGTTTGAGATGGGTGATCGTGAAAGTATGATGGACATGTACACTCGCTTCACTCACATAACAAATGAGTTGAAATCCCTGGGAAAATCCTTCACCACCGAAGAATTGGTGAGGAAGATCCTAAGAATCTTACCTCATTCTTGGGAAGCGAAAGTAACGGCCATCCAATAAGCTAAGGACATGAACAAGATCACCCTAGATGAGCTGATTGGCAATCTCCAAACGTATGAACTTAGAAGAAATTCTCAGCAGAAAGATGAGACAAAGAGAGATCGAGGTCTTGCACTAAAGGCCTTAGAAGATGATTCTGATTCTGAGGAGGAGGAGATTGCCATGATAACTCAAAAATTTAAGAAGTTCTTCAAGAAAGTTAAAGAAAACAGTAAACGGAAGGACTTCGGCAAGGCCAGGAACACCTCTCGGGAACAGTTCTCCGTATACTTCAAGTGTGGCAAGTTAGACCATATTGCGAGAAACTGCCAACTGCTTAAGGAAGAACAAGAACCCGAACACCCTAGAAAACAGGGCAGGAAACAGGGTGTAAGCAGCTCAGCGAAATGATTCTCAAAAACTATGCTAGCGGCCTGGGGTGAGTCAACCGAGGATGAGGAAGGGTCTGAAGCCGAGGAAGCTAATATAGCACTCATGGCAAGAAGTGACATTGATTCAGATGATGAATCAACAAACAGTCTAACTCAACTCAAGAACAAGGTATGTGGTCTCAATAAATCAACCCTTGAAGAATTGGTGTACACTATAATGGATATATGTGCTGAGTTAAAAAGGGATGTTCGAGACTTAGAACTTGAAAATGAAACTCTCAAAATGGAAAAGCTTGAAGTTGACAAAGAGACACTTGCCTTACATGAAAACATTAATGTGCTTAAAGAGACCCTACTCATGAAAGAAGAGACTTGTTCCATTAATCTGACTGAGCTGGAAAAGGAATCCCTTGACTTAAAAAGAAAGGTCGAATCCTTGCCGGGAGAAAACAAAAACTTGCTTGAGAAAATAAAACAAATGGAATCAGACCTTGCTACAAACAAGCTCTGGAATAGGTCCTCAAGAGTGCATGAATGGTTAAACACACATCACAGTCGAAACAGAAGGGGACTAGGTTTTGTGCCTAAGCGGATGACCTACCCAGTGAATAGAAAATACGTAGGATTATCTGAGAATATTGTATGTTATCACTGTGGTAAAACGGGTAATTACCGTTACACTTGTCCTTCGAGAAAGTATGCCATTGAAAGAAACTCAGTTTATGTAAGACGAATATGGGTTAGGAAAGATGAGATGTGTACGTCTAAAGGAATGGGACCCAAGTGGATCTGGGTTCCCAAAACTAACCTTTGATTTGTTTTGCAGGCTGAAGTGAGAGAAAACAACCCAGCAAACAGCTCGGGAAACAACCTAGGTAACAAGCAGCTGTGATATGTTGACAGTGGGTGTTCGAGGCATATGACTAGTGAAAAATCCAATTTTCTCTCACTTACAGCTTCAGAAGGAGGGAGTGTGGCATTTGGAAATGATAAATCCGAGACAATTGTCGGTATAGGTAAGATAGGTGAGTCACTCTCCCATTCAATTGAAAATGTTTATTTTGTGGATGGATTAAAACACAACTTACTAAGTGTGTCCCAACTGTGTGACAAAGACAACCTAGTAGTGTTCTCTCCAACAAGTTGCTTGGTTGTTAATATGAACACAGGAGATGTTGTGTTGAGGGGGAAGCGACACAAAAATGTTTATAAAGTGTGTATTTATACTCTTCCCCAAAATAATTTGACTTGTTTGAGTGCCTTAAATAATGATGTTATGCTTTGGCACAAAAGACTAGGTCATGCAAGCCACTCGCTTTTGAATAAACTTGTAACCAAAGACTTAGTGGTTGGCTTACCTTCCATCAAATTTAATGATGATAAGGTATGTGATGCATGTGCCAAAGGCAAACAAGTCAGAAATTCTTTTAAATTAAAAAATTGTGTAAGCACTACCCGATCGCTTGAATTGCTACATATGGATCTGTGTGGTCCAATGAGGATCATCAGCAGAGGTGGAAAGAGGTATGTGCTTGTGATAGTGGATGACTACTCTCGTTTCACTTGGACCCTGTTCTTAGCGTCCAAAGATGAAACATTTGAGAAATTTCTTGCACTTATTAAAAGGATTGAAAAGAGAGTAGGACACTCATTGGTTCGCTTAAGGTCTGATCATGGTACGGAATTTGAGAATTCAAGCTTTATTAGCTATTGTAATGAGCATGGTGTAGACCACAACTTCTCAGCCCCAAGAACACCCCAACAGAACGGGGTGGTAGAGCGTAAAAATTGTACTCTAGAAGACATGACTAGAACAATGCTTATTGCTAGTGGTCTTTCTAGAAACTTTTGGGCAGAAGCTTTGAACACATCATGTTACATTATAAATAGATGCATGATTAGACCTATTCTTAACAAAACTCCTTATGAACTTCTCAAGGGAAGAAAACCCAATATTATGCATCTGAGAGTATTTGGTTGTAAATGTTTTGTGCATAATAATGGGAAGGATGCCTTAGGAAAGTTTGATCCAAGAAGTGATGAGACAATATTTCTTGGTTACTCCTCACACAGTGAGGCATACAAAGTGTTCAATAAGCGAATCTTATGTGTTGAGGAGAGTGTGCATGTGCTATTTGATGAAACTAACTCTCTAATTGAGAATGATGCACAGGAAGAGGATTACGAACTGGGCCTTGGTAGAAAAGATTTGTTGCTCACACATGAAAAAGGTAAGAGTCCTGAGGATGGATCAGGGCCTGGAGCTGTTTCCTTGGAAGGTGGGCAAGGTCTGAACCAGATAGGGGGAAGCTCTGTTGAACCTCATTTGGATTAAAACCAGCCTAACTCTTCTCGAACAGGCCAGGAAGCAGGCTCCAGAACAGGCTCGGGAACAGTTCCTGAACTTATTTCGCCAAGTATTCCAGCAAGAGTAGAAAGCGTGTCTGTGGATCCACTTACTCCACGACCATGGAAGCACCAAAGTTCGCACCCTCTTGATCAAATTCTGTCTGACATTAATACAGGAGTGCAAACTAGATCCAAGCTTAAAAATTTCTGTGCTTTTTATGCTTTTCTCTCTGATATCGAGCCAAAAAATGTTAATGAAGCTCTTGCAGATTCAAATTGGGTCACAGCAATGCAAGAGGAGCTTCATCAGTTTGAAAGGAACAAGGTGTGACACCTTGTACCACGGCCAGAGGATAGATCAATCATTGGCACCAAGTGGGTGTTCCGGAACAAGCTTGATGAGTTCGGGACAGTCACTAGGAACAAGGCCCGGCTGGTGGTTCAAGGCTACAACCAAGAAGAGGGCATTAATTATGAGGAAACCTTTGCACGCATTGCAAGGATTGAGGCTATCCGCATTTTGGTAGCCTTTGCAGCTCACATGGAAATAAAGTTATATCAGATGGATGTCAAAAGTGCATTCCTCAACGGATACCTTAAAGAAGAAGTGTATGTGATGCAACCCCCTGGTTTTGAAAATAAAGAATTTTCTAACAATGTTTTTAAACTTGACAAAGCACTTTATGGTTTAAAACAAACTCCTAGAGCTTGGTATGAACGCTTGTCAAACTTTTTATTGGAAAATAGTTTTAGAAGAGGCAAGGTTGATAATACCTTGTTTCTAAAATCTACGGGGGAACATTTGTTGATTGTTCAAGTATATGTCGATGACATTATATTTGGTGCAACACACAATGATTTATATGAAGAGTTTTCAAAAATGATGAGGATTGAGTTTGAAATGAGCATGGTGGGTGAGCTTAAGTTTTTCTTAGGCTTACAAATCAAACAAACTTCAAACGGCACCATGATACATCAACACAAATATGTCAAGGAATTACTTAAACGATTTGGAATGGAATCGGCCAAGCCCATTGATACTCCCATTTCTCCTTCAACCAGGTTGGAAATGGATGATGGGAGTCCCTCAGTCGAGGACAAATATTATAGGGACATGATAGGGTCGCTTCTTTACCTAACTGCTAGTAGACCTGACATTGTTTTTAGTGTTGGTTTGTGTGTCCGTTTTTAGTCTAAGCCTAAAGAATCTCATTTAAAGGCTGTTAAACGGATCTTTAGATATTTAAAACATACACCTGATTTGGCTTTATGGTATCCTAGAGGATGCAACTTTAACCTTGTTGGTTATGCTGATGCTCACTATGCAGGCTTCCTAGTTGATAGAAAGAGCACCTCAGGTATGGCTCATTTTCTTGGACCCTGTTTGGTATCTTGGGCAACCAAGAAACAACACTCAGTTGCCATGTCCACAGCAGAAGCTGAATATGTTGCAACTGCTTCTTGCTGTGCTCAAGTGCTGTGGATAAGGCAATAACTCAAAGACTTTTGTGTTGACACGGGATGCATTCCCATTTTTTGTGATAGTACAAGTGCAATTAATATTTTCAAAAACCCATGTCAACATAAAAGGACTAAACATATTGACATTCGTCATCACTTTTTGAGAGACAATGTTGAAAAGGGCTTGGTTTCAGTGAATTATTATGCCACTAATAAACAAATTGCTGATATTTTTACCAAGGCACTGAATAGAGAACAGTTTGAGAAGAATAGATTGGAATTGGGTCTAATTAAAACAACTTGAGCATGCTCCATTAACCCCCAATGCTTGTCTAGTTAAAAGGTTTTTCAGGTCAAACATCTTGATTCATTGGATGCAGTCAACTTTTGTGTCAAAATTAGCACATGTGTGGATTACAACCTGCTGACAATCGTTGAGGTATGATGATATTGCCCTTATTGTCCTATGTTACCGAACAACTGACCGCAGGAACAAGCACCAAGAACAGGTATGGCCACTGTTTGTCAAACGTGTACAAATCAGGTGGTTAATTCAGTTGTTGAGAATTTTTTTTCCTGAAGCGTGTGCGGCTGGGAGACTTAATGCTCTTCGTTTTCGGTGAAAGCCAGTCGACTCGTTAGCTCCCTCGCCCGCACACTTTGCTCATCAGCCACCGAAAAATCTCTCTCTCAATCTCTCCCTCTCAAACCCAAAACCCTAAAAACCCAAGATTCTCCCCAGCTCTAAAAAGGCAAAGAAGGAAGCACCCACCACTTCAAAATTGGCCCAATTTCTTCAAAGAAGTGTGGTGCGGGGCAAAATTGTGAAAGTGCCATACTTTTAGGAACAGGGCCCAGGGGTGGCTAGAACTGTTTGCAAACACCTGCCTGGGGTATTCTGTCCCAAATTTGGCCGACTTTTTATGCAAATTGCAGTGTCACCAATGTTGTGGTGACAAGTGAAGTTAATGGGAAGAAACTGAAATTCAATGCCAAAGATCTAGGTGCAATTTTGGGTGTTCCTGCTGAGGGTTTCGATGTGTATGTCCGGGCGGACAAGACCGTGCTTGGGACAGCTCGGCTGCTCCAATTAACTCAAACACTGAGCCAGCACACAAGGTTGAAAATCCCCCAGTCCGTAAAAAAAGGTGACATGACTTCTCTTCATCAATTGCTCTTTTGGTTCATTATTAAGAATATCATCTCTAGAGGTCAAGACAACAATCTCGCGAATGCTATGGATCAATGTTTTATTGACCTTACGGATAGAGAAGAGCAAATTAATCTCCCAGCAATCATGATTTGCCATATCTCCAGGATTGCTAACACCTGAAGAGAACATGACCTGGGGTATGGTTTCTTGCTGACTCTTGTGTTTGAGCACTTTGGGATTTCTCTTCAGAAAAAAGTGGGGGTGCAGATGGTTGATGAAATAGGGAATAACACTCTAATGGGGTGTGGGTTCAAATTGGTCAAAGGAGCCCACGTAGCTTCGGAACAGGGGTCTAGAACACCCTTTCCCCCTGTTCCTGGTTCTTCCTCTAGTGAGCCTTCTGTTGATGCCTTGCTACTGGATCAATCCCGGTTGAAGAACGAGCTCACTGAGGTTAAAGCTACTCTTTCTGAGGAGAAGGTTCTCAATGCCAAGCGCCATGAGGATCTAATATCGATTCTTTCCGTCCTCACCGCCAAAATCTCTTCTCCTCCTCCCTGAACCAGCCCTACCCCCTGATCCCTTCCCTGTTCTGTCTTCCCTTGTTTTTCAACCTGTTCTCAACATTGTTCTAAACTGCTTGTCTTGCACAGTCTGATAAATTGTGGTTATCCTAATCTTGGTTGGTTATTTTTTCATGATCTGCCTTGCTTGTTTCTAGTTGTTGTTTGTTTGTGCGTGACTCGGATGGCCAATATCATTACCGTACCATATACTTGAGTGTATCGCTGGTTGTCTTCCTCCATTACCCAAGTGGTGGTGATTGCAAACACCCTGACTCTCTCTGTTTGATCTGACCACCCTTTTTCGATGATGTCCAAAGGGGGAAGATGAGCATGACCATGGTTGATTTAGTGTGACTTGGCTTAAGTTGACTTCTCAAAAAACATTTCTTTTATGGCTTGAATGTTTTGGCACTAACTTGCTTTCGCCTTTTATGTGAATATGGTCATTTGGTTTGTTATCATCAAAAAGGAAAAAATTGTTGACCCTATCGTTATGTAATGTAAGGTTTTGATGATAACAAACACAAATGTAATATATACTTGAGTGTGTTGATTGAACAGGTTTCAAATATTGAATACTTTGAAATTGCTTGGCTAACAATGCTCAAGAACAGGAACTCAAGATCAGTTGGCTGGCAAGACTTTCTAGAACTTCATAACAACCTTAAGAACAGCTCTTAGGAGTGTTTGGAGCAGCAAATTAAGTTTCTACAAGATGTCTGGTTGATTCAACAAGAGTCTTTGTTTTGCTATGGTTTTTATTTTATTAGATTCTTGTTAATATGCCAATTAGAAAGTCTTGATTTAACGTTCATTTTGAAATGGTTTTTTCTCTTTGAAAATAATTTCAGAACACTATCTCAGAACAGTTTTGAGAACAGGGTGTTCAAGGTGTTTTTTAAGTCAAAACTGCAAAGCTGATTTTTCACGATTCTCTCTCTGATTTTTGGACTAACATCTCTGAGACTTGCAAACAAGATTTTCTGTGGAGTATTTTAACCCCAAATGATTATTCTTAAATAAGGGGTCCTACAAGATCTTTTTGAAATAAAAAGAATCTCTAATTTTTGGTAAGTGGATAAGTCTGTTGAGAAAATCATGGGCTAGTGGTTGAGTCCTTGTGGCTGAGAACCACCGCCTTACTCAAGCAGTTAAGGAATTTTTTCCAACCCTCGTTACTCCACTACTTGCGGCTAAAGGACTCTATTTCCTTTAGGGATTTTCTTTTCCAAATCTAAAAAAAAAAATATATGAGAAGATAAATCGTCTTACCTTTCAAAGTTCTCTATAAAATGTTGCTTTATACAACTCATTCAATATCGGTTTTTCACAGCAACTTTCAAGAGTTTTATGAGCAAAATTTCTGGAGAGAAAACCGACCAAAGTGTGTGCAAAAATAAATCTTTCAAAATTGGCATACTAGGAGCTTAATTGTACCTTACACTAGCTTATGGGAAGCATTCAAAAGTAAGGTGTTCATCTTGTTTAAAAGTTAGTTGAGTGTGTCCAAGTCAAGGGGACTATTGGACGTGGGGTAACTAGTCTTGGGGAAGATAGTTACGTGTGTGTTACAAGTTGTAACGGTGAAGGTTACTTTGTAACGTGTTTAGCCCGTACAGTGAAATTGTGTGAAAATCCTATAGGGGTAGGTTGTGGTTTTTCGCCTCAATTGGGCTAGAGGTGTTTCCACGTAAAAATCCTGTGTTCACCTTTTTCTTCTACTTATTTTCGCTGCATTTCAGTTTTTGGGCGTGTTACAAACAACCTGTCCAAACAGGGCCTAAGCCTGTTCCTAGAAAACTACGAAAATTTGGCAACACAATTCACCCCCCCTCTTGTGTTTGTGTACTCTGAAAACTAACACTTTGTCACTACTTGGTACAGCTAAGAAGCAATTACAACGCACAAGGGATCGTGGATGGGATGCTTTGATTGATGATGTTAAGTCATTTTGTCTAAAACATGACATCGAGATTCCTAATATGGAGGATTTTGCTCCACTTCGTGCTCGGGGAAAGTCTAAACGTAGACTTTCTTTGATGACAAATGAACACTACTATCGTATTGATGTGTTCTACTCGATTCTTGATATGCAAATGCAAGAACTTAATAGTCGCTTTACTGAGGCAAGCACTGATTTGCTAATTGGCTTGTCTTGTTTGAGCCCTGTCGACTCATTTGCTAGCTTTGACAAGGACAAGATACTTAGGATGGCTCGACCGTATCCAGATGATTTTGTTGATTTAGGCATTGAGGCCCTTGGTTTTGAGTTGGACACTTACATCGATAACATGCGTGATGATGAGAGATTCTCTGACTTGAATGGACTTGCTGAGCTCTCTACAAGGATGATTAAAAAAAAGAAGCATTTGAGCTTTCCTCACGTGTACTTATTGTTGAAGTTGACATTGATTCTACCAGTTTCTACAGCAACAGTTGAAAGAGTGTTCTCTTCGATGAAGTATATCAAGACCAACTTGCGCAACCGAATCTCAAATGAGTTTTTGAATGATACTGTTATTACTTATTTTGATGATGATTTGTTTAAAAGTATATCTAATGATGATATTTTGCATCGCTTTCAAAATATGAGGTCTCGTCGAGGACAATTAGATTAGATGTAATGTAATCATTATTTAATTTCAATTTATGACTATTGTTAAATTTTATATTGTGTACTATTAATTCCGACACCCCTCTTCGATTTTTCTAGCTTTGCCACTGTATACATACATACATACATACATATATATATATATATATATAT
>JACYFF010002017.1:50416369-50439874 GCA_017589665.1 Selenicereus undatus | reverse complement strand
GGTTGTTATCCAAGTTGTTAAGTGGGCTCACTCATGATTGGTTAGGAAGTTAGCTGACTGTAAATATCTTGATGCAAGTTGTATATAAGGAGGTGAGGGCATTCTGTATTGTTGGGTTTTTCCTTTGGACGATATTGAACACAGCAATAAAGATTCTATTCTTCTACTACCTTCTTTACCTTAATTTCACATATTAACACCAAAACTTATAGTTTGAAGTATGAAATCTAGCATAAAAACATGAAATTGGAAAGTAGGAAATTGAAGAACAAAGCTTAACACTGCATAAGTGGGACAGAGAAAGCAAGCAAATAAACAAAAATTAGAAGTTGGATTGAATTAAAATGAAAATTATATTTGAGAGGCTACAAGCAAGAACTACACCTAATCTAATCCCAAGACACTGCTGGCTCGTGTCTAGCCACAATCCTTTTTGCACGTACATTCTCTAGCAGCTTGCGGAAGCCTTAGCTTGGACGTGCGACTCAATGCCAAGCAGTGGCAAGGATGTCTGAAGCCCTTGTGGAAAGTGATGCTTAAATTTTCAGAGCTGCCTCGTGGGCTTGTTAGACCTCTCAAGCCCCAAAGTCACGAGATTTACTCATTTCAGCTTATTACCTCAAAAATAAAAACAAAGTAAAGACTCTAAATTAGTGATTGTTACAAACATAATTTAGGCGACAATGAACATAAATTTTGAACCTAAAAAGTCTAATGCTGGTTAGGGGGCAGAGCCACTAAGGAGCAAGGGGGTCAATTGACCCCCAATTTTTTGGAAAAAAAATTAAATATGGGATATTCTGGTGGAAACAAAACAATAGATATATATTAATTAGTTCCTAGACATTTCACAAAGATGTGTATAGTAGATTGGTTGATTGTTTGTTGCTTTGCGTGGGAGGCTGTAGGTTCAACTTTTTGTGTTGCCTTTTGTGTAATTTTTTTTTAATTTTTGTGAGTGCCCTTTAAGTTTATATTAAGTGTATTATCAATCTCGCCCCCTTACTTTGAATCCTGGCTTCACCCCTAGTGCTGGTGGAAAACACAACATCTTTACTTCTCACTAGTTTTCTCTGTTTTGGATCACATAATCTACAACTATACTCTTTGCAATCATAGCCAACAAATACAAGAAGAGTGACTTTAATTTATTTTCGAGCTTGTATGTCTGTTCCTTTGGTTATATTATGACACTATTTCATTGATAAACTAGTATGTACTTTTATGTTTACTTACTAATAACTTATAACTCTGCATTACGGATGGCAATAGACCGAGTCTGGATCGGATCTGCCAAGATACAAATCTAAATCCATTTTTGGGACATGAATCTAGATCCAATTCAAATTTGCAAGGTCTATAAAATTTAGATCCAAACCCGAATCCTCTGGATCTAAAGGGTCTAGCGGGTCCTTAACGGTTCTTGCTACTTTGAGCTGTTTTTTCACTTTCTTATTTTTCTCAACAAAACAAAAGTGTGTACATAAAATCCTATTATATAATTGACTTCTCCACCATAATACATAGTGAAATACTGAATTATCGAAATGGATAATGTACTATCAATTTTGTTTTTGTGACATTATATAGTAAACTAATTATATTAGCTGTTGTAGGATAAGTCATGCAATTTGGGGTATTCAGATATTGGGTTGACATTAAACTTAGGGAGTCCTACATGCTTTCGGCTCTTAAAGGGCAATTGCATAAGGTATCCCATTACAAAACTGCGTAGGTATGAATAACCATAACAAAATACAACAAATATTAAATTCCATTTAGAATTTCAGATATTGATTTACTTCTGATTGGGGTTTGAGGTTTCATCCTTTGTTGCCCAGGTTTGTTAGAGATATGGTAGAAGAGTATGCGACTGAGAATGTAGAACAGGAACATAGTTCTGAAAATTACCTGAGAGGCTGAATAGAGACATCGAAAAATGGATAGAAGTGCCAAAAAATAGTTGATCTGTGAAGGAGTAGTGCCGAAATGAGGGTAGCGTGACTAGTTATGGCGAAACCACAACGGGCAAGACCGAAGGGTCGTTAGGAAGAGGGAGGAGGCCGGTGTGAAGGTCCTAGACTCTAGAGAACGAGGATCGGAGGAGATGGGGTGAGACATGGAGTGGTGGACGGCGAAGGAGATGAGCTCGCAAGAGCATAAGAGTGAGGAAGAGAGGTGCAGCTGAGAGGAGTGAGAAATGAGAAATCTGAGACCAAAACTGGAAACCCTAACGACTATGCTATATGAATAGTACAAGAAAAAATCAAACAGGTCTATATATGGGTCCACAACTGGGTCTGGGTCTCAAAGTCTCAGGTCTAAATTTAGATTTCACCTAGATCCAATAAGACCCGGATCCTCTAAAAATCCAACAAGTTCAAATTTTTCGGATCTAGATCCTTAAAATTGGATTGGATCTAATGGATTTGGATCGGGTCTTGGATCCATTGTCATAGCTTAAGTCTCTCTTCATGTTTTCCATTGCAATATATTTTCACTTTCAAGCTTTCAATAAAAGAAGTTTTTCTGTAGAAAACGTTATTCAATTAAACCTTATGTTTTAAATATTATAATTTTTCGATTAAAGTCTCACTATCCTTTGAAATATAAAACTTGATTAGCGACTACGTCCCGAGGTAGGAAACGAAACGGATCTGTGCTGTGTCTGATCTAACAAAGGTGTGGTTGAGATTAACAATCTCTGTAAATTGGGAGGTAGAGGAATGTCATGGTCCAACACCAATTAAGTTCAGGTAATGGTCGAAACTCTCTAATTAAGCTTTAATTATTTTGCTAAGCATGGTTGGCCTATAACCATAGAAAATACAATGTTTATGATATAAGTAGTATATTGTAATAACTAGGACTAGTAAAGTCATTATAAGAAGGTTAAGCGTTTAAAAGGTAGTTAAAAATCAAAAGTATAAAACCTCAAGGTTGTTAAAACTCAACAAAAAAGAAGCAGGGTCGAAAAAATTAATATCAAAAATCGAGGGGTGGTAGATGCAAAATACCCTAACATTAGTTATGCAAAAGAAATAATAAAAGATTTCTGATTTTTATTGTTGTTGTTGTTGCCTTTTTCTTTGAACATAATATAGATGAGAAATATTAGAGATGTTAGATACGATATGATGACCGTTATAGGTCCTATTTATACACAAGCTAATACTACCTGCACATGTACTACTAAAAGGTACCAAATTACTTGTAGCACAAGAGTCCAAGCAGTCGTCATCTCATGTTGCTCGTTACGTTTGCCAACACACTCCACAGTCTCCTTTAACACTTGTTCTCATTGGTTCCCTTTACAATTCAATTCATACAACATGCATAAATCTGAAGAAACTTGAGGTTAGAAATGGCAGTGGATCCAAGACCCGATCAAGATCAATTAAACCCAATCCAATTTTAAGGATCTAGATTCAAAAAATTTGAACCTGTTGGATTTTTAGAGGATTCGGGTCTTATTAGATCTAAGTCATATCTGAATTTGGACCTGAGACTTTGAGACACAGACCCGACCCTGGACCCGTATATAAACCCGTTTGATTTTTTTTACTGTTTGTATACCATAGTTGTTAGGGGTTTCAGTTTTTGTATCATATTTCTCATTTCTCACTCCTCTCAGTCACACCTTTCTTCCTCACTCTTATGCTCTCTCGAGCTCATCTCGTTCAGTGTCCTCCACTCCATGTCTCCAATCCATCTCCTCCGGTCCTCGTTCTCCAGAGTCCAGGACCTTTATGCCAGCCTCCTCCCTCTTCCCAGCAACCCTTTCGTCTTGCTCGTTGTGGCTTCGCCAGAACTAGCCATGCTACCCTTATTTCGGCGCTATCCCTTCACAGATCGACTATTTTTCAGCATTTCTGTCCATTTTTCGGTGCCTCTATTCAGACTCTCAGGTAATTTTATCAGAGTTATGTTCCTGCTCTCCATCCTCAGCCACATACTCTTTCACCATATCTCTAGCAAACAAGGGTAATAGAGGATGAAACCTCAAATCCTAATCAGAAACAAACCAATATCTGAAATTAAAATGGAATTTAATATTTGTTGCATTTGGTTATGGTTACTCATACTAATGCATTTTTGTAATGGGATATCTTATGCAATTGCTCTATAAGCACCAAAAGCATGTAGAGCTCCCTAAGTTTAATGTCAAAACAATATCTGAATACTCCAAATTGCATGACTTATCCTATAACAGCCAATAAAATTAGTTTACAATGTCACAACAACAAAATTGATAGTATATTATTCATTTCGATAATTCAATATTTTACTATTTATTATGGTGGAGAAGTTAATTATATGATAAAATTTTATGTACGCACTTTTGTTTTGTTAAAAAAAAAAAGAAAGTGAACAAAAAGTGGTTCAAAGTAGCAGGACCCATTAAGGATCCGCTAGACCCTTTAAATTTAGAGGATCCGAGTCTGAATTCAAATTTTGTAGACCCTGCAAATTTGGATTGGATCTGGATTCATGTCCAAAAAATGGATTTGGATTTGAATTTGGATCTTGGCATACCTGATCCAGAGTCGGTCCATTGTCATCCCTACTTAAGGTATTATAATGAATGTCCCCAAATGGATAAAAAACTAATTAATTTTTTAAAATTTTACTTTCATATGTAAACAGGATAAAATAATTATCATAGAAATAAAAATTATTTTAATCAGAAAAATAATATGAAAGCAACAACTTATTATGAGCAACACTAGTTTTTTTTTTTGTGCAAAAGAGGGGTCAACGCTTCAAAATAATTTTATTAATTAACAAGCATCTGAGACCATCCGACCCCTACATATCAAATAGAACATCCCTAATCTCACAAGGAGGGAATTCAAACAAAGCAAATTTGATGTTTAAAGTAACTTCAATGTTTGCCAATGTATCCACAACTTTGTTAGCCTCATGATAACAATGTGAAATTAGTACCTCCCAACTCTCATATTTAGTAGATGCTAGCATTGGTTGATTAATGCTTCATGCTCATAATTACATTTCATTTCACCACGCAACATGCCCACGAGAACAACTGAATCGGACTTGACCTAACCCTTGGAAATACCTTTTTCCTTTGCAATTCGCATTCACCTCAGATTGCTTTTAGCTCAGCTTTCATAGAGGAAGAATGTCCCATGTTTCCGGCAAAGCCCCACTTGCATTCCCCGTATCTCTTCTTAGCACACCGCTACGTCCTGCCCAGCTCGAGTTGCCTTTGGATGCTCCATATGTGTTGAGGACAACCCAACCCATAGGATGAGCTTCCCAGCACATTGTGACCTTAGTCCGTAAGCACCAGTGGTTGCCTCTTGACATCATCATGTAACACCTTAATAATCTCCTCAAACTTGCATAGGAAATGAAGCCAACTTTATCATGAGGAATTACATCCGTCTCATTAAAGCAAACTCTATTCCTCCATTTCCAAATATACCACAAGGTGATTAAAATTTTAGTAGGCCAATTCCCATTCCTTTGCAAACAAAGTCTGCCATATAATACCCACTTCAAGTGAATTTTTCGTTACATGTTCTACACTTTCATGGGTCTGCTCACAGATATAACAATAGCACCTATTTTGTAAGACCCGTCTTAAACCTATTGACATTGGTCATTATCTTTTCATCTAAAGCAATCCGCCCAACTGGTGCATCCTATTTGATTAAAGTAAGTGCTGACTTAATAGTCAAGCGACTTGAGTTAGAAGCACTCCAATAAAAGCAGTTGTTTATCCCCCCTCTAAACAAAGTTCAAAAGGTAGTCTGCAAAGAGGTCCTAGGTCACCCCCCTCTTTCCTCCAAATAATCACTAACCATATAACTTTGTTCAGTAATGGGGACATACCTGTTTGCCAGGTTGAGTAAAGATGTTGATGTAGCCAATTTATGTAACCAAAATTTGGTGCTTCGGCCATCTCCAAGAGCAACACCCACTTCTTGTTTGGTAGTTTGAGCATTCTCATCTATTCCTCTCCAAATGTGGAAGTCGCCAGGCTTTGCTTGAAACAAACCCATCCTACTATGACCCTGGCCGCACTTGCTTTTCAGGACATGAGCCCACAAAGAATCACCTTTATTCAATACTTTCCAGCCTAATTTCGAAAGGCATGCTGAATTAAGTTGTCTCATGGACCTAAGGCCTAACCCACCTTCAGCTTTTGACCATCTAACATGTCCCCCTAAACCAAGTGAGGTTTCCTCTCATTAGGGATATCCCCCACCCCAAAAGAAAGCATCTTGTCCTCTTGTCCATCTCATCACATATTGAACGAGGTGGCTTCATGGTTGCATTATATATGCTGGGATAGCCTCAATGGTTAACGAAATTTGCCCCGCAAGAGAAAGCCATTTTGTCTTTCATCCAACACTTAATTCGGTCAAATGCATAGTTAAGTTGTGTTCACCATTGATCGTGGGAACACCTAAATACTTACCAAGATCATTTGTACTTGTCATTTCTAAAATATTACAAATTAACACCACCTAACTTTCTAGAGTATTATGAGAGAACAAAACCTTTGATTTAGAGGTGCTCAACTTTTGTCCAGAAGTTCTGCAAAAATTTTGTAGACACCCTTTGATGACTCGAGCTTGCTCATCATTAGCCTCGGCAAATAATATGATGTCGCTTATAAAAAGTATACTTGAAATCTCTGGCCCAACCCAGCATATAGGAATTGTGTCTTTGTTGTTTTGTTCCAAATAAATCATCAATGAGTTGAGAAAGTCTCTCCATAAATTCAACAAACAAGTAGGCGATGAGGTTTCACCTTTGCTTATACCCTAGGGTGGGAAAAATTGCTCTGTGAGTTCTCCATTCCAAAGAATTTGCATAGAACATGAAGTCACACATGACATAATTACCTCAATTAGGCTCTGGGGAACTCTCGTCTCTTCGAGGGTGTCCTAAATGAAATCCCAGTTAAGCCTCTCATACACCCTCTCCAAATTCAACTTGATGGCCATGTACCCCTTGCCACCCTATTTGTTACGCAGAGTGTGCAGGAGCTCATACATAATCACCACATCGTCCCTTACGAAGCATCCAGGAACGAACCTTGCTTAGCAAGGTGAAATTAGGCAAGGAACTATAGATTTTAGCCTTTGCGCAATAACTTTGGTAGTAATCTTATAAACCACATTACATAAACCGATCGATCTACATTAGGATGTATACTTGTTGAGGGTTGCTGCTTTGGGAATGAGAGCAAGGAAGGTATTATTAAGACCTTTAGGAAACCAAGAACCCATCCAGTACTCACCAACTAAAGCCTGATGTTTTTGGAAGAAGAGAGCTTGTTAGCCATCTAGCCTAGCGCCTTGAATGGTTCCATGCTTTACAAAGCCAATTGAATGTACATCCTTGCTAGTAAAAGGCTTACAGGTTTCCTAGAAAAATTTCTTTTTGTATTAGAGGAAATCGCCTAGTTAGCATATCACACTTCCATAATTATGGCACGGGTTCTATGAAAAGACATGAAAAATACTCCAGCACTAACTATTTGATGGCATTCACGTCTGTAATCCAAACCCCAATAGAATCTTGTAATGATTTGGTACGATTATATTTCCTTCTCATAATGGTACTAAGATGGGAATACCTCGTGTTATGGTAACCATCCTTTAAAACCGCACTTCATAATTTTTGAAACCAAAGAGTCTTAATCTGATTTGATGTTTCATTCAACTCCCTTCTTAGTTTGACTTCTAGCTTGAGGAGATGCCTTCCTCCCTCATTAGCCAGCTGTTTTGGGACCCCCCTCTAATCGAGTCCATATTTTTCTTTTGCGTTTGAACAAATTGTCGAATACCTCATTGTTTCACTTTTGGAGATCTTCTGCATGATGATGTAGTGTCAGCACTAAAAGCAGGTTAGCATGCCAATGTTGCACTAGAAATTCTTCAAAATTATGATGGTCGGTCCAAGCCGCCTGAAATTTGCAAGGTTTAGCATTAGGAAGTGCAAATATCAGTGTGCTAATTAGATGGGGCAATGATCTAAATAATTCTGAGATAGGTGTTGCGCCAATCAACATACATAGAGCTCAATCTAAGAAAAGTTGGAGCAAGCTGATTAGACATGATTTGAAATTTTTACAGCTATCGGAGGACATGGATCATGCTAGGAATAGGCGATCCCTTTAAGAGATCGAACAAAATGCTTCACCAACCTGTCTCCCTCGATGCCAGCATTGCTGTACGTCTCAGTGAAGTGAGTAATGTGCTGTTTGGGATTGCCCTTACCATCAAATTTGTTGAATTTAGGAGGCTAGTATCCTTGAGGCATACGAAGAACATCAATCCTTTTCGTATAAGACTTGGTGTACAAATACGTCTTGCGAGGTCCTCCCCCAAATTGAGCCTTACCAGCATTCATGATTAAACTTTGAATCTGTTCAATAGACATCGATCACAATGAGGATTCCTTCTTTTTTATGCGCTCCTCATCAGAGTCTTTGCTACTGTTAGAATCCTTGTCAGACTCTTTGCCATCCGAGCCTTTGCTAGAGGATTCGAATAGCCGCTTTTCTAACTTCTTCATCATAGTAGCAATCTGCTCACTTTGGTGCTTGATTTAAGCGTCTTTCTCTAGACTTTCCTTAGCGAGCCTCTCCAATGTTGCTTTCATATTTGCGAGCTATTCTTCTACATTGGTCGCCTCCGTCACCATGGCTGGCATAATGACTGAATTGGAGGATTCAGTCTCTGATTCAATGACTAACTCTCTTGGCGATGCCAGTAAGGAGTCACTGCTAGTATAGCTATGATCTTCTTCATTAAAAGGTTGGAAGGTGGGGTCTACCTGAGTTCGGAGCTCATGCATCCCTTGAGAAATTGTTTGATGTGTTTTGAAGCCAACAACAGACCTTTGCTTCAAAGGATGCGAAGTGACTTTGTTGACTCCTTTACGCAAGTTGGAGTCGAGGCTTGGAATCTTGTGAAACTAATAGACTATGATGGGACACTCTCAACTGATTGTTTTATGGCAATCACAGTAGCAGCTTTTGCCATACTTCGATTCATGACTCAGTTAGATGTAATGCTAGCAATTGTCAATCCTTGAGATGTGGATCGGGCAGCTTTCCTTGAAGGTTGAGGAATGGCATTCTTAGGGTTCATGTCGTATTCGAGGGAATGTAGAGTTCATGGTTTGGAGAAAGAGATGAGAGACAGAGAATGTCCCACCAAGTGTGCCACAAATTTATAAACACAAATTTCGAGTCTGCAATAAATTAGATAAGAAATTAAGTAACAAATTGAATTTTTTGTATTTATATCAAAGAATGAGTACAATCTCTGTATAACTGTTACAAAAACAAGTGTAATAAATCTTCTGATTCAATCTCCTTTAATAGACTTGAATGAATTTGGTCTTGAGAGAAGGCCTAAGAGGCTTAATCTCACTCAAAATATGAGTTTGATCTCCGCGCGTAGACGACATGTGTTTGGAGTGCTTGTTGTCTTCTGCTAGAGAGAATTCTTTGGCTCTTGTAAGTTCTTCTGAAAAATGTCGACCCCTGAATGAGAGAGGTAGCTCTTTTTTTATAGAGAAGTCGGGGTTAAGGTTTTTCTTCTGGTCTCTATTAAAAGGAGTAATAATTTATTTTCTACATCATTTATGCCACGTGGCACTTTTTAATTGGCCGCATACATTTCAAATAAGTATTTAATATTTAATGGAATGCTGTAATTAATTTAACACGTGGCATGCTGTAATTAGCCAAAAATAAAAGTATTCATTTCTTTTCACGTGGCAGGTCTTGATTGGCTAGCAAAAATTTGTATTCTACAATGCCCCCTCAAGAGTTGGCCGCATCCATGATCTTGGAATATTTGGGGTGGACGAGTCTCGAAATTTGAATGCGAAAATCTGCACAACTCTAGCTATGTAATACGCGGGTCGAAATCCTTGACTTGATAGGGTATTCAATAGGAGTTACGAACCAATTTATTGGTCTCCGTTTTTTCTTTTTTTTTTCACTCAAATTGAATATATCAATATAAAAACATTCAGGATTCTTTCTTCGATTTGGAATAAGAAACTTGCCTGAATAAAATATATCAATCAATGTAAGAGATTTTGTACTTTCTATTAATGCATACTACACCCATGAGCCTTTTTGGAATATATCAAATTAGGTCTTAATTTTTATTCTATTAACCTAATATATATAACATATGGTCATCACCTTCCTCACCAAATTCCAATTGCGCGCACGGTCTAGGTAATGCTTTCCCCCTTTTTTTTCTTTTTCTTTTTTTTTGGCTGCAAATGCTTGCTTCGTAAACTGTGCTTGAGAGAAATTTTACTACATTGCTGTGCACGTGAACATCTTCTCATCGCATTCTTCTTTGTTACCCTCTCTTCACTTTGATTTCCTATTTGTTATAAAGTGCTCCTCTTTTTATTGTTTTACTGTTGATTACCGAGAATGCACATCGCATGTCCTTTCTATCTTTCTCTGCAGTTGTTAGATTCATACTAGAAACGGAACTGTAGAAGTGAAGCAGGCATGCAACGAAATTAGAGCTCTCCATTGTTAATAGTTTAAGGAAGCAACACTCGAAAGTAATTTTTCCCTTAATTCTTCACCTCCCGCCGCCTTCTCCTGCGTCTCTTCTTCTTCTGCTTTTTTTTTTCTCTTATTGCTGCACCTTTATGCTACTTAGAGTTTACTTTTGCCCTCTTCTTTTCCTTTTTCTTTTGCTTAGATGATATCAACCTGAATCAAATTTGCCTCCTTCTCGCTTATTTGCTTCACTCGGTCCATTTTTTCCTTATTTGTATAAAGGTCGTTTTGCAAATTTATGCAATATTACTAGTTCTTTGTTTCCTGTTAGAATTTGTAACAATTAGTTATGGTTAACTTTTGAATGCATAACCCTTTTGGGTGCACCAACGGGTTAACCTTGAATCCTCATAATGCGAATTTCCCAATTGCGAAAATTCTGAAGAAACGAATTTGATTCAATATCGGTTAACCTTTGAATGTTTAACTCTTTTGGGGTGCATCAACGGGTTAACCTTGAATCCTCCTAAGGCGAACTTCCCAAAGGCGAAAATTCTCAAGATGTGAATTTGATTTGATATCAGTTAACCTTTGAATGTTTAGCCCCTTACAGGTGCATCAATGGCTTAACTTTGAATCCTCCTAAGGCGAATTTCCCAAAGGCAAAATTTCTGAAGAGGTGAATTTGATTTGATATCGGTTAACCTTTGAATGTTTAACCCCTTTCAAGTGCATCAACTGGTTAACCTTGAATCCTCTTAAGGCGAATTTTCCAAAGGCAAAAATTCTGAAGAGACAAATTTGATTCAATATCGGTTAACCTTTGAATGTTTAACCCTTTTGGAGTGCATCAATAGGTTAACCTTGATTCCTCCTGAGGCGAACTTCCCAAATGCAAAAATTCTCAAGAGGCGAATTTGATTTGATATCGGTTGACCTTTGAATGTTTAACCCCTTTTGGGTGCTTCAACAGGTTAACCTTGAATCCTCCTAAGGAGAATTTATCAAAGACGAAAATTCTCAAGAGGCGAATTCGATTTAGCATCAGTTAACTTTTGAATATTTAACCCTTTTGGGTCTATCAACGGGTTAACCTATTTGCTGAAGAGCCCTTGCCTGCATTTGTTCCTATCTCTTTTTTTTTTTAGAGCCTTTACGTCCAATTTTTTTTTTAATCTCCATTCGATTATTGAATTGTTATGACTGCCTAAGTGACGAGTCCTATAATTCAATTTTCTTTATTTCTGCTAATGCTACAGGGTCTATTCGAAATGGTTACTTTTATGGACAAAACCACCAACGGACAACGCTATCTACACAGTCAACCAAGTGAGAATCACGTAGATGGGGAACAGACAAAGTTGCCCATTCGCAATTCTATAGCGTTCTTTTGCAAGTCTGATTGCATTGGAGATCCTTCGAGCCTTTCTTGGTGGTCCAAGGAGAATTTGAAGACAAGCAAAACATTTTGGCTCTCTAGTCATGTTAAAGTAAAGGAGAATCTATCCTCTTATCAGTTGTTACGTTATGACATAAAGTCCGGATACAAATCATGGGCTAAGTTACCGCTACATGGAGAATTTTCTTACAAACCACTTTATTGGGAATGGTTAGAAGATATCCTTGTTCATTGCATAGATAAACTCACAACCTTTCATCTATTTGATGCTTTGTGTGCTTCGCTATTCCTTTACGATAGGTGTTCGAACGTCATCCGAGCAGTATGTGAGTATTGGTGTCCAGAAACAAACACCTTGCATACTTCTAAAGGCGAGGTGTCCCCCTCTATCTTTGATATTTACAGCTTCCTTGGACTACCACTCTCGGGGCGTCTTTATGATGAAGTTTTTCCTACTCAACGAGAACTCACAAGCAAACTTCCGTTGAGTTACACTTATCTATTTATTGCTTACCACAAACTTGTGCCAGGTCGCAAGGGAAGCCAACCATAGAGAAATGGATTTCCTTTTGGTTTTGACGGTACAACAAGTGCCATATTTCCAGGAAGTCTGATCAGGATAACCAGGTCCCTCACCCAGGAATATTGTCTTCCATCATCGACGCAAGAGCTCGTGGGTGGGGTGATTGTCAGGTCATTTTCGACGAGCTAGGAGTGGCTATAGGCCAATGCACTGAGACCTTTCTAGCTGCATTTCTCTCCTGTTGGCTATGCACGTTCATCTTGCAAGTTAGAGATGCTGGTTGCATACGCCTCGACACCTTCAATGTCACCTCATTCATGGCATCAGGTGTGGGGTATTGCCTCCCTACAGCAATTCTTACAAGTGTCCACAAGGGTCTCAATGAGATTTCTCGTTCTTCACATCCTGGTAGAGATGGGGGCTATTTTCCAGCCCATTTTGTTTATGTTTGGTTAGCCAAGAACTTTGACGCATACGAGCTAGCTAGTGAGGCTTTCCCCAGTCCAGGCACGGTGAAGTTTAATGGCATTGGTCAAGCCAAGTTGTTTCAGCTCGAAGAGGCTCGAGAACTCAATGGTTCTGGGAGGGGCTTTCGCTAGTATTCATCCATCATCAACCGACTTAAGGAGACTCTCGTGGATGACGACAAACTATTGAGAGCTGACTTTGCTTATTTTGTCAACATTCGTTCGGGTTTTGTCTCTTACTATTGTGAGGACAACCTCGTCATAGAGTACTACTGCCCCGACTGATTCGGTAGACAATTTGGCTTCCATCAAGATGTTTCTGCTGATTTGGACTTCGATAATCCTCCTGATCCAGAAACAATGCTTTGTTATCACCAGATGCTCACGCGCTATAGAACAGGGTCTCAAGTCTTACTTCCTGGGTGATGCTATTTACCCGAGAAAAATACCACTCGTGCATTTTATGAATGTTGGTCCAAGATGTTCATTTCCTTGACTTGCAGTCCACATGCCAGTGATTCCAAGAGGAAACAAAGTGATTTATTTAACACGAACACTTCAAAGGATGAAGGCAAATTTGGTTCTAAACCCAAGTTGAAGATTGTTCGTTCTAGGAAGTGCTTGGAACCTTTTGTTCCGCTGATGGAGGATGGTTCTTCTCTTGTTAAGATTCCAGGAATAAATGTTTTCATCCCAGCGACACACATCCCTGCAATCCCTATTCAAAGCATTGCGCTATTACCACAGGTAACAAATAGGATTAAAGAATCTTTGAAATCTCCCGCCTGTTAGGACACATAGGCAAAATCTAAACCTATCATTAATCTTACTATGAATGGTCAGGGCGAGCTACCCACCGAAGTTTGTGAGCCAAGTACCGTAAAGGTAATTGGGCTTCCCCCAGAATGTGCTGAGAATATCATGGATATCCTCGATGCTGAACCTAATCCTGCTGAATGCATGGTACCCCATCCTTTTTCCTTCCTTCGTCCCCTTTCTTTTTAAAAAATAGAAACATTTTTTCTTTCCAAATGTGTACTGACCTTCTTCATCCCTCCATACATCCTTTTCTCCTTTTTTTAAAAAAAGGAGGAAAACAATGATCTGAACTTCAAGGAAGAATTAGCACACGTTCCTCTGCCATCGGGAAGTCAATGTTTCCCGTCAATTAAACGAATACCATCATTTGGCTTGGATTTATTTGACAACAGATCGATATTAGTTGACTCGCGAGGTGTTTGTTCCCCGAATGATGATAAGGTTGAGTCCATTCGTAGACTCAATGCTCCTTCACTGGTACCTTACCCACATCGCCTTTTGACTGCTCCACTAGGGGGGATTTCTATCTTCAACGCTGATGCTGTTATAAATGAGGTGGATAAGAACGCTGCACGAGTGTTTGGTAAAGCCATACTTGACAAGGTGTCTCACACCCTTTTTGATGGACTTCCTTATCTTAAAGGCGATTTTGACAGCCTTTATGCCACTATCCTTCAAAGAGGTGTCGACGTCACTCCTTTAGAGAGCAAGGTTGAAAGGTTAATCAAATAAGCATGTGACTTTAAGGACCTACAACAGAGCTACTCCGTTTGAACATCTGTTGAAGAGCATGTAGTTGTCGCATGAAGGTGCAAGGTAAGCTTGATGAGGCCTCCCGTTGGCTGAACACAGAAGGTGCCCATTATGAAGCAAACACAGCTGAGTTGAAGTAGGTTGAATTGAGGCGTGAGGAGCTGCTGAAAGAACTTTAACTTTTGGAGGATCATAAGAAGGATCTTAGCTCTCAGGTAGCAGGCAACCAATATTTGTTTCAAGAAGCTGAGCGGGAAGTTATTGACTTGCAAGGTCAGATTGATATACTCAATGTCACTGAAGTGATGGATGCAACCACAAAAGCTTGTCTAGAGAAGGCTGAAGCCTACATAAAGGAGTCTTTCGAGGATTTTAAAAATTTTCAATGGGATCAGTTGACCCTTTTTTTTTCTTTTTCTTTTTTTGAGATGGACTTGTAATGCACCTTGCACTTTCGTGATGTAAGCTTGATATCTATTGAATAACGTGGATTTTCTTTTATCCCTCGCTGCACATGTGTCTTGGTTGATTTTTCTTGTGACTTGGATCCCACAATTATCAACTTTATGACAATAGATGAATTTATACCCTACCGAATCTTTAAATTCGGAAGTTGTATAAAACCCACAATCAGATGAACATTTTCATGAACAAATTTCATGATGACTATACTTGGGTGTTTACCAAAGTTGCCTATGTACCTGAAGGGACCCCTAAAGAATCAAGTCATACGTAGTTCGAACAACAAGACCATTTTTTTTTTGGTTTAGCCGTTCACAGTTTATACTCTTGCGGCCCAAGAGTAGTACAATGGAGTTTTAACTTGAAAGAATGAACAGTTTAGGCTCATGTTTAGGAGCTTGCATGCATTAACACATTAAGGGTAATAAAGTCTTAGGAACTTGCCATTTATCGGCCTAACTCATACTCCATCGATATTGACAATCCTATAAGTGTTGTTGGTGTAGACTTCTCAAATCACGTAAAGGCCATCCCACTTGGAAGTGAACTTGCATCCAGTCTTGTGTGGGATAATGATTGATCTTCTTACCGCGAGCACTTGATCTCCAACTTGAAATGAACGCATTCGTACATTTTTGTTGAATGCTCGTGCTAAGCGAGCTTGATAGCATTTTAACTTTTATTACGCTAGAAATTTTTTTTCATCAAGGGCCTCGAGCTCAGCCAGGCGAAGCTTGTGATTTTTATCTTCGATCAAGCCTTCCTGTATGGCAATACGGAGTGAAGGGATTTAAAGTTCCAAAGGTAATACTGCCTCAACCCCATACACCATAGCGAAAGGAGTTGATTAGGTTGACGTCTTGTACGTGGTTCTGTATGCCCAAGGTGCCTCCCCTAGCCTTTCATGCCAATCACATTTTGACTTAGCCTTTCATGCCAATCACATTTTGACTTTGCCACCACTTTGCTTAGTAAGTTGCAAAGCGTCTTATTGAAAGCTTCTGCCAACCCCTTTGCAGATGCATTGTACATTGAGGATTTGCATTGGACAAACTTAAACTTTTCGCAGAGAGCGGTCGCCAACTTGTTGACAAATGTTTTGCCGTTGTTAGTGATAATATATCGAGGCACACCATAGAGGTAGATGATATGGGTTCGAATAAAATCAACAACATTTTATTTTTTGACTTCTCTCAGTGGGATTGCTTCTGCCAATTTGGAAAAGTAGTCAGTTGCCACCAATATGTACAAGTAGCCAGCGGAAGATTTTGGAGTGATAGGACCCACAACATCAAGTCCCCAAGCTTCAAATGGCCAAGATGCGATGGTCAGATGAAGCAACTTAGGAGGCTGAGGAATAAAATTGGCATGAAACTCGAAAGGCTCGCACCTCTTTCCATAGTCCATCAATCTTGCACCATGGTAGGCTAATAATAACCCATCCTCTTGATTCGATCATACAATTTGGGTCCTGTTTGATGTGCACCACATACTCCCGAATGTGCGTCCTCCATTGTTTGTCTAGCCTCTTCTTTATCTAAGCAATGCAACCAAAGGCCAATGATGAAGCTTCGATAAAGCGTCCCATTAAAATACAGGAAGTGGGGAGCTCTTCGTTGAATTTTCATCTTATGCTTTAGGTCATTAGGAAGCTTTCCATGTTGTAAATAATCAATGAGTGGCTGGTGCCAGTCTTCTTCCGCTACTTCCTGGGCGCTAACCGCATTGACCTTTTCCTCAAACTCTTCAACGAGGGGTGCAACAACCCACCGGTTGCAAACAGGGACATTCATGCTTTCTTCTGCCTCCAATGCGAATGTGGCTGCAAGGTTTACAAGTGCGTCAGCCATCTTGTTGGCACTCCTAGGAACATACTGTAACTTGATGGTTTCAAGCTTATTGAATACTCGTAAGGCATATTATGGTATGACACGAGGTCGTCCTTTTTGACTTCATATTCCTCGAGAAGTTGCTTGATGACTAATTGAGAATCACCATAGATGTCAAGGTCTATTATTCCCATTTTGATGGCCATTTGAAGGCCTAGAATCAATGCCTGATATTCAGTTATATTATTGGAACATAACTGAGTTAGGACGAATTAATAAGTGAGGACATGTTTTTCTGGGGAAATAAAGACTACTCCTGCACCAACAGCATCATGTCCCGCGACTCCATCAAAATACATCTTCCAAGGAGGGAGGATATCAACGAAGAACACATCCTCACCAAGCAAGTCATCATTTAGCTCCCGAGCATTAGGGATTGGGTGATCTGCCAAGAAATCCGCAAATGCTTGTCCTTTAACGGCCTTTTATGGCACGTAAACGAGCTCATACTGCTTCAAGATTACGACCCACTTTACCAATCGCCCGCTTAGAATTGGCCTTGACAAGGTGTATTTGACAAGGTCAGCTTTAGAAATCACCTACACTATATGAGCTTGCATGTAATGACTTACCTTTTGAATGGCAAACATGAGAGCCATACACATCTTTTCGATAAGGGAATAATTCAGTTCAACCCCAACCAAAGTGCGACTTAGATAATATAGAGCCCTTTCTCTGCCTTCCTCATTTTCCTGGGCACACAATGCCCTCAAAGACTTCTCTTGAGCTGTAATGCATAGTATAAGAAGTTTTCCTGGAATTGGTGGCCCCAGAACTAGTGGATTTGACAAGTACTTCTTGATGTTGTCGAAGGCTTTCTGGCATGACTGGTCCCATTCGAATTGTGCACCCTTCTTCATGAGGTAGTGGAATGGAAACGACCGGTGAGGTTTGATATGAACCTTCTGATATAAGCCAAACGACCTTGGAGACCATGTAGTTCTTTGAGATTTTTTCGGGCAAGCATCTCTTGGATTGCCCTCATTTTGGCCTAGTCAATCTCGACGCCTCTATGCCGAACTATAAAACCTAGGAACTTCCCTGAAGTGACACCAAAAGCACATTTAACTGGATTCATCTTTAGTTGACATCTCCTCAGCCTATCAAAAATTCGACGAAGATCTTGTTATAGGTGGTTTGCTCTTCTTTTTGACTTGACCACCAGGTCATCAACATAGCACTTCATTGTTTTATGCAACATGTCATCAAAGATAGTTTGCGTTGCTCTTTGGTATATCGCTCCGGTATTTTTCAAACTGAAGGGCATTACCTTGTAGCAGAAAAGGCCTTTAAGAGTGCGAAACGCTGTGGCTTCTTGGCCTTCTGGCGCCGTTTGAAATTGATTGTATCCCGCAGTACAATCCATACAGGACAAGGTTTCGTGTCCCATGGTTGAATCGATCATAAGCTCGGTGACGGGTAATGGGAAATCATCTTTTGGGCAAGCGCTGTTGAGATCGCGGAAGTCTACACAAATACAAAGTTGCCCGTTCTTCTTCCCTACAGGGACAACGTTTGCGATCCAAGTTGGCTATTTTACCCCACGAATGAATCCTGCCTCTATGAGTTTGTTGACCTCTCTTTCGATTTCAGGCATTAACTCTAGACGAAAGCGTCATTGAGGTTGCTTTTTGGGAGAAACACCCTTCCCAAGGGATAAGCAATGGATTGCAACTTTGGGATCAAGCCCTTGCATTTCACTGTAACTCCATACAAACACGTCCTTGTTTTCTAAGAGGAGATTGAAGTACTCCTTTTCTTCCTCGAGTGTAAGTAATGAACTTACATAGATGGGACGAGGTTTCTCAGCAGTTCTAAGATCCAATTCATTCAAATCATCAACTGTAGCTTGCTCCCCATCTTCAAGGGTTTCAGGAGTCTTTGCGAGTTCTATATCTGACTCTGAGTCTTCACATTTTTGGATTGTGATGTGATTATAAGAAGTTAGTTCTACTTGCTCATCTCCTTTGTCGATGTCAAAACTACTTGGTTGACCAGAAAAAGCCACAGTGTGTCTCTTTACCCTTAGTGAACCATCTGTCTTCACATCAAGAGTTGAAAACCGCTTCATGCGCGAAGGGATAGAACTTTGCGCTTGCTTTCATCACCAAGTCTATTGAACACTGAATGCTTTTGTCCCTGGGGTAATGAATTTGATGGTTCTTTTGCTTGCGTGATTCTATTGAACATCAAAGGCCTTGGTTGTGCATGATTCTTTGTTCTCCAGAGAACAAAAGACTTAGGGTTTTGACCGCTCTTAATTCTAGTGAAGACGGATGGGCATTTCCTTGAGGCAGATGGTTGTAATATATCAAATACAGAAGGCTTTGTAGGAGTTTGAGTCTTTGCATCCTCGCTCTCATCCATTTCTTTAGGAGAGACATGTTGAACCATATTTTCTGTGGCTTTGCGTCGCCCTGATATCTTGATCGGCTACACTGGTGTATAACCAAGGCCCCTTTTTTGGACCTTTACTAGACGCCATTGTTCTTGGATCTTCCTCTTTGCTCTGTTGAGAACATAGGTTTCCACCTCCACTGCCTTCCCTAACACAATAGGATTGTTAAAATCATAATTCGCTTTCTCTATAAGTTTATAAGCATTCGGGTCAAATCCTTCCTTTGTCCGCACATTTGGCAAGTTCTCCTCTTCGTCTAATATGGTCTTAGAACAAGATACAAATCCAGGCAGAAAGGGTCAGCTCACCTTCGGTTGGTACATGTTTCGCGTTGGCAACGAGACACTTTCTTAAGAGTGCTCAAGTTGGCCCTGCTATTCTCCTTGATAGCCTTGCCCCCAGTATTTCCACTTACAGACCCACTGAAGGGTGTTTCTCCTTCCATGTGACGAGCTTGGGGAACATATCTTAAGACTGATGGCACATGATTTGTGAAAATCATCACTTGCTTGGCGACATGTTTAGCAAGTTGGGTAATAGTCTCTTGTTCAGCGTTTCCCTTACGATACTCTTGCTGTTTCACATGGTCATGTTTCAGTATTACCTTAGGATTATCTGCAGCCTTCAGTTCACCCCCACCTATGGAGGAAATTACGGAGGGCATAGTCTCCTTAGATACGGTGCCCTGTTCAAAGAATTTAGAATCAGCAAAATGCAATTCTGCCTTTGTAAATGGCTTGACATCACCGTTGATTTCTTTTCTCTTCCCCACGGCAATACTTAAGACATTGATGGAGGGTAGAAGCCACTATTCCATGTTCATGGAGCCACAGGCGTCCAAGTAACAATTTGTACGATGTCTTCGAGTCAATTACATGGAAGATTGAAGATGTTAGTAGATCTCCCATTGTTATCTCTAGGTGAATCATGCCAATTGCACACTGACTCTCCAAGCTAAACCCTTGAATAACCATGCGACTCTTAGAAAGCTCTTCTACCGTGATTCCTAGCCCATTCATTGTAGACTTAGGCATGATCTTTATAGTAGAAGCTCCATCTATCAATATGCGCTTGACTTTTTGCTCCCTGATATAACCGACCACAAACAAAGGACGGTTGTGAGGTTGGAGCCTAACAATAAGTCGTCATCGATGAAAGTCATAGCTATGTTGCAAGTGGCGTGCTGGGTAAGGCCTCTTGAGGGTTCTTCAATGTTCTCGACCTTGTCAGCATAAAGCTCTGGGTGGTGAAGGGCGGTGGCAACACACTGACGCATCTCTTCTGGTAGGCGAAAGACTTGCCTCCAATCTATGCGTGCTGGTAAAGCCTCTAAGACGATCAGAGTTTTATCATCTCCTTTTGGAGAATTTTCCTGTTTTTCCTCTTCTCCATCTTCAACCTCAGTACATGAGGTCATGTTATCAGTAACTTTATCAAAAAAGCCCATTGGGAAGAACTCTTCCAACGTGACAGGAGTAAGCGGTTCTTGCTCAAGTAGATCTATAGGCTGAATGTCCTGCTTCTTATTTATCTTCTAACTCTTCCTACTTCTCCCACGCTGAGGTTTCTTTTTCCTCCCTTGTCTCTTCCTATGGCTCAGGGGCAGTTGCTAGTCCAGCGTTTGGTTCTTGGGCCCTTACCGAGTAACAAGGGTCCACCCCTCTTGAAGTGGAGTCTGTACCATCAACAGCACAACAACTACCTCTAGACTTCCAAACTAAATTGTGAATAACTCCATCCCTTGGTGTAGGAATCAGATCATATCTTTTCTCTTGGTGTAAAGACAATGACTCTAATTAAGCGTCGATGCAGTTGGGTTCAGCAGTCTCGTCCAAGTCCAATATGATCCTCCCATCCTTGGCCAGCTGCACGATATGCTCCTTGAAAGTAATGCATTTCTCTAAAGGATGGCTAACAACCCTGTGATAACGACAGTACTTCGGGTCGCTTGTCCTTCTAGCTTCTTCTGGTCTCTTAGGTTCAAGGAGTTTGATGATCTTGTTTTCAGGCAAGTCATCGAATATTCCCGACAAGTCTGAATCAGGGAATGGGTACTTTCTCTCTTGAAGTTCCTTCAATGTGGGGCTCTTCTTTGTTGGCTCTTTAGAGAATGAAGTCTTCTTCCCCTCTGGTCTAGACTTCCGTGAAATCCTCACGGGCTCTTCAGTGGAAATAGTAATAGTTTCCTTTGTTGAAGCCTTTGGAGGCTTAGAATTCCTCTTAGGATCACCTTTGTCCTTCTTGAACTCATATGAAGAGGACGGCTTGTTGACACGATTTGCTATTGTCATTTCCATGTCATGTGCCTTCGTAGCTAGCTCTTGAAAGGTCTTAGGCTTGCTTATCTGCAAGACATAAACCATGCGCTGGGCGCACATCTCGACAGTAGAGGTCTTAAACAAACGATCTTTGCATTCAAGGCTAAGAGATCTCCAGCGATTGATGTAATCAAGGACTGGTTCCTCCTTCTAGTGCTTAGTATTTGTCAGCTCCGTCATACTAACGGTACGCTGAGGACTATTGAACCTGTTGAGGAATTCATGTTCCATTTGTTCCCAGTTGTTAATAGACTCGGGCTCCTGCTTCACCAACCTGCCTCCCTCAGTGCCAGCATTGTTGCCGGTCTCAATGAAGTGAGCAATGTGTTATTTGGGACTGCCCTTACCATCAAATTGGTTGAATTTAGGGGTCTGGTATCCATGAGGCATATGAAGAACATAAATCCTTTTCGTATAAGGCTTTGTGTATAAATGCGTCTTGTGAGGTCCTCCCCCTAATTGAGCCTTAATAGCATTTGCGATTAGCCTTCGACTCTGTTCAATAGACATCGACCCTAATGAGGATTCCTTGTTTTTTATGCGCTCATCATCAGAGTCTTTGCTGCGGTTAGAATCCTTGCCAAACTCTTCGTCACCCGAGCCTTTGCTAGAGGATTGGAATAGCTGTTTTTCAAACTTCTTCATCAGAGTAGCAATTTGCTCACTTTAGCGCTTGATTCAAGCGTCTTTCTCTAGACTTTTGTTAGCGAGCCTCTCCAATGTTGTTTTCATATTTGCGAGTTGTTCTTCTACGTTGTTCGCCTCCGTCACCATGGCTGGCATAATGACAGAATTGGAGGATTCAATCTTTGATTCAATGACTAACTCTCTTGGCGATGCCGGTGAGGAGTTACTGCTAGTATAGCCATGATCTTCCTTACCGAAAGGTTGGAAGGTGGGGTCTGCCTGAGTTCGGAGCTCATGCATCCCTTGAGGAATTGTTTGATGCATTTTGAAGCCAGCAACAGATCTTTGCTTCAAAGGATGTGAAGTGACTTTGTTGATTCCTTTACGCAGGTTGGAGTCGAGGCTTGGGATCTTGTAAGACTATGATGGGACATTCCCAACTGATTGTTTTATGGCAATCACAGCAAGAGCTTTTGCCATACTTCGAGTCATGACTCCGTTAGATGTAACGCTAGCGGTTGTCAATCATTAAGATGTGGATCGGGCAGCTTTCCCTGAAGGTTGAGCGATGGCATTCTTGGGGGTCATGTCGTCTTCGAGGGAATGTAGAGTTTGTAGTTTGGAGAAAAAGATTAGAGGCAGAGAATATCCCACCGAGCGTGCCAAAAATTTGTAAACACAAATTTCGAGCATACAATAAATTAGACAAGAAATTTAGTAACAAATTGAATTTTTTGTATTTATATCAAAGAATGGGCACAATCTCTGTATAACTGTTACAAGAACAAGTGTAATAAATCCTCTAATTCAATCTCCTTGAATAGGCTTGAATGAATTTGGTCTTGAGAGAGGGCCTAAGAGGCTTAATCTCACTCAAGATATGAGTTTGATCTTCGTGCCTAAACCGCACATATTTGGAGTGCTTGTTGTCTTCTGCCAGAGAGAATTCTTGGACTCTTGTGAGTTCTTCTAAAAAAATGTCGACCCCTGAATGAGAGAGGTAGCTCTCTTTTTATAGAGAAGTCGGGGTTAGAGTTTTCCTTCTCGTCTCCATTAAAAGGAGTAATAATTTATTTTCATCATCATTTATGCCACGTTGCACTTTTTAATTGGCTGCATACATTTCCAATACGTATTTAGTATTTAATGGAATGTCGTAATTAATTTAACATATGGGATGGGCCAAAAATAAGAGTATTCATTTTTTTCCACGTGACAGGTCTTGAATGACTAGCAATAATTTGCATCCTACACCCATACCAAAATAATAATAATAACAATAATAATAATAATAATAATAATAATAATAATAATAATAATAATAA
>JACYFF010002017.1:50342543-50416359 GCA_017589665.1 Selenicereus undatus | reverse complement strand
AATAATAATAATAATAATAATAATAATAATAATAATAATAATAATAAACAACAAGGAGTAACCCATGGCAAGATCTAGAATATTGTTGACCTCTAATTCTTCGAAGGCATTATCCTATGTCACTTTCCAAAACCCAACTAACACGTTGTCGTTTGAAACCCAAATAGGTCCACTACAATTGAACTTCAACCTTATTTGATGACGAGAAAAATAGGAATGGAATAGAATTAGGATTTGAACCTTGGAGCATTGGACTTGAAACTTAAATCTTGAACTCAATTATGTTGTAAAAACTGGAATGGAATTAAGTTCTAGCCCTTACTATTTAATGAGATGTTATGGAATAGAATCAAATTTATTTTTATTTTAGAAATACTACATGTAATTATAAATTATTGTTTAAATTTTTATTATTTTAAGACTTTGTTAAAATGAAGTCCCGACACCTTATTCTCTAACCATTTGAGTACTTAATTTCATTACATTTATTATTATTAATTTTTTTAACTTTGTTTAACATCCAAGCAAACTCATTAGGGTTTCAATCAAGCTCCATTCTCAATGTTTGCTCTCTGCAAAAGCAAAAAAACTGAGATTTAATTCAACCGAGAAACAAAAACAAAAAAACAATCTCAAAAAAATTATAGAAAAAAAAAACCATTCCCTCTTCAATTTTCATGTTAATACTTCTTCATTTCCATTTCATTTTGCTGCTACTTCAAACATACACCAATTAAGCTTATCACAAACCCACCAAAAAAAATTGAAAAAAAAAATTATAATGAACCAACACCAAGCTTCAGGATAAGAAAGATCAAGATCTGAAACAACAAATCATCCATGGTGACCATACTCGGATAGATTTGACCCAACTGAAAAAAAAATGAAAAAGAAGAAGATGAAGGGGTTAGCATTTAACTGTGATAGGGGACGATGGTCGGTGTGGTGACTTGGTGGCTGAAGGAGACTCAGGGACTGGCGATAACGACGAGGCAACCACGAGGATAGAATCGGCTCTCTCTCTCTCTCTCTCTCTAGAGTTTTGGGCATGTGAGAATGGAAATGGGAATGTGGGTATGGAGAATGAAATAATGGCTCATGGTAGGTAAATAAAAAAACAAATTTACCAAATTTTTTGTCTTTTAATGTTTTCAAAATATAATCATATCCCTCATGGTTGGGGACTTGATAACCAACCTAAGTGGGAGAGTTCAAGTCCTTAAGAGTTGGGGGAAACTTGATACCTAGGGGTATCAAGTCACTTTTCTTAAAAACTCTCACCAAACAATAAGGAAAGGAACTTGAACCCTTTAGTTTCAAGTCTCATTCTTTGTTCACTAACCAAATAGCCCCTAGCTATTTTCAAGAACCTTCGATTGGCCTTCTTGATGCTTATTAGCATGCCTCTATCTCTTTTATGCATGCCTGCTCCTAGTCATGGCTAATTCTATTAAACTGTCTACCTTTTACAATAAACAAGACCTTTTACCTCTTTAAAAGAAAAGTTCACATTATGCAAGGGTATCTTAATTAAAATTAACTATGTCAAAAAATTAATCAGTTACCTATTCTTTCACTACCATTTAGTATCTTTCTAACACCTATCAATTTATTCAATATCATTCAGTTTCTTTAAGCAATGAGCAACCTATCCGTACATATATTGAAATGAAAGTTTCAAAGGCCAACCTCAACATGTTGCAATTAGAGGGGTTTGATAAATATCTCAAGCTAAATCCTAACTTAAACTCACTACTAACTAACTTCTAATATATAGAATTAATAGTAATTATAAATGCTTATAAAAAGAGCTGTTCAAGAGTTTTTTTGATAAGTTATTCAAGAGTTACATGTGTGTAACTGATTTTAATATAAATTTAATTTAAAATAAAATAGCTATCAATTGAAATAAAATAGAAGTCATCCACTATTGCAACATTTGATAATGTGAAAATTTTGAATGTGATTATAGCAAATAATTAGAACTCTAATATAAGGAATAATTAAATATTATAAGACTAATTAGTACATCGCATAGTATTAAAAACTAGTTCAGTATCATCTAATAATCATGATCTTACTTTTAGCAATTAACTACACAAAAGTACCTCAAGTTTTGCGTAAACTATTTTAAAGACCTTCAGTTTTTAAAAATACTTGTAAAGTACCTTGACTTTTGAGGTAACTAATAGAATAGACCCTCAGAGTTTATGCAAACTATTTTTCAGGTCCCACTCTACTGTTTTACTTCACGTGCAATGCTCATAAATTTTGATATTTGCATATTTTACCCCAATCCCTAAAAGCTTACGTTTGAAAATTTTAATTTTGTGCATGCGATTTTATGTTCTTAAGTACTACTCAAAAGCCCTATTTCATATGGTATTAGAGCTAATTGAGCAAAAAATAATTAGTATAACTAAGTTAATTAATAGTTAATTAAGATATTTAATCCAATGCTTAAATCATCATCTGCTTATCCTGCTCCAAATTATTCATATATTGTGCACTCACCAGAAGGAACCACTTAAGTAGCATCTCAATTAAACTATATCATTGATATAGTTTTAAAATTGAAGGCAAAATTAGCAGAAATTAAGATTGAAGTTAAGGAATTAAAGAACCGATTATCTTTTATCCATCTTTCTTTGATCAACAAAATCAGACGTAGTGGGAAATTTGATCTAACCGTTAGTTCTCCATTTTAGCATAAATATCATTTCCAGGGCCCTAAAAATAATTCATTTCCTTTGCAAAATATAAGAATTGAAAAAGAAGCATGAGAAAAATCAACTAAAAAATCATCAGAAAAGGAAGAGAAAGAAGAATAAGGAATATAAGCGATACAATCTTGAGGAATTACAAATATGTTTGATGAAGAATAAAACCAGGAAGAATTAAACAAATTCATGGACTCAATAGTAGGAAAACAAGAAGTATTATCTGATGATATGGAAGAGATAAATAATATCCAGTTATAAGAAGAAATATATCAATAGATGAACCTAATTAAACTAGAAGATCTTAATGATGTTTCTTTAGAAGAAACTAGCAAGAAATTGGATAAAAGAATATGGAAAATGGTAGCTAACAGATAAATCAATGAAATTGGAGAAGAACCCAGCATCGAAGAAATTGAATCCAATGAAGTTAGCAATGTGATTCCTAAATGTGAAGAATTTGGTGAATCCTCTAAAAGAAATACCCTTTTTATGAGACCTAGATACATTCCAGCTAGGTGTACAACCAACTTTTCCTTTGGATTCATCCCATGGAAAGCCACATCCTTCGAAGAAGTTAGCCTTACCCCAAATAGCCAAATGGGTTACATTTTAAATATTGATAGAGCTCGAAATAGAGAATAAATATTTGAAGACTAGAAAAGAAGGATGAATAGTATCCTAAACTTGAATACCATATGGACTGCTAGAAATTTACTAAGCTATATTGGCCATAGTTTTTCTAACGCTATAGCTAATTGGTATGACCTATTAGATGAGGAAGGTAAATATGTATAAATAATGATGGAAACACCAACTACTATGTTCAAAAAATTATGTAAGAAAATAGAAATTAAATTTATCGGAGATAAACTTGATTTCAAAGAAAAAGCTAGAGAATGGAAAAGAGAGATTAATAACATAGATTTATAAGATATGAAATATCTGAAAATTATATTGCTAAATTTAGTCAATAGTACCACAAAATTTGGCATGATGAAACCAATCTTGGTAAGTTTTATGACAAATTACTGTATCCAATCAATTCTATTAATGAAAAATACATTGTATTGCTTGAAAAAGCAAATGTTGTTGATACCATTAGTATAAGAATCTCTTATTTAACAGAATGGATCAATGATCGATGTCTTGATCTCCAAAAGTAAAAGAAAATGAAGAAATAATTCTAAATTGTGGGATAATCCTCATTAATGGGGAAATGAACCTGAGAATGGAAGAAAATGAAAATTTTATAAGAAAAAAAGCTTTAACAGGTAAAGGGGACGAAAATATAAAAAAAAGTATTATAACAAATCTAGCCCTAAAAGGCAAAGATTTCTTAGAAAGGTTGCTTACTATTACAAGGAAAAACAATTGTAAGCGTTGGGCATGTGGAGAAGTAGGCCTTATGCAAACGAATGTAAATATTAGAAAAATAACAAGCTTATTAAAGCTTTTGATAGTCTAGATTATTTTGAACTTAGTGAGGAAAAAGCACTAGACCTAGCCCTGAAAAACAAGGAATTGTTGAGATGGTACTGGAGGATGAATATGAAGAAAGTGAATATGAAGAAACTAGCGCATGATTGAAAGTAGTTCAATTAGTCTTGCGATCTTCAAGGAAGAGAATTTATTGTAGGTAATGAGAATGAAGATGTCAAAGGAGATTGAGTCATTCCTATAATTCAAAAAGACATGATCTATATCTTTCAATTAAAGAGTAAGTACGTATTTGAGATGATGGAAGGTGATTTAGAGATAAAAGAGTATGACATCCTTAAATATAACAAGGATAAAAAGTATAGGTATATCCATGTTGGAAGTGTCCAAGTTTAAATTACCTCATTACAATATTATGGCAAAGATATTGACCTTTATACTTTACTTTGTGATATTAGACATATCAAGTTTAATAACCAAATTATCACAGGCATCAAGACCAATTTGCATACTGGGTCAGTAGGATTCAATTGCCGACCTAGATATTATGTGAGCCTAAAAGATTTATTTGCCAAAAACTTCCTATCCTTAAGATAAAAATAATTTGGATAGATATAGAAAGAGGCAATTACCCACTAAGGATATTTTGAAAAATAATATGTAAGTTAGATAATTCCATAGACCCAAAAACTAAGACAACAATAATAGAGGCAAAAAAAATTAGAAACTTCAACTCCAATGCAAAAAACTCAAAGCATAAAGTCCAACCCACAAGAGAAAAGTATTGATAGGGCATGGCTATCTAGCTTTACGACACCCACAAAAATCAATAAGAAAAATGTGATAAAAATTGATGAGAATAAAAAAATTACCATTAAACCCCAATTATTAAGAAGCATGAGTGCAAGCTCAGAATGGAGAGAAGAGTCTTCAATAGTTAAAACAGAGCTTAAAGAAGGTGATATAATTAGTATGACTAGTGAAATGAATAGAATGAGCTTTGAACCCATAAGACACAGTATGGACCAAAGTATAAGTCTATATGAAAAAGTCATTTAGTGCAAAATGAGGACTATTAGTGACCCAATTTATGAGGATGAATTAGTGAAAAAATATGACTATAGAAATATGCTATGAAGTACCAATACCAATTCTTGTAGCATCTATATCTCAATAAATGCATGTTTAGAGGGATACAGTAGATATGAATTGTGTGCCTATATTAATAATGGTTGTTTGTCTGTTTTAGAAAAAGATATCTATTTTCAAAATTTATGTAGAAAAAACAAAGATTCCTTTACGAGTAAGAATAATCGATAATAACATAATGAGCCACAACGAAGTCATAGAGGGGTTATCCATAGAAATAAGAGGCGTCCAATGCATTACATCAATTATATAGGCTACTGATCAACCCTCCCATAATATGATTATTGGAAATAATTTTCAAAGCTTGTATTTTCCATGCACACAAACTATAAATCAAATCATATCACTATAAATGGCCACTTGGTCCTTATTGATAAGTTAAATAAAACATACACTCATAAGGAGATTGAGTTTACACTCAGCCAGCATGGTACGAAGGTGATCCGTATACAATGTGAAGTAGCACTGACAATCTCACTCCCAGAGTTATCTATTAAAGAGTAAATTGTTGTACAACAAGAGCAATTATGCAAAGAAATCTATTCTAATAATCATGTTATATTTTTCAATAACGATAAGACATTTGCAAAGAGTACCTTATTAAATTCCAACACTATTATCCAACTTAAACAAATGGTGTATACACACCAAGATATCCAAGAATTCGATGAGCAAATCAAAGAACTTTGGGACAAAGATTTAATTAGGAATAGTAAGAGTCCTCATACTAGTCCCGCTTTCATAATGAGAAATCATATATGCTGAAGAAAAAAGATGAAGAGTTAGAGTGACAATCAATTATAAAAAGGTTAATGATAATACTGTCTTTGTTGGTCATCATATACCTAACAAAATAGTTCTTTTCAATAGAGTTCAAGGAGCTTCTTTGCTCTCGAAAATGGATTGAAAAAGCGAATATTAGCAGATAAAAATTTATAAAGAAAGAATCCCTTTGACTGCTTTTAGTGCCCCTCAAGGACATTATGAGTGGATAGTAATGCATTTGGTCTAAAAAATGCACCTCAAATATTCCAAAAAAGAATGGATAACATCTTCACAGATCTTAATCATTGTTGTCTAGTTTACATCGATGATATTCTTGTCTTTTTCAAGACCATAGAAGAACACAAAGATGATCTTATTGCTGTCACTCAACGATGTATTGATCATGGTATTATCCTTGGTAAAAACAATTGCATTTATGCTGAACAAAAAATCGAGTTTTTAGGTCTAGAGATAAAACTTGGACAAATCATCATACAAAAGCATATTTTTTAAAAAAAAAGAAATTTTTCATGAGGAGATTGAAGATAGGAAACAATTAGAAATGTTTCTTAGATGTCTTACGTATGATTTATATTTCATTAAGGATTTAGTCAAATTAAGAAAATCATTGCAATGGAAACTCAAAAAAGAAGTAAGTTGGACATGGACCCCTACTTATTCAAAGATTGTTAAAACTTTCAAAAAGATGTGCAAAAATCTTTCTATTCTTAACTTGCCTAATAATGATCTAATGTTTGAGACAGATGTAAGCAATGAGCATTGGAGTGCCGTACTGAAAATCAAAAAAGGAGAAAAACTTTACAAATATTGCAGTGGAAGTTTTAATAAAGTAGAATGCAACTATCCTATGATAGAAAAAAAAATCTTTGCAATTATATAAGGGGAATTGAAAAGTTTTTAATCTTTTAGCCTCAAAACGTTTTCTCACTTGAACTGATTGCAATTGAATATTGTTTTATGAAAAAGAATTTATCAAATATATAAGTGCAAGGGCAAATCGTGTGTTGGTAATGATGGCTTAACTAGTTTTCCTTCTTTATTGAACATACATAGGGATCGAAGAATTCTCTAACAGATAGTTTAACTTATGAACTCGCCAATGGTGATCATCAAAGTAGAATTCCCGCTGAAAAAGGAGGAAATCTAAAGTGAAATCCCATTACTACTAGAACAGTTTTCTCCTTTTAGTAGAATCCTTATGGATATTTTGGAATTTCATACAAAAAGTAGAGCATGCTTTGGTTTGTAGTCTTCTGCCTATCTAATAGTACAAAGATTCAACCTTTTAGAGTTACAAATGAATTATTTAAGGCACCCTTGTGATGTACAAGAAAAAATAAGTTCCTAGCTTCAAGAAAAATGGTTCAACGACTGGTATGCAACTTGCATCGACTCATATCACAATTATTCCTACGATATTTGGGAGTCATGGAATACTATGATTTTCTTCCCTAATCGATAGGAAGTTGGTGGTGTTAGATTCCTAGCGAATTCGATCTCTAGATGACCCTATCATAAAAGACTCAGGATATGAAATGATAGCTTACCTCATGGAAATCTCATATCTAAAGTACCCATTCTTGTCAAGACTAATTGAGTACGTAAATAAGAGGGCCAAACAAGCCCATCATCTTGTTCAATTAATTGATCTAGAAGATCCCAATCATGAATAATAATTTCCAGAATGATAAGAAGAAGTTAGTGATCTTGCTTTAACAAGAGCCATTGGTTTTTATAATATTTATCATCAAAATCTAGCCATTCATTGAATGAGGAGAAACTCTAATGCATTGTTGGAACATTACTTTCATTTATCATAATTAGTTCAGCAAATATATAAAGGTAGAAGGAGCTACTTAAGAAGATATCTTTCATTATTTCTTTGATGTTGGAGCTGGAAAATTCCTATCAAAAAGAAATATCTACATTAATTATTTGAAAAATGGGATCTATAGTATCTTCAACTTGATGAACAATTTGATAACTATCTGGATAGCAATATACTAGAAGACATCACTGGATATAAAAGCATGCAAAATCTCAATATGGATGACTAATTACAAAACTTCATTAATGACTATGGTCTGAGATAGGAAATAAAACCGATCTGTTTTGTGCCTTATCTAAGGGAGGGGAATCTCTATAAACTGAAAGTTGGAGGAACGCCAGGGTCCACACTGACTAAGTTCAGTTGACGGTCAAAACTCGTTAATTAAGTTTCGTTATTTTGCTTAGCATGTTGGGCCTATAATAACATAAAATAGAATATTTAAGATATAAGTTGTAGATTATGATAACTAGTATCAGTAAAAGTCATTATAAGAAGTTAAATCATTTAAAATAAGCATATTTCTTGGGAAAAAATAAAAAAAAATTACTAAAAGTACCCCATTTGGGCCAAAGTTGAAAATTTTTGAAAGTTTTGGATCAAAATAATAAGGGATCCAAGAATCTATTGCCTGAAAACATAAGGTACCCTAGTGTTATTTTCAAAAAGTCATAGCCTAAAAATAGTTGTCGTAAAATTCAGGGTACCTAAGAGTCATTTTTTGCACTTTTGATCTTAAAAAACAGGCATGTTTACATGTACTTGTCTTGGCCAAACAAGGTCTAATTAGAGCAGAGTGGCCACTAGGTCAAAGTAGCGTCATACAACCCAACTTGAATACAAAATGAGTCCAACTCGTGCTTTAATTTTAAAGTTAAAAGAATATCAAGTATTATGTAGTTTCATATCAACTTAGCAGAGTTGGCCACTTTTGCAATTCTATGATTACCCACAAAAGAAAAAGTGGGTGGCTCAACTGGTAAAATTTTTGAGATTTATTATTAAAAAACTTGAGTTCAAATTCTATATTACATCAACTTTTGCATATTATTTGCTCCAAAAAAATCATCAAAAAAGAAGAGGACAATTGCATATTATATTTAAAAATAACCCGACTAATTTACTTAATACAAATTTTTCTTACTTGATAATAAAACCTAAAATCTAAACTCAAATTTTGCCTACATTATTCTTACTGATTTCCTTTACTAAAATTTTTGGGATTTTGAACCCCCCCCCCCCTTTTGTTTCCTCCAAAAAAAAAAAGGGATCTTTGGGAACGTGGGGTGGGCTTAAGGACTAAGACTGTGTCAAGAGTAAAGTCAGCTTATGTAAGAAAGCTCTCGTCCATTGGGCCATGGGGGTCTATCTATCTGTCCGTAAATTATCAAGACTCAAGAGTTTTCTTTTTAAGATAAGGATTTCTAGGCCCGCCTTTCATTTCCATCAGCCATTTCTTCCATAGAGGAAGGAAGAAAGAAGGGAGTGAGGGAATCACTGAGCTTTATGGGTTTATCCAGTTCGTGGCTAACCTATACTTTCTTAACTTAAATCATTAACTTCTTGAAGATTATTTAGTTTTGATAAAGGTGCGAGATTAGTCTATTTATATGCAAAAATTTATCAACTTCCCTGCCGGCTCTTGCTTAAATAATCGAGGTCTATGTTGAGTTCCTGATTATGGGATTTTGTAAATTTTTTGTGGGCATTCTTTTTTTGTTTTTCCTTTTTTGAAGTTTAATCATGTGAGATACATTTGTTGGCATTGGCTTCATCAAGAAAAAGTGAATTTAGCCTCCTTTTACTTTTAATTTTGAGGTTTTGCTGGTCACATTTGCTTAATGTATGCCTTCTCTTAGTCTTTTTGGCAATGTTGGGGGTGGTTTTGTTGCCAACTTGCATTGCTTATTTCTATTTTTGGTAATAGTGTGTTGTTTCTCTAGCATGTCACAATTATGCACAACGCTCAATAATGAGCCTCTTGTATGACAACTAGCCCATTTGGTTGATTTTTATCCCATTTAGCAATTTACTGTTGTTTGTAAAAAAGCATTTAGCTAGTTTTAGTTTCGCCACTCAACTAATATAATGGGATTAGTTGAGCTGGGGGATTATTCATCTTGCTACGCCCCCCAAAATGGGTAAAGGCCTAGTTTAGCATGTGCCTTGGTTGTGAAATATAGACTCTGAATTGGTCTTTTGAAATTTGTTAGTTTTCTGAACTTTAAGGTGTTTAAGTTATCAATGGTTTTGTAATTATATTGTATAGGAGCTTTAATAATACATATGAACTAAGCCTTGCCATTCTTTGTTGAATTTGGAAACAATATGAAGAAATGAGGGACTTCAGATTGAATGTAGAGAGAAGGAGGAGCTTCTCTCTCTAAAGTTGCAGGAAATGATTCTACATTATTGTTGAGAGTTTCTCAGGCATGGTTTAAATACATAGGCTGAAAAATAAAAACTCTACATCTCCAACAAACTCCTCTAACAGAATGTGCTGACTAGACAATATACTGACTAGGTAGAAAATAGGAAGGAAAAACTAAAGACTAATTGATATTAATTCTAACACCCCTCCTCAAGTTGGAGGGTGTTGAGGTAGATACCCCAACTTGCCAAGCAAGACATGATGCTGAGGGCCCAACAATGGCTTAGTGAACAGGTCAACTAGCTGTTCATGAGTGCGAATGTGAGACAAACTGATCAGGCCTTCCTGAAGCTTCTCCATGACAAAGTGACAGTCAAGCTCGATGTGCTTGGTTCGTTCATGAAAAACCGGATTCTTGGCAATATAAATGGCTACTAAACTATCACTCTTTAGAGGTACAGGCAGTATGGAAGTAATCTGAAACTCTGAGAGTAATCTGGTTAGCCAAGCTAGTTCAACCGTGATAGCTCGCATGGACCTGTACTTAGCTTTTGCATAGGAAAGGGCCACTGTGGGTTACTTCTCTTATTTCCAAGAAATGGGACTCCCACCCATCATAATGAAAAACCACTAACTGACCTTCGAGTACAGGGGCATTATGCCTAGTCTGAGTCACAAAATGCTTTAAGTTTGAAGTCATTCTTAGTGTTGAAAAACAAACCTTGAGATGGATCCTAATTGACATACTTGAGAGTATGTATAGTTGCTGCCATATGACCTTGAGTAGGGGACTGAAGAAACTGACTCGGATATTGAACCGAGTAGGATAGATCAGGCCTAGTATTGGTGAGATAATTTAGCTTCCCCACCAACTTTCTATAAGCAGTAGCGTCATCTAAACACTGAGTGGCACGAGCATCTGTTGGAAACAGTCGTAGAGGACATGTGACAGAGGGAAGAGAATCACACTCATATTCATGAATCAAGTCTTGTGCAAACTTTCTCTTAGTGAGAACCGCGCCATTGGAGACTTGCAAAACCTCCATTCCTAGAAAGTAATTGAGTGACCCAAGATCTTTGATCTTGAATTGATGATCCAAAAATTGTTTCAAGGTCGATATCTCAGCAGAATCATTCCCAGTAATGGCAATGTCATCCACATAAACAGCCAAAATTACTATGGACTCATTCTGATTTTTGAAAAATAATAAGCAATCATTTTTGGAATGTTGAAAACCAATAGATTTGAGAGTGTCTGAGAGCTTAGCATACCACTGCCGTGAGGCTTGTTTCAAGCCATAGAGAGATTTTCTTAATTTGCAAACCATGTTAGGGTGAGGAATATCCAACCCAAGTCGGGGCACCATGAATTTATCTTCATCCAGATCTCCATGAAGAAATGCATTATTCACATCTAATTGATGCATAGGCCACCCCTTCTTTACTGCAGTAGCAATAAGAGCTTTGATGGTGGTCATTTTAACCACGAAGGAGAAGGTTTCTGTGTAGTCAATTCCGTTCTTTTGAGTGAATCCTCTAACAACTAATCTGGCCTTGCATCTCTCAAAAGTGCCATTTGCCCTATATTTAACTTTATATACCCATCTACAACTAATAGGTTTCTTTCTTGGAGGCAAATACACCAAGTCCCAAGTTCTATTAGCATCCAAAGCTTCAAATTCGTTCTTCATAGCCTCTTGCCAAACAGGCTGAGATGTCACTTCTTCATAATTGACTGGCTCTCTCACAGCATCCAAACAGTTTAACAAGGCAGTAGACTGAGCAGCAAGGACAGTATCACCAGTGGTAGAGACATTACAGTAAATAGAAGTGATTGTGTTGGAACAACATTCTGATCTCAAAGGTGATTTATGCACAAAAGAACACATGTAATCTGATAAGTATGTTGGAGTTTTATGTTGTCTACTAGATCTTCGGATAGGCTCACCAAGTGGAGTAGGAATGCCAAACCCTGAGTTTTGTGTTTCAGGGTTAAGAGCTACAAGCTGAGATGTCAAAATAGAGGTATCTGAAGCCATGGGTGATCTAGCTTACTGAGATTCATGAAGAGTATAATCTGTTGCTGGGAAAGGGTCATTAGTCTGGGAAATGGAGTCATGAAAAGGAAATAATCTGGGAAATGTACCTTGATTAAATATTTGATATGGGCACATCTTCATAAAAAATAACATCTCTAGAAACAAATACTTTGTGTGTTTCTAGATTCAATAATTTGTATGCCTTTTGTCCAAAAGGATACCCCAAGAACACACAAGGTGATGCTCTTTCCTGAAATTTATCTCTTCCAGCCTTTAGAGTAGAAGCATAACACAAGCAACCAAACACCTTGAGATGTGTATAACTTGGTGCTCCTCCACATAACAGCTGATATAGGCTGAGACCTTTGAGTACTTTAGACGGAAATTTGCTGATGAGATATGTAGCAGCTAGGACACATTCCCCCCAATACTTCAAGGGCAACCCAGACTGAAACAAAAGCGCTCTAGAGGTTTTAAGTAGATGTTTGTGTTTTCTTTCAACCACCCCATTTTGTTGTGGGGTACCAACACAACTAGATTGATGCACAATTCCTTTTGAAGAGAAAAAGGCTACGGCCTCATTACTACTCCCTAGCTCAGAGGCATTATCAGACCTTATAGTTTGCATTGTGGCATTGTATTGTGTCTTGACCATTTCTACAAAGGCCCTTATCAAGGGTAAAGCATTACTTTTGCATGTAATAAGATGAGTCCAAGTGGATGTGCTGTAGTCATCCACTATAGTCATGAAGTATCGATAGCCATTATAGGTTTGTATTCTATATGGTCCCCACAAATCAATATGTATTAATTCAAAAGCATGTGTACTATGTATTTGACTATGGGGAAAAGGGAGTCTATGCTGTCTTGCCTTTGAACAAATAGAGCACTACTTTATTAAGTCATTGGAAATGGAACTGTGTAACAAACCCAAGCCTTGAAGCTTATGAAATGAGAGATGTCCTAGCCTAGCATGCCAAACAAAAGTACTATCATGTTGTAGACTAGCATTACAAACAAACTGACTCATATCACCAGACAATGCTACCCTTTGACCGTTATTGTCAGTCAAACAATGCTAAAAAAATTTAGAAATATTGTGACTATGCTCAGCTCTTGAAGGCGATCCATGCTCTAGTAAGTATAATCCTCAATGGTTCGTACCAAGAACCTACAGCCTCTTCATGGAAGGGGCCTGCATGAAGCAGTACTCATCTATAAAAATCACCATGCATTTTTGCTGTCTACATAGCTTGCTGATAGACAACAAATTATATTTGAAGGAAGGAGCATATAACACTTTATATAGAACAACATCCTTATTGATTATAACTGTCCCAGAATAAGTGACTTCTACAGATTCCCCATTAAGTAAGCTAACTTTGCATGGTTTGCATAGAGTGGTCAAGTTGACAAACATGTGTTTTTGATGACACATGTGATCATTAGCTCCAGTGTCAATGAGCCAACTATTCGGGTACTGACAAGCAGCAGATAAACACACATTCTAAGTGAAATTATGAGGCGTCTTACCTGTAAAGTTAGCATAGGCAGGTGTGGAACCATGTTCAGAATTTTGTGGGTTGGAGGTATATGCTGAATTGCCTCTGTTCAGTTGAATATGCTGGAGCAGGCACATCAATTGCCTGCACTGTTCTTGAGATAATCCATGGACCATGCTGTTGTAAGGAGAGGACTGATGAGGCTGATCCGAAACTCTATTTTCATTTGGAGACTCTTCTTCATGATTCTGGACATTTGCTGTCATTCTTCTTCCTTTAGTGAACTTGAAATTTGGAGGAAAACCTGGAGTCTATAGCATTTATCAATGGAGTGCCCTAGTTTCTTACAATAATTGCAAAACTGAGAGATCCTTTTCCCTTTATTTTTCTCAAACCTTTCTTCAGGCCTATCAAACTGTTTTCTGAAACTCTGGCTTCCAGTTTGATGTCCTCTATGCGCATCAACAACCAAGGATGCAGACTCAACCAAAAATTGTCCAATACCTTTCACTTCTCTTTTTTTATCTTCTTGTATCAACATAGAATAGACCTGACTTATGGATGGTAATGGATTCATCATCAGAATGTTACCTCCAATTGCATTGTAGTCGTAATTCAGTCCCATGAGAAATTGTACAAGTCTCTATTTCTCCTGTCTTTTGAGTAATGTGCCAGCGGAAGGACATAAATAGACTGGAACATCGTCCAAGTCACTCATTTCATCCCATAAGATCTTGATCTTGGTCAAGTATGTTGCTATGTCACTTGTTCCTTGGCTGATGTTGCAGATTTCCTTATGTATTTGATAAAATTTTGCTCCATTGGTTTAGCCGTATCTCTCCTCTAATTGAATCCACATATCTCTAGCAGATTTGGCATAGATGATGCTGTCACCTATGTCCTTGGTAACGACATTCATAATCCAAGCCATGAACATGTCATTGCACTTGGTCCACTTCTTTAAATCTGGAGAAATCAATGTTGTCCTTGGCAGAGTTCCATCTATAAAGAACAACTTGCTTTTGGTGGACAACGCAATCAGCATTGCTCGTTTCCATGAACCAAATCCATTTCCCTCAAAGATCTTTGATGCCAGCAACATCCCTGGATGATCTGAAGGATGCAGAGTATATGCTTCTGCAAGATCTTCAGCTGATGTTGTAGAATTAGGTTCTTCCACCATTGATACGTAAAGAAACGAGCTAGATCAATTGTAGATGTGATCCAAACGATTGAAATAAAGAAAGAAGATGGAACTTAGGGCTTGATTGATTTGATTATACAAATCGGACAATCAAGAAAGCAAACCAGATGAAATCAAGACCAATGAATCATATCAAAGCATGAGAAAAATAAGCAAGAATTAGATGTTGGAGCTCTGATACCATGTTGAATTTGGAAACAATATGAAGAAATGAGGGATTTCATATTGAATGTAGAGAGAATGAGGAGCTTCTCTCTGTAAAGTTGCAGGAAATGATTCTACATTATTGTTGAGACTTTCTCAGGCATGGTTTAAATAAATAGGTTGAAATAACAAACTCTACATCTCCGATAAACTCCTCCAACAGAATGTGCTGACTAGACAATATACTGACTAGGTAGAAAATAGGAAGGAAAAACTAAAGACTAATTGATATTAATTCTAACATTCTTAGGGTAAAGTAATTACTCACCATTGGCGATTATATGTATACCCCACCGATTCAATGGAAGTCATACATCATGGGCTTCTTTTCATTATTTGTCTTCATTGAATATATTAAGGAGTTGTTAGAGGAGTTATTCAAAAATCCCGTGATTGGATGACATAGATAGGTGCATAGATGCCTCTTTGAACAGACAACATGCGGCAATTAGGAAATGCAGCATTCTAGAATTAGAATTTCCTAAACATTTGTGGTCCGATATGCACTACTGAAGGTTGAAGGAAGCATACACAAAACTCAAAAAGCTTTTCTAATGATAGCATGCAAATAACACTACCTAAGCTTCAATGGTTCAACGCTATCTTGTTAGGATTAGTTATGAGTATTCAAAGGGAAGCTTATTTGTTTTGCTAGCTTTTCAGGTGCATTAAATGATAAATTAATTTCAGTGCAAAAAATCCATTGCTTTATGAAATAGCCAGCATGGCGCCTGTAGCTCCTTGTTCAGCAAGCAATATTTCTTTCATTCCTGGAACACCATTCACCAGTAGGAAGAGTAGGTCTTTTTTAAGATATAGTTATGCTGGAAATCCGACAAAGCAATCATTATCCTCCCAGAGATATTTCATGACTCTACCGAGAACCATTTCATTATTCCCACAATTGAGAAATGAGCATCCTCCACATCATAGGTCAAGAGTTGAAAAGTTTTAGCCATAGGGACTGTTATGGTTTTAATTTGCCGCAAGTGCACGACATAACTGTAGCTAGCAACCGGCAAGTACGGGTCGAATCTACAGGGACCTTGGCTTCAACTACTAGAATTAATTAGACAACTCAAGTTAGGCAATCACAATTTTGGGTTGAAGACTAAACTAAGAGAAACGATAGCAACAAAAAAGTGAAGTAAACAGCAGAATAAAAAGCACCTAAGTTGGAATTAACAACACGAATATGCTAGTGAATCAGTTACTAACCCAATCACACATTCCCAAGCACGCATCACAAATGGATAGATTATCAATTAAGCCCATCTCCTCCCTCTCTCAAGGGTCGAAGACTAATCCTAGAACCGTAGTCGCCGATTTTCATGGGACTAAAGGTTGAAGGATTACAAGATTCACAACCTCTAATCCCAATTAGAACTTAACTATTTTCATTTTAAAATCCTCATTGTGTACTAAGACGCACTAGGCAAAGGTTTCGTCTCTCAACGCTCCCCTAAACCCCAATAAAAACGATGAATGTTCTTTCGAGCATTTCATCGAGCATGTGGCGTGCATAACAGAATTCGTAATCGCCAAACAAAGAGGGAACATGGATTGGGCCAGTACAAGATTCAACCATACATATTCGGCGTCAATCCCAACCTAAGTTGAGGGATTTAGCCACACATCACGTTTCTAACAACAACTATAACATTCAATTCCATAACTATTGCAAACTTCAAGATAATCAAGAACAAGAGCAAAGAATTGAAAATCAAGAACGAGAAGAGTATTCAGAGAAAAGAACTTGCAATTAATTGAATAAATTCAAGGAAGAACAAGCTCCAATCCAATAGCAAAATCGATAATGCGAAAATAAACACTCTCTACTAAAACCTAAAAATCGCCTCAAGAAAGTTCTGGGAAACCAAAACTGAATAAAACTGAATAATGTTAAAACAGCCCCGGGAGAAGTTTTAAGTCGCGACGCGGAACGGGGGTGGCACGGTCGTGCCTTGAGGCACGGAGTGACCGTGCCAAAACTCTGGCAAAATATCAAGAAGGTCGACCAAGCGGAACCGGCCACGCCACGTGGCACGACCACACCGTGCCATGTGGCATGGTCAGACCGTGCCATGTGGCACCGGCTTGGCTTGGTCGGTTCTTCGTCCTCTGGTTGTGCCGCGCGTGTTCGATCCCCCGGGACTTCCATGCGACGCTTTTCCGCGGCTTTTCTCGCCTTCCTGGCACTCCTTTCTGCTAAATGTTCATCTTTCCGTTTCTTCAACAAAGTTCCTGAAAATAATGAAAGATGTTATATATCAATAAAAAGTGCGCTAAAGGAGGCCGATTTGACTCTTCCTCGGTACGATCAAACGTGAAAACACATGAGAAGGTGAGTCAAATAGAAGCTAAAGATGGTACAAATAGAGGTTTATCACACCCCCATGCTTATCTCTTGCTTGTCCCCAAGCAAGACTACGCTATGAAGGATTAGGGAGAACGATAAACCTCTTAACACACCCTCCTCAGGCAATGGATGAATAATCAAAAATCTAAGTTAAATTATGCATTAAAGGTAGCCAAGTCAAAAATGTGAGACAATTCAAATACAGCTCGCACACTTCCTTCCATGGGTCCCTATACCCAAATGCAATGCATCAAATGCCCCAATATCGAAGTATACAACAAGACAGGACCTTTCCTTGATTAGTGGTGGGTAAGCAAGACTGATAGAACCTCACTTTAGGATAAAGTGGAACACTCTCCTCAATGTGTTTAGAATATGTAACGAGGGTGCACTCAATACTCTACCCAATCAAGCAACTACCATAAGCTTGGTAGAGTTCTCAATTCTCCACCGCCTAATGCAAAATGCAATGTGTAAATCATGAGGACTTGTAAAGGGATGTAATGGGGTCAAAGGTAAAGGGTGAGAAGTGAAAAAAGTTTGGGAAGAGTGGAGCTAACAGTCAAAGACTAGGGAGCAAAAAACACTTCCACAACTAATGTCGGAACAACAACTCCACACCACAATTGAAAATTTGAGCGATAACCCCACAAAAACCTTAAGGAAGGGATTTAGTAATTTCATTGTCACACTTCCATGCTAAACACCTTATTCACAACTTTTCTATTTCTTTTTCTTTTTCTCTTTCTCTTCTCTTTTTTTTTCTTTCTTTGCTTCCTCCTTTTTTTTCATTCATTTCTATTTCTTTTCTTTGAAAGGAGAAAGGTAAGTGAATGGCACGGGGAACACAAACTTGAATTGCAAATCCCCCCAAACAAACCACTATTAATGTACCCATGGCAAACTAACCTTCAAAGCAAACCCAACTCAACATGGAAGTGTCGCTCCACTAGACCTTGACAAGGATATGGAGAATATCGATAGGCCAAATGTGTAGTGTGTAGGGTACAACAACAAAGACAAGGGGAAAGGCATAAAGGGCTAGCAAGGAAGGTAGTACATAACAATGGGTGGCTTTTTGGCTCATGTGGCTAAAAAGAACAAAAATTGCCTCAATCATATCAACACATGCATATGCTAAATGCGATTTCAAAGAGAACAAGACCAAGTTCTAGAGATGCAATCATGGGTGAGTCACACATGAAGGAAAGTATGAGACTATATGCAATGAATAGTCATTAGGCTTAAAGTCTCACGAGTAAGTCTACCACAGTCTAACAACTCACTCCAAGATATGTCCCACTTATCAAGGTCAGTCAAGTCAAGTCATATGAATCTCAAGTACAGTATAACATATAGCATAGGGTAGGGGAAACACAGATGGCAATGTTAGAGCGCAATTCACAACAGTTCACACCATAACAGGCCATACTTCAACACACAACTCAACCAGATCAATCAATCATCACCCCTTGTATTCTCTTCATAAGAGGGGTTTTCGCACACATTTATTGAAGGGTGAAAAAAAACTAAGGAAAGCAATAAAAGATATAAAGGATAGTTAGAATAAGGGTAAGAAGTAGTACTTGAAAGTCTTAGGAACACCCAACTCGATCACTTCTCCTTTTGAAATGCAACATGTATCTTATATGCTCTAACCTACATGCTCTATTAAAGGAACGAAAAGCAAAGATACCCTATGAAAACTATATGTCATCCTATCTATATGATGCAAAATGCAACATGTCATTCACCCAATACCCCAAAATCTACGATTCCACCTAAAGAGCAATAATCTCAACCCCCCCCCCCATGCTTGAGGTTTTCATTGTCCTCAATGGAAAGGATGCAGAAAAGGGATAAGGGAAGGGGGAAATGGGAGAGGGGAGGGGCAGGAGTGACACACTTTTTTTTTTAAAGCAATAAATGCCTTGGGTTGCCTCCCAAGAAGCGCTTGTTTAAGGTCCTTAGCTTGACCCTTACCTCCAAATAGTAGACGGGGATGATGCGGGAGGTGGCCTGGGGGAGGTGTAAAAATGTAAAGGAGGATCATCTACCTTCCCAGTGCGAGTAGCAGCGGTTTCAGAACAATTTGGGACTGCCACAGTAAAGATGGAAGAGCCGACAGACAGCATGTGAGGTCCCTCATTTCCATCAAATGTATCAACCTCAGGAGCAACATCAAATGGGGAAGTGGGGATAGGCTCCTCTGAGGGTGGGGGAATGACAGGCGCTAAAGGTGGTGCAGGGGGAGGGAAACTGAAGGCCACCTTTTCCCCACACAGTTGGGATGATAGAGTGTCAGCCTGAACATCAATCACCACCCCGGCAGTCGCGAGGAATGGGCGACCTAAGATGAGTGGGGCTGGAAAGTCCTCATCCATGTCAAGAACAATGAAATCGCATGGGATAAGGAACGTTCCCACCTAGATCGAAACATCCTCCAAAATGCCGACAGGCTGCTTGATAGAGCAGCCTGCTAGCTGAATCATCATGCTGGTGGGCGTGAGGACCCGTAATTGCAGCTTCTGGCAGAGAGAGAGCGGCTTGAGGCTCACACTGGCGCCCAAATCGCAAAGGGCTCTCTCGATCTGCATATCCCCTATGCAGCATGGGATAGAAAAGCTGCCAGGATCCTGCAGCTTTGGTGGTAATTGCCTCGGTAGAAGTGCGCGACAGGATCCGAAAATAGGGGTCACTGGAGTAACCCTGGGCTCTCCTTTTTTGGACAGGAGCTCTCCTAAAAACTTGAAATGTGCAGGTGCATTCTTGAGAACTTCCAAAAAAGGGCTATTGGCATAGATTCGGTGTAGGGTTTTCAAGAATTACGCGAATCTAGGTTCAAGCTGACGTAGCTTGGACCATGCCAGTCGTTGAGGGTAAGGCACTGGGAGCTAGTATGGGCGGGTAGGAGGTGGTGGACTAGGCTCCCCAGTGAAGCTCAGATTCTCTTATCTCGTTTTCCCCTCAGTTCCTGCAGAATCAGGAACTGTAACTACCTTCTGGAGAACCATCACCGGGCTCTCCTCTAACCCCTCTTCCATCGTGGAGATGGAATTAACATGGTGTCAGGGGTTGACGTCTGACTGGCCTGGAAGTTGCCCTTGAGGTCGGGACAGGAGGCTCACCTGCTGGGCAATTTGGGCTATCTGCGTGTCCATCGTCTTCTGGTGGGTGGCCATGGCATCTACCCTGGACGTCAGCAGATGAATTGACTCCTTAAGAGTCCCATTATTTATGGTCTGGGTCACTATGAAGCGCTCCATGAGACTCTCCAGGTGAGATGTAGGCTCAGGAGTTGGAGGGGGTAGAGTGTAGGGAGCTTGGTTGTGGAAACCGGGTGGCTGGATGGGATTCTGCGGGTGAGGGTTGGGATTTTGTAGAGAAGATTCATGTGGCCTTTCCAACCCTGGCTGTAGGTGGTAGGATGGGGGTTATTTTGAGGAGGTGTGGGGTAGGTGTGGTACGCATTGACATGTTCAATGCTGGAGGGAGCATTGTAACATTCAATGGAGGTGTGCCCCTGGATGCCACACGCCTCGCAGTATGCATGGGTCCCCATGGATGGCACTGAAGATCCGCCTGGAGTGGGAGGAGTTCCCACTTCGTCTAGCCTCTGTGCTAGCGCATCCACCCGACTGGCTAGAAGGGTCACAGCGTCGACCGCGTACTTGCCACTGCTCCTGTGCGGGGTGGCTCTATCGCTTTCCCAATGATAATTGTTGGAAGCCATGTCTTCCAACAAGACCTTTGCTGCCTCGATCGACTTACCCATGAGAGTTCCTCCTGCAGTAGCATCCACTGAGATTTTCACTGACTACTCTAATCCATTGTAGAATGTCTGGACTAGAAGCCAGTCAGGAACGCCATGATGAGGGCACTGCCGCTGGAGGTCCTTGAACCTCTCCCAAGCCTCATAAAGGGACTCGTCATCCCTCTGTAAGAATGAAGTAATCTCAGTCCTCAGCTTTGCGGTCTTGCCCGGTGGAAAATACTTGCTGAGGAAGGCCTTGGAGAGCATCTCCCAGGTGGTCAATGAGTTGGGCTCTCCATTCTGTAACCAGTCACTGGCTCTGTCCCTCAGCGAGAAAGGGAAAAGCCACAGCCTAATTGCATCAGCGGACACCCCGTTAATTTTGATAGTGTCGCATTTCGCAAGAAACTTGCGAAGATGTGCATTGGGGTTTTCGGACGGGTGTCCGCTGAATTGCTCCCGCTCCACAAATAAGATGAGTGCTGGGCTAAGCTCGAAGTTGTTAGCCTCGACTGCAGGGTTAACTATGGAGGAGGTGATGCCCAATGCTTGCGACAAAGCATAGTCTCGCAGCACCCTATTATCTTCCTGGGCCATCACCGCTGCCTCTTTCTTCCTCCTTCTCGCTTCTCCGCTACGTCGGCATGTGGCTGCTTCGATCTCAGGATCGAGGGGGACAAGATCTTGATCCCTCTGACTTCTCCTGCGCATACACAAGCAGACAATACCCCGACATAAACAATTTCAAGCACAAATGGGGGAGGGGGAATGAGGAGATAAAAAGAAAAAAGAAAAAGCCTAGTCTAGAGTTCGCTAGCAGATTTTAATATTGAAGGGTGCAAGTTCCTCGGCAACGCCGCCAGAAACTTGTTAGGGAAAAAACACAGTTTTAATATTTACAAACCCCAAGTGCAAGGTGTATCGTTGAGTACTTGGGGTGTCGTCCATAGGGAATTGTGTTTTCAACTACCAGAGTTCACTGGAGCATATCAATCTAGGCGAGATCAAAGGTGAAAGAGGAAAACTAAACTACGCTAACAAACATAGAAAAAGCGACTCGGAGTTGTGATTTGACCAATGGACGAGCCAACAAATCGAGACGAGTCCTAACCTACTCAAACTACATCATGAACTAGAGATGATCGGTTGCACCATCAAGGACCACCCAAGCCCTCTCTCAAGGGTCATGAGCTAGTCTAATTAGCCTAACCACCTATTTTCATGGGGTTAGCCCAATTAGACCACAAAACTAGCAACCCCAAACCTAGCTCGATTCGGATACTATTTTCATATCCCGAACTCGGCTATTCCCTCTCCCACACTAGCTAATAGACCTCACCTCTCAGCATAAGTGAATCGCCCAAAAATATGGATGAAAGCTCTCTCAAGCATTTCACCGAACACTTGGCGGGCGTGAAGGAAAACTCTAAGTTCTAGGCATAGATTGGGTATGGTTAGGCCAAATACAAGACTAATTAGCCATCAAGAGGCTGATCACAATCCAAGCCAACACAATCTACCAACAAAACATCACAAACACATGAAAACCTAAACTAACAAACAAGAACGTAAACTTGAAGAACAAAACAAAGAGGATGAAATAAAACAAATCTAAACAACCAAATAACATGAATTAAGAACACAAACTAAACATATAAACTAAACAAAACAAATACAAGAATTAAAACTAACAAAACATAAACAAGAACAACATATAAACTAAATAGAGAAAGAGAGAAAAAACTTAGTCTTGAATTGATAGAAGGAACTTGAAATCCAAACGTTGAATCTAAGATTACAATCTTCAATCCTAAACTAATCCTCCTATTGAGGTTTTTATTTGATAAACTAACCTACAATCTAACCTAAGAATCGCCAGAGAGAAGCACCGAGCGACCCCTCGCAAAAACACCCGAAGAGGCCTTTTATAGAAAATCGCGAATCCGGACGACGGGCCCCAGGGGGCACGACCCCACCGTGCCATTCCTCTGGGCACGGTGGTTCGGCCCCCGGTTTGTCCTTTTTTGCCCTTTTTTGCTATTTTTCTTGGCTTTGTCCCGTCTTCACTCCTTTTCGCAGCGTTTGCTTGATTTGACGTTATTTCCTACAAAATATAAATAAAACAAGTAAAAATCCTAAAGATTAAGTTATTAAACGAGCTAAACGTGGGTGAAAAAGGCATGTAAAATGCAACAAATTATCGCCTAACAAATACCCCCACACTTATCTTTTGCTCGTCCTCGAGCAAAACAAGAAAAAATAACCTAGGAACCTAACTCACTTTCGTAGGAATCATGGTTGCATTTAGCATATGCAACAAGCCCTTTAAACCCCTTGGTTCCCCCAAGTGGACGAGTGAGGTCTCGTGAGGGTTTACAGAAGATTTACCCACAAAATCGTTGAAATATTTTTGGATTTTTTTCTCTTTATCAAAAAAAAACAAAACGTATACACAAGGCAAAAAGGGAAAACATGTACACATCGAGATCGATCTCATCACCCTAACAACCTAGCTATGAAGCCATATACAAGCAAAGCGTACACTCAAAATACACATAGGCTATAAATGCATCCTGACTCTCATTTTTTCCACCCCACATAACACAATGACGCGATTAGTACACCTTGGTGCTCAGTGCAAAGTGTATTGACTCTTGATGCCAGGCTAAAATCGGGCCAAAGGTCATCTCCACTTGGCTTATGACTCCCTTAATTTTATCTCCCCTTAATTTTTTTAATTTTTTTTTAAATGTTTTTTTTTTTGCTCTATCGCTTCTCTCCTTATGCTCCTTCGTCCGGGTGGGTAGTTCTCGGCTTATTAGGCCTTGAACTCCCGGAAGAACAACTTAGCACATATTTGGGCTTCTTCCCTATTTAGGGGTTTTATTTGGATGTGTTTTGCACTTATTCAAGCCCAAATAGCGGTACCAGAGTAAAGCGGGGTTTTGTTTTCCACTTCGTTTTTTTTTTCTTTTTTTTTCTTTGGTTAATGAAGCCAAAATAGGAAGTCAAGGAACCAAACAGAGCGTCTTTAAACCCAAACTTCAACAACTAATACCAAAAGTCAATGGTTAAGTGTATAAGGTAGGCACAAAACTGCACATGTGAAATGGGGTTATTATGAGAAACCGAAAACAACATTACAGACAAGTGTTCCATCATGCATGCTCGACCCATATACAAGCTCACAACTAGGCTATCAAAGATTAAAAACCAATCACAATAGCACAAAAATTCCCCAAAGCCAAAAAGAAAAACTATACAAAATTGAAAAAGTGAAAAAGTTTCACAAAAAATATACATAAAAGGGTATATGACTTCTCCACCCCCACATCTAGATCTCACATTGTCCTCATTGGGAGCCGAGTAGTCACAAGAACCACAGAGACACAAACTCAACTATCCATAACTAAAGAAAAAGAAAAAAGAAACACAACCTAATAGTCACAACTATACAAAAAGAAAAAGGAAGGAAAAAAAAAAAGAGGAGGGAGAGTGAGTGAGAACGATTATACCAGGGCGGGTACTGAATGTACCCGAACTATTCCACGGCGACATAAAGAGCATCATCCACTCCTTGCCGCTCAAGATGCTAGTCGTCAGCTCGGATGCAGTCAAAGCCCGTAAGAGCTTATCATGCATTGCTGCATGCATCTCAGAATGGTGTGAGTAAGAGAACACTGGTAAAGATTTAGCAAACAAAGTTAGTGCCCTCTTAAACTCACCAAATACCTGGGAGAAATCAGCAGAATAATCGAATGCAATAATCAATACGATTTCTCCAGGCATGCCCTCTAGGTACAGACGATAAGGATCAAGGAAGGGGTCATACCCTCTAAAAGTACCTAGAGACTTACAACAGTCGACCTCATTCCCCTCAAGTATCACATGAGGATCGATAAGTGACATATTACAACACTTAGGGGAATGGGAGGGTGGTGAACAGGAATAGGAAGTATGGAATGTATCGAGAGAGTTGGGGGATATGTTATCAATAAAATCAGGACTAGTTGGTCCTGTAACCACAACATCCATGCATGAAGTCCCTGTGGGAGTCTCATGAAAATCATGCACCTCATCAACACTAGCGTTAACGCCAATGGTCTCATCTATCTCAAACTCCGTCGACTGAGCTAAAGGGGAAGGTGTATCAGGAAAGGTCATGATAAACGCAATGTTGTCCCAAAGGGTATTAAGAAAGGATGGAGCAACAATGAGTGAACTGGTCAAGGGAGGGTCGAGTACGTCCTCTAGTCCGGACTCTAGAGGAGGAAAAGATGCACCATCATCACACAGATTGACATCAAGTCTAGGAGCACTAGAACTAAGGTCAGTCTCGGGTGATAGGTCATACTCCCGCAGTTCATTAACAAACTCAACAAACTCAACTTGTTGCTTATTCATTGTCTCTATCATATTGCTAAGTCTAGCAAAGCTTTCATTAGAAATATAATAGGGACAAGAATTACTTGCGTGGTCAGAACAATGGCAAATTTCGCACACAGGAGGGGCATAATCAGGGATGCAAGGGGGTAGGGTGCAAGAATCAGAACAACTAGTTTCAAATTCATAAGTATCCCAAGCCAACCAATCAAGAAAATCAAATGCTTCATTAACATCTTTAGCGTAGAAATCCCAGTGCTCTAAAAGAGCACGGGTCTCACAATTCACACCCTCATAAACTATGTTCAAAATTTCCCACTTCTCTAAGCAATAACCACAATGAGCAAGAAAATCATGTAATCTATCGTAATATTTCTAAAATAATTCATGCTCACACTGAGGGAAGCGGAAAATTGTCATTTTTTTTTGGTTATAAAAAAAAGAAAAACCTAGTCTCAAATACTCAAGTGGGCTTCGATATTGAAAAACGCCAAATCCCCGGCAACGGCACCAAAAACTTGTTATGGTTTTAATTTACCGCAAGTGCACGGCGTAGCTGTAGCTAGCAACCGACAAGTACGGGTCGAATCCATAGAGAACTTGGCTTCAACTATTAGAATTAGCTTCAACTATTAGAATTAATTAGACAACTCAAGCTAGGCAATCACAATTTTGGATTAAAGACTAAACTAAGAGAAACGATAGCAACTAAAAAGTGAAGTAAACAGCAGAATAAAAAGCACCTAGGTTGGAATTAACAATACGAATATGCTAGTGAATCAGTTACTAACCCAATCACACATTCCCAAGCATGCATCACAAATGGATAGATTATCAATTAAGCCCATCTCCTCCCTCTCTCAAGGGTCGAAGACTAATCCTAGAACCATAGTCGCCGATTTTCATGGGACTAAAGGTTGAAGGATTACAAGATTCACAACCTCTAATCCCAATTAGAACTTAACTATTTTCATGTTAAAATCCTAATTGTCTACTAAGACGCACTAGGCAAAGGTTTCGTCTCTCAACGCTCCCCTAAACCCCAATAAAAACGATGAATGTTCTTTCGAGCATTTCATCGAGCATGTGGCGTGCATAGCAGAATTCGTAATCGCCAAACAAAGGGGGAACATTGATTGGGCCAGTACAAGATTCAACCATACATATTCGGCGTCAATCCCAACCTAAGTTGAGGTATTTAGCCACACATCACGTTTCTAACAACAACTATAACATTCAATTCCATAACTATTGCAAACTTCAAGATAATCAAGAACAAGAGCAAAGAATTGAAAATCAAGAACGAGAAGAGGATTCAGAGAAAAGAACCTGCAATTAATTGAATAAATTCAAGGAAGAACAAGCTCCAATCCAATAGCGAAATCGATAATGCGAAAATAAACACTCTCTACTAAAACCTAAAAATCGCCTCAAGAAAGTTATGGGAAACCAAAACTCAATAAAACTGAATAATGTTAAAACAGTCCCAGGAGAAGTTTTAAGTCGCGACGCGAAACGGGGGTGGCACGGTCGTGCCTAAAGGCACGGAGTGACCGTGCCAAAACTCTGGCAAAATATCAAGAAGGTCGACTAAGCAGAACCGGCCACACCACGTGGCACGGCCACACCGTGCCATGTGGCACGGTCAGACCGTGCCATGTGGCACCGGCTTCGCTTGGTCGGTTCTTCGTCCTCTAGTTGTGCTGCGCGTGTTCGATCCCCCGGGACTTCCATGCGACGCTTTTCCACGGCTTTTCTCGCCTTCCTAGCACTCCTGTCTGCTAAATGTTCATCTTTCCGTTTCTTCAACAAAGTTCCTGAAAATAACGAAAGATGTTATATATCTGTTAGATCTTAGAGTATACTTCCACAAGAGGGGGGGTAAATTGTGGTGTCTGATTTTCGCGTTATAAGTAACAAACACCCTGACAGAGGTTGTTCTCCGATGACGAACATCCTGTTGACTTGTTTGCAAGGGGTGTTTTCAGATATTGTAAATGCGAAAATCACCAAGATAAATGCGGAATTAAAGCACACACAATTTTTACGTGGAAAACACCTCTAGCCCAACTGAGGTGTGAAAAACCACGACCTACCTCGTGTAGGATTTAACCACTTCACTAAACCGGGCTTAACACGTTACAAATGTAACACACCTTGTTACAACTTGCAACCACGTAATCTCCTTCTCAAGGCAGATTACACCACGTCCAAATTTCACCAGATTGGACACGTCCAAAGTCCACACGACTTAGGACCACTCACTCACTTTTCTGATTCAAGATCAGGGTTACAAACACCTTACAGGGGGTGCTTCTGACTAAGCAGATGTAAGGTACAATGAAGTTCCTATTATGCCAATATATTGAAAGCTTGCTTTAAACACAACTTGAACTGGTTTTTCTTTTCTCAAGTGAAGCTCAGAAATTCTTTTCACTAGAAAAACCTTTTTTTGAAATTTGCCTTTTGGGAATGTTGTGTTTCAAGATTTCTTTTTGCTTTCTTCTCACTATTGCTCAGTATGTGTCTCAGTGTGTGTCTCTTTCAGTGAAAGCAAAGCAGTTTTTTAACCACAAATTCCAACGGTCAAAAACCAAGGAGAGGAAAGGAAAACATCTAAGTTTGGAAGGTGATTTTTCAAAACAAAACTCCCAACGGCTAGTGATAAAATATTTCCCAAAATCTAAGGAATTTGTTATCTTAAGAGATAACCTTTATCTCCTTATAGCCGTGGGTAAGCTTTTAGCAAGGCAATCAGAAATTTTTAGCAGTTTAAAAACTTTATCACATCCGAAGATATGGGCAGAGAAAATCTTTCAATTTTGGCAAATCTCCCAAAATCTATTTTCCCAAATCTCCCATAATATATTCAAGAAATATATTTTCCAGAAGAATAACATCTGAAAATATTCTGGAGATTTTGGCCAACCGAAATAATAATTTCAAGGATAATCGGATATGTCCACTTCAGGTCAGAAACACCCTAGGCACCCTGTTTGCAGGGTTGTTCGCAGTTTGGTGTTCTGAAGCACTTAGCGCAAATACCGATTCAAGAGATGTTTAAAAAGCTTTTTCAATATTGGCATATTAACAAGAGTCTAAATAAATAAAGCCTATATACCCAAGACTTCTTGTTTGAATCTTGTCCAAGATCCGTAGAGCTGCTGTGAACATCAAGGCTACCTTGTTTGCTGGGGTTGTTCTTTGCATCGCTAGAGAAGCTGCTGGGAACATCAAAGCTACCTTGTTTGTTGGAGTTGTTCTTTGCATTGCTAGAAGAGCTGCTGGGAACATGCCTTACATCCAACTGTGAGATGGCGTTCTTGACTAAATGTAGAATCACCCAAAGAACCTGTTTTAGAGGCTTGTTCTCACATGTAGCAAACGGTTAATACAGTAAAGATTACAAACATTAGGGCCTGTTTGCAGATCATATTTGGAGCAACACTACTTGGACACATTTTTACACTTGGATTTGTTATCATCAAAACTTGAATATAAAAACTCAACAATATCAATAAAAAGTGCGCTAAAGGAGACCGATTTGACTCTTCCTCGATACGATCAAACGTGAAAACACATGAGAAGGTGAGGGAAATAGGGGCTAAAGATGGTACAAATAGAGGTTTATCAGGGACAGATGCAGTAGTTGAGGAACAGGATATAACCATTACAGATGAACCGCCTGCTGAAGAAGTTCATAAAAATGTGAAAGCCTCTGCAAAATTTGATGTCAGCAATACTCTGACTCAATCCAGAAGAAGATGGGATAGGAAGAGTGAGATGCCACCTGTCAAAGATGAGGACCTAGTCCCAGGGGCAATATCTACCAGGAAATTAAGATCTATGCAATCATTTGGTGCCTTTGTTGATTTCGGTCCTTTTACTGATAGTCTAGTGCATCTTTCTAGATTAAGTGATAGTTCTATAAAAGATGTTATTGATGTGGTATATTTAGGCCAAGAGGTGAAGGTGAGATTAGTTGAAGTGAACACTGAGGCTGGTCAAATATCTCTCTCAATCCGCGATGATGATGGAAGCAATAGATCACATAAAAAAGTTGGTGCTGCTTTCTCCGGCAGTGATGAACCCAAATCATCTAGAAAAAATTCTTCTAAACTAGGTCAAAAGAAAGAGGGGGTGAAGAAGGCCTCAAAGTTTATCCAGGGACAGGATCTTGTGGGCACTGTTAAAGGTTTTGGCAAATCTGGTGCTTTCATATCTCTTCCTGAGGATGAGGATGGCTTTTTGCCCACCTTAGAAGAAGCAGACAAGGCTTTTGAAAATATAATGGGTCAATCATCGCTGATGATTAGACAAGAAGTTAGTGTTCGTGTGCTGCGTATTGCGAGAGGCATTGTAACCTTAACAATGAAGAAAGAGGAAGATGTGGAAAAGATTGAGTTGGAGCTAAACCAAGGCATTGTCCATACAGCAACAAACCCTTTTGTTGTTGCTTTTTGTAGAAACAAGGACATCGCTGCATTTTTGGTTGAGAGAGAAAAAATCGAGGAACAAGCTGAAGTTGAGAGTAGTGGAAATGCATCTGATGTAGTAAATAATTTGATATATGACACTTGGCTTTTCTTCAACTTCGAGCATAAAGAGATCACAAATCAAAACTTGACTTTGCCTGGGATTCATTTATGTGTAAAAGATTATATGTGGCACCCATCTTCAGTATTGTGGTTTTGCATCTGCTTATCTCTTTCAGATGTATCTTCATATTTTAAATCTTTCTCATTGATTACAGTAACCATGTCTCCTACTCTTGTAAAGCAATTACGACCAGAAACAAGTGCAGGAATGATGAATTGCAAAAATGCACTCTCTGAAATGGGCAGTGACATTGTTAAAGCCCAAGAATACCTTATAAAAAAAGGATTAGCAAATGCAGATAAAAAATCTGGCAAAACCACAACTGAGGGGAGAATAGGTTGCTACATCCACGATAGTAGGAATTGTGTCCTAATTAAGGTCAACTGTGAAATTGATTTCGTTTCTCAGGGTGATATTTTCCGAGAGTTGGTTGATGATCTGGCCATGGAAGTGCCTGCATGCCCCCAAGTTGAATACCTCTCTACAGAGATATGTTCCCAGAGAAATTGTGGAGAAAGAAACATAAACTAAAATGCACAAGAAAGATTTTCAACCAAAACCTAAACAAATTAGAGGGAGAATTGTCAAAGGGCGGGTCAGAAAGAGGCTCGAAGACTTGGCTTTGTTTGAACAACCATACATCAAGAATGATAAGGTGGCTGTGAAGGACCGGGTAAAGCAGACTATTGCGACCATTGGGGAAAATATAAAATTGAAAAGGTTTGCGATGTATTCAAGCCTCGCTAATACACAAACTTTGTAAAAGGGAGTCGGGAATGCAAACGGGCAGAATGTGAAAAATCAAGCAAAGAAGATAGATCAAGTGCACTTGCAAAGGATAATGCAAACAGCCACATTTGAAATACACTCGGGCAATCTCTTTAGATAAACTAGATTACAAAAATTAATTACCTTTCTAGTTGAGATAAAGAGACTTAGAGACCCACTTGAGATGCCACACTCAAGATATAGAACTAGGATTTCAAGAGAGAGAGTTTTCAAACTTAAGTTTATAATTCATCAAAATTGCGATACAAAGGTGTTGTGGCTGGTTTTTAAAGAAGCAATTCAGCCAATTCAAACCTCCAAAATCAGCTAAGGGGATCGTCGGTACACTTAGGGAAGAGAGGCACATCAAATCAGCTCCCTAAGTACACTAATACATCTAATCTAGCTTTGGCCACCTCATTAAGGATAATAATGCTCCCAAATGATGTGTCAAGCTTGCAAGGAATCCTAATACAACATTGAAATCAAAATGCAGCAATAAGTACAAGTGAAACCCAAGAAACAAGACCCTTGTACCAGCTAGTATGTAACTGGGTAAAAGGGTGTTTTTCTCGTCCTTTTACCTGGATAAAGGCAGCACAAGGGGGTGCTTTGGAGGAGCTTTGGGCATGTAAATTGATAAATTTTTATGTTGTATTTCGTGCCTGAAAGTTTCAAAAAGATTGGACTTCATTAAGCCCGCTAAATTCCCCTTGGTTCTGCCATTCGCTAGATTGATGTTAGAATTGCGCAGTTCAAAAGATCTTACTGGTTGACTAACCAAATGGTGTCCAAAAGCCTTGTAACTTAATTTATTGGAAAGTTGGCTTCTTAAAATTAAAGGGCGTTATCAATGCAGTTAATCATCCCCTCATTAGCTTGTCCCAAAAGGCAGATAAAACCGGGCTAATTTCTGTCGAACTGGACAAGCTACTGTTGGACTGGTTTAGGGCATCTCTGACCAAGGCATGCACTTCGTTAACTTCCTTGGTGCTAATGGACTCTTGGGGGCTTGAGGGAGGGAGGTTAGAAGGTTCTCTATGATGGTCCCCATCATATTCCCTGGTTTGAATGGAGTTTGACCTCAAACTTGGAAGCTCTTCATTTTCCTCATAATAAGGACTTAGGTCAGCCACATTGAAGGTGGCAGAAACTCTATACTCTCAAGGATTACAAATGGACCGTCCAACCTTGGCATCAACTTGGACTTGTGTTTGCTCGGGAACCTCTCCTTTCTTAAGTGGATCCACACCAAATCCCCAGGCTCAAAATGAGCCTCTTTCCTATGCTTGTTGGCGTGGTACTTGGCTTGATCATTGGACTCCACAATTCGCGCCCTAACCTTGTTATGAAGATCTTGAACTTCCTTTGCTCTTTTCTTGACCTCCTAACTAAACTTAGTAGGGTTAGGGATTGGAATTAAGTCCAATGGAGTCCTTCGATTGCTCCCATACACCACTTGGAAAGGAGAAAGGCTTGTGGCCTTGCTAGGTGCTCAGTTGAAGGCAAACTCGGCGTGACAAAGCAACTCATCGCACCCCTTGATAGTCTTCTTAACTAGAACCCGAAGCAATGTACCCAAAGTACGATTGGTTACTTCGGTTTGGCCATCCGTTTGCTGGTGGCAAGTCATGCTAAACTTGAGTTGGGTACCCAATTTCCTCCACAAAGTCAGCCAAAAGTGATTCAAGGACTTGATGTCCTAATCCAGACCATACTCCTTGGAATACCATGAAGACACACAATCTCCTTGAAATAAAGATTTGCATTATGAGATGCATCATTTATGGTATGGCATGCCACAAAGTGAGCCATCTTCGAAAATCTATCCACCACCACCATGATGGAGTCCTTGTGCCTTTATGTTCTTGGCAAACCCGTGATGAAATCCGAACTAACATCCTCCCATGGGCCTTGTGGAACTGAAAGTGGTGAGCAAAGGCTTTGAGGCCGAAGGTGACGCTTCGCACATTGGCATGTGGAACACCTTTTCACATAATGCTCTGCATCTCTGGACATACTCGGCCAATAGTAATGCTCCTTGAGCATAGAACAAGTCTTCTCTATGCCAAAATTTCTGACCAAGGCTCCTCCATGGAGCTCTTGAATCAAGAGTTCCCCAAACCCACACTTTGGTAGCCGGTTTCCCTTGAAAAGAAACCCATTCTCCAAATGAAACAATCTGTGAGCATGGCTAGTGCATTTCTCATAGATTTCCTTGAAATCTTCATCTTGATTATACATCCTCTTTACACACTCAAAACCAAGGACTTTGGATTCCAAGGTAGAGAGTAGGAGATACCTGCTTGACAATGTATCCGCACCCTGGTTCATCTTCCCGGCCTTATGGTGGATCATGAAATGAAATGATTGTAAGTACTCAACCCACTTTGCATGCCTTGGATTGAGCTTATGTTTTCCTTGAATAAACTTAAATGCCTCATAGTCCGAATGGAGAATGAATTTTCATCCCACCAAGTAATGTCACCAATGCTCTAAAGCTCTCACAATTGCATAGAACTACTTGTCATAAGTAGAATAATTTCTCTTGTCATCATTGAGCTTTTCACTAAAAAAAAAGCCACATGCCTCTTTTCTTGAGACAAGACAGCCCCTATCCCCACACCAGAGGCATCACATTCCACTTCAAAGACTTTGGAGAAGCTTGGGAGGGCTAGAATATGCACACTTGTGAGCTTGAGCTTGATTTCCTCAAAGGCCTTTTGAGCTTATGTGGTCCATTCAAATTGTTTATCCTTGAGAACTTCGGTCATGGGAGCAACAATGGTGCTAAAATTCTTCACAAACCTCATATAGAAAGAGGCTAGACCATGAAAACTTCGAACTTGTTGGAGTGAGGTGGGAATAGGCCACTCACGGATGGCCTTGATTTTTCCTTCATCTACGTCAATGGCTTGAGCTGAAACAACATAATCCAAGAACATGACTTGTGAGGAGAAAAAATGACATTTCTCCAAGTTCCCATAAAGCTTCTTTTGAGCTAGAATACTCAAGACTAGGTGCAAATGCTCGGCAAGCTCCTCTTCACTACAACTATACACCAATATATCATCGAAGTATACCACAACATACTTGTCGATGAGGGGCTTAAGAACTTGGTTCATAAGCCTCATGAAAGTGCTTGGTGCATTTGTCAAACGAAAGGGCATAACTAGCCACCCATAAAGTCTTCCTTTGGTTTTGAAAGCTTTCTTCCATTCAACTCCCTCATAAATCCTGATTTGATAATAGCCATTTCTAAGATTAATCTTATAAAAGATGGTGGCTCCATGTAGCTCATCAAGAAGGTCCTCCAATCTTGGAATGGAATAGTGATACTTGATAGTAAACTTGCTGATTGCTTTACTATCCACACACATCCTCATGGTACCATCCTTCTTAGGGACAAGCAAGGCCGGAACGACACAAGGGCTAAGGCTCTTATGGATCAAGCCCTTAGCTAGAAGCTCATCTACTTGCTGTTGCACCTCTTTAGTTTCTTGAGGGTTCATACAGTAGGCCGGCTTGTTTGGGAGTGTGGCACTGGGAATGAGGTCAATTTTTTGTTGTATGGATCTTTTGGGAAGTAGGTTGTGGGGTACCGCACTTGGAAAGACATGCTCAAAGGCTTTTAGGAGGGGAACAAGGAAAAGATGGGAAGAATCCTTAGCTTCAGCCGATTCATGGCCAAGTAGTATCTAATCTTGTTAAGCATCAAACTCATGGAGTAAAGAATGGAGCAGGGTAATAAGAAAGACATTCATGCTAGGAGTATCTTGGGCTTTTCTTTAGGAGGTACGCTTGAGAGGGGTAAGAGTTATTTTATTGTGACCTTTGGTGGATGTATATGTGTTCAAACGGCCATCATGCATAATCCTTCTATCAAAGAGCCAAGGACTTCCCAAAAGAACGTGACATGCATCCATTGGCACAATATCACAGCTTATCTCATCCTTATAATTCTTCCCAATTGATAAAGTAAGTAAGCACCGAAAAGTGATTTGCAAGCCTTTACCTTGATGGTGTAAGGGCTTGGCTGAGGTCACATCGCAAGCTTGAGCTTATCCACCATGGATTTTGAGGCCACATTAGCACAAGTTCCGCCATCAATAATGAGAAAACATATTTTCCCATTACGGTGCACCGAGTGTGGAAGATGTTTTCCCTTTGCTCTAGATCATTTTGGAAAGCTAAACCGCTTAATGCACGCCTAATCACAAGCATTTCTCCTTCGTCTGGTCCTTCCTTTACTTCCTCAAGGGCTTCATTCAAGAGAAGCTCATTCTCTTCCTCCTCAACTTCCTCATCCAACTCTTCATAAGAGGCTTGGTATTCAACCAAAGTCACTACTTTCATGTTAGGACACTCGAACATATAATGTTTAAGGCCTTGACACCGAAAACACCTCTTCTTATCCATGGGTTTTGGGGGAAGTTTGTGTGGCAATAGGTGGGGGAAGTCTCAGGTTTGTGTTTGGGGAAGGCTTTTGGGTAGAATGTTGGGGTCTTTGGAATGGGAAAGGTCGTGGATTAGGCTTAGGGAATACTTCTTTGCCATTGAGTTTCTTTTGTAACTCCACTTTGTGAGCTAAAATGCTTAACTCATCCAAGGAAGTATACGGGTGTAGCTCCAGAACATTAGCAATTTGTTCATCTAGACCACTCCAGTAACGAATCCAGGTTTGTGACTCATCCTCGTTTAAATCATACTTCAAAAGGAGTTGCTCAAAGTCTCTAGTGTACTCCTCTACACTCTTAGAGCCTTGTTTAAGGCGGTGGAGTTTAAGGAAGTTATCATGGAGATAATGGGGATAAGAATTTGGACTTGAGTTTAGCTTTCATGTTCTCCCAAGTCTTAATCTTTCCTTTACCCTTCCTAACTCTCTTAGACACAACATTTGACCAGAAAATAGAAGGATACTTCCCAAGTTTCAAAGCAACTAGCTTTACCTTCTTCTCTTCCAGAATGTCTTTGAAATCAAAGACTCTTTCAACGATTTGCAACCAATCCAGAAACAAGTTTGGATCTAGTTGGCCTTCATACTTGGAGATATCCGCCTTGAAATCATTGTAGCTTCTCTCTTGAGGCCTACAGTTCCTCCTTGATCTTCTAGCATAAACATCATCACTAGAATCCTCCATCGGATGGTTTCCCTCGGAGTCATCTAAATCCTCTTGTTCACTTGAGCTTCGTGAGCTCCTCAAGTTCCTTCTTTTCTCTTGTAAGAGTTGGCTTAGTTGAGATTGCAAATACTTGACTTGTGCTTCAAGCTCGACCTTTTCTTTAAGGGCTTCTTCAGCCATGGCTTCCAGGGTGAGGCTAGAAGATATTTTGTAACCGGGTTCTTTGTGAGTTGGTTTTGTGTTTGGGCTACAGGTGGTGCTTAAGGTTGGAAGCTTCGGCCACAAGAAGGTAGCCTAAGCTCTTATACCACTTGATGTATTCAAGCCTCACTAATACACAAACTTTGTAATAGGGAGTAGAGAATGCTTATAGGCATAATGCGAACAATCAGGCAAAGAAGATAGATCAAGTGCACTTGCAAAGGATAATCCAAAGAGCCACCTTTGAATTACACTCGGGCAATCTCTTTAGATAAACTAGATTATAGAAATTAATCACTTTCTAGTTGAGATAAAGAGACCTAGAGACCCACTTGGGATGCCACACTCAAGATACAACACTAGGATTTCAACAGAGAGTTTTCAAACTCAAGTTTATAATTCATCAAAGTTGTGATATAAAGGGGTTGTGGCTAGTTTTTTAAAAAGCAACTCAGCTAATTCAAACCTACAACTCAGCTAATTCATCAAATCGGCTCCCTAAGTACATTATACATCTAATCTACCTTTGGCCACCTCATTAGAGCTAATGATGCTCCCAAATGAGGTGTCAAGCTTACAAGGCATCCTAATGCAGCATTGAAAGTAAAAATGCAGCAACAAGTACAAGTGAAACCTAAGAAACAAGACCTTTGTACCGGCTAGTATGTAGCCGGGTAAAAGGGTGTTTTTTCCCATCCTTTTGGCTGGACAAAGACAGCACAGGGGGTGCTTTGAAGGAGCATTGGGCATGAGAATTGATAAATTTTTATGTCTTATTTAATTCTCTAAAGTTTCAAAAAGATTAGACTTCATTAAGGCCACTTAATTCCCCTTGGTTTTGTCCTTTGTTGGATTGTCACCAAAATTGCGCAGTTCAAAAGATCTTGCTAGTTGACCGGTCAAATGGTGTCCAAAAGCCTTGCAACTTGATTTATTAGAAAGATGACTTCTTAAAATTAAAGTGATCAATGCAGTCAATCATCCAGTTAGTAACTTGTCCCAAAAGGTAGACAAAACCGGACCAATTTTCGATCGAACTAGACAAGCTACCGGTGGACTGGTTTAGGGCATCTCTAAACAAGGCATGCACTTCCTTGACTTCCTTGGTGCTAATGGACTCTTGGGGGATTAAGGGAGGGAGGTCATAAGGTTCTTTATGATGGTCCCCATTAGTTTGTCGAATACAACCTCTATGAGGGCTTGGAGAAGAAAAGTCAAGATTTTGCTGCTAAAATGGCTCTGCCCAAACTGCAGCAAAACCCACACCTGCACCAAAAGAGCAGCCTCCTGTAACTGAGGAAAAACTAGTTGAGAAGTAAGCAATGACAATTTTCCCCTTGTGATGTGTTCTTGCCATAATGCTTGGCTATAGTTTAAAATTTAAATCCTATGCTTCATGTGGTCATGCATTAGGGGACAAGGGGAACCAACAGTATCACCCACTGTAGATCACACTAAGCAGGGTTTAGGATATATGCCGACATCTTTAACTTTACAAGTAGAGAGGTTTCTAAGAGATCGATCTTTTAAAAGAAAAGGAACTATTGTAGATTTCAAGGGATGAAACTTTTCCAGATAGTCATGTGTTGATATTCACCTTTACATTTTATTGAATGAAATATAAGTAAAATTGCTCAAAGTAGATAGATTGGCACTACATCTTTAATATCATCTACTTGCATTTGAGATGCAATGGTTTCTGTCTAGTATTGAATATCACGAATTTATTATTGTGATTATTGTTGGGTTTAATGACCCAAAATCATTTCATCCACCATGGGCTTCAAGGAGCTTGGGCTATTGGAGGCTAGGGTTTTGTTGTACTGGCAGCTAGGGTTGCTCCTAGGGTTTTTTGCATCCTTGTATCTCTAAACCTAGGCTCTAATAATCATCCCAATAACACAAAACACAAGCATCCATAAGAGTTTAAGTTCTGCTATTTTCGTTTTTGTGAGATAGCGTTCTGAGTGATTTGTAATCGCTTTCTGATATCTTCCTGTAGCACATCGCTTTGAGATCAGTTTTGTACTCTCCCATCTCTGTAGTGGATTATTTGCTCATCGTCGTCTGTGGTTTTCTCCCGTTTTGGGTTTCCACATAAATTCTTGGTGTTAATTTGTATTTGTGTTTCTCTGTCTTGCTATTGTTATCGTACTTGTGATCCCTTTGTTGTTCATTCAATTCCTAACTAATCCTAACAAGTGGTATCAGAGCATTGGTTTAGAATGGAAACAATCAGGAAGTTCGATATCCCTAAGTTCGATGGCAAATTGAGTTTCAATATCTGGAAGGTCCAGATGATAGCTATTCTTACCCAGACTGGGTTGAAGAAAGCCATTGGTGGAAAGAAGAAGAAACCTGAAACCATGACAGACGACTAGTGGAAAGAGCTTGATGAAAAGGCTTTCTCGACGATTCAGTTGTGCCTGGCAACTCATGTCCTCTGTGAAGTTCTGGATGTAACTACCACGGTAGATCTTTGGCTTCGGCTACAGTCCTTATATATGACGAAAAGCCTTGCAAACAAAATTCATCTACAGGAACGTCTGTATTCATTCTCCATGGTGGAATGGTGGAAGGTACTCCTATTAAAAACCACCTTGACGAGTTCAATTCTATTATTATTGATCTTGAAAGTCTGGATGTTAAAATCGAAGATGAAGATAAGGCGTTGTTGGTGGTTGTCTCTTTACCACCTTCCTATAAAAACTTCAAGGAAATTTTGTTATATAGTAACAATGATACCTTGACTTTTGAAGATGTTAAGGCTAACTTGCTATCCAAAGAAAGGTTTTGCCCTAAAGTTCAGGGTGAAAAAGGTGAAGGCTTGTTTGTTAGGGGTGAATCTTGTGGGAAAGGAAAGACCGCTAAATCACAGTCTGAAAGACCTAGATCCAACAAGTTTTGTCGTTATTGCAGGAAAACTGGGCATGTAGTTTCTGAGTGTTTTAAGTTGAAAAACAAGAGGGAGAAAGAAGAAAATAATACTCCCTCACACTCCAATGAACCTGCTACAGCCACCTTCGTTGAGTCTGATTCTAATTGTAACGTTTTATTTGCTACATCTACTAAAAAGAGGGGTGTTTCTAACGGGGTTCTAGATTCGGGGTGTACATTTCATATGTGTCCTCATAAGGACTGGCTTTCTACATATGACCCAGCTAATTCTACTTCTATTCACATGGGCAACAATGCCCAATGTAATGTTGCTGGAGTTGGTACTATCAAAGTCAAGACCCATGATGGTGCTATCAGGACTCTATCGAATGTTCAACATGTTCCTGATTTGAAGCATAATCTCATCTCCTTAGGAACCCTTGAATCCAAGGGGTGTAGATACTCAGTTGAAGGTGGAGTTCTGAAGGTTTCCAAGGGCACTCAGATTCTGTTAGAGGGTTTGAGACGTGGGACTCTCTATGTTTTGCAAGGATCTACTATGAAAAGTCCTGCTGCTGCTGCGTATTCTTCTCTTAATGGTATTTCCGCTGCCCATTGGGAGAAAAGTCTACACAAGTCACTTCCCAGTTCAAAGTTCAAGAATCCCTTGAACTCAACAGGTGGTCGGTTCGCATGATGCCCTTCGGCGCTTCGCCCTATGGGGCTCTACCCTTCGGGGTTCCTTTGACGGTGTTCTCTATAGATATTAGTGATTTTGGTCTAAGGTGGAGATTGTTGGGTTTAATGGCCCAAAATCGTTTTATCCACCATGGGCTTCAAGGAGTTTGGGCTATTGGCGGCTAGGGTTTTATTGTACTGAAGGCTAGGGTAGGGTTGCTCCTAGGGTTTTTTGCATCCTTGTACCTCTAAACCTTATATAAAGGGCCTAGCCTAGGCTCTAATAATCATCCCAATAACACAAAACACAAGCATCCATAAGAGCTTAAGTTCTGTTATTTCTGTTTTTGTGAGAGAGCGTTCTGAGTTATTTGTAATCGTTTTCTGATCTCTTCCTATAGCACATCGTTCTAAGATTAGTTTTGTACTCTCCCATCTCTATAGTGGATTATTTGCTCATCGTCGTCCGTGGTTTTCTCCCGTTTTGGGTTTCCACGTAAATTCTTGGTGCTAATTTGTGTTTGTTTTTCTCTGTCTTGCTATTATTATCGTACTTGTGATCCCTTTATTGTTCATTCAATTCCTAACCGATCCTAACAATTATTATTTGTGGTGAATGAACTAGAACAAGCATTTAACAAAGTTGTGAATCGTGTGATGCTTCAATCCAATAACATCAAACTCAATTAATACATTATGTTTCCTTTCATGGCTAAGATGGTCCACGTGACTCATTGGGGCTCTAATATCTCACAGGGACACCTTAGTAGACTAGGGCATGGGTTGGTGGGATGTCAGGGAAGATGGAAAACTACACCTTCCTCTAGCTGGGTTTGAACAATTGAACGCACCTTCTTTCGACCCTGTGAAACAGGTACAATTCCACATGCTAAGGCATCCCCGGGTGGGTACACTCAAGTCATACATGGTCATATGATGCAAAATATAATCACAAAAGATCCCATATGGTGACATGATGGTCTCTTCTAATTTCTTTGTGCCTCCCCCCTTCGATCCCTGACATGTTTTGGGAACGTTGCTCATGGGGCGCTTAAAATATTGAATGCCTATTGCAGGGCACCTACTGCAGCAGTTGTAGCTACTTTGGTTAAGCAACTACGAGAAGAAATAGGAGCCGGCATGATGGATTGCAAGAAGGCTCTCTCTCAGACTGGAGGTGGTCTCAAGAAGGCTCAGAAGTACCTCAAAAAGAAGGGCTTCCCATCTGCTGATAAAACATCCAGCTAGCTTGCATCTGAGGGAAGGATCCGATCTTACATTCATGATGCCCGTATTGGGGTTCTAATTGAAGTCAACTGTGAAACTGACTTTGTGGGTAGAAGTGAGAATTTCAGAGAGTTGGTGGATGGCTTGGCAATGCAGGTTGCAGCTTGCCCACTAGTTCAATATGTATCTACTAAGGAGATCCCAAAAAGCATGGTGAGCAAGGAGAGGGAGATTGAGATGTAGAGAGAAGACATTCAATCAACGCCGGAGAATATTAGGGAGAAAATAGTAGAAGGAAGAATTTCTAAGAGGCTTGGAGAACTTGCTCTTCTGGAGCAGCCCTTCATTAAAACTGGCAATATCTTGGTGAAGGACTTAGTGAAGCAGATAGTGGCTACGCTTGGGAGAACATAAAAGTTCGGAGATTTGCTCGATTTACTCTTGGAGAGCAAATTGAAGACTCGAACCCATAATCTAACGCATGAACTTTAGGGGCATGCTTTTTAGCATAACATTTGAAAGATGCTGAACAGGTCAGTGAGATTAATGGGGCTTTTGAGTTCATAAAGTCTTTTTTCTTGTCTCCATTCGATGGCAATTTTCAATTATACTTTCCTTTTATATGTCTTCTGTAATCAGTAACTACCATATAGCAGGTCAATCCTATATTTCAGCCGCTGTTTAGAGGAAAATTGGTTTTAAGAGCGGTTGTAAAGGGATTTTTTTTGGGAAAAATTACTCCCATATCCATCAATACTCCTAAGTCCATCGAGGTTTGGGCTAATATTTTTCTGACCCGATAATTTTGGGAAAATATTTCCAAGTCGATCCAAATTTGGGCAAATATTTTCTAGAACCAAAAGTGACCAAACTTAACTTTCAAAATTGCATAAAGCCCCTTAAACTTTTAAAATTTGCATTTGAACCCTATTACTTAAAAACTTACTTTCGAAAATCTAAAAAGTGTGCTTGTAGTTTTCTGCTTATAAGTAGTACTCAAAACCCTCTTTCAATTGGTATCAGACTCACGTGATCAAAAATAATTAAGATAATTAAGCTAATTAGTAATTAATTAAGCTAATTAACTATAATTAACTGTGATTAATGCTAGAATCATCGCCTACTTGCCCTGAACCAAATTATTCACATATTGTTCACTCAACATAAGGCCTTTCGCCAATAGCACCTCAATTGAACTATATGACTAATATAGTTTTAGAATTAAAAGCATAATTAGCTAAGATTAAGGCCGAAGTTGAGGAGCTTAAGAAGTAAATATCGGTAATTTGCCTTTCTCTAGTTAATGAAGTAAAACATAGCAGAAAAGCTACTTCCAGTATTAGTACTCCATTTCAGCATAAATATCATTTCCAAAATCCAAAAGGCAAAATTCAATTTCCTTTGAATGATATAAAAATCCAAAAGGAATTAGGCGAAAAATCAAGTGAAAAATTAGCTGAAAAAATAGAAAAAAGAAAAAGAAAAAGAAGAAGGTGGAGTATAAGTAGTATACTCTTGAAAAACTACAAAATATGTTCAAGAAAGAACAGAATTCAGATGAATTAAACAAGACCATGGGCGCAATTAGTGATAAATATAACATTTTATCTGATGATAATGAAACGGCTAATAATATCTCATTAGGAGAAAAAATATTTCAGTAGATGAATCTGGTTAAACTAGAAGATCTTGATGTATTACCTTTAGAAGAAATTAGAAGAAAATCAAAAATGGCTATTGAAGATGAGATCAATGAAATCGAAGAAGAACTTGAATTAAGTGAGATAAAGACCAATATGACTAACAATGTTGTTCCTAACCTTGAAGAATTTATTGAACCTTCTCGAAGAAATACTCATTTTATAAGACCTAGGTATGTTCCAGCAGGACATACAATCAATTTTTCCTTCGGGTTCATCCCAAGAAAAATTACAACCCTTGAAAAAGTTGGTCTTACCCCAATTAGTCAGACAGGTTACATCTTAAAAATAGATGAAGTTCGTAATAGAGAAGAAATATTCAAACATTGTAAAAGAGGCATGAATAGTGTCTTAAACCTAAACACTACATTGATTGCTACAAATTTCCTGAATTACTTCGAACATAGCTTTTCTAAAACTGTAGCTGACTGGTATGATTCATTAAATGAAGATGGTAAAAATACATTAAGAATAATGGAAACCCCAGCTACAATGTTTAAAAATCTATGTAAGGAAATTTGAAACCGAATTTATCAGAGCTAAACTTGATTCTGAAGAAGAGGCGAGAGAATGGTAGAGAAATATTAATAACATAGAACTATGTGATATGAGATATCTGAAAAATTATATTGCTGAATTTAGTCAATATTATTACAAAATTAGGCATAATGAAACCAATCTTGGTATGTTTTATGACAAATTGCCATATCAAATAAATTCTATAATTAATGAAAATACATTGCATGGTTTGAACGTGTTTATACCCTTGGTTCAAGAATCTCTTATTTAAGAAAATGGGTCAATGATCAATGTCTTGATCTCCAAAAGTAAAAGAAAATTAAGAAGCAATTCCTAACTTGTTAGGATTCACTTCACCAATGGGGAAAAGAACTTGAAAGAAGACGAAAGAGAAAATTTTAAAAGAAAAAGAGCTTTAATAAGCAGAGGGGAGAGAAATATAAAAGAAAATATTATAACAAACCAAGTCCAAAAAAACAAAGATTCTTTAGGAAAGCAGCGTATTGTCCTACAGGGAAAAGCAACTGCAAATGCTGGGCATGCGGAGAAGTAGGACATTATGCTAATGAGTGCAAAAATAGGAAGAATAACCAGCTTATTGAAACCTTGGGTTGCCTAGACTATATTGAGCTTAATGAAGATGGGGCATTAGACTTGGCCCTAAGTAACAACAAATGGATTGTTGAAATTATAATGGACAATGAATATGAAGAAAGTGATTATAAAGTAATAAGTCATATGATGGAAAGTGGCTCAATCAATGTTGGTGATCTTCAAGGAGAAAAGTTTGTTGCAGACAATGATAACGAAGAAGTCAAAGGAGATTGAGTTCTTCCCATAATCTAGAAAGGTCCATCTTTCAATTAAAAACCAAATACGTATGTGAGATTATGGAAGGGGATCTAGAAATCAAAGATTGTGAGTGTGATGGGTGAGAAGTTAATCTCATTAATTGAGAAAACATCCTTAAGCATAACAAAGAAAGAAAGTATATATCAATCTTGGAAGTGTCCAAGTTCAAGTCACTCTATTATAATATTATGGTAAAGATATTGATCTCTATGCTTTGTTCTATGATATTAGGCATACCAAGTTCAATAATCAAATCATCACAGGGATAAAGACTAACTTATGTAATGGATCGGTAGGATTCAATTGTAGACCTGGATACTATATGAGTCTAAAGGATGAGCTTGCTAAAAACTTCTTATCCCTTAAGATAAAAACAATTGGAATGGACATGAAAAGAGAAGGATATCCATCAGGGATATTCTGTAAAAATTATCTATAAATTAGATAATACTATAGATCCAAAGACTAAGGTCACTATGGTAGAGGCAAAAAAATTTGAAAGCCCTACCCCTATGCAAAATATCTAGAGGATTAAATCCAATCCACAAGAGATAAAGATTGATCGTTTATGGATATCTAGCTTTTCCAACCCTATAAAAATCAATAAGAAAAATGTGATTAAAATTGATGAGAATGGTAAAATTACAATTAAACCTCAATTATTAAGAAGCATGAGTGCTAGATCAGACTAGGGAGGAAGATCTTCATTAGCTAAAGAAGAGCTTAAAGAAGAAGATACAATGAGTATGACCAATGAAATAAGTAGAATGAGTTTTGAGCCCACAAAACATCGTGTAGACCAAAGTCTGAGTTTAGAAAGAAAAGTCATTTGATACGAAGCAAGAACTATTAGTGAGCCAATTTACGAGGATGAATTAGTCAAAAATATAACTATGGAGATATGTTATGAAATCACCAACACAAATCCTAATAGCATTTATGTCCCAATAAACGTATGCTTACAAGGATATAATAAATATGAATTGTGTGCCTATATAGATAGTGGTTGTCCGGTATGCTTTGGGAAAAGATCATTATTTTTAGAGTTTATGTGAAAAAGAGCTAAAAATCCTTTACAAGTGAGGATAGCAGATAATAGCATCATGAGTCATAATGAAGCAATAGAATGGTTATCTATAGAATTAGGAGAAGTTCAATGCATTATACCAGTTCTATGAGCTACTGATCAACATTCTCATGATATGAATATTGAAAATAATTTTCAAAGATTATATTCTCCATGCATATAGACCATAAACCAGATAACATTCACAATTTATGGTCACTCAGTTCCTATTGAAAAAATAAGTAAGGCTTGCACTCATCAGAAAATTGAATTTACACGTAGCCAGCGTGGTGAAAAGGTAATGTCCGCACAACGAGAGGTAGCATTAATAATTTCATTACTCAAGCTATCTATTAACGAGCAGATTGTCGAGCAACAAGAAACATTATACAAAGAACTTTACTATGATAATCCACTAAAATTTTGGGATAAAGATAAAACATTTGCCAAAAGCACTCTATTAAACCCCAAAACTATTATTCGAGTCAAATAAATGGTATATACACATCAGGATATCCAGGCTTTTAATAAACAAATCAAAGAAATTCTGGATAAATGATTAATCAGGAATAGCAAGAGTCCTCACACCAGTCCCGCTTTCATGGTAAGAAATCATGCAGAAGAAAAAAGAGGAAAAGCAAGGATGATGATCAATTACAAAAAGCTTAATGATAATACTGTCTTTGATAGATATTATATTCCTAACAAAACAGTCCTTTTCAACAGAATTCAAGAAGCCTCTTGGTTCTTGAAAATGGATTGCAAAAGTAGATATTGGCAGATAAATATGGATGAGAAAAGCATTCCTTTAACTACATTTAGTGCTCCACAAGGACATTATGAATGGATAGTAATGTCATTGGGTCTTAAAAATGCACTTCAAATATTTCAAAGAAGAATGGATAATATCTTTAAAGACCTTAATCATTGTTGTTCAGTTTACATCGATGATATCTCTGGCTTTTCCAAAACCGTAGAACAACACAAAGAAGATGTCTTAGCCATCGCCCAAAGATGTATTGATCATAGTATCATACTTGGAAAAAGCAACTGCATTTATGCTGAACAAGAAATTCGGTTCTTAGGTCTAGAGATAAAAGCTGGATAAATCATTCTACAAAATCACATTCCAGAAAAAATTGAAAATTTTTCTGAAAAAATTGAAGATAGGAAGCAGCTAGAAAGGTTTCTGGGATGTCTTACCCGTACTTCAGATTTCATTAAAGATTTAACTAAACTAAGAAAGTTATTGCAACAAAAACTCAAGAAAGAAGTAAATTAGACATGAACCATTAATGATACAGAGATTGTTCAGAATTTCAGAAAGATGTGTAAAAATCTTCCTGTTCTTAATTTGCCTAATGAAGGAGATGACTTTGTTCTTGAGACAGATGACAGCAACGAGCAGTGGAGCGTAGTACTCAAAATCAAAGAAGACGAAAAACCATGCAAATATTGCAGTCGAAGTTGTAATAAGGTAGAATGCAATTGTCCCACAATGGAAAAAAAATTCTTGCAGTCATAAGGGGAATTGAAAAATTCTTGATCTTTTTAGCCTCAAAACCTTTTCTTATTCAAACTTATTGCAAAGAAATACTTGGTTTTGTAAAAAAAAACTTATCGAATATGCAAGTGTAAGGGCGACTCCTGCATTGACAATTATGGCTTACCCAATTTTTCTTCTCTATTGAACATATACATGGATCGAAGAACTCTCTAACAGACAACTTAACTCGAGAACTCGCTAATGATGATCATCAAAGCCGACCTCCTGCCAGAAAAAGAGGAAATCCATAATGAAATTCCATTCCTACTAGAATGGGTTTCTTCTTCTAGTAAAGTCCTTATTAATAACTTGAAATTCCATACTAAAAGTATATCGTGTTTTGGTCTACTATCTACAGCCTATATAGTAACGCAAAGATTTTTCCTTCTAGAGCTACAAGTGAATTACCTACAGTGTCTTTATGATATTCAAGAAAAATAAGTTCTCATGTTTAAGAAAAATGGTTCAATGAGTGGTATGCAGCCTGCATCGACTTTTATCATCATTATTCCTATGATATTTGGGAGTCTTATGGTACAACTATCTACTTTTCCGACAAGTCTGGAGTTGATGGCGTTAAAATTTCCCAACAAATTCAATATCTCCAAATGACCCTATCATTAAAGTTTTGGAATACGGGATGATACTTTAGTTTATAGAAATCTCATATCCAAAGTTCCCATTTTTCTCAAGATTAACAAAATTTCAGCAATGCATGTTCTGAAGAATCCATTGGATTCTTACATCTCCTGAAGGTCCGACAAAAATTCCAGTTAATAGATGTCTAAATCTAGAAGTGTATAGTGCATTAATCGAATATAAAAATGAAAAAGTCAAACCAGTTCATTATCTTATTCAGATTGTTGATTACGACGATCTCTATGATCAACGACAAGAATGAGTTCCTTAACGATGAGAACTAATTACTGATCTTGCTTGAGCAAGAGCTATTGGATTTTTCAACATCTATCATCAATGTTGGGCATTAATTGAATAAGGAAAAACGTTAATGCATTGTGGAAACACTACTTTCACTAATGGTAATGAGTTTAAAGAGTACATGAAGGTGGAAGGAGCAGTGTCAGAAGATGTCTTTGACTATCTCTTTGACGTTGGAGCTAGAAAATTCTTATCAGCAAAAGGAAAGAAATATTTTCTTAAATTATTTAAAAAATGGGATCCAAAGCATCTTAAGCAACTTGATGAGGATTTTGATAAATATCTATATAATGATAATCTGGAAGATATAATTGGAGATGAAGGCATGCAAAATCTCAATAATGATAGTTAATCTTGTCATCATTAAAAGTTCTAAAAAGTGGTTGTCCCATTATTGTACTATTTTGACAAGTGTCAAGTCTGTAAAATAAAGTGTCTATTGTAGCCATGTGAAAAATTAGTGTGTACTATAACCATGTGAAAAATCAGTGTGTACTGTAGCATATAGGACATTCTAGGTAGTTCATCTCCTCTATAAAAGGAGAGGTCGAGTGCTGAAAAGGGACACGGTCATTTGAGCATTCTTGAGTAAAAGAGAAGTCGGCATTCTCCAGTTCTCTATGAGCAAGCATCTTTAATGATCGTAGCTTAAGTCCCTCTTCAAAACTTTCCATTGTAATATTTCCACTTATAAGCTTTCAATAAAAGAAGTTTCCTAGTAGGGAACATTATTTAATTGAACCTTATGTCTTAAATATTATAATTTCTTGATTAAGGTTCCACTATCCTTGAAAAAGATTAAAAAATTGATTAGTGACTACGATCAGAGGTAGAAAACGAAATAGATCTGTATTGTGCCTGATCTAAAGAAGGTGGGTTGAGATTAGCAATCTCTGAAATCGGAAGCTAAAAGAACGCTAGAGTCCAGCGTCGACTAAGTTCAGGTAATAGTCAAAACTCTCTAATTAAATTTTAATTATTTTGCTAAGCATGGTGGGCTATTAATCATAGAAATATAATATTTGAGATATAAGTAGTAGATTGTGATAAATAGTACCAGTAAAGTCATTATAAGAAGTCCAAACAAAAGTACAAGCTTAGTTTTGCAAAAAAAGCCCAACAACTTTGAATATTTGTTAGAAAGCCCAAAAAAGAATATTAATCCAAACAGTAGTACTCTGAAAAATTATAACACAAACCAGAGTGGATCTAAAAATATTTATCCAAAATTAGTGGACCAGATAAATATTTACCCATATCACAGTGGACCAAAGAGTTAATTGTTCGATTTTTTGAGATAATTTTGTGTTAATTTATTTACAACTTTTGGGCTTCAATTAAGTCATTCTGCCATGTATGTATGAACCCAAAATTTAGTGGAACAAAGGCTGAGAGGCAAACAGCACTCGTTTCGGTATTGCGGCGCAATTTATTATGTATAACCAGATGAACAACTCAATTATCCACCTGGGCCCACCACCAGCTGCAAATTATACAGAAGGTGTGCTGGTTCAACATTAATTATAATCAACACTAATAATAGAAAATTGTGAGTAGTGGAGTGGCAAAGGTGTTTTACTCAAACTAGTGAAGTCATAGGTTCAATTCGTGGTAAAAGTAAAGCCTATTTTTTTTAATTATTATTCTTTTCATCTTAAAAGTCTTTTAAGCGCCCTTCAAAAAAAAACTTAATTTTTTTAAAATTCTTCCATTGAAATATTAAGGCATACACTTGTATTTACATTATGGATCTACATTCAATATTTTTGTACAAAAATCCTAATTTTAAGATAAATATTAATTGAAAATTTGTATATTTATTATCCATATTTTTACTCAATAGAAGCATATAATATAATACAAATATCACCCAACTCACTACAAGTATGTCATAACTCACTAAATATAGGTCATAGCTCACTAAAAAAACGAATATATCATACCTTAGAATATGAACAAAAAAGTATATATGCTAACTAAAATTGTGTACTGTATTGTTTGTTCATTTATTTTTTATTATGAATGATTAGTATTCCACGCTAAATCATATTGGTCACAAAATACATTTTATAGCTCACCAAATATCTATCATAACTCATTAAATAAATAGCATAGCACACTAAAAAGAATAGTATAGATAGCCAACAAATAATATTGTCAAGTTCTTGGGTTATGTTACAGCTCAATCATTTTCTACTATGATATAAGAGTGTTTGTATTATATTTTGTGAGTATAATAGAAATGTAGTGAATTATTAAATATAGTCCAACTCACTAAATATATGTCATAGCTCACTAAATATATGTCACAACTCACTAAAAAAATATAGGCAATAACTAGAATATAGTTTAGTGAGTTTTAGATGCACAATAACATTTTTTTAGTACACTAACACATTTTAATAAGTTATATAATAGTTTTACTCAGTGAAACCTAGGGCACATAAGATGCATTGGTTTGATCTATCTGCTCACTAAAAGTACATATTAGCTCACTAAAACTATGTCTCAACTCACTAAGTATTATAGTGAGTTATACATTTTTAGTGGGCTGAAATTCGATTGTACAATTATTTTTGTAGAACCGGTTGTATGATATAACAACTGAGTAAATAAATATTATAGCTCACTAAAAAAATATAGACAACTAGAATATAGTTTGATGAGTTTCAGATTCACAATAACATTTTTTTTAGTAGAATAGCATATTTAATAAGTTATGTAATATTTTTATTAAGTGAAACTTGGGTATATAAGATACATCAGTTTCAGCATATCTGCCTACTAAAAATACGTATTAACTCACTAATACTGTGTCTCAGCTCAATAAAATATTTTAATGAGCTATACATTATTTTTATTAAGCAAAACTGGATGCACAGCATCATATTTTAGTGAATTATAGGGTATTTTTAGTGAACCGAAATTCAGTGCTTTTCTTTGTTTTTTGTACGTGGCGCGCCAGATGAGCAATTCGTGGGTCCGGTTGTACAATTATATTTGTACAATTGAGTGGACCATATACCAATTAGTACTGTTGTACATATCCCAAATTATTGACTCTGACTTTCTGGGAGATTATCTTTCTGGGGAGTCGAAAAACTTACTAGTAGACAATTTATGCCTTATGAGCTCTCAATTATGAGGGCAAGTCAATCAAAGTAGAATGTCTAAGGTAGTGTTAGGTCATGGGAAAACAATTTTTTTCAAAAGTAGGTTTTTTATTTTTTATTTCTTAGCACTATAAAATGCAAAAATTATTTTCCAAAATAAATCCTTTACAATTCAATAGAGGAAAATGATTTCCATTTTAAGAAGAAAAGAAGTTACTTTTCTTAATTCTACTCTTTTGATGGTGTGATCAACCTAAAAACACAATCCAATTTCAACTGTTTGGATTGAAAATTGACTATATGATGGGAAAGATTAAAATAAGCTCAAATCCAAATTTTGAGTTTAATGTTCCTTCATTTGGTCAACACTTATGTTTGCCATGATAATTCAATGAACACTTTTCGCTGCTTAAATAATTCATTTGATATTTTTTGTCACTAAACAATTTCAACGGTTTAAATTGAAATTGGTTATGAACAAGAACAACTATAAAATCCAAATTTTGAACTTCACATTTCTTCATTTGGTCAATATTTTTCTATGCCACAATAATTTAGTCAATATCTTTTTACTGCTTAAACAATTAAATTGACCATTTTCACAACAAAAAACGTTTCAACCATTTAGATTGAAACTTGATTATTAACCAGGAAAAATAAAATAAGTTCAAATCTAAATTTTGAGCTCAATTTTCTTCATTTGGTCAACATTTATTTCCACCACGACAATTCAATTGACATTTTTACCATTTAAGTAAATTCCATTTATATTTTTTGCTGCTAAAACAGCTACAACATTTTGAATTGAAGCTTGATTATCCGATATGAAATATTAAAGTACGCTCAACTTTAAATTTTGAGCTCAATATTCCTTCATTTGATCAACATTTACCTCCATCACAACTCAATCAATAGTTTTCAGTATTTAAACAATTCAGATAATATTTCCTATCACAAAACAAGTGCACATTATGGATCAAAACTTGAGATATTAAAAGAAACTCAAACAAGAATTTTGCGCTCAAATTCCTTCATTTGACCAACATATACCTCTTCTACTACAATTAAGTCAATCTTTTTCATCACTTAGGCAATTTAGTTGACATTTTCTTTTCGTCAATGAAAGATAATTTATCTTATACCAAATGACAAAAAATTTGATATAAAAATTCATTTTTCGAGGAAAAAAAATTTCATTTAAAACGATTTTTCAAGAAAAATATTTTCCCTGCAAACAAAACACTACCTAGAAGTAAAATTTACTTTATCTTTAGTGTGGAATAGCCGGCAACCAGTGCGTCCTCCTATCGAAGCGGAATAGACAACTAGAACATGAAATGCTTTTAGTCTTCTCAGGCATAAATTTTTCTATCCTGACATGCTAAAGTTGTGTACTTTCTTCAGTCCTCCACTAATTTCCATCATCCAACAGATTATGTTACAAGGGTGCAAAATTTCAGCAAAATCAAACACCAGTTCCAGTGGCTGATGCAGGTACAAATCGCCAGAGGTCCACTGCAATATCAACCTCCCTTTTCTTATGAAACTTGTACAGTTGTGGCACATCATACCGAAGCTGGACCCACAAAAAAAAAAAAAAAAAGGCAGCAGCAGATGATGTAAATAATAAGTTCCATTTTGAGAAAGACAGCAAGATGTGATCTCTATTCTCTACAGAAATCACCTGTACTCACCTCACATAAAACCTCTGCACTTTTAGCATTATAATCTCGCAATGCTGCCCGCCTCACATGCTGGATAAATCCGAAGAAAAGTGAAGACAAAATCATAACATAAGCGTTCAGTATCAATATAAACACCAATTGCCAATGCGGTCATGGGTGAACTCGAGATTAGGCAAGTATTTGGTAACCCATCAAGCATGGGGATCAGATTCCAGTAGCGCTACTTCAGAGGAGTCCCCCGCCCGCCCCCCCCCCCCCCCGGCAGCCCCTTCAACCAAAACCCCTTGTCTTTCAAGCCCTTCTAATCTTCGACCACTAGGGTTTCCTGATAGGTAACAGAGCCCCTAGGCAGGCTATCTTAACACTAGAGTTTCCTGATTAGCAAGGATGTGTAAAACCCCTTGTCTTTCAAGCCCCTTCTAATCTTCAACCACTAGGGTTTCCGGATAGGTAACAGAGCCCCTCGGTAGGCTATCTTAACACTAGAGTGTCCTGATCAGCAAGGATGTGTATAACCCGATCCTCAACCCCTTTTCTTTCAAAACCCTTCTAGTCTTCAACCATAAGGGTTTCATGATGTGTCACAGAGCCCCTAGGTAGTCTATCTTAACTAAGAGTTCCCTGATTAGTCAGGATGTATACAACCTGATCAGCACCCCTCCCCCGGCCTGAGTGCAGACAGAGGCACTTCACTTCCTGGTCGGCAACGACACTCCATGGCATAATATTTGCAATTTGTTTATTCATTGGGCTTCATCATATGTGGAGCAGTGATGCAAAATGTGGGTCTATTGTAAGTTCCTTATTGTTGCAAATGGCTGGTATATGAATGCTGAAAATTTCAGTAGAACAGTCAAAAGAATGCATTTCACTTTTTGAGTTGGATACTTACATCCCTTGTTGTTGTCTTATGCAAAGAATATACTGCCTGAGAAGCACTCTGTTATAAATAGCCAATTGCAAAAAGTAGTAACTAGCAGTTCACACAAAGAAGGATATCATTGCAGAGTGGTAATGATTATGTAGCAAGCTTTGACACTTATACCTGCAGTGCTACAGATAGAAAAGCCATGTCAGCCCCCTTTGAGCGTGTTCCAAATGGAGGATTCATCACAACCGTCTCAATTATTTTCCCTACACAGTTAACACTGTTCCTAAGAACTTGAATATAACTGCAATGGCCTGAGATATTTCTAGAAGAAAAAGGCCTATTATCCATCCATTGAAAATGCATGTCTTGACCTCTTCGGACCCTACAGCCCTGGGTGGCAATGCCTTTTTTTTTTTTTTTTTTGTGGTGGTGGTTGGCATACAGCACAATTATGTAATCAAGAAATATATCACTACTATCACATGATATTTTCAAGGCCTCTTACACAAAATTGCGGTTATACAAGTAATATGAAGGACATTCCAACCATCTTCTGTGTCCTTTGCAAAACCAAAATTATACTAATAGATGATGCTTTTGTCAAATCAACTTTTCCTGAATTGAACTAAACAAATGCTATGAAGGAAGCAACAATAGTTTCCAAAAGGAAAAATGGTATAATTTGAGATAGCAAATACAAGGATGAACTTCAAACATCACATGAGGCGAAAGTGAAAGGGACTATTATTACCTCTAAATTCTAAATTCCTTATGTCACATTGGACAAGATTCAAATCCAGCTGCAAGGAAAAAACAATTTAGAAAAATGCTTCATCAACCAAACAGGTATAAGTTTCGAACAAACAATGTTCATAGTCCATGTGAAGCGTTTCTGGAAGAGGTAGCACTACCGGCATACTACCATTCTATCAGCCTATGGCATAATAACAATGTTTGCTCCTTCAACACAACCCCCCCCCCCCTCCAAAAAAACAATAAAAGGGATAAATCACTGTTTTGAGAAGAAGAACTTACTCTGTCCATCCCACAAAACTTTTCACGCCTATGTAATATAAGTTTGGGTAGTGATACATGTCTTACTGCAAGACACTCTTAAGTGTCTTGCCTCATTGTAATTAACATATTTTATGATTTAAAATTACAAATTTTTCAATGATTACTCTTAATTATGAATTGCTAATCTTAAATATTAATCGGCTACGCCAATAAAATATCAAATAATACCCTAATCGCATTAACTCTATCCCAAGTATATATGATACGCGAATTTTAGAAATGTGATAAATTATGAATAAAAAATAATTTTATATAATTTATAAGTTGTAATATGTTTCTGCTATTCGATACTACCATTTTTTTAAATTTAAAAACATAATGTATGATTTTTAAGTCAATATAAGATACTTATGAAATGTCTTGTAGTAAGACACTTATCATTTTACTATAAGTTTTTAAGGGAACATCATTTAATACTACATTTTCTATTGTTTTCTAGAAGAAAGAGGAAATACTTAATACTAATAATAGTAAAAATGGACTTTATTTTGGGACTTCTAAAATAGAAATATGGGACCAATTTTATGCGATGGAGGGAGTAGAAGTTTTTGAAATATGAAATAAACTAACTTGAAAAAACAATAGAATATATGCGCATGAAGGGCTAATCTGCTTATATATTGAATGACTAATTACCCAAAGCCAACAACCCTCCACTTCATCATGAAGTCATTACCATTGAATAATGCAAATAGTGCACAATTTCATGGATGCCCGAAAGCCTATGACTCTTTTATATGAGAAAGGATGGCTTTGTCATACATAGAATTGATCCATAACTAACTGTAACCGTGATCGCTCGTCTACATAGTAAAGCACATCAGAAAAGTTAGCTCCAGAAGTCCTGAAGTCTTGGGTTTATTTACTTTTCCTACCTAAGCATCTGCTAAGAGGTCCCAATCTGGCTTTAACTAACTCCATCTTTCTGCTGCAGAAATATATCCACAAATCTCACTTGAATACGCATACAAATCATGACATATTAAAGGAATGCAATTGTGTGCTTTTAGATAAGCAAGAATGTAGACTTTGCTTTCTTATGCTTATCCTTAGTTTCTTACTATTGTCCCTGTTTATGTAAAATTTTATGAACTCTTCCTTTTCCCTCATCTATGCAAGGCCAAGAGTTCTTGTAGCAGCATAGGAGTACAGGAACCTTCTCAGTGATTGACACCTTAACTTTAGAATAATTGTTGATCCAAAATGTTTAAGGGATTGCTTCCAATGGACATGGGGAATAATCGGGACACAATTAAGATTTGAATCTCGGCCCTTCTTTCCATATTTCGGCAATTTACAAGCAGTGCAACACTTCACTACTCCGCTACTGCAATTTTTCAGCTTCTGGTCGATGTTGACTAAATCAATCTGTCATTATGTCCAACTAATTTACCCTATTCCCCTATAGTTATGGGATAGTAGGTATGACCTGCGTTTGATATAGTCTGACAACAACAGCATCCTTAAAATTCAATTGTAAGGGTACAGCTGGGCACATTTGATTCCCATAGAGAGGGCCAGATTCTCACATGTTACTTTGCTCTGTTCCACTCTTATTATCAAACCATATCCAAGACACTTTTTCTTCCCTGCCCCCTCTGCAATGAAAACTCTTCCTCACCTAATGCCCCCCCCCCCAAAAAAAAGAGAAAACACAGGGAAGGGAAAGGATGAAAGAAACATTAGAAACAACACGAAGGAGATTCAATAAATGGACCTAGAACTTCTTTACCATTAGCTAAGAGCCAAGGGGATGTTAAAATAGAGATTCACAGCGTAGTTCTCAGCGCACATGTTACCTAACAACAGTGTGAGCTTGGTTTTGATGAAATGCGTACATAGCCATTATAGACGAAAGTTACATACACCCCCCCCCCCAAAAAAAAAGAGTAGAAAACCTGCCATCTGTGATTCACGGCATTGTTTTAGCATGGTCAGACCATTATGAAGCCTCTAGAAATCATTTGGTCATAGTGGAATCAATATTAATGCACATTCTCAGTTATCAGAATTACCAACAGAGAATATCATAAAACAACTAGCAATATATAAGCAGTTGAAATTATAACTACTAAGAACTAAAAGTATATAGGAAGCTAATACCTCTAAGTCTTCTGCATTTGAGGAAGCAATTCCAAGCGCTTCAGAATCCACATCAAAACCTGTAACATGACTGTTGATAGCGAATCAAATTTCCCAAAAACCCCAAGCAGAAAAAATACACAAAGAAACATTACCCCAAAAATTAAAACATTCAATTACAACATTGAAGCACAAATTCAACAAACAAGTCCAACCCAGTACATCAAGCAGAAAATCAAAAACTCCTGCTTTATAGAAAGCAAGAAATACTTACTCTGCACCCAAAAGGGCAGCAGCAAGTCCTAATGTGCCACACCCACAACCAAAATCAGCCACTACCTTATCACTTATATCCCCAAATGAATTCTCCGCCTGCCCAGTTCAAGAAATACGAATACCCATCAAATAATTGATTGAAAACAACATTCCTACTCCGAAAAGACTGCAAATTTTGAATGCTTAGACTAGCAGAAAAGAAATTGAATGCTGCAGGAGAAACAAGTGTTGAATTTTACAGTGTATAGCATCCGAGAAGCAATATGCGGGCCAGTTGGGTATTGTTCAAGTTCAATCTGCAGGGCATAATAGCACACTGGAAATGTAAAATACTTCAATTATAAGTGAAAGAGTATGTACAAATTTCAATTAGCAGTCATACTTTTTGAAGAAAACCCAAAAAGGTTTGAGAAAGACCTTGGGATCGGAAAATTGGTCAAGGTTTCCAAGGAGACCTTCTAATTGCTTGAGCTTCATCTGGCGTTTGCGTGATTGCCTGGAAGAAAGTGGACGAAGCAGGGTTTGGCGAGGTAGCAGGCAGTGGCCAATAGGTGAGGGCATACAATGAACTCAAGAACCATAACGCATACACTTCCGCCTCATATCGGTTTTGGTGTGGTCCATTGGAGGGCAGATCTAGCGGTAATATATCTCATACTCTTTGTTATTGTACTTATTATATATATGTATTTTTTTGGTTTGTATTTGTCATATACACTTTTAATATGTGAAGTTGATATAATTTGTGGGAGTATGTACTGTAGAGAATATGATGTACGTAGGTTTTGAGATTTAGCTTTGCATAATTGCATTACCTTAGGTTTAGATTCGTGTTAAAGATATGTTTAGGGCAAATGGTAGATTTTTCACATTGATTAACCCAACTTCTTAATTTGTATAATGCAATCTTCAACTTTCTTTTTCTTTTTCTGGGATAATCAACAAATATAATGAGAAAGTGAAGTATGTTCAAAATACAGCAAAACTAAATAAATAGTAACAAAACGTGTGTTAAGACAAATATTACATGGGTAGTTGCCCAATGCATGCATTATTGCATTAAACAAGATAAATTTATTCTAATTTTCTTATATCTTTTTCTTCATGCCCTCTAATAGGAGGAAAATAATGTATCTCTTTACGCATAGGATGTATTGAAGCATTTAAAAGAAGGCAACAATGGATAATGCGTAACAATCATTTGAGGAAAGTTGTTAAATTTTTCATTTGTGAATCAATATTTTCTTTTGTTCCAATGCAGTTGGATAAGGAGTATGAACGAAGAAACTTTCTTGAATTAAGTACACGAATCAAATAAGAAAAGTTAACTTTTTCATACTGACCAACTTATATAAAAATAGGATATTTCACCACAAATTTAAATGACTGACTACTATTTCGCTAGAACCCTCTTCAATTTCCTAGAGTTGTCAAATTAACAAAGAAATTTGTTCACAATCCAATTTGCGATAACGTTACCCTCTTCTTGCACTACAAGGCAGGAGCTTACACGTTTTGCCGATAGCCAAGGAATGAGTCCTAGGTGATTGATAGTCAAGAAATGGGTTTGTCCTGCATTGCAGACTGAGCATGGAGGAAGATTAACGTATGTGTTTTTGCCTCATCCATTAACAATTAGGTATAAAATGGGTGCTATTTTCGCAATGGGAGCCAAGAGAAAAATAGAATACACTATTTTCGGTTCCAGCTTATATCTAGATCTATTATGAATTCGATGAATACATTTATCTTATTATATACAAGCAATATTAGTCATGAAAATTCCAACTTTAGTTAGATCTTAATTCTAACTCTAGTTATATCTTAATTCATTTCGGACCAAGTAATCAAACATACAAATTTACCTTAGCATACACAGGCAATATTAGTCATGATAATTCCAACTTTAGTTATATCTTTTATTGATGATTCCAACTACAGTTATATCTTAATTCATTTCAGGTTAAGTAATCAACCGCAAATCAATTTTGTTAGGTTTTTCATTTTTTCTTTTTTTTTGGGCTTGTTTATCTCGACAATTAGCTGATGGATACATGAACATACTTCAATTAGCTGACAGATACATGAACATACTTCAAACGTTAACCACGAATACTGAATACAGGCATCTATGACTTACAAGTTACAACACAGTTTTCCCAGTTATCATTAAGGAAATGTCACACGCATTGTATGAGCTAACAGTTGATTGTTACGTTAAACAGCAGGAAGGTGCATCTTACCAACACCGGACGCACAAAAGCTAACTATATAGCATCGAATACTATGCCTTGGGTTTTATGCACATAATATAATTTTCTACGACTTCTGTTTGTTGCACTGCTTGCACCAAATAGCAGAGAGACTACTTTCATACAACTCCTAAGCTGCAAGTGGCTTTACTCGATTAGCATACATCGGAACGTTCCAAACAAAAAAAGATATGCCGCATATTCATAAGCAGAACATTGAGGATATATTGATTGTGCGAGTCACTTCTCGGTAGCTCCTGATCCTGAAAGACACGGATATGCAACAAGGGAAGTCATGATCGAGTTGACACTTTTTTGCACCACGCAGATATGAATGTCAAACTTTCAGAAAATATATATACATGTTGTCAGCTGTATTCAGTTCATTATTTTATTAGGCTATTACAATCATTCAGTCAAAGTCATGTTAATTCGAACAAGAGGAGTTAATCGTGTTTTAATGAAATGAAACATGTCAAATATTACCTAAGCCAACCGCGTCAGAACTCTTTATGATCCTCAACCTTTGACAGGAGTCCATGAACATGCTTCATGAAACCAAACAGACATAAGATTGTGATGTTCCATAATATCAGTCCTTGTAAGGGGGAAAAGAAGACTATACAGATCACGTCAAAAGAACAATTTACTTACTTCCATGGGACATCACCAACTAGCATCCAGTCACCATCTTTGTCTTCATAAGTGAGAACGTATTCAGAACGCTGAAGATTATCAGCCAATCTTCCTTGTTCAAACTCACCTTGGTCTGGTGCTCCATGATTACCAAGTTGACCTACACAAATCATCCACGGTTTATTCCATGAAAAGAGATTAACAGAACTTTTTATGCTTTGTTTGGGGGACTATGGAAAGAGTTAGCAGCAGTCAATAAGAGCAACAAAGAGCATAAAAGTATAGAAGATTAAACATATACTCAAGCCTGGCAATGCCAAGAGAAGGTTAACAGGAAAAATATAGTGTTAGTCCTCTTTATATCCCATATCTGAGGTCAAAATAGAGTAAAATAGGAAGACAGTGAACCCCATCAACAAAATAAGAGGAAGAAAGGCATTACAATGGTCATTTAGAGGGAAGGGTTGGTGCAAAGTGTTTGTCTGAGAAAACAGCAGGAACCATTCACCCCTCCCCCTCTCCCCCCCCCCCCCCCGGTTCAAAAAAGGGGGGGGGGGGGAAGAGGTTGCAGTGGTCATTTGTAGGGAAGGGTTGGTGCAAAGTGTTTGTCTGGGAAAACAGAAGGAACCATCAACCCCCCCCCCCCCCCCAACCCCAAACCCTGCAGAATGTTGTAAGCTAGTCCAGAACAAAGGGAGGGTGCAAAGTGTTTTCTGCATGAAACCACAGCAACCATTTAAGAACAGAAAACAATCAGTTGCCACACTGAATTTACTCCGGTGATCCCTAAAACTAGTGGTGTTTAGGATCAACTAATTTCCATATGCTCTTTAACCTTTTGAATCATTCTCACTAACGTCAAAATTAGAGAAAAGAAATGTGTCTTCAAATCTCAAAACTCTCTACCATACAACAACTCACGCCGACACAGCTAGGGAGTAAAATAACAGCCATTCTAAATAGCAATTGAGATATGGTTCACGAAGATCAATGTATACAGAACATACCGATTGTAAACCCACTGAACATTTTCTCGAGGACTGTGGAGAGTTCCACATAACTTCCAAATGTTTTAAGATCAACTTTTCGAAGGTATGGAGCACCATCCAAGCTGACCTTTATATACATGCAGTCTTTTTCCTCATTGTTTGTTGGAGTGTTGACAGCCATGGAGTTCTTCCGAAATGATCGAACGGGTGGCCATCCTATCACTTGTGCTCTGTTGCAAAGAAGGATACATGGGCATCCACGCATGATGGAGCACACACATACCCGCATATAAAGTTACTTGGGTATTGATAACTGAAATGTAATTAACGGCCACATGGGATTCCCTAATTAGGGACTCTTAATGAGGCTGATTTCTTGGCTATTTTTTAGGAAATCAGTTATGTATCTTAGGGCCTCATAACACAGATTGAAAAGGAAGATTAAGAACAGAATACAAATAATTTTTGTAGTCTACTCTCTCCCACACACACCTCTCTCTGTAAACGGTTACCACCATCAAAAGTTTACGGGTTTTGAGACGTGAATTCTTGCCGGAACTTTAGTAGCCACTGGTGTACCGAAGAGCACAGTTCGTGGAACAAAGACAACAAGTCGTCCTATTCGCTTCCGTTTTAAGGGACGTCCTTTATAGTCTTAATCCAACAGGTATCTCAGAGAAGAAGTTTCAATTAGAATAATAGAACCTAGTTGGGAAATAGATACTTGTGATGTACAAATATGTGAAATCTTAAGATCATATAATGACCATTACATATTTATATATTTATTTACTAAAGATTCATGAAAGATGACACAATAAAACAATCCGCTTTCCTCTTATTTACTACGCTTCTGCCTTAAATTTTAGTCAATGTAACCAGTCAGCTCATTTGCATCTGAAAGCTTTCAATATGCATAACCCTGCCAATTGTCATATAGCCAACTCTATCTGAAGAAAAAAAAAAACATCACTAGCTCTAGTTTGAATACAAGACATTGTCATTTATCAACCGATTCTTTCACCCTTGCTTCTATAGAGGCTTTTATTTCCCTCAAAAGTGTAGCAAGTATTTTATGCCCCAATCTATAGCTTATTTATCTTGAGATGTGAGAATTACTACAGAGTAATATTTCAAAAAGAAAAATAAAAAGAAAAAAAGGCTCCAATACTAACTCCAGCGCATTTCATGACCATAAGCACCGACAGCAAAAACTCAAACAAATCCAAAATCTGTCGAGCTGAATAGTCGGCATTTGTGGGCCTGTGAGGGTTTTCCAAGCTACATGGGTTGTTCCATCCCTGCTTGGAGAATTTTTCCGTCCCTCCCACCAGACGCCAGGGTCAGCTAGCTTACATGGGCCCCGTTAACTAACTAATTAAAACATAAATAAGAATTAGAAATATATCAATTAGTATTCTGACCTCCAAGCAATTGGCTAAAATTAGTCACAATTAAAGAATGTACACTAGCAATCCCAACTACACAGGGAGCTAGACTGGGAATCTCAGGCAAGGAGGCTTCATCGTAAGCTGTGTATTAAGAAAGTTCATCGCACTCTTTTGGGGATAGCTCATGTGTGGCAAACCCATGGCATCATCTTTTCTTCCGCCTTTTTTTCAAATAAACAAAGCTCCTTTGATTTTCTGTGCGTGTGTTGTCAGTGTGTGCATGCGTGTGTGACAAATAAGGTTGATTAGGCTTTAGTCAGAATGCGATTTATAGTAAAACACCTTACCAGAGATTCTGCCATTCAGCTCGAACCATCTTCAGAAAATACAAGCAAAGTTAAGACTAGTGATGTACAAGTGTCCGGTACAAACTTTCTTTTACTGATTGCTAATAGTTGAATCACTCATAGTTGATCTCTATGTACTACAACTTCAAACATTACACAAGAAGTCTCAAGCACAGGAAGCACTGCCGAGTGCCGTCATGATGATCTGAGTATAGGTAGCATTTTCAAAAGATGATTGCTTATCCAGAACATCTAATTGCTTCATTTGGATTCATTCACCAATAACCATGTAACGGCCGTCACTTACAGCTTCCCCCACCCAGCGAAACCCCCTCCTAAAAAAGGAAAAAGAAGACCAACCAACGCTCTTTCATTCTCTGTGTGTGTGTGTGTGCGTGTGTGTGTACACACAAGGAGTGACAAAGGTCAACGTGGGAAACCCAAGGTGTCTCTTGTGGCTAGAGAATACCAGCATAGCTATCTTGCACCATAAAACCTATTCTTGGTTCACTAATATTTTCCAGAGTTCAAGAGTATAGCCTCTTGAAAATAAACAACTACACTTCTCATCCAAATACACAAATACACACACACACACACACACACACACACACACACACACACACACACACATATATATATATATATATATATATATATATATATATATATATATATATATATATATATATATATTGTGGGTCTTTTGAAAACAGCATCTCTACGGGCAGGAATACCGGTAAGGGGTGAGGTTACCTACAGTTGAATCTCCTCATACTTGCGAAAGCGGGACCCAAACTAGGAGGTGTTGTTGTTGTTGTTTGTTGCTTTGTTTAATTGTTTATATATATATATATATATATATATATATATAAACAATCAAATAGATAATCATGACGCCACTGCCCAGAAGGCAGAAGCTCCTAAAATGAGTTAACAACCCCTTTTTCCTCATTTTCCTATGTCAACACAGAATCGGATGCAGCCACGAGCATATGTCCATCTCAACCAACTTCAAAATACTACGTGCAAAAAAAATTCTAAAAAAATTGACCAAATGACTGACAAAAATGAAACCAACATTTGAACAAGTTATATGCATGCAATTTCAAATACAATAACACAAATACTCCACAAGAGTAAATTACTTTGAAGGAGCCTCAGCAGGTGTGCTCTGCCCAGAACCAGGGGAGTTCTGCAACTTCTTATCATCTCCCAGGAAAGAAGAGGGGAGAGAAACAGCATTCTTCAAAGAACCCATCTCAGATCCACCACTTTTAGGCAAAACCCAGGTGTTAGAACTTCCATTAATGGCGTCAGAGAAACCCCTTTTGATGCCAGAACCCAGAATTTTAACTACCCCAAGTGAGAAATTGACACCATTGTCACCATCAACAACCCCGCTTTGAGGAGATTCTGAGCCTGGCAAGCCAAGCGTGAGGTCAGTGGTCAGAGATTTGGTGGGTTTTTTGCTCAAATTTGAAGTTTTGGTGGGTGTTGATTTGGGCTTCACAGAGGTTTGCTTGATTGAAGAAACCCCTGATACGCCTATGTAATCATGTTCTTGGATGGCCCTTGACATTAAAATATCACAGAAATCTTGAGTTTGCTTCGATTTTCAAACAATGGGAGGGAGGGAGAGGGAGAGAGAGAGAGAGCTGAGAAGAGAGAGAGGAGGTGCAGAGGAGAAGCTTCAGTGGAGTGGCCTGTCTTTAAAATTGTGCCCCTGAGGCTGTAGCGGGGATTTGTACGCGTATTTGTCGTTTCTATTTCTGCTTGCGCTGCTGAGGTTAGTGGAGTGCCGCAGCGGGGTACTCTGTTAACTTCAAGGAATTTATACTTTTTTTTTTCCTGCCCCTTGGTAAATTAACGTGAGTCTTAAGGCCATGGTAATATAGTAGATTTGAATTTATAGAGTTGGTGTATATTTATAAACACAAATTTTGAGTTTAAAATAAATTAGATAAGAAATTCAGAAACAAATTGAATTTTATATTGATGTAGTGTGTAGATACAATCTCTGAATTTAATACAATGAAATAATCCTCTGATTCAATCTCTTAATGACTTGAATACTCCGAGGGCGTGATGCTTGATCTCGGTTGATACAAATCAGCTGAAGAATTCTGGAGACTGTTCTTGATCTTGATTTACAAGTGGTTGAGTATAGTTTCTGAAGCTCTATAAGTTTTGATCCTTCTCGCTTGGTAGCTGGATGCTCCTTGCTGTTTGAACTCTGAATTCTGCAGATGCTGAATGTTGAATGTAGTTTACCAGATTAATCAATGCGAGAACGAGGTTGCTTGATCTCGATCGATGAACTGGATGAAGAACTTTGAAGTGAATTTCAATTTGAGGTTGCAGAAGATGTTGAGCTAGCTGACTTTGATCTTTGTTGTTTGGTAGTTGGATGTCGTTTGTAGTCTGAGCTCTGGAGCCTGTAGGATGCTAAATGTTGAGCCCCCCTGAAAATGAAGGAAATGATCCTATTTATAGGCTCCCGGGCTAGGGTTTGAGTTGGATGTTGGGCCTAGGCCCATATCATAGTAATTATTTTCTTAATTTTAAAAGAGAAATAATTACTATTTTTTGCATCAACAATGACACATGGAAGCTTCTGATTGGCCATAATTTGATTCTATTTAAATGGACCTGCCAAAGCCAATTTTACAGGTGACAGCTCCTAATCGGCCAAGTAAAAATTATTTTATTTTACACGTGGTGTCCTGTAATTTGTTAGCAAATTTTTGCCCCCTACAATATTGCAATTTAGATCATATGAATTTTACTTTTTTTTAGAAAGGGGAGTGTTTAAAATATGGAATGGGTTTAAAAACATAAAAAAATTATCGTGTTTGATAATCCAGATCTATAGACCCAAGACTACCTTATAATTTGTGCTCAAGAGGGAATGGGTTTTTCCCCTTCCCTTTGAATTTTGATGACACATGATGTAAGACTTTTGTTTTTTTTAGATGGATAAATTTTATTTGTGTAACGTTTACATACAACAACAACAACAACAACAAACTCCCAATGTGGGTCCCGCTTTCGCGGGGTAACGTTTACATACTAAGATTGAATTTTGATTTTTCTTTTAAAAATCAATCATTTTATCATTAGACTACTTCTAAGAACCTGACATGAGAATTTTCCTTATTTGAAATCAAAATATAGTACTATTAAGTACTAGTGTTGAACTGTCCAAATAATTTCAAATTTTATTTTTTATTACTAAAATTGAGGCCTTGTTTAAAAAAATAATAAAATAATTGAGGCCTTACTATTTTAAAATGAGTTATCAGTTTAAATTTCTTTTTTTAATTATATTGAGGAAAGGATTATATGCAAAAATTGATTTGAAAAATCTCTGCCTTGCAAGATAAGCAATAAAATGAACGAATCCTTTCAATTCATTTCTTTGGGATATTTTCTATAAAAATCATAAGTTGTCGCCCAACAAAATAAGCTCCTAGTTTTATGTGATTTATCCATCTTTCGCACTTACACTCTATAATTTTATGTCATGGAAAAAAACAAAAAGCACTAGCTGAGATTTTGCAAAAAGGAAATGAAAAAACGACTTCGTTATATTTCGCAAATGGAAAAGAGGAATCCTTGGTCATTTTGTTTTATGAGAAATTTACTTATTAGTGTTATTTAAATTAATACTTTCAACTGATTGACGCTGTTGCTTATTGGTGTTCTTTTTGTCTTCTTAAGATTCTTGGCTCTTTTGACGTTTTCATTGCTGCCCTTTGCATTTAGTAAATAAATTTTTTGTCTCTTTTTTTGCCTCATCTCCTTTACCCCCATCTCTCTATTCCTCTGTTCCTCTAACTCCTCCCTTGTTTCTCACTAGTCTAGGCCCGTGCTTTTGCACGGAGCATGCTCAAGTGGACATTTTCAGGGTATGTAGGAAAATAGTAAATAGGAAGTTGTTGTGGACATAATCAATGTTGTAATTACACTGATAGAATGCAAAATTTCAATAAATACGTAACGCTAAAGCATTTTCATCAATAACTAATCGATTACTCGGACATAAACTATATGGTTATAGAAAAGGTGTATGTAAATATGAGGGAGAAATGATATAATATGCTTGCTATGAAGCGTGGCAAAATGGAGGGTGATAATATAAAATATGACGCCAATTACGATGAATCCACCTCCTCCTCTTATACCTGCACATGAAATGAATATGTAGTGATTATTTGATTGAGAATAATGTTATTGGCAGTTATATATACGCATTATCTACCTGGTGTAACTAACATTACTTATTCGTATGTAATGAACCTCTTCCTCCCAATTGACTGGCACAATAAGAACGATGGGGGCTTCTACTTCGTAAGAACGTGGAGGCTCCAAAATGAAAATCCAAGGCTGACTTATATAGTCATCTATAATCGCATAGAGCGATAGATAACCATATGGTTGTGCACAATATTAACATGGGTTACGAAACAATTTAAAAAAGAAGTCGTATTTATGTTAGTAGTATTGAAAATAATAGTACCTGCGCTGCATACATATCCAATTGGGAAGATGTCAAATGCAATAGGATTCGAGCATCCTCATGAAGAACAGTGAACTCTCTGTACCCTGTAGTATCTTGCAAGACAACTCTGAAGATGAACCTATCCATGTGAATGTAATATAGTGGTTACAGTAATGCACAAACGAAATTAGAAAAATTAGGACAGAGTACCGACCAGTAGGCAATCAATAATGCGAACCTGTTATGAGTCAGACGTGGAGGTTGACATGTGCAGTACGGTACATTAAGCGCGAATACGTAATTGTGGATACTGTTGTTGCAGTTAGTGCACGCATCATACAACAGTGGGTGGATTTCAACAATATATGCAAAAATACGAACATATCTCACCTGCATGCACCAAATGTTGCACATTATGTGACATTGAAGGAATATATGTATGTGCAAGTAACATAGGGATAAAAATGTTGCTACTTACATTTGTTGCAGTTGCATATTGATCTAATCTAACCCGTTTAGCAGCAAACAACTTTTCTAGATTGTGCATACGTAATGTTCTCGAACGCATCAAATCAAAATGCTTCATAACACCTTTAGTGCCGGAGTACCTAGTGCACGTAGCAACCGACACATGTATGAGGTAAAGTGCCAATAACTTGCACAACAAATACAAAGTGAAATAGATTTAATATGGTTTATATACCATCCTTCAAAGTCTTCTGTTGCTTCAATATCGGGGTTGATCAGCAATCTACTGACAGGTAAAGTAGAAACCGAAATTCCTAAATACACATTACAGGTAAGACAACATATTAATGAAATATATCATCATATTAATGAAGATTATGCAATTTTAGGAATGCAAATACAGCAATTGAGATAAGGATACCTTGATAGTTTCTAATGTGGACTCTGGAAGCTAGAAGTATGTTCTCAGCAGTCAAATGTTGCTCAATATAGCTGCCCTCAACTTCCGCGAAATCTCCCCATAAAGTCAATCTTAATGGGTGCATCCTACAAATAAGTAGGTTGTGTCTTAATTTTCTTATTACGGGAATAAGGCACGTAGTGTGCAAAAAATGTTAAATAGTAAAAGTACTTACTGCATGTCAGAAAGTAACAATTCTCGTCTGGCAGTGTTCCTATCTCTTGTTCTCTCTAAAGGAGATATAGCAACTACCATGCCAATAACGTCTGAGTAAACAGCAAAAGAAGGTGACTTTTACATACATTTTACAATAACTATATGTAGGACTGTAGTTAGTGAAGTGTACTATGTGAACAATACGTACCTACGACATTATTTGGGGTTCGTAAACGATGAGGGACATCAATGAAAGGCAGAAAAGGTGGTCGGTGCTGAAAGGGAATATCTGGGCAATCATCAATGACGCTAAGAAGTCTCGTTCTCGGGGAGAAGACCAACTTGTAATTGTTCGTGACCACATTCTTCTCGCCATCGGTAGCAGCATCAACAGAGAGTCCAAAGATGTGGTACACTTTTCCAGTGATGAGTAAAGGTCTCCATCGAGAAATGTCAACATCACCTTCCATACTGCCGAAAATCTCATCACACTGTAGTAATCAAACCGTGTCGTTAGCAACATACATGTACACGATGGGGAATTATATTAGCATATGCGTCAAATACCTGATAGTCCATGAATATCACTTTCCACAATGTACGTCGCCCATATGCTTGGACACTAATAACTCGCATGAGTCGAACCAATAGTGTCACAGATCTACTGCACGGGCTGATGGCGCGTATAGGCATAATAGAATATACTGAAGCAGACATGTCTGTGATTATAAATAAATAAAACTGAATTTAATGGTATGATAACAATACAATGACCACACCTTAATTGTTTAATAACGCACATTAATGTGTATGACACTATTTTAATATGATTCAAAAGGGATTAATCAAGCGTTCGGAATGTAACAGACACAATAAATTAGTTGCATGATATAATAAGTTACAAATGGTGCAGTACATCCATGTACACCACATTTTTCGTAACATTTAATGGAACACCTCACTTATTACAAATCAGTACTTTTAATCCAGAAGGAGACGAAACACGTGACAGTGCAACGTAAAGCTGGCCATGGGTAAACACCGGACGTGGAAGGTAGACTCCAACTCTATTGAATGTTTGCCCTTGACTTTTGTTGATTGTCATTGCGAACGCCAATTTCAGAGGGAACTGTCTTCTTTTGAGTTGTAGATCAGGAAGGTTGGATGGGGTTAAATCGATTCTTGGTATTAGAACAGTCTCTCCAACTTTTGAGCCAGATATTACTTTCGCTTCAATGACTCTGTCCCCCAATTTACTGATAATCAATCGAGTACCATTGCACAACCCTACTGACTGATTCAAATTCCGTAATAATATAATAGGTGCACCAACTTTAAGTTCTAGACAATGATTTGGCAGCCCAGAAATCTTTAAAGAATGCAATAATTCAGGAGGTTCCATATCACTGAAAGGGCCACAATCGTTTGAGTTTGAAAGAGTGTCACAACTCAAATAGTTTTTGACATCCCCGGGGAGCATAGACAACATAATTGTATTGATTTCATCAACATCGTCATTTGTTGGCGCAAGGATCCCTCGCTCACTAAGATATGACCAATCATTGTAGTTAGTACCAAAATCAGGATAAGTTGATGCGATCAAATTGTGCAAACCACCTTCGTCGTTCTGAATGAGATACTCTGTTGGAATCTTGATCCAATTAGGCTCTCCGTCGTCGGAGATTGGAATTCCTTGCGCTTGGCCTTCCCCAACTTGTAATATCCATTGAGCAAATTCCTCCACAATTTTCATGGTCTGACTTGATTCATTTATTCGTTGGAGTCTCATGTTTATACGCAAGTGCAGAATACTACACTCATTCCAAAATGTTGCTCGATGGACCGTAGCCGCGGCGATAGATTCGCGACTTCCATGTGCAATTACAGGTAGTATTTGTCTAAAATCTCCTCCAAGTAGAACCAATTTCCCTCCAAAAGCATTCTCATTGTCACATATGTCCTTGAGGTGACGGTCTACTGCCTCAAATGCTAATCGGTTCATCATTGGTGCTTCATCCCAAACAATCAATGTGGTTTCCCGTATAAGATCAGCACGTTCAGACCTTTTATCAAAGTAACAAACTGAAGTTTCATCAGGTTGTAAGGGTATTTTGAATACTGAGTGTGCTGTTTTCCCCCCGAGCAACAGTAAAGAAGCTATACCTGATGATGCCACAGCCAGAACAATATGTTTATCTGATCGGAATTTAGAGATTAATGTATTCCACAGATAAGTCTTTCCCGTGCCACCACTACCATATACGAAGAACAATCCCCCTCCACCTCTATTATGAGCATCGAGGACTGATCTGTATGCATGATACTGATCTGAGTTCAACCCTCGTACGAAGCTTTCAAATCTTGATCTCTCCAGGTTTGTATCATAATCGAGCTCATCAATAATTAGCCGATTTGTTGCATGTATCGCAGCTTCGACAGAAGGCAGGGGCATCGGAGGGAAATTTTGGAGTGACCTTCCATTTCGGTTCAATGTACGTTCTATTTCAAGTAGCCCAAGATTTTGCAGATCAGTAGATGATAAGTCCAAATCCGGGATTCCTGTTTGCCGTCTTACGCCATATAGAAGGTCATCTGTTAGATGCATCCAATGCGTATCCCACAACTTTACTGGGTCAGCAATCTCAGAGAACATCAACATTGAGCAGAACAGATTTCGCAGGTGAACGCCTGAAGCCCAGGTTGATGCCTCATTCAAAGCAGCATGCCATTCCCCGTCGTCATGAAGCAACATCAATGCCATGCATGCTGACTTAAATGTTGGATGTATAACCCCATGTATTGTACGGATGTCTTCAAATGAAGTTGCTCCACTAACCTTTGTTAGAAGCAATCTCAAATAATATCGTTCACCACAATTTGGATGTGCAAACGGAAGGCGACCAATTGAAGAACCTTTTTGACGAATAGTCCATCTTTTTTATGAATGGTTCCATACCCATTGCGTAGGGAAGTTGAGATATGTGATCTGTCGAGCAGCTGGGAACTCCTTATTTGCTTCGAACCACATTGTCAACATTGTTTTCTGCGCATCTGGTTCATTTGCAACTTCAAATAGGTCATCCCTGTCACTGAAGATAACTAATTGTTCCCCAGGCAAGTGGTATTGAAGCTTTTGAACGGAAGGATATTGGTGCTGTAAGCTAAACTCAAAAATCTGCCAGCATGACTCAATTGCAGATACATAGCGACAATCCAAATATTCTTTGATTTCATTCCTTCCACCATATTGTCGAGGTTGATCAACGTCATTACCTCCATTAACTCCCTCAATGACAATTGTAGCACGATCATGACCCTTGTGGATATACTTATATAGGTATTTGATCACACTGCGTACTGCTACGCGTTCCACATTGATGTGGGTGTCGTACTTTATGCATAGGTCTCTGTTGTATGGAACCACCCATTGATTATCAATTTCTCGACCATTCACCACCACCCTTTGGGAAGTGCGTCGCCTTCGATACTGAGCAAAGCCGTGCTCATCAAATGTTGTTTGGTTGGAAAATCTCTTAGGGTAAGTCTTTGAGCATTTTCCATCAATCAAACATGACACACACGGGCCATGTATCATAAATCTTGTCACAGTTTCATATGCGAGAGGGTCTGTGGTCTGGTCAAGGAGTTCGACACTAATTAGCCTATCAACATCCTCTGCGCATGTAGGCTTATCTTCCGTGGCTACAGTTAAGAGAATGTGAGCATGAGGAAGGCCACGCTTCTGGAATTCAACAACATATACCTCTGCAATGTGTACAGTGGATATGTTTAGTACATTGAATGTGACAGGGCGAAAAATATTTTGTATAACAATATCAGGAACTCACCAGCAATTACTGTTCCGAAGATTTTTTTGGTCTTGAAATCATCGAGCAATTGTCGTAGTTTAATCCTGAAAACCCGGGCTATTAGATCTGGTCTGTCATCTGATCGCTGGCCAGACAGTAACGCATTAGTGATCTCAGGCCAACTTGGATTACATGTAAATGTGATGAAAAAATCTGGAGGTCCCATTGCACGACAGATTGCAATTGCATCCTGATAATGTTGCATCATATAACGGGGACCTCCAGTGAACGAAGACGGTAGAATATATCTTCGTCCTATGGACTCTGCATTAACGTCACCTACGTTAAGTGCATCTTGAATACCACTGTACAATTCTGTCCTTAGGCGACCTTGATGGCTTAGGTACCACGTAAGTCTGTATTGCTCAGTGGCTGCCCATACATCTACGTAGAATTGTTGGCCCAATCGAGTACTCCTCTTTATAACGGCTGATTCACCTACTCGATCTTGGATGCGAAACGCATAAAATTCTCTCATCGTAACCGTTGACCTGGAGGTACTGGAGTTTGTTATTCTTTGTATGTCTGGACTCCACCCATCAGTGCCATATGGGAACAACAGAGGATAGTGTAGAGGCATATACGATGGATGAATCTCACCTATCCTCTGCAAGGTCCCATCCATTTTCTGAATGATGACATCACGAGATCCATAGTGCTCAGTGCCATCACCAACTAAAAGGCCAGCAACTTCTTCTGCAGTGGGCCTAATATATTGTCTACCCTCTCTCGCTGGAATGATTCGAATTCGCAAATCAAGCACCTCGCCATGGTCACGTAACATGTCGCGAGCTTTTCGAAATACAGCAACATACGGATTAACAACATCCAACATATGTTGCAACCCTTGCACTATGTCAGCCCTGATGCCAGAACGACGTCCGGATGCCCTAATTGCAGTCATACGGTTCGAGAGTTCATTGCTAGTGTCATAGATGTATAGCTGCCCAAACTTTGGGAGTTGTCCAGATCGTGGGAGCAAGGATCCAATTTTATGGTGATTGCTACCATTTATTCGGAAAACATATGGGCTTCTACCATCGTTGACACTATGGTCAATTCTTCCTCCCATAGAAGTGAATGAGAATATGGAATTGTAGATTCGGATATTGTCATGATAATGTTGGTCTGACAACAATGATTCAAGATATGGAGGTGACGGCGGAAGTAGGGGTAGACTAACTTGTCCACTTTGACAGCACAAATTGAATCTGGGGTTGGAAATACTACTATTTCGAACTCTTTCCTCTATCCACATAATAGCTGTGCAGTGTGGACATGTAGCTGTTCTCATCCCAAAGTCCCATCGGGTTGAGAATGAGTGTCGTGGACGGGGATGTGTCCCTCCTGCAATTGTGGTGGTGGGGTAAGTGAGTTCATAACTCATGCTTGATCGTGGTATATAAACATTAGAAAGTGTTAGGGGGTTACCCATTAGGGTGGATGATGTTGTCACATGGGTTGCGGGTGGAGGTCTTATATAAGGAACTCTCTGGAATTGGGAATTCTCATCATGACCAGCTCGTTCATCAGATGCTGCGAATAAATCTTTTATATTAGAAAGAAAGCATTAATTATGTGGTTCTGATTCTTGCATGAGCAAGGATACGATATTAACCAATACGGATGAACTATTACCATGACTGTGGATATTATGCGCTGAGATGAGATTTTGGTGCTCGTGCTGGTTCTCAAGATGCAGCGTATGTGTTTGACGCAAACGCATCAATGTAGACCTCAGTTGGCGAGCCTCCCGTGCGAGCAAGCGACAACGGTGCGGCATCACTTCATTCTGATAAATATGTC
>JACYFF010002017.1:50306984-50332543 GCA_017589665.1 Selenicereus undatus | reverse complement strand
AAATTTGGTCTCCAAATTTGAATTGCTACCAAGCATTTAGAGACCGACCCTTTTCGGTCTCTGTTCGGTCTCCAAAATAAAATAGAGACCAATTTTCCTAATTTAGAGACCGAAAGTATTCGGTCTCTAACCAGGCGGATTCTTGTTGTGGCAGTCGACTAGATTCCGCTTGCTAAGGGACTGCTTCGAATGGGCAAAGCAGCAACTCAACATTGATGCACTTGGCGATTACTTAGCTATCATGTGGGATTGTTGGAATACAAGAAATCGCTTTGTTTTTTAACAAGCAAGACAAGAACCTCGGTATTTTGAGCAAAAGGGCCTTTTATCAAGAGCGACCGAGAGCATAATGAACTAGAGCAACTAGAACCATCTCCTCATCACCCGAATTCTTGGAGCCCGCCTCCTGGTAGTTGCGTTAAGCTCAACTTTGATGGTGGACAAGTTGGTATCTTTGGTTGGGGATGGGGCTTTGTTTTGCGGGACCATATGGGTGATGTTCTACTTACTGGGTTGAAGCATGGCCAAGGATTCGCTTGAGCTCTGGTCGAAGAAGTGCGTTCATGCCTCTACGGTCTCAAATGTGCTTTTAGTGCAGGGTTCAGAAGCATCATAGTGGAAGGGGACAACCTCTCTCTAATTCATCTTCCTAGGTCCCGCTCCTTGCAGGACAACCCCTTGGGGCTTTTTATTACTAGCATTTTACACTTTCTATCGAACTTTGATTTCTTTTCATGGTCTTTTATTAAGAGATGGGGAAATAGGGTAGCCCACGACATAACCCATAGGCAGCCGCTGTGCCTAGAGGGCCAGTTGTGGGAGTCAGATTTTCCAAGTGAGACCCTTACTCGGGCGTCCGAGGATATGTGTGATTACATTTCTACCAACTTAATATAATACCCTACCCTTTCTTTGATCAAAAAAAAAAACAATGTTGCATAGTGTTATTATTGATTTTGTTATTATGGTCTATGGTATATTTTTGTACTGAATACCTAAAAATGTACCTAGATTAACCCAGGTAATTCAGTATATATTTCAAGGTTAAGGCATATAAATTCTTTCATCTCACAAGCGGACATGCACAATGCACCATATGTGTTTGTGTGTGTGTGTGTAGGGTTAGATCTTTGGGATAAAGACATGCTAAATCCTAAGCCCTGAAATGCAAAAGTTGAACCCTAGATCGTAATGACTATTAAGGTTTAGAGTATAAAGTCTTATGTTCCGGATCCAACCCCAAGACTTAAGCATAAAGAATTAGGGTTCATAGTTGAGCTTTTGTGTTTATGGCTAAATGCTAAACCCTGTAACATAAATTGCAAAAGTTAAAGGGATTAGGGTTTAGATTTTGCCATTTACAAAGTTTGGTGTTACCTAAACCCCAAATACTAAGCTCTGAACCCTAATTCTTGATTGTTTGAGCCTTAGGATTTGTGGTTTAGCATTAAAGAGTGACTATGATTTATTGGGACCCCAAATCCTAACCTACACCCTAAGTTTATGGTTAATTTAACATTTAGGATTAATGGTTGTGGATTCGACCCTAAGGTCCAACTAATACACTTTAAGGTTATGTAGAATTATTAATAAGTGTCACTTCAATAGTCATTTGTCTTCCAAAATATGAAATTCTTACGCATATTGTAAAACCAAAGCCTTAAGCGCTAAACCTAAATCACAAAAACTTATCCATAAACATATATGTTATGTTAGGCTTCTTCTTAACTTAACATATGGTCAACCCGAGTTCCCTGCAAGGATAACCTGGGTTCGTATGTTAGGATAACCTGGGTTATTCCTCTAAATATATTAGTTTTTGTTATCATTTAATATTTAGGGTTAGTTTAATGTTTAAGTTGAGTCCTAAACCCTAATTGACTATTTTAAGTAACCATACTCTCAAGATGTAACCTTAAACCCCAAATCCCAAACTATAAACCTCAAAAGTGGAACCCCAACACTATACCTTATCAATATACCCAAACTTGAAATCTTGAACCATAATCTCTTAGTTATGAACTTATGATAAGAGTTTTTAGACTCTAAGGTTTAGTTATTCTCAAACCTAAATCCTAGACCCTAAATAATAATCAAGGCTTAGAGTTTAGTGTCAAATGTTCAAGTTTCAAGTTTTAAGGTTTACGGTTAAACATTAAGGGCTCAACATTGTACGATTTGGTAAGGCATGATTGTGCTAATTAAGAGACATGGCTAGCAAAATTTGGGGTAATAACCGAGGTTGTCCTAATGCGCTAACCTGGATTATCCTTGTGGTATAGTCGAGTTAATCGTATGCTAGAGACAGAAAATGTAAAAGTTGGACCCTAAATCCTAATGACTATTAAGGTTTGGAGTATAAAGTCTTATGTTTCAGGTCCAACCCCAAGACTTAAGCATCAAGAATTAGGGTTCATGGTTAAGTTTTTGTGTTCATGGCTAAACGCTAAACCTTATATCCCTAAATCATGAAATTTGAACCCTAAACTTGTACACCTTAAACCTTGATACTTGAACCCAAATTCGTAAAGGTCAATTGTCATTTAGGGATTAGAGTTTAGAGTTTGTCATTTACAAAGCTTGATGCTACTCAAACCGCAAATTCTTGATTCGTTGAGCCTTAGGGTTTTGAGTTTAGCATTAAAGAGTGACTGTCATTTATTTGAACCCTAAATCCTAACTCTACGCCCTAAGGTTTATGGTTTAACATTTAGGGTCAATAGTTTAGTATTCGACCCTAAGGTTCAACTAACACACTTTAAGGTTATGTAAAATTATTAATAAGTGTCACTTCAATAGTCATTTGCCTTCCAAAATGTGAAATTCTTATGCACTATAAAACGTATACCTTAAGCGCAAACCATAAATCACAAAAGCTTACCCATAAACATATATGTTATGATAGGCTCCTTCTTAACTTAGCATATGGTTAACCCAAGTTCACTGCGGGATAACCTAGGTTGGCAGGTTAGGACAACCTTGGCTATTCCTCCAAATATATAAGCTTTGTTATCTATGAGGTAAAGTTAGCATTCAATATTTAGGGTTAGTTAAATGTTTAAGATAAGCCCAAGACTCTTACTTTACGTCTTAAATGCAAAACCGTTTAACCGTAATCCATAAAGCTTATGCTCTAAAACCTTAAATTATATTACAAATGCAAGTATTTGGGAACCCTAATTGACTATTTTAAGTAATCATACTTTCAAGATGTAAACCTAAATCCCAAATCCCAAACCGTAAACCCCAAAAGTGGAACCCCAACACCATGCCTTACTAATATACTCCAACCGTAAACCTTGAACCCTAATCTTCAAATTATGATAAAAGTTTTTAAAGTCTAAAATTTAGTTATTCTCAAACCTAAACCCTAAACCCTAAATGATAATCAAGGTTTAGGATTCAGGGTTAAATATTCAAGTATCAAGTTTTAAGGTTTATGGTTAAACATTAAGGTTTCAGCTTTACATGATTTGGTAAAGCACAGTTGTGCTAATTAAGTGACACGGCTAGCAAAGTTAATAACCTAGGTTGTTCTAATACGCTAACGCGGATTATCCTTATGGTATACTCGGGTTGACCATAGACGGAGTCTAGCATAACATATACGTTTTAAGGTTTAGGGTTTACATTTAACCTAAGCACTAACTCTTAGAATCTAAAAACCCTAAATACTACTACCTCTTAAATTAAACCCTGAGCCGTGAGTTATAAAAGTTAAATGTTAAACCCTAAGCCATAGATCTTAAATGTTTGACATACAACCTAAACCTATTATCATATCCCTCAATGTATATTTTAGTTATCCCATGTTGTTGTACCATATTTTCAGGTTAACATATATAAGCTTACGTATATGTTAGATACTTTTGGTCATTAAAAATCCCAAGCCCTAAATCTTTTAGGATTCGTTTTCCCTAATTTGTTTATAAATACCAAAAATTCTTATTTATATGCAATTTTTTTTAGATCTTATATTAATTTATCTCATTTTTGTCTAAATATTTTACTTTATTCAGTTACTATTACTCTCATTTATATAAATATTCTAACGTGAGTATTTTTGTCAACTATCTTTGAGTTATTTATATTCTGAAATACTTGTCTTTTAAAGTTAATTTTGAGTGACTTTTATAGACTATCTTCTAATTGAAGATATTTCCAAATACTTACCTTTTGAAATTAATTTTAAAGAATTATCTTCTAGTTAAAGATGTTTTCAAATATTTTCCTTTTAAAAATAATTTTGAGCAATTATCTTATAATTAAAGATATATCCACATACTTGCCTTCTAAAATTAACTTTGAGTAATTTTAATGAATTATCTTCTAATTAGAGATATTCCCAAATAACCTTTTTAATTTTACAAGATAATTTTTCTCAAAATAAAAAAGTTAATTGCGCAACTAACCTAACCTGTTCATCCATATCTTCTTCTTCTTTCTTCATGTTCTTCCTCCTTCTCCCACCAAAATCGCAAATTTAATTCATCATCTCCATCTTCATCTTACATCGCCCAACCTAAAAAAGTTTTCAGCCCAAACCTACTACTTCAACCTTTCCTTTTGCTTTCTCTTCTCTCTTCACGTCCTTTCTCTCTTTGTACTTCTTTGTCTCATACTGACAATCAGGCTGACAACTTCATCATCGATGGACAAGTCTTTTACAGCCTAATCAGCAATGCCAATGTCACCCAACCCCCTCATCATCAGTGTGAAGTTAGATTAAGCTCTAACACCCCCTCCAACCTCCTCCTAAAATATACACAAGAATCATCATTGTTGTTTTAATTTCTCATAAGGAGACAGGGAGATTTAAGTATAATAAAGATGGAATATTGAATTTTGAGGTTTAAGGGAGATAAAATAATTGTTTCAAGAGATAAGAACTTGGAGGTTCATATAAAGAAAGAGAAGAGAATTGGAAAAGTACGAAGGAAACAAGCATGGGATTGAGAGGAGGATGTTGAGAATGAGGAGGAGAGAGAGAGTTATGAAATTGGGGATTAAAAACTCATTATGAAGAAAATTCAAAGCTCCCTTTCTTTTGTCTTTTGCAGCTAACAAGGAGGAGGATAAATGAGTAATTATGTTAGGACTAGATATTATCAGCTCAAAACTCAAGGACACTCAAGGGAGATTGGAAGTAAGAAAACTGTTCAAATAAAAAGTGTTATTTTAACCAACACCAATAAGTAAATTTCCCTTGTTTTAATTTTTGCCGCCCTAACCTTATCTACTCTGGTTTCTCAACCTCATTCCTTGGTTTGGAAGCTATTCTATAGGCTAGGATAAGACATATAAGACTATGTAGGCCCTGTTCAATAAAATTAGTTATTAGGCAGCGAGCAACAGTTTAGATAATTGATAGCGTTTCTAATTTAGAAGTGTAGCATACAACTGTTGAGATGGGTGGTTAAAAAAAATGTGTTCAGTAAATTTAACTGTTAGGTTAGCTAATTAATATAAATTGACATAAAATGATATAAAGAATTTTCAAATATAAATTTTTCAAAGGATATTTTTGTGCCAAAAAATATAAAACACTACTTCTGGATGCCAAAAGCTAATACTGTCAACTTTTCAGAAACGTTGCTTAAAACGTTAAACGTTACTTGAAATGCTAGTCAAAATATTAGGTTACTGAACACTAAAAATTGACTAATTAATGTATTGACTTAGTCAAAACACTAAACACTAGTTAAAATATTACTGTCAAACACGGCCTTAATATCTTTAAAAGATGTGATTTTAACAGAGAAAGTAGTTGGGGGGAGAGGTGGGGGGGGGGAGCTCCAATGGAATTTAACCCAATACCTTCAAGTGGAAGGTTGAATTATCCTGCCAAAAAATCCCTTTAGTGACAAGGCTTCTCTATTTATCTTTAGTCACATATAAATAAATTTTTTCTTACTAAGAAACAAAGAATTTCATAATATCATAAAATTGCCACATTACAAATGTCATGTACAATTAGATCTAAATGTCATTGTGCTGGATCATATATATTGAATAATTGTTTGTAATAATTTAGACTTTCTAGCTTGAATAAAATTTTATCAGTTGAAAGTGGCAAAATCTTGGTATCCTTATTCTCAAAAATAAAAATAATATTTTATTGACTTAAAAATAAATGTTTCATAATTATGTTTACAATAGTTATAACATTGTAGCGGAAACCAATAACTTGTCAATGTGTCATGTATACGTACATACAATTTGAATAAAATTAGTGTTTTTTTTCAGTTGAATCATTTAGGTAGTGTTTGGTAGGAGGAAAAATGATTTTCCCATACAATAGTTTTTCAATTTTTCGTTGTTTGACATAATAAAGAATATAAAACTATTTTCTGAAGATAATGATTTTCCCCAAATTGAGGAAAATGATTTCCTTTTTGAGAATATAGGAAGTCGATTGCCTTCTTTCAATTCTTTGACGATATGATCAGCTGAAATTTGGATGCAGAATTCAATTTCAATAGTTTGGATCGAAACTTGACTATCCGATGGTAAAACTAAAATAAACTCAAATTTAGATTTTGAGCTCAAATTTATTTCATCTTGTCAACATTTATCTCTACGATGACAATTTAATCGACATTTTTTTGCCGCTAAAACAATTCAACTGACTCGTCACTAAAATAATTTCAACGGTTTGAATCGAAACTTGATCAATAGATAGAAAAGATTAAAATATATTCGAATTCAGATTTTGAGCTCCACATTCTTTCATGTGGTCAATATTCTTTCCACCACGAAAATTCAATCGATATTTTTTTTTATGCTTAAACAATGTAGTCAATATTTTTCACTACTAGAATAATTTTAATAATTTGGATCAAAACTTGATTATCGGATAAGAAAAATTGAAATAAAATCAAATCCATATTTTGAGCACGACATTCCTTCATTCGGTCAAATTTTTCTCCGCCACGACAATTCAATTGACATTTTTCGCCATTTAAACAATTCAGTTGATTTTTTCATCACTAAAACAATTTCAAAGGTTCAAATTAAAACTTGATTATCCGATAGAAAATATGAAAAAAAAACTCAAATATGAATTTTAAGCTCAACAGTCTTCCATTTGATCAACATTTATTTCTGTTACCATCATTTAGTCGACAATTTTGGCACTTAAATAATTTAGCATACATTTTTCCTTTTTTCCATGGAAAATGATTTATCTTGTAGCTAATGACGGAAAATGTCACATGAAAATTAATTTTTCTTGAAAAAATATTTTCTATGGAAAATGATTTTTTGGAAAAATAATTATCCTCCCTACCAAATACTAACTTAATAAATTAATTTTTCTCATTGTTTTATTCTTCTTATCCTAGTGCTAAATTCGTTCTTAATTAAGTTATATATTATGATTATTTTCAACCATTATCTTCACATGCGTTGCTTTTTTTCCACCAAATTTGTTTTCTAAATTAGAAGTCTTAGTGACTTTGAAAGGATTTTATATTGCAAATTTTTACTAGTAGCTGATTAATTCTTCACAGATGTAATGACTTTTATATTTACTTCATTCATTGAACAAAAAGATCTACCGATGAAATTTTAGCTAAGTGATTAAAATTAAAGTTTTGAGTACATTAGGTTTCAAGTTTAATTCTTCATTCTGTATTATATTATACTATCTTTGTGACTTTTTTGAACCAAAAAAAAAAAATTGAACAAAAAAATCTTGGAGAAATCAAATTTATTTGAAAGAAAATATCCCAGAATCCACTTTTGATGGGCATGGGCTTGGCCTTTGTGTTTTGTCCTCGATAATTTATTACACTAAAAGCCTCAATTAGGCTAGCATGTGTATGTTGAATGGATCATCACATGCAAAATCAATGCCCAAACAAAAAAAAAAAAACAAAAATTTGAAACCGAAAGGCCGATGTTAGTGCAACAACTGGACCCGGATAGAAACAAAAGGAAAAAAGAAAAAAAGAAAAAGAAAAAAGAGAGACGTTTACACAGGTTCCAGAACGAGGTCAGCGTCCTCCAGCAGCGGCCCGAAAAGTGCATTAAGTGGGCCACACCAACTCTTCAGCAATAGTGAGACACTAGTACTTTTCATACACGTTCAGGCACGAAAATTTTAATAAGTTTTTAATTCTGATAATTGGTGTATTTATTTTATTATCATGTAATATATTAATTTTGTTAATATTGGAAGTAATGTTAGTAATATAATATATGAATTATTGTAATTGAATATTATTTCTTTCTTTTCTTGGAAAGAAAATCTTTTAAATTGTAGTTAATTATATAAAATATCTTTTTTTTTGTGGAAAAACTCTTCCATCATATGTGATTTACTCAATTGTATTTTAAAAAATAAAAAACATTAGTTATCTTGAAAATTTTGTAGACGTGAGGATTTGTTTTGTTTATATATATATATATATATATATATATATATATATATATATATATATATATATATGTATATGTATATGTATATGTATATATATGTATGTATGTATGTATGTATGTATGTATATTGTAGGCTACTTTCGAAATATAAACTCAAGGTTCTCTTCCATCATGTTTGGAAAATAATTTTTTAGTCCAAAAAAGTGATTTTAGGATATTTTGATTTTTTGACTCAAGCGAAAAAATTATTTAAGGTATTTAGTAAATTAAATTTCTAATAATAATTTTTTTCCTTTAAAAGCTATTTTTAAAAGATAATTTGAATAATTTTTTGTGATTTATTTATCAAAAGTTAGATTTTTTGTCTTCCCCACATTTTTGTGAAAACAAATAATTTCATCAAATACCTTTTAGAGAAATAGTTAATACAACCAAATAATATAATTAGCTAACAATTAACATCTAATTACATCAACTAACAACTAGCAACTAATGGTAGAGTATTAAATAGGGGGCACAATAATTCAAAAAAAAAAAATTTTTTTACCCATCTTCTTCAAAATTATAAATTTGCTTGGCTGTTTTTTTTTTTAATTTTTTTATGGAATGTTATGTTTACTAAAGTTCATAGACCTAAATGTCTGATATAAATCCTAGAAGTGATGAACTGATGATATCTCTTCTCTGCCCAATTGGTGTTTGGCGATACTCAACCATCCTCTCTTTTCCTTTTGTGGGTTCCACCTGTTTTCTTCTCCCCCACCCCCAAAAATACGATGCCACGTGGCACTGTAGTTGCTTCATATACAGGCTGAGCTTCTTCATGTTTTCTTCCTTCCCCCTTGTCCCCTTTGTTAATTTGGTCATCAACGCGGAGTTAAAATCCTAATGACGCTGTAATTGGTGTGGGGTTTTCAATTTGAAAAGATGCATTGGAAACCTAATCTCTATTTTTTTGATCTTTCTTTTGAAGAAAGGATGATTGACTCAATTTTAAACATATAGCTATTTTTATGTGCCTTCATAAAAAAGGCTATGTTACTATATGATTAAGAACTTTATACTTTCACTCATAATTTATTTGTTAAATCAAAAGTCTACAGTTTAATCAAGTGTTCTTTAATACGACACAACTTACTACTGACAAATTTACTACTGTTTGGTGGCCTTAAACGGGACCAATGGGGAGCCAACATGCATCCCTCCTCATGTATATTTTAAAAGATAGAGAAGTCTAGATTTGGCCAATTAAGATCAAGTCAATTAATGAAGTTAGGAAAAAAAGGAGGGGTAAATGACCATTTCACTCTACAATAGAAAATAACCATTCGATCCATGGTCCCTTCGGCACCCAACCAAGGGTATAAATACCCCATATGTATCAACTTTAATGATAAGTCTTATCTGTCATTTTGACAAGACAAATCATCACATTTTTCCTAAATATTATTAGATTCTCTTTATCTTTGCTCTCCTCTTTTCACCATTTTTCTTCCCTTATTAACTTGAGTGTCAGACGGGCCGTCTTAGAGCACACACAATGGACGGCTCCCTCGAGGAGAGAGAAGGGCACGCGAGCCGAGGCGTGGCTACGGGGCGCGAGGCGCCTCAGCTCATTTTTTTTTGGCGTTTTCTGGCCCAAAACGATGTCGTTTTGGCCTTAATTTTTTTTTTCTCCTGGGATGGGCGGCACTGTTCCAACGGGTATTTTTGCAGGTATCTGTTGGGCAGGTTACCATTCGCCCAACAGAAACTTTGTGTTGTATTTTTTTTTTTGGGAAAAAATTTATGTTATATTTGTGGGTATAAATAGATGTAATTTGTTCCAATTTTTTTCTCCCAAATTCACACATTCTCTCATCCTCTTCATAAAATTTGTCACTTTATTTGCATGTTATTGAGTTAATTTCTCAAGAAAGAAGTGAGAAAAATAGTAAGAATATCTATTTTTTACTTCCAAAAATACTTAATTTATATATGAAATTTGAGATTTTATTTGACTAACATTGTTGTTTTTGTATTTGTAGGTAAGTTGTTTGTGTTATATTTTGTGAAGGAAGAAGTGAAGATAATTGTGTAGTAATTTAATTTATTTTCATGTGTTTGTTGCTATATTCGAATTATGTTTTATATAGTAGGTATAATTATTTGTGTTACGAAATATTTTGACATTACGGTTATAAATATTGAATGAAAATATGATTACGCAAATATTTTAGAGCATGTTAATGTGTATGTTATGATATGTAAATATATGTAGATGTTATTACATGTGAGTGGTTTCCTTATCTTTAATTATATGTTAACGTCTATGAAATTTAAAATGAACATGTCACATTATGGAATGAATGATTTAATTTATTTTCCGTATATGTTAGTGACATGAACATGTTAACATATTTGGTAACGAAAATGAAGGTTTTATTTTATAAAATGAATGGTGTGCTTTATTATTCGTAAATGTTATTAAAATGAATATCGTTGTCTTTAATTATATGTTAACATAAATGATAATTAAAATGAAGAAGTTAGTCCCAATTTAAATGAACGTGTTACTTGGTGAAGTGAGTTTTTTTTTTTTTTAGTATATGGTATTACAAAAATTTATTTTTAATGTTAATGTACATGAAAATTAAAATGAACATGGCACTTGATTAAATTAATGATGTGATGTGTTTTTCGTATATGTGAGAAATATGAACATGTTAATATATATGTTGTTAAAAATTAAAGAAGAACATGTTAATGTACATGAAAATGAAAATGAACATGTCACTTGATTAAGTGAATGATTTAATTTGGTTATCGTATATTTGAGTGATATTTACATGTTAATATTTTTGTTAACTAAAATTAACATTTTCTTTTATAAAATGAATGGTGTGTTTTACTTTTAATGTTAATGTACATGAAAATGAAAAATGTACATGTCACTTGATTAAGTGAATGATTTAATTTGGTTGTCGTATATTTGAGTGATATTTACATGTTAATATTCTTGTTAACTAAAATTAACATTTTCTTTTATAAAATGAATGGTGTGCTATACTTGTCGTAAATGTTATTAAAATTAATATGGTAATGTGTATGATAATTAAAATGAAGAAGTTAGTCCCAATTTAAATGAAAGTGTTACTTGGTGAAGTGAATTGTTATCTTTTTTTTTTAGTATATGGTATTACAAAAATTTACTTTTAATGCTCATGTACATGAAAATGAAAAATGAACTTGTCACTTGATTAAGTGAATGATTTAATTTGGTTGTCGTATATTTGAGTGATATTTACATGTTAATATTCTTGTTAACTAAAATTAACATTTTGTTAAATTTTGTTATTTTTGGTATGTGGTACTAACAAATTAAAATGAACATGTTAAACGTATACGAGAATTAAAATAAAAATGTTACTTGATGCAGTTATTAATATGATTAATTTGAAATTTGTAGGTGGTAATTTCATCTGAAATATTGATCCTAACACTCCTCCGTCCTTCATGAGCTTGCTTGAGGGTGACGATTCCCCCCAAGTGGAGCGTAATAGTGCTACCCCAATCCCTGCACACAATCGTCATGTGTCTTACCCCCCTTATGTGCCACAAAACTACCAACACTATCCGCATCATCCATATTACCCACCCCACCTTACCTCGAGGAATCCGAGTGGTTCAAGTCAGAATCCTCGACCATGTCCTCCACCATATTACACATCAACACATAACGAACCTTTCAATGTGCACAGGAGTGAATACCCATACTACCCTCCTCACTATCCACCGCCACCTCCTCATCCAAATTACCTTTCTGCGGGGAGCAACTCCACACCCACATCCACACCGACAGGATCAGTGGTTGGGTTAGGGCAGTCTGAGACAAACATTGAGGCGAGTACTGATGAGGGAGACGTGGAGGAAGTAATGGGAGGTACGATGGGTGGTGCGAAGAAGTGGACATTTGAGGAAGATCAACAACTTATTCGGGCATGGATAAATGTTGGGACAGACCCGATTGTTGGGGCTGACCAAAGGAAAACTAGTTTCTGGAGTAGGGTGGCCTCGACTTTCAATGAGTACCGTCCACAAGGGGCATTGGCACGAACTGCGAAAACATGTAACAGTCGATGGCTTCGGTGTGCCCCAATAGTCAACAAATGGACAGGTGTTATGCTCGAAGTAGAACGAAGTAATCACAGTGGATGGAATGAGGCGAATATTGTACAAAAGGGCCAGAGATTGTACGTTGAGCGTACATCGAAAAAGTTTGAGTTGGAGCATTGGTATGAGATGCTAAAGGACCAGCCAAAGTGGCGGGCGATATCTGACCCACCTAAGTCAGGGTCAGGATCGTCGAAAAGGTCCAAACCCGACACCGAAGAGGCTGGAGATGAAGCTGTAGGTGGAGGTGAAAGACCCGAGGGCCGCAAAGAGAAGGATGAAGCAAAGGGTGCACAACATAGGTTTTGATCTAGTAGCATCTGAGCTAAAGGACATCAAGACTGCCAACATGGATATGAATGAAATGTTCAAAGAGTTCTTCGTCACAAAACAACAAGAGATGTCTCAGAAAATACTAATAAGGGAAACAAAACTGAAGAAGGAGGAGGATCGAATCATGATGATCGACACCTCCACAATGCCTCCTCAACAAGCGTCTTACTACGAGCAAAGGAAAGCGGAAATAATGCAAAAGAGATATGGAAGCTCATCGTCACATCAGTAATATGTCTCCCTTCCCCCCCTAATGTTGTAGACAACGAGAACTATGTGTCTCATCATATGTTGTAACATGTTATATGCCTTTTGTTTTGCACGTGATGTAGTAGATAGGAGTTTGGTTACTCTTATGTATCTCAACTTATGTTATGAAATTATGAAAATTGGGTGTGTCTATTATTGTTTAATAAAAACGGTTACTCTTATGTACATTAACGCGTAATCATGATTATTTGCACAGGTCATTTGAAATGGAAAATTTTAATGAGGATACGCTGCCTACTGACGAGGAATCATTGTCTTCCCCCTCATCGACCTCTTCCTCATCAGATGATACTGTCATGATTCCTGGCATGGCGGCGTACGTCCAATACCAACAACGGGTGCAACAACAAATGATGTTCCTTACGCAACTGAGGCACGCACCAACAGAGATGACGCCATCGACATCTACGCCTCGAATACAAAGGACATTTATTCGGAGAGATAGAGAAGGTGCCCACAACCGCTTAAACCAAGACTACTTCGCTGAAGATTCAGTGTACAATGAACATCATTTTCGACGGAGATTCGGAATGCGGAGGCACTTATTTGTCCGTATTGTTGAAGCACTCGACAATCATTCAGAGTACTTTCAGGTGAGGTACGACGCGGCGGGAAAGCGTGGGTTGTCGCCATTAACCAAATGCACCGCAGCAATCCGAATGCTTGCGTATGGTGTAGCAGCTGATTGTGTTGACGAGTACTTGAAGATTGGTGCCAGCACCGCATTGGAATGCCTCAAAAAGTTCGCCTCATGCGTCATTGAGGTGTTCGGGGAGCAGTACTTGAGAAAACCAAATCAAGCTGATGTAGATCGCTTACTGCAAATTGCTGAAGCCCGTGACTTTCCCGGCATGTTAGAAAGCATAGACTGCATGCACTGGGAGTGGAAGAATTGTCCAACGGCTTGGAGGGCATCATTTCAAAAACAAGTTTACAAGGTGCCAACAATCATCCTTGAAGCCGTTGCGTCATACGACCTTTGGATATGACATGTGTTCTTCGGGTTGCCTGGAAGTCTCAGTGACATAAATGTCCTCGATCGCTCACCGGTTTTCCAAGATATGTACGAGGATCGTGCTCCTAAATGTGAGTATGTCGTCAATGAGCATCAGTACAACATAGGATACTATCTTGCAGATGGAATTTATCCACAATGGGCGACATTTGTTAAAACAATCCCACTTCCCCAAGGGCCGAAGAAAAAACTTTTCGCAGAACGTCAAGAATCGGTAAGGAAGGATGTTGAGCGAGCCTTCGGTGTGTTGCAAGCTCGATTTGCCATTGTACGTGGGCTCGCTCGTCTGATGGATCAAAGCGAAATTGGTATTGTCATGAGAGCATGTGTTGTACTCCACAACATGATTGTGGAGGACGAGCGGGACAACTACGAGCTTGCATTTGACTACGACGTTGTCGACGGATCTATCCCGGAGCCGATCGTTAACCAGGATCATCACCCGTGCTATGAGACATACTTTCAACGATCGTGCCAAGTTCGGAACTCCAATACCCATTTAGCTCTTCAAGCAGACTTGATCGAGGAAATATGGAAGCGAAATTCGGGTCCGCGCTACAGAAGATAGTTTATTGATGTTCACATTCTCAATATTTTTAAAACTGTTCAACTATTGTAATTTTTTCCCCGTCCCACGTCAACCAATGTAACTCATTTTTATTTTAGTATCGGACTCTTCTAATTTGTGATTTCATGCATGTGGCCTTTATATTTTCCAAATTGTTGTGTTCATTTAGGACACGCTAATTTTTTTAGTATAACAATTATTACGTGCACATTATTTTTTTCCCAATACAACTTAAACCCAAATAACCAACCCAAAAAATCAAAACTGATACGAAGGTCATTAAATGTTGTGTTCATTCATCAACATATTGTGATTTATTTTAGATTATTCACGCGCAGTCATTTTGATTTCGTTCAATGTCAACCAACGCATCTTTTTAAATTTATTTATTGCACTCTTGTAGTTTATATATTTAACCGTATGTCAATTTCTTTAATCTAAGTTTTGCACTGTTGTTCTCAAAGAAATTATGATCCTTTCTATTTTTTCGTTACCGAATTAACATATCCAACTTTTTTTTCCCAAAAATAATTACACCAAATCACCAACCAAATAAAATAAATACAACTCAAACAATTAAATTTGATTATCGGTGGGGTCCATGGGTATTATTTTATTTGGTGAGGGAAAATGGTGAGTCAACCATTGCACATAGTGAAGATTGTGAGGCAAAAAGTTGGAGAGAGGGCTGGCGTGGCAGTGGTAGGACCCAGCTGGTGAGCCAATTTTTGGCTCACCATTGTATTTGCTCTTAGGATCAAAGCTAGGATTGACCTTTAATTTCTTGCACACACGTGATCATCAATCAAGGACATAGGAAATCGCCATTTATAAATTCATACTTCCCTCTCTCACTGACCTAAGTTTCTCCCAAAACAACTAGCAATATTGAGGACAGGTTCTTTTTGTCTAAAAATTTCATCGTATTTTACTCCATTTATCCTAAAAAATTTGTTAAATTTAAGAAGCCAACATATTAAGAGAAAATCAATTATTGCTTAGTCATCAAAGGCATAGTCACTTTTTTTTTTAAAACCATATGGGAAAATTTTGACAATACTATGAGAACATCTATTTTTTTTTAAAAAATGTCAAATTTTACTAATATAGAACAAGAATTACGTTATGTTCAAAATGTACAAAAAATTAAAAAATGATATAAGCTATGTAGAAATGTCAAAAAAAAAACTTTTAAAATTTATAATATAAAGAAACTTAATTACACATATATAAAATTTACACGAACTTGGAGAAATCTCCAAAAACAAATCTTTATGAATTTGAAAAAAAAAACTAAAATATTGTAAATAAATATTTAAAAACAGATAAAAAAAAACCACCCTTAATAAAAATTAGAATTAATGCTCTCAACTTATATTGCCCCTCATAAAAAGCTAAAGCTTATCCCAATAACACTAAAAAAATAGCTGGAACAAAAGCATGACAAAGGGGATAACAAAAGTAGTGGCATCTTTTATTTATGTGACAATCTTGGGGATTCTTATCTGCACAAACTAGTCACGAGAAGCTTTTTCTTCCACCTTTTTTAATGGCTGATGTCTAATGTGATTGGTGATGTTTTGTCTCACTGCCCATTTTTGGCTATGCAAGTATTACTTGTTTTGGGTGATTTCTATGGCATTATACAACTGGCTAGCTAGTAGTACTTTTCCCCTAATTGCCATGGTCATTCGTTTGTAAGGCCTTCACTAGAACCCTCAAATTTAATTTTAAAAAAAGGAAAGAAAAGAAAAACATGTTTGTCAACTTTAAAAATTGGAATAGAAAGGCCTTTGCATATGCACTATTAAAAAAATCTGAAGCAACACAAAATTATGGCAGCGGTTTTGTGGATCTCCTACTCGTCTTACCTCATCCAGTGTTATTATCAACGTGATTATGAAAGTATTACTTATTTTACTTTCTTGTGAAGCTTAATTAATGATTTTTTTAAAAAGATTTGTCGGAGTCACATAGAGTAGTGCAATACAAAGAAAAAAGAAAAATCAAACTTAAGACTTAATGTACACATGTCATCAGTCTTAATCACTAGACAAAGCTTTTATCGACTAATTAGTGATTTTTTGAAATGTAACTATCTAATACCTTAAATAGACTTGTCAAAAAAAAAAGCAACTAAAATAAGATTTCAATAAGTCCATACAGAATTTCATTTGTTAGCTTTCTATTAGTTCCTGAAATTGATCTACTCTTTTCTTTTTTTCTTTTTTATAGTAATCGAATAGAGTATGCTCGTACTTGGTATCAAATATCAATGCATGACAAAACAAAAGGAAAAGAAAAAAAATAAGTAGAAAAAGAAACAAGTTCAGGCATCCAAAAGTAAAAGGGATTAGCCAAGCTGGTTCAGAAGCCCTCTCTAGCTAGCACGCTTTTCCAGATGAGCCGACTGCCTTTTCGGCTTGGCCAGTCCAAGTTGACCTAGGTTTGAACCTTTTGAGTTTGAGCTTGTTAGCTCATCAAATCTAGAGGAGTCAACATAAATAAATCACACCAATAAGCCAAGTTAACGAACTCCTGTAAACTTTCTTAAGAAACAAATATCAGGGTTTAAATACTTCAATTCTAGTGTAAAACAATAACTTTCACTAATATAGCAGTGACTTACGGTCACAATAATATAGTATTGCATCTCTTTCCTTTCTCACAACCCTCTTTTCAGAATTTAGACTTTTCCTCTCCTTACCTCCTCAAGTAAAGTCAAAGACAAAATATATAGGCCATGTTTGGCAAAGAGCTTTTTGGGTGCAAAAAGAGCTTTTTGGGGGTGTTAACTGTTTGACTCTGGTCAAAAAGCTCTTTGGGATGTTTGGTTGATTAGCTTTTTAGATTAGCTTTTTATACCCAAAAAACTCTTTTACAAAAAGTTCTTTGGGATAACTTTTTCAAAGAACTTTTTGATGTTTACTATTATAATGACCATACTAAGTTTATAATTTGGACAAATTTACATTGCATGTCATTCACAAATGATATTCCTAAATGTTGGATGCTTATACTTTAAATTTTTCAATTTATTTTTTTTCTTTTTTGAGACAAGACTTGTTGATGGTCATGATGTTGAAGATAATGCTTTTAATTTTAATACTTTAATTTAACAAATAATTTATGTTAGTTAGTCTTATATGATATATAAATATTTTTTATATCACATAATTTCAATTGCTATTAAAAAAGAAAGCATTTAACATTAAAAATATATTTTGATGATAAGTACTAAAATTAGGAAAAAGTATAAATGTAATTTTATATATCACATTAGTCTTAATTCATAATTCATATCGAAAAGAAAAATAAATATCCAATGAAAAATTATTTTGTTAGAAAAATAATGAAATTGAGTAATGGATATAAGTGGAATTTTATCAAATAGCTTTGTTAGAAACAACTAACTTTACCAAACACTTTTTTCACAAATAGCTAATGCAATCAGCTAAGTCAAACAGTTAATACAATCAGCTAAGTCAAATAGTTAATACAATCAACTAACAGCTAACAGCTAATGTAATCAGCTAACAGCTAACAACTAATTGCCAAACAGGGCCATAGTTACACCAGTTATACTTAAGCCTGCATTAATTGTCATCACATCACCTGTTCAATAGATATTATTAGCCCATCACCTATCATTGATAGGACATTAATGAACAATTCGCTGTCTAAAACAGATGAAATAAATTCACCAATACTTTTTATCTACCTGAGAACATCATGATACATCGATCCCTCAAGAAGCGAGATACATATCCAAATTCTAAATGACAAGCTTATCCCAAGTCTCAATTAAGCTGGACTTAGACTCAAAGCCTTGTAATAGGCAAGATTGGACTTGTGTCTTAGACAAGCCTTAGACGGGTTGAGCCTAGGCTACAGACTCAGCGCAAGCCAATCTCAAGATTGATTTTATTGAGCTCAGTGAGCCACGAGCTAGACCTGAGCCCAAATGCAAGCCTACAAGCTGAACTTTAAGCTTGGCAAACTCGAGCTCAATTACTGTCATCTTGGATACATCCATGAGAAGATTGCCTTAGTATCTTGAGCCAAGAAGATGGCTGGAATGAAGGATGCCACCTAGACCTGAAGGAATTAAGCTAACAAATAAAAATAGAATCTCCTTACGTCTTAGTTATAGTTGTTGAGTAGTTGTAGTGAAATCTAACAAGCTCAAGCGGATAAATTTTCTTCCGATAATTATCAATGAAAGGACCAATACAGTACCCATTTCCTAAGTAGTAATTTTTTTAATATAAAATATTTAATAATTAGTTTTATTGTTAAATACTATCCATTAAATATTATCCGCATTCATAATACTCGAACATGTGATTTTATTTAAGGGAATAAGTTAAATGTCAAACAAATTACAACATATGTTGATAAATAATCTTCAAGCTACCAACACACAAGAAATCAATCTAGCGACGACTTTTCGCTCTTTCCAATATTTCCAACTTACCCTTGCCCTTTTTCAAAACCAAAATATGAAATGAAAAAGAATCATTATTGATGTCCATAAAGGGTCCTTATCTAGCAAGATATTTTTCTTTTCAAAGGTGATATACATTAGTAGTTCAATAACTTTAATTAACTTTAAAAAATATACTATATCAATTAAAAGGTGTCATTAAGCACGCTTAATATTGCTTTACCAGTCCTCCCTAAAATAGTGTAAGCACAGAAAAATTCAAGTGCACAATTATGTGGCAAAATTCACTGAATAATGCAAGGGTAAATGGACAGCTATATATTTTATGGTGTGTTTGGTAGGAGTGAGATTCATTTTCCTGGAAAATAATTTTCTTATTTTACGGTGTTTGAAAAAATAAGAAGGAAAAATTCGTTTTCGGTGGAAAATTATTCTTCCTAGAATGAAGGAAAATATTTTCACTTTGAATAGAGTATAGGTTGATTTTAAGTTTCTTGGATTCTTGCACGGTGTAACATTCTTTTTCTCTTCTGTGTCTATTTCCTAGACATATGGTTAAAAGATTAAGGAAAATCATTTTATCTTTTTTGTTCATTTTTTGCTAATCAAATTGATTCTCCACAAAGTTCATTTTCCCTTTTACCAAACAATTGAAAATATACATGAGCTGAAAATTATTTTACATGGTAAATTATTTTCTGAAAAAATAATTTTCAATCATGCCAAACACACCATAAATGAAAAAATTGTTGCATCATTTGATATCTTTTAACTGTTATAGAATACACCGCTTCGGTTTTATCTGTATTTCTTCTGGTACAAGTTTTACTTTGTCTACCACTTCCATGGCCAAAAAGCCTGAGACTTTCACAGCTCATGCTACTTCATGATTTCCCTCATATCTTCCTTCCCTGCTGAAAAACACCAATAATTTGACATCAAGACATGAGATGTGACAAGATCAACTGGCACTATTGGAAAAGAAACAAGAATTAGTACGCCTGTAAAATCAACCCTTATCCCTTTAATTTTCTAACTCGAATGGGTCAAATACAAGCCTATAACCAAACCCGGGAGTTGTGAACCCTTAGTTATGATCCAAACAAAATAGACACAGAAATCATTGAGCTATATTGTCGCATTTCCTTTCATGCCTACTCAAATATTCCATCAACATGTTTAATCAAACTGAAATTTAACCTAACGAAACAACCCATTTGCTAGGCCTAATAAGCAATAACAAGAACAAAAACCGAGTCTCTTCAAGTAGTGTCCAATTATTGAATTGGATGCGATCGAATACAGCAAAGACTATTAACACATACAGCAGGGCTAGTCGTAGTCGGTCCCATACAAAGGATTAAAGAAGCACGATGTAAATGATAGCCAGCAATTCACTAAAGCAACATCATTGCATGCATTAATGCATTTGCCCTAATGAAAGCACCACTGCATTAGACAAACTGTTCTTCATAATCAGCTGGTCATGAAGTAATTCCCCCACCACAGCCTCCCATGCTGAAAATAAGGGGGATTAATGCGACATCATCATACGTATAAGCTAAACCTTGTACTAGTCATCCTGCCGATGGTGAATATCATGCCCATACCTTCTAAACCATGGTGTTGAAGGATTAGATGATCACAGCTTTCCTCACAAACTTAATTCCAGACAACAAAGTTATAAATATTGCACTGGTCATCCTGTTGATGTTGAATATAAATGTAATATGCCTAATATACTCGTAACATAGGAAACGAACAGTCTGATGCCAATCGTTGCAAATCACTACCAGCAGTGTTGAGTTTGACTGATTTACCCAGACCGAATGCAGTGTGGCCCATGAAGTTCAAAAAGGAGCAGTAGAACTATCAGACCGAATGCAGTGTTTCCCTGCAAAACAGCCTGGCCAAATCGACCGTGGCCCGTTGCATGGCCCATTTAACAGATGTATCAGATGGGGACAAATGCTTTATGCTTCTGATAAGAAGAGCATATAGGTTTCACGCATGTGATGAAAAGATCTGCAAGTTTTATCATACTTCCAGGGTTCCACATATTTTCATTGATGGGTCCCTAAAAAACCTTTTACTAACTAAAAGCATGAATCTAAGCTCATCTACTGGCGAAACTCACCGAGGAATCAAAGACAGATGTTAAGGCACCCACTAAACTAAAACTTTATGCTAATAATTTATAGCCCACTTTGAGTAAATGCCTTTTTGGGTGAAGTGCAAATATTGGATAAATTTCCCTTGTTCAAATGACTGAGCTTTAAACTCAGGACCCTTTTTGCTCCGGAAGGTTTATATACAATGTCAAGGGACAAACTCGGCCACAAGCTTAAGCTAACAATTTAAGACTCATGAATAGGTTATTATTATGTACCCTGAGGAGAAACATCTTAGCAGAAGTGACTACATATATAACATAAGTATAGACTTTCTGATATAAGAAATGTTGAGACAATTGATTTATTAGCAGCTCAGATATTACGCATTGAATGGGTTCAAAATCACTGTAAATGTTTGCATTTACATTTGACATGTCTATATATATAATAGTACAAGAAAAACATCGCTTCAAATTATCAACAAGACAAAAAAAAGTACACCTACGTGGACAGGGCAACAGTAATTGAAGATTCAGCTATATGAATAAACGGTAGACAAATCCACGAAAGCAGAGGCATAGGGATAAGATGTAGGTGGTTCTCCTCATGCAAGAAAGAAACTCCATCATACTGAAGTAAACCAAGCAAGCTAATGCATGAAGAAATACTATGCTTGGATGGTTGCTTTGACAGTTATGCACACTAATCTAAAGCAAATGCAAGGCCACAAAATACTTGAAGATGACCAGTTCACCCTCACTAATTATGTTTGATCAATTGATTCTAAACAAGACCTTCGAGATTAGCTTATAGTCCGTTCGTCCTAGAAGCCAAAAAGTTCTTTCTCCTTAAAAATTTAAATAATTCTCAAATCATAGTATAATGGATAACTCCCTCAAATATGAAATTGCTATATCAACAAGCACAATCAGTTCCAGAATTGACTACAAAAACAAACAGTTTCATGATAGGAAAGAGCAAGCACATAATATCATGACCTAGGATGCTTAAAATATTACCAATATCCGCCCTCAGTACTTTAAAAACCTTAAACGTGGATGTATATGCTAGCTAAATTAACCACGTAAGAATACCACATAAGGAGGCATCTGTGCAGAGCTAGAATACTGATATCCCAGATTACTATGCTATGCACAGTGTCAGAAATTACATGCACTTCACTTGCTTCTCTTTAACAAGGCATGGAGATATCCCAGGTTATTCAAATAAAATAAGAAGCCAGAAATGTAATTGAACTTGGTGGAACTGGCTGGTAACTAATGGGTCCCCCCCCCCCTTCGCCGGGGTACCCTCCAAATTCTTACTATGGTCTAGTGGAAGGCCCCAGTAAGGAGACCTATTTACCATTCTAAGAAAGAGAGGGAAAAAGGGTTAAAAGCTCTCATAAAGCAGAATATCCTCAAGGCGGCTTTGTAAGAACCTTTTAATTCCTCATGCCCCCAACAAAAATGCCATTGCGCGGCTAGTAAAAAAGCTCATACAATATCCTTGTCACACAACAAGAACAGCAGTAGCGTGCTCAATATGGATCTCACCAAAGTAGATTTAAAGGAGATCAACGCCAGCACTAAGAAAGATTTCTTATCCAAAAAGAGAGAAGGGGGGGGGGGGGGGGAGCATTGTTTTTGAGAGACCCACCAAAATATTTTGGATTTTGAATAAAGGCAATAGAAAACTTGTTGGAGTATGAAAAGTGGATGTTGTTCCACATTGATAAAAATGAAGAGTTTGAGCATGTATATAAGCTTGTGAGTTACTCCACCCATTGTCAATTGGTTTTTGGATGGAACCTCATTTGAACTTATATGCATGACTCTATGTTTATAGCCCAATTAATATGAAAATTTAACATGGTATCAGAGCGGATTGCTTGATCTTAATTTGTCACCGTCCCCGTTTGAAAGAAAGCAACAAGCGCACGAGCTCCCTCTCAAAGAGAGCTGAAATTTGACTCTGTGAAAATGTAAGAAGTTGGTCTTAGCATTAGTGCATGTCAACTTTAAAGTCAGGCAACATCAATAATGGAAAAATGAATGTGGACTAAGGAAATGAAAACATACCATGAGTCGTCCTGGTACCTATGCAATTGTGCGTGGTATTCTTCCATGGACTTGAACTCAATTAGACAACTTCACGAGACGAAACACTCTTCGAATTAGATATCAACAATGTCTGAGCATTAAATCATTAATTGCAGGACTGCAACACCGAAAACGTTTTCATCAAGTTGGCATTGTGTTTGCAAAAATTGACCTTGTTTCATCTTCTACCACCTATTTAACAGTAAGATGGATGATGGAATAGAAAAGTTGTTGCACTTAAGCAATATATTTCATGCTTGTACACATATGCAAATGAAAATACAACTATTCACATAAGATAGTTCCGATTACTATCAACAAATCAGGGCTTAATATCATCAAAGTGGGCCAATCGGCAGCACCTCTTAACATAAAGAGGCTAGATGCTAGGGTCTTTTTTCTTTTTTTCTTTTTTTATCTATAGAGAAGCAGAGAGAGGAGAAGGGATCAAGAACTAGCTAGATTATCACATTCATTTTTTCCTTAGACTACTATGATCTCGGATAAGCGGATTCACCTTCACCATTGTGTTGCAAAGTGGAAGTAAGATAAATGGAAGGTTACGTAAATGTTATCATGTGTATTAGCAACTTATAGGTAGTAGTAGTTAAGTCTATATTGATCTTCAACCCATTGACACCATTTATGACCTTGTATTTGATTTTCTAATTGTGGATGGTACATTTGATTTCACAAACCCTGAACTATTTCATTCGTCTAATCAACCCGAAACTGCTTCTTTGGTTTCGTTTATTTCCCAACTCTTACCCTTTTTATTCGATCTTAAGAGAAAACTCTGTCTTGACTCTTAATTTATGATATTGTTGCCAAGATGAAATCATGTTACTTAACATGCGTTAATCCTTGTTATTGTTGGCTCTTTTTGAGCCCACATGCCGTCTCTGCCTTCTTAATTATGTGTATGCATGTTAATTATATTGTCGCTGATGCTACATCCATGATGATTTTTGACTGATTCATTGGTACATTGTTCTTTGGATATAATTTATGGAAGTATGCTGCATAAAAAGAAGAAGCGGTGTACCAGAATGAGCAGACAAGTAGGATATTTTGTGAAGTTCGCATCGAATATGTCCGCGTCAAGCTTGGCTTTTTTTTTTTTTTTTACAATGGTAGACTTGGGCCACCCACTGGACCCCTATCTCAGGGTATATCCTAGTGGGCCAACTAACCCATGGAGAGGGGGGAACCATGCAAGCCCAAACCTCAGCCCACCCCCCTTTAATCTCAAATAAATGACAATGAAAAGTTTCTCCACCTAGAACTCAGATGGTGGTACCAACCAGGTACTGTCTCGTTGGTAAGCTTAGCTACTTAGGTCAAACACCCCGCTGAACAAAAAGATTGGAAAAATGTGATTGAAAAGGACATACAAAAAGATCAACAAGAGATGATTTGAGGTCAAACATGTGATATATAAGTACACTTACACAATTATTTAGATTTCGGCCACGATAAGGGAACAAGGGAAGCGAAGGACCAATGGTAGGATGTCAAAGAACAAAGTGTTTCTAGACTCTAAATCAGTTATCCATATATTTGAGTACTTATTTCTAGTTGCAAATAGAAACTATTATGCTGATGAATAGTTTAATTCGAGAGTTTAATGATGATCAAACTAAAAAAATGAAAATGAATTTGAGATTATTTCTCCAGAACTTGTCCTACAGTGTCATTGCATAGCATCGTAGAAGGATTAGAAGGTGGATCTACTTTTATGAGTAACAGCAAAAGAAATAAAGAGCAAGAAAACAGCATTAATTCGTTGAGGATATGTTATCATTACTAATTATTTAGGTCATAAATAAAAGGAATCAGTTCAATTAATTATTGTCCTACTCTCCCCCAATATAAGTAGGAGGGATATTTAATTATCGTCCTACTTGTAGCATTGTGAAATGTTTTGAATTGCCAAGCACTCTTCGTAAAGTAGAGATGACGAAGATGTTCATTAAAAAACACGAACATTTGCCTACTACCTTGCTAGATGATGAATTTTCCTCCCTTTAAGTTTTCCATGTTTTAGTAACACATGTTTTCCACATTTATTGCACTCAAATATACCTATGTAATGTAATTTTGATGTCCCGTGTTAGTCCTTGAAATGAGTATTTTAGCATATATATATATATATATATATATATATATATATATA
>JACYFF010002017.1:50273431-50306584 GCA_017589665.1 Selenicereus undatus | reverse complement strand
AGTTGCATTAGAAGTAGTGGTGGTGGTGTTGTGAACAAGGATACAAGTGACTATGATGATCCAACTACATGTGTTGTCAACAAGTGTACAAGTGACTGTCATGATTTTATAAATAAGAACACAATCAGAGGAAGAGTACAAAAGGAGTACAACGTGAAATACAATAGAGATAAAGCAAAATATGAGGTCAACCCCTTCCCTCCTATAACCTCATCATTCTCTCCCTTCTCTCTAGCAACCCTCTAAATCAAACCTATCCTTTGCTTCTAAGGGAAGCCGCTCACCAGTGTATATAAGTTTAGGGGTCAGGGATATGCTACCAACATCAAGACCTACAACACAACAAAAGCAAAGAAGACTAAGCAACTAGGGAGAGGTAAAGCAAAAAAAGAGTAGATAAATAAGTGAGACATTAGCATAAGCAAGATCCTCATAATGGCCTATGTAAGGGCAAATGTCAAGAAAGAGTGGTTAAGATTTGGCAATAAGAGGGAAAGGTTGTATGAAGATGGAATTAGGGATAAGGTGCGGATGGGGATGTAAGGCTGCCCTTTTGCTAAGGTACAGTTGAAGACAAGGACAAGGTTCAACGGGTAGGGGACCTGTAGGTGCAATGGGATGGATATTATGTATCAATATTTGTTGTCCATTATCGAATGACTAAGAATAGTTCTTATCTAGAATCTTATTGATGTAGGATAAAGGGTGAACAAGAAGATATGGATATATCTTAATATTTGCATATGTGCAGTATCTTGATATTTTATTATCTTCATAATTTTTCTTTTAGGAAAAGATTATATTTTAGTTATCTTCTTAGCTGGGGAATAATATCTTTGTCATCTTGTTTATCTTTTGGTTTCCTTATTGTTTTAGGCCGCTTCTCTATTTAAAGTTATATTATGCATCAAGGAGTCAGACTTGAATGAATTAAAATGAATTTGATGAATATTTATGAGTGTTCATTTATTTATATGAGATAGTTTCTCAGTGTAGGAGTTGCTCTTGGAATATCCTACATCAAATTTGGTATGAAAGCCATTTGATCCTAACTACTACTGGTTTTCTCTTTGCATCTTGTTCTTTTGGCGCCACATCAACGCCCCCCTCCAAAAAAATAGAAACGGTTGAAAATTGTAATTTACATGCGCTAGGCCTTCAATTCTAGCTCCAATATGCCACCTCCTTGGTCTGTTGATTGCCCGCTGCCCATGAACCACCAATCGACCCTCGCCAGACTGTTGTCGGCGCCAGCCAATAGCCGGAACCCTAAATTCTCCAATTTGTAAACCCTAATCTATCAATCTCCCTAATTTTGGAAACCCTATTTTCACAAATTCACCCTTTGCCTATCAAGATCATCCCAAATTGGCTTCATCCCTGCACTGCTCACTCCATTTTATTTAGTATTTTTGTTTCCTACTGTTATTTTCGCCCATTCCTATTTTTGTGTTGCGATTGCTACTGTCAAGTAGTTGATGGGGAATCTGTTTCTGCTACATGTTGTTAGTCTCTTTCATTCTCTGTTCAGTTAGTTTTTGTTTTCTACTACTGCGGGTGCTAGAAAGTTTTATCTATCCTATGACTGTTTGCTACCTAGGTTCTCTATCATTGTCTGTTGCTTGATGATGATAGATTTAGATTTATAACATTTTCTTGGTGTTTCTAAAACCGGCATGGTTGTTGAAACAAGGTCTTCTAAGCTAAATTTTTAAAATTGGGACTCAATTGCTTACTTCCCCGCCATCTTCCAATGATCAACTTAAATTTTTGGGAAAACTTGAAAGCCTTTTGGCCTAAGTACACCAAGACCTTCCAATATCCATACAAGATTCCTTAGTGTTCCTAAAAGGAGCTTTGACCTCGTAAGTGCTTGTGAAGCATGTAAACATTGATATTTTGATACCTCTTGCTTCTAGTCATTTTGAATTCATTCCAATTAAAGCTTCAAATCCTCCTTTTGAAGATGAACCTATGAAGAGAGCTTTCTAGGGCACTGTATCATCTTTTCACATCCTATTTGATACTGCTAAAAAATATTCCATAAGAGTCTTCACATGCTTGAGTGAATGGCTCAAGTAAAGTGTTATCTTATGTTGCTCTATGAATGCGATGCTATTGTCTAGCACATTTTCTACCACTTGTAGCATCCACTAAAGATTATCTTTTTTCTATGATGCTTGGATATATGGAGTCCATCCTCGTTAGTGCTCTTATTGAAATAGATGACCTCTTGTTGAAATTTCTTCTTTCTATACTTAGAGTCAAACTATGGGTTGTAACATTTCTTCTAATGCTCAAATTATCAGTGAAATGGTATTCAACACATACACATCTCAAATTCATTTCAACAAATTATTTTATCTATAGAGAAAGTTATACAAATCAAGGAGACTGAAGTTAAAGAGGGACCAAATGATAAGGGCAATGTTGAATTCAAAATGCAGATGAGGATTATCAAAATGCTGCATATGAATGCAAGACATTGCCTAATTGTTGAGATTTTTTTTATCTTGGAATAAAGAATTTAAGCATGTGGAAATGTTACGACTTGTGATTGAGTACGTTATTTTTTTTTTTTATCCCCACAGGACTTGTAGCTAGCAAGAAACTACATCCACTAATAGCATTGCCACTTTTCTTGTAGAAGCTAAAGGCATTACAATTTTTTCATTTGTTCAATGAAGTGAGTTGGTTTCTTACTTGGCTATCTTCTTTCTACCCCTTTACAAGATTCAGGGATGAGTTTTTTCAAATTAGGAGAGAATGAAGTTGAATTAAATTTGAGGAATATTTGTGAGTATTCACTTCTTTGTGTGAGAGTTTCTCAGTGCAAGAATTACCCTCAAAACATCCCATATCAAATGATGTAGGATAAAGGAGGAATAAGAAGATATGATTATATCTTCATATTTGCATACTTGAATTATTTTGATATTTATCTTCATAGTTTATCTTTTAGAAATCTTCTTAGCTCAGAAATATATCTTGTTAATCTTGTTTATCTCCTAGGTTCCTTATTGTTTGAGATATCTCTATTTAAACTCCCTATTATGCATTAGGCAGTTAGACTTGCATAAAATTGAATTGAATTTGAAGAATACTTCTGAGTGTTCACTTATTTATGTGAGAGCTTCCCAGTGTAGAAATTACCATAAGAGCATCCTACTTCAAATTTAGTACCAGAGCCATCTAATCCTAATCGCTGCTGGTTTTCTCTTTGCTTCTTGTTCTTTTGACTCTACATCATCCCCCCAAAAAGAAACTGTATCAAACCCTAATCCACATGCTCCCAGCCATCAATTCTACCCACAATACACCAGTTCCTTGGTTGGCTAATCATTGCTGGATGCCCACCAACCACCAGTGCACTGGGGATCAACTAACAACGTAGCTAACTGATTCTTGGAATGATAAATTCTCCAATTTGTAAACTATGTGAATTTCCCCCATTTTCAAAACCCTATTTTCTCAAATTAGCTTCATTCCTCCATTCCCGCTCCATTTTTTTTAGTATTCCTGTCTGCTACTGCTATTTTTGCTCAATTCCTATTCCTTTGGTGATGCAATTTTTAATGTCAAGTAGTTGCCAGGGAATTTGTTCTGTTCTAGGTTGTTGGTCCCTTGGATTACCTCCTCAGGTCTTTTTTATTTTTCGTTATGTTGGTGCTGGAAGTTTTATCTGTCCTATTACCATTTGCTGCCTAGGTTCGATATAAGCTTTTGTAGCTTATTGATGACAATTTCAGATTTACGACATTGCCATGGTGTTACTAAAACTAACATGGTTGTTGAAACAAGATCTTCCAAACCAAGTTTTCAAAGCTGGGACTCAATTGCTTATTTCCCTATCATTTGCCAACAATCTCCTTGAATTATTGGAAAAACTTGAAAGCTTTTTGGCAGAAGTACACCAAGAGCCTCCAATATCCATACAAGATATCCTAGTGTTCTTAAAAAGAGTTTTGACCTCACAAATGCTTGTTAATGATCCAAACATTAATATTAAGATCTCTCTTACTTCTTGCCTTTCTAAGCTCATTCGAATTACAAACATCAAATCCCCTCTTTAAAGATAAGCCTACAAAGAGCTATTTTTTAGGTCATTGTATCATCTTTTCAAGCCCTATTTGATACAACTAGCAAGTCAATTCATAAGGAGCTTCACATACTTGAGTCTTGTGGGTAAATCAATCATTGCAGATAAAGCAACTCAAGGTAAATCAAATACAAATTTTTCTAGAGTATTGGTTGAAATGGATACCAACCTGGAAGTTCCCTCTCGTACTACTTTCATGAATGAATTGGGACTATTATTCTATTAGTAGTTTAGGAGGTGGAGTATGAATGGAAACCTCTGAAGTCCAGAGACCAGAGATATGTTTGGGCATTTAACTGATCAGTGCATGTAGGAAGAAAGGTAGACTGGATTGGAGAAGAAAAGAAGTCCAGAGACCAGAGACATGTCAAGAAAAACTAGTTGACCTTCCTTCTAGAGAGAATGTAATTTTTGAACATACAATAGAGGAGATCATTATTCAAGAGGACGTACTGCTACTGGGATTCCAGGGCAATGTAGTACACCTAATTTGGGGGTTTTTATAGGGCTTGTGCTACAAAATAGCTTTCGATCCTTAGCTGACCATGGACACAGTAGCCTTATATAATTTAAGATAGAAGTTGTCAAGAGCTTCCTATGCCAGAATAAATACAACATTATTGGCATCCTTGAAAATTAAACCAGCTTAGTCTATGATTTCCATTGCAATTGTCATAATTGAAATCCATATTTGATGGATCATTGGCCAAGATCAAAAGTCAAAGGTAAAAAATATCCTAAAATAGATAGAATAATACTATCAATTCCCCCCCCCCAAGCAATATTTTGTAGTCTAGCCCTGATTCTCATTTTGGCAAGCATAATCTTTTGAATATAGTCTTCTTAATTAGTCAATAGTCTTATATGTACAATAACGCTAATCTAGTTACTATAGAGTTAAATTTCCCTTATAAACTTACTAGGATCTTCTGATCACAAAGAACCCTAAAAGCATTCCTCCATATAAGATTGACACTTTATAGAATGTTTGCATGCGGAGCAAGGAGGGGTAAGGGGGGCTACAATAAGATTAACTACAAAGTAATCACATCAATTCTCCTCCACCTTTTTGAAAATCGTTTTATACACCATCATTTATTGGAAATTATTTTTATCCTACATAATGCATGATATTAATTATAAAAATATACGACATCTGGTTAGGGCATTAACAGATATATGGAAAGACAATACTAACCTTATTAAATGTGAAAATATAGAAAAGGAAAAGGGGTTAGCAGGCAGTGATTATCATAACAAAGCATGCTTCTTAAGTTGTGCCCATTCTACTCTTCATTCAACTAAATAAAAAACAATAAAGGATGTTAGGGTTTGTAGAGATGAAAATGAGAATACTACTCTAGATTTGACTGATAAACCTCTATTTTGACCCTATTTGACTTCTTTTCTCCCGCGTTTTCACGTTTGATCGTGTTAAGAAAGGGTCAAATCGGCCTCCTTTAGCATACATTTTACTCATATAGCATCTTTCTGTACTTTTAGGGACTCCGTCGAAGAAACGGAAAGATGGACGATATTTAGCAGAAAGGAGTGCTAAGGAGGCAAGTTCAAAGCCGTGAAAAAGGCCGCCCAATGTCACACAGAAGTCCCAAGGATCAAGCACGAGTAGCACAGCCGGGCCATGGTACAACTGATACAATCGGCCGGCCAGCCAAGTGGCACGCCCGTGCCACATGGCCAGCCTGGGCCGGTTGTGCCAGTTATTTGGCATGGGCCCACTGTGCCTCCCTTGTCCCGCGTCACGACTTAAATTTTCTCTGTGGTTGTTTTGTGAGGGATTCAGTTTTCTTTTTTCAGACTTCGTTTTAGGCGATTTTTAGGCTTTGCTTGAGAGTTTATTTCATGCTTTTGGATTACACTATTGGATTGAAGTTTATTCTACCTTTAATTCATTCGATAAATTCCAGGTTCTCTCTCTTAATTTTTCCCTTCCCTTGTTCTTGATTATTTTAGGGTTCGGTTGTCATGATTATTGAATCGAATGTTGCGATTGTTATTATGAGGACGATTCTAGGCTAAATCTCCAAACTTGGGTTGGGATTAATGCTGACTATGTGTTGTTGAATTATGGATTAGCCCCAAACCTTACTTTCCCCTTGTTTGTTGCAATTTCTACTATGCACTTCACATGCTCGATGAATTCCTTGAAAGAGCATTCATCCATCTTTACTAGGGTTTAGCAGAACGTTGAGAGACGAAACCTTTACTTAGTGCTACTTAGTAGACAATTAAGGTTTTAGTATGAAAATAATTAAGATTCTAATTGGGATTCGAGATTGTAAATCTTGTAATCCTTCGACTTTTAGTACCATGAGAATAGGTGACTAAAGTTGTAGGATTAGTGTTCGACTCTTGAGAGAAGGAAGAGATGGGCTTAACTGACGATCTATCCACTCGCAATGCATACTTGGGTTTGTTTGGTGGGGTTAATAATTGATTTATTGGCATAGTTGTGCTGTTAATTTCAACCTAGGTGCTTCTCATTCTGCTGTTTATTTTACTACTTAGTCGTTAGAATTTCCCTTAGTTTAATTCTCAATCAACAATTGTGATCACCTAGATTGGGTAATCTAACTAGTTCTAGTAATTGAAACCAAGTTCCCTGTGGAATACGACTCGTACTTGTCATGTGCTAGTTATAGTTACGTCGTGCACTTGCGGTACAAATTTAAGAAGAACAACTTTTTGGGGCCGTTGCCGGGGAACTTGTGCCTTCCAATATTAGAACCGATTCGAATACTCTAGACTAGGCTTTTCTTTTGCTTTTATTTTCTTGTTTTAGTTTATCGTTCTTCCTATTCTTGCTAGAAACTGTTTACGCCATGGTAGTGTTTGCTTTTGTATGCGCAGGAGGAGTCAAAGGGATTAAGAACTTATCCCATTGGATCCTGAGATAGAAGCAGCAGCACACAGGCGCAACGGAGAAGCGAGAAGGAGGAAGAAGGCAGAAGCAGCGATAGCAGGGCAAGACTAGAGGGTGTTGCGCGATTACGCCCTGCCACAAGTGTCGGGTATCACATCGTCTATTGTGAACCCAACGGTCGAAGCTAATAACTTTGAACTCATTCCCATGCTTATCACCTTCATGGAGCGGGACCAGTTCGGCGGCCACCCCTCGGACAACCCCAACGTGCACCTTCGCAAATTCCATGTGAAGTGTGACACCATCAAACTCAATGGGGTGACCACCGACGCGATTCAACTGAGGCTCTTCCCATTCTTGCTGAGGGATAGAGCCAGTGACTGGCTGTAGAACGAGGAGCCCAACTCGTTCACCACCTAGAAGGCTATCTCAAAGGCTTTCCTCAGCAAATATTTCCCACCTGACAAGACTGCCAAGCTAAGGACGGACATCACATCCTTCACCCAGTAGGATGGGGAGTCCCTATACGAGGCGTGAGAGAGGTTTAAAGACCTCTAGCGGCGATGTCCCCACCATAGAGTTCCTGACTAGCTCTTAATCCAAACCTTCTACAATGAGTTGGAGCGGTCAGTGAAAATTTCTGTTGATGCCACAGCTGGGGGTGCTCTCATGGGCAAGTCTATTGAAGCGACGAAGGCATTGTTGGAAGAGATGGCTTCCAACAATTATCACCAGTCGAGTGAGAGAGCCACCCCCAAGAAGGGCAGTGGCAGACATGAGGTGGACGCTGTGAAACTCTTGGCCATCAGGGTAAACGCCCTAGCACAGTGATTGGATAGAGTGGCTACCCCATCAGTCACTTCTGCGGGGTCTGGGGGCCTATGCGTATTGTGAGGCCTGCGGTGTACAAGGTCATACATCAGTTGAGTGTTACAATGCTCCTCTTAGCATTGAACATGTCAACGCTTTCCATAGCCACAACCCTCCACCACAAAATAACCCCCACCCCACCACCTGTAGCAAGGATCGGAAGAGTCACCCAAATCCTGTTTACAAGAACCCCAACCCTCACCCCCAGAGTCATGTCCAGCCATCTGGTTTTCACAATAGAGCTCCCTACAATCCTCCACCCCCCTCCACCTCCTCCACCCATATCACATCTGGAGAGTCTCATGGAGCGCTTCATAGCGACTCAGACCAAGACTAATGAAAGCCTTGGTGAATCGATCATTTTTCTGACATCCAGGCTCGATGCTATGGCTACCCATCAGAAGACAATGGATGCCCAGATCACTCAGATCGCTCAACAGGTGAGCCGCTCTTCTCAGCCTCAGGGGCATCTCCCAAGCCAGCCCGAGACTAACCCCCGAGGTCACGCCAATGTCATCTCCACGGTGGGAGAGGGGTTAGAGGAGAGCCCGATTATGGTTCTCCAGGAGGTAGCTCTAGTTCTTGATTCTGCAAGAATAGAGGGGAAGAAGAAAGAAGAGAATCTGAGTTCTGCTGGGGACCCTAGTCCTCCACCTCCAGCCCATACTTACCAGCCTCCAGTGCCTTTCCCTCAGAGACTGCCATGGTCGAAGCTATCTCAGCTTGAACCTAGATTCGAACGATTCCTGGATACCCTACGCTGAATCTATGTCAAATTGTCAATAGCCCCTTCCTGGAAGCTCTCAAGGATGCACCTACCCATTTGAAGTTTTTGAGAGAGCTCCAGTCCAAGAAGGGAGAATCTGGGGAAGCTTTAGTGGCTCCCATTGGCGGGTCCTACAGTGCGCTCTTACAAAGGCGGTCCCCATCAAAACTGCAGGATCCTGACAGTTTCTCTATCCCATGATGCATAGGGGATATGCAGATTGAGAGAGTCCTTTTTGATCTGGATGCCAGCGTGAGCCTCACGCCGCTCTCTCTCTGTAAGAAGCTGCAACTATGGGACCTCACGCCCACCAGCATGACTATTCAGCTAGCAGACTGCTCCACCAGGTAGCCTGTCGGCATTCTGGAGGATGTTCCAGTCTAAGTGGGCAAGTTCCTCATCCCCTGTGATTTTTGTCGTTCTTGACATGAATGAAGACTTCCCGACCCCACTCATCTTAGGTCAGCCATACCTTGCGACCGCGGGGGCGGTGATTGATGTGCAGATAGACACCATGCCCTACACTATATGTGAGGAGAGGGTGGATTTCAATTTCTCTCCTCTCGCACCGCCTTCAACGCCTGCCCTCCCCTCATCTTCTGAGGAGCGTATCCCTTTTTCCCCCTTCGATGTCGTTTCTGGGGTTGATATATTTGATGAAAATTAGGGACCTCACATACTGCTTGGAGGTTCTTTTACTTGTTCTGTGGCCGTCCCAATTCGTTTCGCGACCGCTTCTGCTTGTACTGGGGAGGTAGAGGATCCTACTTCACATTTCTACACCTCCCACAGGCCATCTCTCGCATCGTTATCGTCTACTATTTGAAGATAAGGGTCAAGCTAAGGACCTTAAACAAGCGCTTCTTGGGAGACAATCCAAGCATTTACTTACTTTTGAAAAAAAAACAACAAAAACAAAACACAAAGGATGTTTTTCTTTCCCGCCCACCCCCTAGCCGCTATTGGTTCTACCATTCCCTTGACTTTCTCTTTGTCCTTTTCATTGATGACAATGAAAGTCTCAAGCATGGTGGATGCGCTTACAACTCTTTGGGTAAAATTGGGGACTTGGTGCGCGGGATGAATAACGTCACTTGCATTCGCATCATATAGATAGGACTTCATATAGTTTCACTAAGTTGTTTTTACATTCTTCCTTTAATAGAACATATAGTTTAGAGTATATAGGTTAGATTTTGCATCTCAAAAGGAGAAGTGATTGAGCTGGGCATCCTTAAGATTTTTAGGTACTACTTCTTGCCCTTCTCTTCGTTTCCCCTTATATCCTTTACCGCTTTCTTAGTTAGATTTATTGCTTTTTAATAAATGTGTGTGAAAATCCCTCTTATGAAGAGAACACAAAGGGTGATGATTGATTGATCTGGTTGAGTTGTGTGTTGAAGTGTGGCCTGTTATAGTGTGAACTTTTGTAAATTGTGTTCTAACATTGTCATCTGTATTTTCCTTACCCTATGCTGTATGTCATATTACCCTTGTGATTCATGTGACTTGGCTTGATTGACCTCGATAAATGGGACATACCTTGGAGTAAGTTATTGGACTGTGGTAGACTTACCTGTGAGACTTTGAGCCTAATGACTATTCATTACATATAGCCTCGTACTTTCCTTCATGTGTGACTTATCCAGGATTGCATCTCTAAAACTTGGTCTTGTTCTCTTTGAACTCGCATTTAGCATGTGCATATGTCAATATGATCGAGGCAATTTTTATTTTTTTTAGCCACATGAGCCAAAAAGCCACCCATTAATATGTACTACCCTTTTTGCTAGCCCTTTGTGCCTTTCCCCTTGTCTTTGTTGTTGCCCCTTACACGCTACACACTTGGCCTATCGATATTCTCTATATCTTTGTCAAGGTCTAGTTGAGCAACACTTCTATGTTGAGTTGGGTTTGCTTCGAAGGTTAGTTCACCTTGGGTATGTTATTTGGGAGAGGGGGGATTCGTGATCCGAGTTTGGGTTTCCTATGCCACTCACATGCCCTTCTCTTTCCAAAGAAAAGAAATAGAAATGATGAAGCAAGAGGAAGCAAAGAAAAATGGAAAGGAAAAGAAAAGAAAGAAATAGAAAAGTTGTGAATGAAGTGATTGGCATGAGGGTAATGCGATAAGATTGCTTAACTCCTCTCTTGAGGTTTTTGTGGGGTTTGTTGCTTAATTTTCAATTGTGGTGTGAAGTTGTTGTTCCGTCATTAGTTGTGAAAGTGTTTTTTACTCCCTAGACTTTTGACTATTAGCTCCACTCTTCCCAAATTTATTCCACTTTTCACCCTTTACCTCTGGCCCCATTACATCCTTTCTATAAGCCCTCATGATTGGCATATTGTACTTTGCATTAGGTGGTGGAGAATCGAGAACTCTATCAAGCTTATGGTAGTTTGCTTGATTGGATAGAGTATTGAGTGCACTCTTGTTACATATTCTAAACATATTGAGGGGATTGTTCCACTTTATCTTAAAAGTGACGCTCTACCGGTCTCGCTTACTCACCACTTATTGAGGAAGGTCTTGTCTTCCTATGTGCTTCAATATTGGGGTGAATGATCTATTGCATTTGGGTAGGATGATTTATGAATGGTAATGCATGCGCCTCGTTTAGGATGTTTCACACTTTAAATCGGCCACCTCTAATGTATAGTTTATCCTGGATTATTGATCGTTCATCTCTTGCCTAAGGAGAAGCATGGATAGAGGTTTATCTCCCTTTTTGGTGTTTCATGAGCTACTCTTGCTTGGGGATAAGCAAGAGATAAGCATGGGGGAGTGATAAGCCTCTATTTTGACCCTATTTTAGCCACTATTTGACTTCTTTTCTCCTGCATTTTCACGTTTGATCGTGTTAAAAAAAAGGGTCAAATCGGCTTCCTTTAGCTTACATTTTACTCATATAGCATCTTTCTGTACTTTCAGGGACTTTGTCGAAGAAACGGAAAGATGGACGATATTTAGCAAAAAGGAGTACTAAGGGAGTGAGTTTAAAGCCGCGAAAAAAGCCACCTAATGTCGTACGGAAGTCCCAAGGATCAAGCACGGGTAGCACAGCCGAGCCACGGCACAACTGGCACAACCAGCCAACCAGCCAACTGGCACGCCCGTGCCACGTGGCCTGTAACGCTCCCAAATTAAACATGTTTCACTATTTATATTTTTCCTAAAAAAATCATTCAATGAGAATCTGATAAACCCAATGATAAGGGCGTTACCGCCATCCAAGAGGACAAGGCTTGAAATATGAGTGCTATAAATAACATAGTTAAGCATAGCTTCAATGATACACAAACACCTGATCAAACGCTATATAATAAACTGTTAATCAACATAAGGTTTATACACCCTAGTAAATAATTCACCATATAATCTGTATCTGCATCCACTGAAGATTTCACTATACAGCTTTAAAAATATGTATGTACTATATCATGGTTGATTCACAAAGATTTTCTTGCTTAACTTGTTCTCTTCCACTGGTTTACTAGCATGAAGGCGATTCTCTAAACATTTGCCTAAAACAAAACATGAAAAATATTTTCAACTGTGAGCCGAAACTCAATACATGCATTTCTGTATTGTTAAATGATCATTGAAACACTGATTTGGGCCCACCTTGCAATTCATTTGAGATCAAAACAGGGAATGTGATGAATATAAAGCTGCATTGCTAATTATTATCTGATAGTGAACCCCTTGATACTGTTACAATCTATGAATAGGTGTACACCTACCAAGCCGATTGGGGGAACTGCCCTGAAGCCGCATGGATAACTGAAGGGCGAATGCCCTATAGATGATAACTAGCAGGGTCACTAATTAAATGATAAATCACTGTGTAAACTGATTCATTGATGTACTTACCGAAACATGATAACTTTGATAAATACACTCTGATTTCTAAAGATACAGGCAATGAACGTACCTGGAGTCTTTAAAATGATATTTCACTTGATAATACTTATGCATTATGGAAACGATAGACTAGGCCCTGATTATGCTAAAGAAATGTAATTATAGGTAAATGCAGATAGTAAACAATATTTACTCACGTAATTTGTAACTTTAATGGAAATTGATTAATCAAAAAGTTTCCACAATTCCAATAATTCAATATAAGATAAGTTAATACAAAATGATTTGAAAAATAAATCAATTAGGGCTATTGAACTTGAAATACAACAAACTGAAACAAAATAGACCAAATTGGAATGATGGAGGTGATAATGAAAAACTTTTAATTGATATAAATGGAATATGGGTTTCTGATGTTTCTGAAATGGATAATAGAAGTCTAAAATGGATAATATGAGGTTTAATGCTATGAGGGGTGTTGTGAGGTTCATAAAAGCTCAAATAATACCAGCTTGATTTAGTGGACACTTACTTTGAGTCATTACTCTGCTTACTTCCCAAATTTCATTTTCATGCTCATTTAACTTGGTTTTCAACCCAAGTAAGCTTCTATACATAATCAAACTTGTTGAAATCATTAAACTTGGTAATTGCTTTGCAATACCTATAATTAGATAGAAACTTCTGATGATAAATCTAAATGTCGTGATTTCTTTCTTTCACCATATTACCGATTGATGGTCTACTTCAGAAAATCCATATCTTTCACTCCCAACCTCCAATTGAGATATAAAATCCCAATATGAAAAGATCATGAAGTCCTATAAAACGTTTATTGAGGACACGAAACATGATTCACATAGTAAGGCTCCTAAATTTGGGCTAGAACACACTGTGCACAACTTTGGTGCAATCTATACAGTCCTAGAAAAACGACCATAACTTTTTCCACCAAACTCGGATTAAGATGATTCAAAAGGAATTTGAAAGATAACTCATTGACGTATCCACACACCAAAAATCACAATTTTTCAAGGGCCCAATCAATACCAGTGTTTTCGTAAAGTCCACTGTTCAAGTCTGCTCCCAGTTTCGATGTATTTTGCCTATTCTTCAGTAAATTGGTCATAACTTTGTCCACACAACTCAAAATTATGTAATTCCAAAGCCCGTTGAAAGCTAATGCATTGAGCTATCAATACAACAAAAAACAGGATTTGTGTATGTGCCAATCAGTACCAATTGATTCCCAAAGTGACCCCTATTTTTGGGTCTATTTACAGCATAATAGCTTATATTTGCAATATTTTCTTCACATAATCCCCTGCTAAAATCAATCTTTAACTCATCCAAAACCACACAAACATTACCATAATCATTTACGATGCTAAAGATTACCAAATCAAGTACAAAATAATCCCGATCCATTACTTCAAACTTAAACTAGCATGATCATGAACAATCTCAACTCCCACATGTTTTCGTGCTTAATCAACACTTAAACACTTCAAAGATAGCTCTTAATCTGATCAAAATAGCATGATCAACAAGAAAAACGAATAAAAATAAGAATAAAAAACAAAAATCATCATGATAGGGATTGAAGTTTACTCACTTTGTGCTTGAATATATGGAGATGGAGGTGGTGTTTGGTGGTTGTGGGAGCTGGGGACGGTGGCTGGTGGCCGAAGGTGGCTGGGAGTGGCGGCAACCACCAAGAACAACAGCAAACTTGGGCTGAACATAGGCTAGGCAGCCGTGGGGTGGAGGAGGAAAAGAGGAAAGAAAGCCTTGTGTTTGTTTGGTTGAAAATGATTTTGTAATTTACTTGGCTAATATAAAGCCTCAAAAAACTAGATTTTTAGTTAATTATAATTAGCCTAATGATGGTAATTAGCTAAGTAAAAAGGGGTGTAACCTTGTTGGGCCAAAATTGGGCCCAATTGAGTTGGGCTTGAAATTAGAACACTCTGTTGCGATAAATTTTTTGCGTAGCTCGGATTTTTTTTTTGTGATGTTATGAAAAAATAATCATAATTATCGTGGCCGACTATCCATTTTTTTGAAAATTTTAGGTAAATGAAACCCGGATTGCAAAGTGGAGTCCAAAATGAATTCTCCCATCCGGGATGATTAAATGAGATAATTAAAAGTGAAAAATTAATAACATGATTTAGGATCAGGCTATTACATGGCTAGCCCGGGCCGGTTGTGCCTATTATTTGGCACGGGCTCACCGTGCCTTGAGGCTTGACCATGCCTCCCTTGTCCCGCGTTGCGACTTAAATTTTCTCTGGGGCTGTTTTGTGAGGGATTCCGTTTTCTTTTCTCAGACTTCGTTTTAGGCGATTTTTAGGTTTTGCATGAGAGTTTATTTCATGCTTTTGGATTACGCTATTGGATTGAAGTTTATTCTACCTTTAATTCATTCTATAAATTCCAGGTTCTCTCTCTCAATTTTTCCCTTCCCTTGCTCTTGATTATTCTAGAGTTCGGTTGTCGTGATTATTGAATTGAATGTTGCGATTGTTATTATGAGGATGATTCTAGGCTAAATCTCCCAACTTGGGTTGGGATTAATGTCGACTATGTGTTGTTGAATTATGGATTAACCCCAACCTTACTTTCCCCTTGTTTGTTGCGATTTCTACTATGCACGACACATGCTCGATGAATTGCTTGAAAGAGCATTCATCCATCTTTACTAGGATTTAGGGGAACGTTGAGAGATGAAACCTTTACTTCGTGCGACTTAGTAGACAATTAGGGCTTTAGTATGAAAATAATTAAGATTCTAATTGGGATTCGAGATTATAAATCTTGTAATCCTTCGACTTTTAGTCCCATGAGAATAGGTGACTAAAGTTGTAGAATTACTCTTCGACCCTTGAGAGAGAGAGGAGATGGGCTTAACTGACGATCTATCCACTCGTAATGCATGCTTGGGTTTGTTTGGTGGGGTTAATAATTGATTCGCTGGCATAGTCCTACTGTTAATTCCAACCTAGGTGGTTCTTATTCTGCTGTTTATGTCACTACTTAGTTGTTAGAATTTCCCTTAGTTTAATTCTCAATCAACAATCGTGATCGCCTAGATTGGGTAATCTAATTAGTTCTAGTAGTTGAAACCAAGTTCCCTGTGGAATACGACCCGTACTTGCCTTGTGCTAGCTACAGCTACACTGTACACTTGCGGTACAAATTTAAGACGAACATCGACCAACCAAGGTACAATCAACTTTCCCGAAAATCCATCACGGCTATACAAATGAATAGTGATTTCTTACTATCCAAAACATAAGTACAAAAAGTACTGTAAGTGTACTGTTGTCAGCCATAGTACTTGAGGATCAAATACACAGGAACGATGCCAAATCTAGGCTAGTATAACTAAAAATTAGTTCATATTAATTAGGCCAAAAGCAAGAAATAAGTGAAGCAGAATCATTTAGCTAACTAAAATTGAACCTAATCTAAACATGATTAAAAATTGTAACCTAATATCGACTGCCAATGAAATTATCACAACTATTAACAAAACAATAAATTCTAACTAATCAAGAGGCAAGGAAAAGGAAAGAGATTACCATAACAGCTAAAGCCAAAGGAGAATTGTTAAATCTTCAATGAGTATTAATCATGAAAATTCAACATCCATCACGATCCCAGGGGAATAGTAAAAATAGAAACTTTGAAGGAATTAATTTTGGAAGAGATGGAAATTAAACTAAAAAAACTGGAAACCTTGAATTAAAACTAGAATTAGAAAACTTGAATTGAAACTAGAACTAGAACGAGTAAACTAAAACTAAAACTAGAAAAATTGTATATAACTCAAACGGAACGAATCCTTAAAATTACATTAACCACGAAAAATACTCAAAACTAATGATAAAATTAAGAATGAGATGAATTAATTGGTGAATTGTGGCACCTAAGGCCTCCTTTTATAGTGGTGATAGCCTTCCCTCACTTCCAAATTCAGTCGGAGTACATTTCTTGTTCTCTACTCTTGATCAATATTAGGAAAACATGATGAGGAAATTTTTTGGAATCCACTTGATTTCTAATTTTTACTTGACTATAACTTTCCAAAACTAGCTCTAATTAGTTTTGCATGCCAAGTAAATAATCTTATATTTCATCAAATCATTATTCCCTGCACAAGCACACAAAATTCAAATAAAACTCAAAAATAACCTCGATTACAAGTAAAAATGAAATTGTTAAAAGCATCTATTTAGTTACTTTTGGTGAGCGAACATGATTTAAGTAGAAAACACAAAGTTTTGAGTGGCGAAGTCGCAACCAGAAGTCCTGGCTAGAACTAGACAACGAGGGTTGATATTTTGCAAGAGATTTTGGGTGTTGATCCATGGATGGGTTTTGATGTTACAATTTATGTTTGGTTGTGAATTTTCTTTGTGTTACCAATGCTAGACATGATGCTTGTTAATTTGTAAATGTTAAATTGTGTGAAATATGGGTCTAATTCAGTGACTGATTCCTTTATTTCTTCTTTGTTTAATTTTTTATGATGCTTTGGGCATTACATGGAATTTGAGTTCAAGGTTGTGGTTTACTTTAAGAGATGGACGGCTGATATGGGAACTAGAGATTTTGATGAGTACCCACTAATTGATTTGGCAAGCGATGGTAGGAAATTTCTCACAAAGCCTAATGTGAAAAGGGGTCTTAGGTATTTTGGCGTTTCTTCTTATCCCCCATAAGCTCAAACACAGAGATTGGCTATAATACTAATATGGAACTACTCAAAATAGGTGAGAGATGGCTTCGTAAAAGGGGTTACATTGAGTTCTTCATTGTATATAGGAAAAATGCTACAAAGATTAATCAAATTGTAGAACAACTTGATGGAGAAAATGTTGAGAATGGTGAATCTACCATTGAAGTTATGGATAGCATTGAGTAAACTTTAGCTGCTAAAGAGGAATTAGAAGGGGAGGATAAAATTGAAAAAAAAAAGAGCAAATGATGATGATGCAAATACAGGGCATAACATTATAAGGAATGATAATATTGCAAGGGATTGAATAAATGGGTAGATAGTGGAGTGGAGTGGATGCTGATGACTCTATGTAGGACAATATTGTTGCTTCTATAGTTGAGACATTAACGAGGTTGAATTACACGAAGAAGCTAAGTCCTAGTCATATATCCTTTGTCCCAAAACAAGATGACATGCTTTAGGTGTTGCTGTAAAGTCCAAATGTAACACAACAAAGTATACACATGTACCTAGATACTAAAACAAATAAAATCTTATCCCCCACTTCCCCAGACATGGCAACCAACTCAAAACCCTCAAACTTGAATAAAGGTAAGGGAATTATGGTGCATGAACCATTAGTCATAAGAAGCTCACAAAGAACCAAAGGGAAGGACATTATGATATTTGAAGCTAACTCAACAAGGTCATCATCTATAGCCAAATGGAAGGGCATTATGATCTATAGACCTGCCCTAACAAGGTCCCCACCTAGGGACAAAGGGAAAGGGCTTGTGATATCTGAACCTGAAACAACAAGGGCCTCACCTAGGGAGAAAGGGAAAGGGATTATTATATTAGAACCTACTATTGACAATGATTGGAGAATTTAGATTGAGGATAGTGAATGCGATGATTATGATTACAATGAAAATGTGTCTGGTAGGAGTAAACGGGGTTCTATTATGGTAGATGATGACAGTGAGGTGTTTTTAGTATATGAACATGACATATTTGACAATGATAGTAAGGATGAGCTAGATGCAACTAACCAAATGTATGAGGGTGGGATATGGTGGGAACCAGAATTAGATGGTTTAATTTAGAGTTTGCAATGGGCTTTGTTTAGGGACAAAGCAAAGTTCCTTGAGGTTATTAAAGACTATCATATTCAGAATGGTTGGTATCTCAAGTCAGCAAAGAATGAAGGTCCCAAGTACACTGCTTTTTGTAGTGGTGACCATTGTAGTTGGAGGATCAATGCTTCATTACTTCGTGGCGTTGTCACTTTTCAGGTGAAGGTTACTGTTCAAGACTCCAAAATAACCCAGCTGCATCTGCTCTATGGGTGGTAAGGCATTTGCTTTAAGATATTAAGCCAACCCTAGCATGGATATTAAGGACATGGCAAACACTAGACCTAAGGGACCAATGGACTTAGTGGATTGTTGAAAAGAGAGAAATTACCTTGTGTAAAGCACCTAATAATTGCACAAAATTTGTTGAAGCCTTCAACAATGTTATCAATTGGTCTATAGATAGGCCTCTATTTGCCTTGCGTAGATATATAACAGACCTATGGACTTAGTGGATTGTTGAGAGGAGAGAGATTGATGCAAATTGGAAAGGCAAAGCAGTTCCAATTGTCAAGGCCTAGTTAAAAAAGTTAAAGAAAGATAATTAATGGTTAACACTGAGATTTGATGGAGAATCATTGTTTGACGTTGTAGCAGGGAGAACCAAGTTTATCATAAACCTTGAAGAATGAACATCTCACTGCAAATATTGCCAAGTATCAGGCATTCCTTGTATGCATAGTATTAGAAGGATCTTGCACATAAATTAGAAGGAAGAGGACTAGGTACATGCATGAGTGCTACAGGGAAACATATAAGCTAACATACAACTTCAGCATACCCCCAGTGAAAGATCCAATCTTTTGGCCACCTTCAGATAGTGTACCTCTCTTAGCACCTTCACCGGTGCAAAAAAAGAGAGGTAGCACCCCCCCCACCTAAAAAAAGAAGAAAATTCTCAAAAGATGGTAGAAAGAAAAGAAGAAGATGCACCACATCATGACATAGAACATGTAAGAAGTTCAGAAGCAACTCAGTTATTGGTCCATAAAATCAAAATGAAAAGTCTAGAGTAAAAGAGAAGGGAAAGACAACCGAGGAAAATGGGAAGAAGAAACCTTTGGGAAGGCCAGGAAAGCCTAGAGACATGAGGGGAAGCATGAAGAAAGGTATAATTCATTATTCATTATCTTCAGCACTCACCATGAGCACTCTTTCTCACCTGCAACAGCTAGACCCAGAGTCTTTAAACTCAAACAAGCCTTTATCTTCAGAACTATTGACCATAACAAGAACCAAGCTAGCAAGGAGATGCAATCCAACAGCTCCTACGAAGTATAAGACTATAAAGATAAATGATGGGATGTGGGACCAAGTTCAAGAAGCAAAAGTTGAGCAAGTGAAGACAACCAGTTGTCTAATTTAGAATACCTTTTTGGTTGGTTTTTGGGACAATGGTGGTTGTAATGCTTATTACATTTGCTTTATTTACTTTTTTTTCATTAGCTTATATTTGTTTTTTTTCGATTAATAGTGCCAAATTGGCAAGAGTCCTCATACAGAGAAGACAAGAGTAAAAAACACAAAACTGAAGACAAAACAGAACATCAACAGTGGGAGAAAGACACACACAAATACATCCAAAAACTAAACTAGAAGAGGGGCAAGCCCTGCACCTTTGCCTACACCAGCTATATCAATAGTGGAGGGGATTTGACAAAGCCCTACACAGGTTGCATCGTTGCTTGGGATCAAGTGGACCAAGACACCACCCTTCTGACAGGATTTTATGAAAGCCACCTATTGTCAATTTCCTATCCCCCTATACTATGCCCACTGTCACATGAATGCGTAAAAGGCCAAAAACACAGCACTCTGGGATAGCACTACGAAGAGAATGGGTCTAAGGGTAAAGGATATGTAGGGATCCAAAATTTCTGACGAAATCTGCTGCTTTATAGGTGATGGGATCCTTCCAAGCTTTAGCCCATAAGACTATCCTGCATTGAATGACCTTACAGAGAGCGTAAGCATCCAATTCTTGCTGTTTGAACACCACACTATTTCTTTTCATCCATAGACTCCAGGATACGGCGAAGAACGTAACAATCCACAACCTTTTCCTAGTCTTGTTATAGATTCGATTAGCCATCCACACTTCATAAAATTGTCTAAAACTACTCTGTCCTTGAACTGGGATCTCAAAAGCTTGGGCAAAGCTAGTCCAGATATTCCAAGAGAAAGAACAGGAAACCAACAGATGGTCCACATTCTCAACGTACATGCCACAGAAACTACAACTTAAGTCTTGAGCATACAGTATGCCCTTCCTATGCAACATGTCTTTGGTATTCAGTTTCCCCAGGAGAGCTATCCATAGGAAGAGTTCAACCTTGGGGGGAGCTAGATTAACCCAAACAGAGGAGAGCAAACAATCTACCTCAGCAGTAAAGCTTCTCACCTTTTCTGCTTGTTGAATCAACTTTTTGGTTGAAAACTCTAACTTTTTGCACCAAAGAACATGATCTTTTTTATCTCTTATTGGGGAATGTTGTTGCAGCAACGAACAAAGGTCTTCAGCTTGAAGCAGCTCAAGTGATAATAATTCTCTCTCCCACACCAGAGTCCATTTCCATACTTCTCCTTCAAACCATCCCATGTTTGTGATAATTTCATATTTTTGTCTAGAAACATTGAACAGAGCCGAATATATAGTTTTCAGGGACTTATTTGAGGCCCAGACATCTTCCCAAAAACTAGTCCTTGATCCATCGCCCACCTGAACACTTAAATTCGCCAAGAACTCATCACTAATCAGCTGTTCTTCCTTTGCCATCCTCTTGATTTCTAGCCAAGGTCCTGGGATCTGTGATAAATTCTTAGAAGGCAATAGGGTCAAGTCTTCATTATGAATGGAATCAACTATCTTTCTCCACAGAAAGCCTTCTTCACATGTGTACCTCCACCACCATTTGAATAGAAGTGCTGCATTCTTCAGGAGGATATCACCAACCCCCAAGTCTCCAAACTTTTTTGGTCTTTGCACTACTTCCCATTTGACTAGGGCATTGCTTCTCCCTTCTTTGTTACCATTCCACAGGAATTTTCTCTGCATTTTAGTAATCTCCATAGCCACCTTCTTAGGCATTCTGAAGATGGAAAGGTAATAAATGGGCAAGCTGTTTAATACTGCCTTAATTAGTGTTAATCTTCCAGCTCTTGATAAGCAACTGCCTTTCCAAGAGCTTAACCTTTTTTGCACCTTCACCAGGATGCCTTGCCAAGAGGAGGCTTTCTTCATACTTGCACCAAGGGGAACACCAAGGTAAATGATAGGAAGTTTAACAAGAGTACACCCCATTCTTGTAGCTGCATTCTGAGCCCAAACATCATTTCTTCCTAGGACTGTCAAACCAGACTTTCTGTAATTCACAGTAAGTCCTGAAAAAGTCTGGAAGCTTAACAGAATCCTCTTGATAATTTCTAGATAATCTTCCTCAGCTTCACTAAAGATGAAGGTGTCGTCTGCAAATTGAAGATGGGAGATTTTAACTTCTTTGACACCCACTTCTAGTCCTTTGAACAATCTCAGCTGTGTAGCATTAGTGAGCATCTTACTAAGCACTTCAGCCATAATGACAAACAGGAAGGGTGACAATGGATCACCTTATCTTAAGCCTCTCCCCATCTTAAAAGGTTTACATGGGGTACCATTAAGGAGGATGGAAATGGTGGCATTTGTTAAACAAGATTGTATCCAACCTCTCCATCTTCTCCCAAAACCCATATCTTCCATCACAGTGTCTAGGCCATTCCAGTCGATGGTATCATATGCCTTCTAAAAATCAAGTTTCAATAAGACTCCAGCTTTTCTCTTTCTTTTCAGCCAATTAACAATCTCATTTGCTATTAAAGTCCCGTCCAAGATCTGTCTCCCACTCACAAATGCAGATTGGGACTCTCCTATCAAGCTTGGTAGCACTTGTTTTAATCTTCTACTAAGGATCTTGGCAATTATTTTGTACACACTTCCTACCAAGCTTATTGGTCTAAAATCCCCCCCTCCAAGGATCCTGTTTTCTTGGGGATCAAGGTTACCCATGTCGTATTGAAACTTTGATGGAGGGATCCAGTCTCAAAAAATTGTTTAACGCACTGGATAAAATCTCCTCCTACAATATGCCAAGCCTTCCTTAAACACTTCAAGTTAAAACCATCGTAGCCTGGAGCCTTAGAAGGGTCACAACTAAAAAGTGCTTCCTTGATTTCCTTAGCTGAGACTGCAACTTCAAGTGATTCTGCTTCTGTTAGTGATATCACCTTAAGTCCCAGAGTTGAAATATCAAAAACTGAGGGTTCTTGTTTCTTATAAAGCTGTTTGAAGTGCCCTACTATACACTTCTTGATTAATGGTAACTCTGTCACTTCTTCCCCGTTAACCATAATTCTGGTGATCAGCTTCCTTTGTCTTCTGAGGGAAGCAAGAAGGTGAAAGTATTTTGTGTTTCTATCCCCTTCTTTGAGGAGCTTACATCTTGACAGTTGCTTCCAATATCTCTCCTTCCTAGCCATCCACAACCACAATTGGGATTGTAAGGCTTCTCTCCTAAGCCAGTCGCAATCTTCTATTAGTTGTGTCTGGGCTTTGAGATTAATTTTTGATAATTCCTCTTGAAAGGACTGGATCCTTAGATCATTGTGACCAAAAACCTCCCTATACCACTTTATCAGAGGGCCTTTAATTGCTTTTAGTTTCTTCTCTATGGGTAATCCAGAGAGTTGCACCCACTCTTTCTTAAATAAAACCAAGAAGCTTGGTTCCTCCAACCAACAGTCTAGGGATCTAAATGGTACTGGTCCCCAAGCTAAGTGGTCCGAAGCCATTGTAATTGGGAAGTGGTCAGAAAACACCCTTTCTCCACAGTAAGCCCTAGTGTTTGGAAAAACTGCAAGCACCTCCTTGTCCACCAGGATTCTATCAATTCTACTAGCTGAATTCTTCCTCATCCATGTGAATTGCTTGTCAATTTGCAGGTCAATTAATTCCAGATCTTGAACTAAGTTTTGCAGGTCTCTTATACTTGCAGTAATTTGTACTGCCCCCTTCTTTCTGAGGATATAAGAACCTCATTGAAATCTCCTAACAGTAGCAAAGGGACAGTAGTGTTTAATTTCATGGATCTTAGTTGGTTCCAAACTTGCAGTCTCCCCTGACTATCATTTGGTGCATAGACTAGACAGATGGCACACTGAAAATGTTCTTTCTTAAAATCACCACAAACACAAATCCATCTTTGCCCTGTCATGCAACTTGTCTGTTGAAAGGCGTCCTTATGCCACGAGATTACTAGCCCCCCTGATCCATCAATTGCTGGAACATGAACATAGTCTCCTGATTGGTGCCCCCATAACTTAACTGAATCCCAATGAGAGAAAGTAGAGAGTTTTGATTCTGTAATCCCAATGAGGTCAAGATGATCCTTTTTTATCAAATTTTTCACCATACGTCTCTTGATGTCAGTGCCAATACCTCTGACATTCCAAGTTGCTATTCGCATTACTTCTTGATTGCGAATGGTCCTGAGTTGGTCTTGTTTTTCCTCAAGGTTGCTTTTATTCTTGATGTAGCCGCCCTTTCATTTTGTACTACAGATAGACCCAATAACCTCCCTATTTGTAGGGATTCTCGTGCAATTTGTTCCAAACTTTCTGAGGTTTGGCTTTTGGAGAGACTTCCCTTTAGCCCAGCACTTTTGGTTTTTCCAGTGCTTACTCTCTTCTTGTCAGTAGATTTGATTCTTGGTGCTCGACTTTCAAATCCTGGGGGAGGCTGCACTGACTCGCTTTCCTGAGCCCGATACTCCTCTCTTTCCAAAGCTTCATCCCCTGGGGGCTTTTCTTTTTCCAGGCTTACTTTAGACTTCTCATATTCCAAAGACTGTAATTGCTGATTTGTCTTTAAGACTTCCTCTGTGTATCCATTCTGGCTGAATGACACTGTCTTGGTTCTTGCTCCAGAATTAATACTTCCTTGGTCTGTGAAGGCTGCTGGTATTACCAATTCCATTTTCGAAATTGAATTTGAACTGAGCTGATTATCTGGAGACCCTTGAGCTACTTCTGTTCCCTGATTTTTAAATTCTAGATCAGTAAGTTTTGTATTGCTTTGTGCTGGCCCGTTCGCTGCTTCTAGGTTCTCCATCAAATCATCGAATCCTAAGACGTCGTCATTTGAGTCCATCTCTTCCAATGGAGGATTGATAGGAGGACCATGATCAAAATGTGCCATTTGAACTGCAGGGCCTAATTCACGGATCATCAATCTATGCCCCTCATCTCCCAAAGTGAGAAGTATGTTGTGGTCGATCCTTGTAAAAACATCAGTGGCTATCAATAATTTCATAGACTCGAATGAATCAGTTCTAGCAATAGATTTCCCTAGTGAAATCAATCTGCCCCATAAGCTTGCTATCTTGTTGAAATTGTCCCAGCACCAACCACGAGGTGGAACCCCAAAGACTTCTAACCAAACCTTTCTTGATTCACATGAATCATAAGTGCTCCATTTTTTTATGTTACTAAACCACAAATCAAGCTCCTCGTGGTTCGTTAAGGCTTCTTCCATTTGCTCCGATGTAGGAAATGTTAATATGAACTTGAAGCTGTTTAGTGCACAAATCTTAGAGCATTGACCATAGTCGCTGTTGACGGCTGATGCCAGAGTTGCAAGATCTCTGGGCTCTTCCGATGTGCATACTAGACTCCTACATAACCATTCTTCGAAGTCTTCATTAATTTCCCCTACCAAAGCCCTATTATGCCAATGACTTTCTGGACTAGACTTGTCATCTGTATCCTTACTGATTGGCTCCAACGGTTGCTTTTCTTCTCTTCTCCAGGCGCTTTGCTTTTCTTGTTTTCTCCAGACTTGATTCTTCTGGTGTGCCTTCCGCTGCCAGACTTGCCTCCGTTGATTCTGCCTTTTTCTAGTGATACTCATATCATCTGATTGTTGACCCCTCCCTTTTTCAGACCTCGCCTTTGATACCAAAATTCTTCTTCCTCGAATGATTGCATTATTAAATAGATTAATGCTTCTTCTGGCCTCATCTTCCATCCTGTATCTTACATAGCCGAACCTGACATTGCTTCTTCTAGTTTTTTTTGGTGGAATATATGTGTCGATAACTCTTCCTGCTGGTTGAAATATCCCTTGGAGACCATGGCGATCTAGTTCTGTCGGTAGATTGTAGACGAAAACTGAGTACTCTCTTCTTTCTCCTGTTACCCTTGCTCTCTTCTGGTTCTCTCCTCTCTCTATTTCACAATATCTTCATAAGTAGGGCTCTGTTTGGTCCTTAGAAAATTTGATGGTGGAATTTTGCCTTTTTCATTTGTTTTTTTGGGGGGGGGGGCCTGCTTATATTTGTTAGATGATGATGTTATGATGTTATAAGCAGGGCTAAGATTAGTCATTTTTTGGGGATGCAAATCTACCGTACAAACTTAAGATCTATTGTTAGTCATGTACTGAAATAGTGGCCAATCCAATACAGGCTGCAGGTTGTGCACTTTTTAGAACACAAAAGGATTAGCATAATGTTATTTTGGCCAGTTCAATATCATTCTACATTCATCCCATACTTTACTCTAGAGGTTACAAAGACTAACCATACCCAACAACAACAAAAAAACCCCTAATTCCCTCACCCCTAGTTCATAGTTCATATCTTTACTGCCATTATAATTACACCTAAAAGGAGAAGACCAACACACATAAGTATTACAATCCTAGATGTGTCCCTGTATCTATCCAACATTCCTTTTATCTCCATTCTCATCTCCCTAACATCGCTTGTTATGTTGGTTATGTGGTCCCTTAGTTCAATTATTACTTCATCTCCATTGCAGTCACTACCATCTTTCAATTTTCTTCCTTTGCTACTTGCGCCAAGGTAGTGGAAGGTAATGTCACGCCTCCTCTCACGTCATCTTCCTCAGCCCAAAAAAATCCGCCATAATTCATGCAAGCAAAGTAGGGTCTGAGGAAGTTCTTTCTAATACCTAGAAATATTGAACTCAACCTCACAAGCTACCCTACATTTAGGACAATTGAATTTCTTGTCTCTAGCATCAAATCCATGGTTCGACGACCCATGCATGCTTCTGATTGTCTCCAGCTGCACCCAAAATTTTGATTTCGACTAAATTAAATGGAAAACCCCTAAATTTGAAAGTTTTAAATCCAAAATCTAGGCTTCAATTTTTTAGCCATGAAACCATTATGCGTAAAAAATTGGAAGCTAAATGAAATAAAATATCAAACAATCAAGAAATTCTTCATGTTACCTTTCACTTGAGCTTGACAAGTTAGCTATGGTGTTTTTCGAACAATGGCAAAGTTTCGTAGAGGAAGAAGCACGAACAAGAGGAGATAGAATCTAGGCTACCCACACTTAAGTCAAAACCTTATTTTCCCCTTTTTATTTTAGCATTAAAGTAGAACATGTTAAATAGAAAGCACTTTTGTGGAATAAAATAGCACTTTTCACTACCATATCATATCCAATCTCAGAATTGGCATATTCTCCGGTCAGGTAGAATAAAAATAATTTTCAATAGGTGATAGTATACAAAATTATTTCCAAAAAGATGGAGGGGGAATAGATGTGAATATTTCGAGTACCTACTCCCCTCTTTCCATACCTTGGAAACATTTGTAGGATAGTAAATGATAGCAAGAAGGAGTAACTCTTACTCATTCTTACTCCTCTTTACAGTTTACTGTGATTTTTTAATACCCCAGTGTAAGGAAAAGTAATGTCATTTGTCAACAATATAAATAAATATTATTTACTAAAATGCTCTTGTATACGTTCCCTTCATCAAAAGTGAAGGATGTACACATAAATTACTTTTCCTACTTGTCAATTCTCCTACCATTCCAAACGACGAGTTACTCATATTTGCACCTCCTTGCTACTATAAACTCTCAAACATAGTTAATCTATTTACACTCATTTGCTCTCCATTACATTTACCCTTTCGTAAAAACGCGTACTCATCTATTTTACTCTCCTCCCAAATGAAGACCTAGGGAATTGCAATATCCACTCTACCATGCAGTGCTTACAACAAAAATCACCACTAGTATTTTGCACAAGACACCATGTATTAACGTCGAAGAATTGACACCTAGAAAATTGTAAACTTTAAAAAAAGGCTTGCACACTGTCAATTCTTCTTCTTCCTTAATAAAAAGCAACAATCTAGAAGAATCACTAACCTTAGTTTCAGGATTATCGAGTACCACAATAGAGCGGACTAACCCCAAATACGATCTAGGATATTGGATTGCTGATGAGCTTTAAACATCTACAATCACGAAAATTGAAGGTTTACATATGAAGAATTTAAAATCTTAAATTAGACATAGAGGTTAGCAAATGAAATTACGTTCTTGGCAGTGCACAAGCGAGTAGGAACACTGCTAATAGATAAACTTGCAAAGGGTTTGAGGTGACAGAAGAGAAGGCCCCTAAGATCCATGCACTGTAACTGAAAACCCGCCATTCTCGTATGAAATTTTCAAGTTTTAGGGGTTTAGGGTTTTTTCTTTGATTGATCAAATTATGACGATGATCAGGGGATTAGCACAAAACTTTTGTTTGTAAAATTTTCCAAACATTGGAGACTTGAAATAGTGTGCAGGGATGGGAATTTGTACCCACCCTTACCCATCCAAATTAGGTGGGTAATACCCATTCAGAATAGATAATGTGCATGAGATGGATAATTATCCATAGTTAAGGTGGGTATTTGGTCGATAGTAGAGTATCCACATATCCAACAATGATGACTAAAAGGACAATAATATTCTTGTATAATAATTAAAATCACAATGAACCACTTTTTTAATCTCTTCCTAAATGATAATGCCACCTGAAATTTATGAGCAAAATTCAAGTTCAACAATTGGAATCGAAACTCAGTCGGCATTTTTTCCGACTAAAACAATTCAGATGATATTTTTTGCCAATAAAACAATTTCAACGCTTTAGATCGAAACTTGATTATTGGATGGGAAAAATTAAAATACGTTCAACTCTAAATTTTGAACTCAACATTCCTTCTTTTGGTCAACATTTTTCTCTGCCACAACATTTCAATTGGCATTTACAACAATTATCCTGGTAGGGATAAATGTTAATCAAATGAAAGAATTTGGAGCTCAAAATTCATATTTGAGTTTCTTTTAATCTTTCCCACTAGATAATCAAGTTTCTAGATAATCAAGTTTCAATCCAAACCGTTGAAATTATTTTAATTGCTAAAAATGTCAATTGAATTATTTTAATAGTCAAAAATATTAATTGAATTATCATAATAGAGATAAATATTAATGAAATCAAAGAATTCGGAACTCAAAGTTTAGATTTGAACTTCTTTTAATAGTTCGTATCAAATATTCAAATTTTGGTTTGAAACGTTGAAGTTGAATTTTTCTTCTAATTTTTGACGGATCATATCGCTTATTTCTTACTTGTAGTTATGAGTATTGGGTTGTAAATATATAAACCCATGAATATCCAAAGATCATAACCTATATGGATAGTACTCATTTGGGTTGTACTCATATGAATAGCAAGAGTTATGTGTTGGATATGAATTGGGTAACGATATTCTTGGGTAAAATGTGGGTACGGGCATACCGTACCCATATCCTAATGCCCATCCCCAATAGTGTGGGCAGTATCAGTGAATGAAAATGGGCTGCAAAAGGATGCCAAATTCGTCATGTAAGACTAGACCTGGCAAATGGGTCATTCGGTTCGGGTACGGGTCAGGTCAAGTTCGGGTCGGGTCATGTTCGGGTTAAGTGACATTTCGGGTCGTTTCGGTTTGGGTCGGGCATGGTTCGGTTCGGGTCAATTTGAGTTTCGCGTCCACTTTCGGGTGAGCATATTTCGGATGTCGGGTCGAATATGGGTCCGAGTCATTCGGTTTGGGTTTCGGGTTTCGGGTCAGTTTTGTCATATCTATGTGAGACAACCTTCATGGTCTTTATTGCTCCAAAAATAACATTCCACATATTTTGATTTCTTTAACACCAGCCTAGCCCACCATCTTCCCCCCAAAAATAATGATATTAGAGTTAATTCCCTTGTAATGCAAGGGTTGAGTTAAACTCATTTTTTCTAATTCATTGCTAGAGTTAAATTGCTGGAAAATCGCAAATTTAAAATAGATTGACATATTCTCATCTACACTAAGGATGAATGATCTTATTGTAAACACTAATTACAACAATATACCAATCGGTATAATATTAAGTACTTATCTCAAAAATTAACGATTTATATCTCTTAACTATTTAAACTCTTTTTTAAAAAAGAAAAACTATTATTGGAATTCATTTTATTAATTGATTTCAAAATTTATGGATTGTTTAATTTACAAGCATGTGTTGTTTTTACATTTGTAAAAATGTACGTTACATGTATTTTGTCTTTTAAACTTTCTAAATTCGATGATGATGTATATACATTAATAATCTTATTAATCCATTAATTAGTATAGTAATTAATAATATCTATAAGCATTTTATTAGGTTGAATATGAAAAGTCTAGTAAATAGTTTTGAAAAATGAATTGTGAGTGGGGAAAAAAAATTAAAAGAACATATAATAAAATAAATCCTAGCCATTACTAACATGAGACTTACATAAGCATATAATATCACTCAATTTTATATGGAGTTATATAGATTTTTCTTAAAGAAATGGGAAGGAATGAAAAAGAATGGTATTTTCCTTGAAAGAGTGGGAAGCAATGGAAAATTCTTTTTTAAGATAGACTGAAAATGATGACAAGGAATGAGAACTAATAGTAAGAAATGTGATTTTTCTTGAAGGAAAAGCAAGGAATGAAAAGAAATGGGAGGAAATGGGAAATTATGGGAGTCCCCTAGTTGCCCACAAAAAAGGCCCTGAGTTGCCTAATTAGAAGACTACTGCTCAGAATTATTTTTTTTTTAAATTCCTGAAAAACAAGGGTACTACAAGTTGGAAGCAAGTAAAAAGAGTTTAAAGAGTCAGAAGGAGATACAAAGGGCAATTAAAAATACAATTAAAAAAGTGCAATGAGGTTCAAAAAAATAAATGCTTGGTATTTTAAAAGGATATATAATACAATAAATTCTAGCAATTAATAATATGACACTCGGTAATAATATCACTCAATTTTCTATATAACTATATAGATTTTTCTTAAAGAAGTGGGAAGAAATCGAAGCAATGAAAAAAAATGGTATTTTTTCTTGAATGAATGGGAAGAAATGAAAATTTCTTTTTTAAGTAGACTGAAAACAATGGCAAGGAATGAGACGTAAAGTTAAAGGATGCGATTTTTCTTGAAGGAATGGAAAGGAATAGTAAAGAATAGGATGAAATGGGAGAAAATGGGAAGGGATAATAGCCCCCTATTTACCCACAAAAAGGGCCCTGACTAGCCTAATTAGGGGATTGAATCTCAAACGTTGCTTTTTTTCCTGCAAGAGAGGATATTACAAGTTGGAAGCAAGCGTCAAAGTTGTGTGTGGCAGGTTGGCCACATGCACCACTTTCCACCCCCCACCCGGGTTCGAGTCTGGGGGGCACAACTTTAACTTTGGCTTTGTGCCTTGCGAGTTGTGTGTGGACGAATGGTAGTCCTGGGTCTTGGTCTTGGCTTTGACATCCCCTTACCCTTGGTCCGCTCAAGGTCCACTGGGTACCTCTGCGATAAGGGCCCAGTGGGTTGGACCGACTTACATTATAAAAATTTTAAAAAAAAAGTTGGAAGCAAGTAAAATTTCCTTGAAGAGTTCCAAGGAGATACAAAGGACAATTAAAAATACAATTAAAAAACTGCGATGAGGTGGAAAAAATTTAATGGAGTTGGATAGACGAGAGGGAAAATATCACATACTTTTAGTGAGTTAGATCCTTCCCCAACATGAAAGTTGTGTTTTCTGCTGGGCTATTCAACTCATAACGATATAGCCCTTAACTTGTTGAGCTATATTTAAGAAAACTTATAAACAAATATAGACTGTCACAATTTTATTTTAATAAAATTCCCTATGCGCTTTTAATTTAGTGCAAACCATATCGAGGTAAAAAAGATTAGTTACAAAATTGGAATCAAGTTCACATATTAATGATCTCATGATACTAATTCTTGGACTCTTGTATGTTGCGAATAACAAAAACCCTATAAAAGCAAGATACTGTAACTTCTATTAAAAGATGGGTCAAACTACTTTTTATGGTTGAAGAGACTGCGGGCCTGTTTTATTTTTTATTTTAGATAGATAGATAGATGTAAGGAGATGTAAGGAACTGTAAGGATAGATGTAAGGAGCTGTTAAATGTTATAGAAAATCTATATGAGATGTAAGGAGATATAAGGAGATATAAGGAAATATAAGGAGATGTAAAAAGATGTAAGAAAATGTAAGGATTATGTTAAGGATGTAAGGAGTTATAAGAAGATATAAGAAGCCGTAAGGAGATGTAAGCTCTTAACTAAATTCTAAAAAATGCGAAATAGAAAGCCAGGATCTGTCATAGAGTTATTCAAGCACCTTCCTACATGAGAAGAGACGACAATTGTCAAGCAAGCCCTTACCTACAACTCCACCTTCCAACTTTATGTCAATTTTTGAATGAGATTGGTTCGTAACTGTTTGACGTAATTTTCAAATAGATGCTTGGTTTTATAAGGAGAGAAAGACATAATCCCACGTAGGACTTGGAGTGGGAAAAGATAGTCAAATTTGGTTTGACTTATTTGCAGTAGCTTTTAGTTTCCAATTTACAATTATGACAGGATTTAATAGTTGTTTTATGAAATCATTTATGGATTTTCAGAGTCGAGGAACTTTTAATTTTCAACCCCCAATTTGTTTGTCGCCTTCTTCGTTGTCGAGTTTCTCTTTATAAAAAGGGATGCTGTTGAGTGTTTTACACATGGAAAACTACATTGATCTTCTTATCTAAAAATAAAACTCCTCACATCAATTTAGGGCCTCGTACTAGTGATTTCCTACATGCTCATCCGTCAACTAGACGGCAAAGGATGATTTCGCATAGCCTAGATGCCCACAATCTGCTGCATATTTAGTGCCCTGTTCTATTTCGCATTTTTAAGAATTTAGCTACGAGCTTACATCTCCTTACAACTTTTTACATTTCCTTATAACTTCTTACATCCTTAACATAATCCTTACATACATCTTCTTACATCTTCTTACATCTCATATAGATTTTTTATAACATTCAACAACTGCTTACATCTATCCTTACATCTTATTACAACTCCTTATATCTTCTTACAACTCCTTACATATTCTTAGAGCTCATTACAACACCTTATAGCTCATTACAATTTCTTACAGTTTCTTACAGCTCCTTAAATCTCCTTACATCCATTAGCTGTATCTAAATGCAAAATAAAACAGGCCCTAAGTGTGTATTAGTTTTTAGATCAGTGGTTTAGTGCCCACACCATTATTTTACTTAATGTCCAAATGAGCTTTATTATCCTTTTATTGTTCTCATAGTTCCTAGATCCGTAGACACCTAAAAAGTATCTCGACTTTTAAAATGTCTTAATGATAAAACATAACACTTAGGGTCTGTTTCTTTCGTGGGTAAATTGGATGGGTCAAAAGGGTGGAGTGGGTTGAAGTTGGTTGAGGTGGGTTGAAATAGGTTGAAGTTGGTATTTTTTTTTAGGTGGGTTGAAATAGGTTGAAGTTGGTATTTTTTTTTAGGTTGAAGTTGGTATATTTTTTATGTGGTGGGTTGAAATGGGTTAAA
>JACYFF010002017.1:50231633-50256824 GCA_017589665.1 Selenicereus undatus | reverse complement strand
ATATATATACTAACAAGGTGATTATGTTCCCTTAACTAAACCCATTCCTAGTGATGTGTCCAAAACTCATTGGTTGAGTCTTGGATTTCATAAGGTTTAGTATCTAGACATGTTCTGTTACGTGATGGACACGTTTCTTTTATAAGCAAGATGCTCATTGTTGTACGTTAGGCGTACTGAAATGTCACAGGCTTCTGATTGGCCTAGTCACACAGGCAATCACCCTGACGCTTGAGTAGCGGGTAGGATGAGACTGAATCATATTAGCACTAAGTGTGCAATATTGATTACTCACACTGGAAGTGTGTGAGTGGAATGAATATAGTCGCCTTAATAAGACTAAGATGAGACTCAAGGGATTCGAGTATGAAATAAGTTTTCATATTGAGGCCTTAAAACCCGAATCTTGAGTATTAAGACCAACATTCAGTATGTTGATCTAGTGGCTCAGGTTAGATTTTTGGGTGAAAATCTAGACTGACGATTCGCATGGCATCAAGAGTGACGAACCCAGCTAAGTGGGAGCTATGCTGTGACACACATCTCATATTGTGTGTGCTTATAAGACGACCCATATGTGGGGTGACAAATTAATTCCCTATCACTTGTCACTGTGTGACCCTAAGGACGATAACCCTTTGACTTAAAACTATGATGTTAAGTCAAAGCTTAATGATGCTACTTTAATGTGATTCTCAAGAACCACGATGTATACGGTTCAGCGAGAACACGTTAGGAAAGCAATTAAGCTAAGATGAGATTTCATGAGTGTTTAAGGAAAAATCTATCCACCATCACCATATCAGCCCGGGCGATTATGTTGAGAACATAATCATATGATATATCAGGCATAAGGGATTAGAGATGCCACTGGTGATGTCTTGGGATATTTTTTGGGGTATCGCATTTCGTGAAAGTGTTATGTTAGTTGGATGGTAACTTAATATAACACTACTTGTTATTTTTGATCGCACGTCCTATTCCTGGTATGAAGTGTAAGGAGTTGTGATACATGGAGAATACGTGTTTTACGGCCTAAGTGGCCGAGTGGGAGCTGTTAGACGGGCCTAATGAGATTAGGCCCGACGGCCACTTAAGTCGCCTAGGGCGACAACCCTTGCTACCCCCTAACCTATATAAAGAGGTTTTAAGGGGGTTAGCCTAATGAGACGCTATGACGCGAATATTATATCTCCCATATTCTCATACTTCTCTCTCATGACTGAACTACCATCTATCGAGTTCTCGGGTTTAGGACGTGAAACCCTGATGCGACTCTAGTAGCCGCTTGGTATTGTAATTGGCGAAGACTGGTATTCTTATTATTGTGGACTATTACCGACAGTGTACTTCCGCATCCAGGTTAGTCCTAATTCTTCCTACACATTCGTAGTATCATTCATTGATAGCTGATCAAGTACATCGAGGTAAGTATGGAACTCATTCTGCTATTGATGTTGGCTACTATGACTGCAAAGAACATAACACTTGTGGTGGCAATTGGACTTGGTTAAAGCACCCTATAAATTCAAAGAAGGCACAAGATGACAAATATGAAACCGGTGTACAACAAGAACACTTAAAGACCAATGGTGCAGCAATGAAAGACTTGGTTATGATCATAGGTATGTTGTATTTCCTGGGAAAATAGCCATGTATTTGATTTCTTGAACGACACCAAAACAAGATGGTATATAGGTAAGATTCCAACCCTATTTCTCCACGAAGTAGTATGGAACATCCTGGCACAAAATGTTAGGCCAACTGAAAAACCTAATCGATTATATTGGCCTCTCAGTAACCATGGAGAGCATATGTCAAATCTAGATATGGGCAGCTAATGAGGGCCGATAAAATAGATCTTGATATCCAATTTGTTAAGATGTGGAAGGTTTTGTGGTCACTTCAAGTCCTGAGCCATTGGAAACACCTAATATGAAACGCTTTTCACAATGCCGTTCCAACCGGGAGCATTGGGCGCGTTAGAAAGATTGGGCATTGGTATGACTGTTCGATGTGTAACAATTCTCATCTATTCAAAGATTATTGGCTTTCCCAACTTCTCTGGTGAGCCTCGCCCCTGGCAATCAATATAGACGTTAGCCCAATGGTTTCTTGGACTCAATGGATATGTGATTAGGTGCTTATGTCGAGTAGATTTAGTAGACCTCGAAAAACAGAAGTTGGTAACTTTGTAGTTGTGATATGAAGTATTGGGATTTTCCGTGATGAAATTCTCTTCCATTCAGCTCCGAGGACTCCCTCTAGATTGGTGGAAACCATACAAACTAGTTTGCGATGACTAATGAACTTCTCACCCTAGACGGTAAGATGTTATCTAAGACACCTATACCCCATACACATGGTCAAAGGATCCACAATATGACATAGGGACACAATAACCCATATCCCAATGTTGTTATCCAAGTTGCTAGCTTATGGACACAAAAGAAAAGATGGACAGGTGTTGTTATCCTAGCGAGGAGAGGAGATTCAACAATTTCGACGTATCAAGAAAACCTGATATGCAATTCAAGACTGGTCGCCAAAGCTCTGCCTCCAGAAAAAGCTCTATCTCTAGCAGTTCGACAAAGTTGGTCAATAATCGAGATCTCAAGGGGCAACTTTGTGCTGATATGTTCTTTTATCGACGAAAATACTATTCAAGCAGACATTTCATTGGTAATTGAATAATGCCTTTTTTTTTTTAAGAACGTTTTGTGTATTGTATTTTTAGGTGAGTAGATAAAAACCAAATTTAGATGACTTTAAATTTAGCAAGACAGGTCAGTCATCAAGGTATGCAATGTATGTTAATGTTGCATTACCCAATAGACACCAAAAAAAAAAAAAAACTTACTTGTATCTACCGTGATGTACATCATAATAATGCCAAAATTAAACAACGAACCCATCATGAATAGTTTAAGGTTCAATAGACTTGCTTTTTGATGAATATAAAATAAATGCCCCAGCTTCTATAAATAGGATTATAGGTTCCAAATCTTAATCTTTTCAAATAAGTTCAAGAGCCTTGAACAAAATGTAGCCATCTATTATAAGCATTACCAGTATAGAATAAAGAGTGTTAAGAAGAATTTTTTTATTTTTTATTTTTAGCTATGCTTAGTTGAGGAGCATAAAATAATAGCATAATAATATTGCCAAGGTCAAAGCTATATAGTAATGAATTTTTATTTTAAAGTTCAATTTTTTTTTAACTCTCATATTTTCTAAATAATTTTTTTTTTCCAACCAAGAGATTAAATTGTAATTCTTAATCAAATAGAAGTGCCACATGTAAAAAATAATTTATCTCAGGTATACAAATTTCTTTCCATATATTCTACAATCAAATAAAACAAACTAATAAAAATAAACTCAATTCCACTTCGTCACATCCAGAGGGTAAAAACTAAAAAATTGGAAGGATTCCATAATCTCGAAGAACAAAAGCCATCAATGCTATTTCTTTTAGGTTTCGTTTGGACTTTCGAAAATTTGGTGGAAAGAAAAATTTTGGGAAAGTTATATTTTTTCTTGTGTTTGGTTTAAAGAAAATCACCAAAAAAAAAATATAGAGGAAAGTTAGGTGGAAAAATTGTTATAAACAAGTGATAAAATTTTCCTTATAAAATTGTGAGGAAAGTTTGAGGAAAATTCTCAACCTCCAATCTCGCATTGCTTAGATGATTACAACATGATTCATGTACTTCATTAACATTCAAATTTCACATCTAAATTCTTGTATTTTTTTCTCAATCCAAACAAGAGAAAAAAACTCATTTTCTTCCTACTTTTTTTTCCGTCACATTATTTTTCCTTCAAATTTTCGTTCCATCAAATTTTCTAAGGACCAAACCTCTGGAATTTTCCTCAAACTTTCCTCACAATTTTATGAGTTAAATTTTATAACTTGTTTCTAACAATTTTTCCATCTAACTTTCCTCCATATTTTTTTTCTTTGTGATTTTCTCTAAACCAAACACAAGGGAAAAAGTAACTTCCCAAAATTTTTTCTTTCCACCAAATTTTCAAAGGTCCAAACGGAGTATTAAGGATACATGTAGCATACTTTATATTCTATTGTTGCTTTGACTATTGATGTTACAGTATCATGCTGTTAGTCTCTCTGTTGCTGAGATAGGCCTATTCAAACCAAAATGAAAGAAATTTCACATAAATATTGAGATATAATATGAAAAAATAACATTCGTTGTATTTTATGTATGGGCTTGCCATAATTAGATCATAATACATCGGTATATGTTGGAAGAGTTTGTCTTTGGCAACATCGCATATGTTAATTGTTGAACAATGTTATATTCTACAGCTCCGTCAAAATAAATAAACGGTTTTGCTAATCGTCGCCCTTAGGGCGATGGATAACAAGAATCTTATCTATTTAAATTTTATTTATAAGATAAAATTTTATATAATATTTTCTTTGTAAATGGAATATTTTAGTTGTTTAATTAAATCAAAGTTATCCATCTAATCCCCTTCCCAATATCCAATTCTTGCCTAATTAATTTTGTTTTCTTTATACAAATTTTCCATATTAACAATCTATAATTATATGCAACTACATAATAATGGGAATTTGACACTTATAAGCTGCAATTGTGGCGTTTATGCTGCTTTTGGAGAACAAACACAGCCAGTAGGCATGCCAAATTAAAATGTTGGTGGCCTTCTATCAAGGTCCTTTAACTATTTGACATATGCAATGCTTAATTAATTAAACAACCCTGCATCACATAAGGACTTTCTTAATAGGTGTTTAAGGTGTGTACTGCATTATTTAAATCACTTACACAAGTTAATTTGTGATGGGAGATTGATAAATTGGAAAAGGATTTGATGCAAACGGAAGAAGTGACGATCGCAGCATATGAGCGTCGATTGCAGTGATTAACACTTGTATAAAATTCTAACGTTTTAAGGCAAATTCCCATAAATAATACAAAATTAATTAGGCAAGAATTAATCGAGCATTGGAAAGGAGGTTAAGCGGATTCGAGGAAACTCAAATATTGCATCTAAAAAGAAAATAGTCAATAAACTTTTGCCTTATATGTAAAATTTAATAGATAAGATTCTCTTTACCCATCGCCCCAAGGGCGACATTTAGCAAAACCGATAAATAAATAATTTTTAAGTTATAATTCAGGTAGAAATAACTAATGTGAATATTGATATTGAGATATCCATTTTAACTATTCCATCAATGAAAATCTTGTCATTTCTAAAAGAAATTAAAACTCAAACATTAAAAACTAAGTCAATTACAATGATTATAAAAGAAATTAACTAAATCATAATGCAATACCAAAAAAGTGAGATACAAAGGTGTTGACCAGACTACACATGCCTAAACTCAATTCAGCCCTTCCTACCCAACTGGTAGCTCTTGTCACTACTCACTAGTAGACATGTCAATCCGGGTGAACGGTTAAATATAGGTTGGATGTATTTGAGTTCAGGTCAAATATAAGTCGGGTGTATTTCAGGTTCGGGTAAAATACGGATATGTGTATTTCGGTTTTACGGATTTCGGATCAACCCAACAGGTTTAGAGCGCTTTTTGTTAATTATTTTTCTTTTTTAAAAATTAAAATGGGGCTTATTTATTGTAGAAAATCGTCATTATTTAATGAAAAAGCATGTTAATTGTAATTTTTTAAAAGAATATTAAAAATATTCAAACTTTTCATATGATACATGGACATTATGTATGGTTGGGAAAAGAGTTGAGCCACCTTTGACTTGGACTGATCAGCAAGTACATTAAATTAAGGTCAATAATAGGTCAGCCCACCTAGAGAGTACTTGACAAATTGGAGCGGCTCGGCTTGCTAATAATTTATTTAATAATTCGATATCTTTGTTAAATAACTGACCATGACGCAATTACATATACTTTATTAAGACGTCGACCATAATACGAATATGGTCGACTCATTTCCTATTACTAGCATTTTAATTAAAAGCATATCGAAATGGAGACCAAAAAAAAGTGAATTGTTTCCTACCCATTCTTTTAAGTTGTCAAAATTATAAGTTTTGTATGATATATTTTATGATAATGGATTTGGAAAAGTAAGGGTACTATTGTTTAATTTGCGCTGGATGCGATAATATATAATGTATCTCTAAATAATTGGAATTACTGAATAACCATTATTATCAAGAGGATAAATGAAAGATAATTTAAAAACAATTATATAATGTTCGGGTCCAGCGGGTAGGTTGGGGTTTGACCTGCTAATTTGTGGATTTTTTGGGTTTGGTTTATTTCGGATTCGGCCCGAGAAAATCGTGTTCAAAACCCAAAATTTGGGGTGGGTTCGACTCGGGTTTTTGGGCCGGGTTAGTTTTTGCCAAGTCTAGTCATTAGTGGTCCACTACTCATCCACCCTACATAGGATGCTTCCTCTTAGGGAATTACGGGCAATGGGCACTTCTCCACTAGATCAACTACTTGACTTTGTCAGGTTGTGGAAAAGAACACCAATTGGGATGGCAATTGGATTTGAAAGGTGAATGCATGGCCAAAGCTTTAAAAAAATGGTAACAAATTTTTCATAATGGTATCCCGCTCAAGGGTACCTAGGGAAATGAATATTGATCCTATTTGTCCACTTTGTCAACAAGAAATTGAAACAATGGACCGCCTTGTTTTGAACTGTCTTTTTACAAAAAAAGATGTTGTTCGAGGCAAAAAAGCACATCATTATACCCATTTTACAAACCATCCCTACTAATGGGGATGACAAAGAGATTCTTCTTTTCTTCAAATCCTGACCTTAACCGCTCCAATTCCGTCTACCTTTTGTAGAGTCATTGGAAGGAAAGAAATGGGGTTACTTTAAAAAATGACACATTAAACTCGGTTAGGATTCTAATCCTAGAGTGATTGCAGAATGGAGATCGCGGATGCGCTTCACACCAATTTGAAATCATCTTCCTCAATGTATTAGAAAAAATAGTGTAGGGATATTATTATATTTTTACAAGTTGTATATGACTATAAATACAAGTGTAGGCTCCTCGATTGAGGTGAGTTGTTCATATTATTCACATGGTATCAGAGCTAAAACGCTCCTCAGACTAAACCTAGCCGGTTTTCTTTTCTTTCTTTAATTTCCTTTTTTTCCTTTTTTTTTTCTCTTTCCTTGCTTCCCACATTCTATCCCCTGCCCTTCCACTTCTCTGTCTAAACCTAGGTTACTCGGCTATGGCTTGCCACCACCCACCCACTGGTTCCGCTGCCCCTGCCACCAGACCGGTTCGTGTCCCTCTCGCGGCTTCTCTCCCTCCGGCCGGTGCGACTATCTCATCGTCGACTCTCCACGAGGTTCCGGTGCTTTTTTAGCAAGATGCACCTGTCGTTTTGCCTCCCTTGTCGTCCCCGTTGACCATCACTACCACGCGTTGCCGCCATTGTTGGTCTCCTGTTTGTCGCACGCCGCCTCCCACGCCTCTGTTCTCGACTCCACATGGATCTACTCTATCGTGCCTCTCTCTTCGCCCACTATCACCGTTGGGATATCGTCGTGTGTCTTGTTCCCGGTCATGCCGCAGTCGCTGCCGGGATCCTCCTCTGTCCACATCGCCTGGCCGCACGCTCAGCCCACTATTCCGCCGCTGCCTCCTATCACGACATCATGGGTTGGCCACAGCTCCACTATGTCCAACCCGGTTCTAACGGACCCTTACAGACACCCCTTTTCTAGTGTTGCTGACAGGTCGTGGCCTTCAACGTTCCTTCAGTCGCATCATGGGAGTGGCCTCCCTCCCCTCCCTCCTTCGTTGTGGATGGTTAATATCACAACCTATGTCATGACGGTTCTTGCCTCCGTTGATGATTACTTGTCATGGGCAACGTAGTTCACGTCTTTTGCTATCATCCACCAGATTCATGGTATGATCGATGTTGCCATCCCTCAATAACCATCTACTATCCTGGTTGCTCCTGGAGTTTGTCAACCTAATCTTGGGTCTTCCTACTGGATTCGGGTTGATCAATTCATTCGTGCTTGGATATTTGCCACAATTTCTAAGGAGACATTATGTGAGGTTTGTAACACTCCACATGTTCTTCCAATATGGCAACATCTCGCTTCTTGATTCAATACTACTAGTTTGGCTCGAGCACTAGATTTAAAATGCATGTTCACTAATGTTTCAAAAGGATCTGATCAAACCATGGAAAACTATCTGCGTCATATTAAAACTCTTGCTGACTCTCTTGCTGCTATTCAGAGTCCAGTGTTTGATTTTGAGTTGATTAAGTTTACCACTTCTGGCTTACCCCCTAATTATCACACATTCGTTACTACCTATTCTATGCTTTTGGGCAGTCACACGTTTGATCATCTGCGATCAAAATTAATCTTTTATGAGCTACGCTTGAAGTTTTAGCAAAATCAAGATGTTCCTATGCATCAGGCTCTTGTTAGCGCAGTTAGCTCTAGTAATAACAATTCAGGGGGTGGTTCTCATAATCAAACTCACAACAGTAATGGTAAGAACAATGGTGGATGCCGACATTGGAACAACAAGGGTCGTCCCAACAAAGGTGGCAACAAATCCTCCAACAATAACAGCAACATCTCTCGACAGACTGACTCGTCCATTGGGACTATGTCTACTGGTATTGTATATGGTAGTTTTGTTGTTTCCTTGTTGTCGTCCTGCTTTGCATACTTATCACTTGTCTGCAGGCAATAACTAGTCAGAAGGGATACTAGGCTCCCACCCTATGTTGTTTTCCAGATCTATCATGCTTCCGATCACACTACTGATGGTTGTCCTAGCCGATATCAACCTCACCAGCAGCCAATGCTTCCTGCATATGCTTCCTTCAATTCCGTTGATGCTGGTGAACAACTTGGGTTCCCTAACTTCACTACTGCCTCCCACATGACTCCTGATGATGGTAATTTACTCTCTAAAACTGTTTACTCAGGCTCCAATCTTGTTAAGGTTGGAAATAGAACCTTGTTGCCCATTAAACATATTGGTCAGAGTTCTATTTCGACTCCTGTTAAGTCATTGTGTCTTACTCGAGTTCTTCATGTACCTCAATTGAACCACAACCTTTTATCAGTTAGGCAACTTTGTCATGACAACAACTGCAATGTGATTTTCGACTCTGATTCTGTTTGTTTTAAGGACAAATTCACGGTAATGTCCTTTTGCAGGCACCTAGTGTCGGTAATGTCTACCCCATCCGTCTTCCTGCTGAAAACTCTTTGATTCATGCCAACCTGGCGTTCAGTTCTTCCGATGAACACTGGCATCACCGCTTAGGTCATTGTAGAGCTCACTTCATTGCCATGTTAAAGAAAAACAATGTTTTGAATATTTCTACTTCCTTTAATGATAATTGCACAACTTGTCGCCTGGCAAAGTCCTATAAACTTCGTTTCAATTTAGTAGAACATCGTACTTGTTCCCCTCTTGAATTGATTCATTATGATGTATGGCAATCCCCTACTTTATCTCATCAGAGTTACAAGTATTATGTTTCGTTCATTGATGACTTTTCTCGTTTTACATGGATTTATCCCATGAAACAGAAATCGGAAGTTTATTCCATCTTTGGAATTGTCAAAAAGCTAGTTGAGAATCTTTTTAACTCCAAAATTAAGATGTTTCGAAGTGATAGGGGAAAAGAATTTGATCAAACTTCTATGCATAACTTCTTTCTAAAACACGGTATCTATTTTTGAAAATCTTGTCCTAACACACAACAACAAAATGAGGTGGCCGAAATGAGACACAAACATCTCTTAGAAATGACTCGTTCGTTTCTAATTGATTCATCTGTTCCTGCCTCTTTCTGGTTAGTTGCCCCTTCTGTTGCTGTCTACATGATCAATAAGCTTACCACCCCTCTTCTTTATACAAAGTCGCCTTATGAGGTGTTATTTGCAAAGGTCCCTTACTACAAATTTTTAAAACCTTTTGGATGTGCCTGTTTTCCTCACTTACCTTTTGCAACTAGGTTATCTCCTGGATCCGTTATCTATGTGTTCTTGGGATATGCTCCTCACTATCGAGGCTATCGCTGCTTTGATCCCATTAAAAATCGTGTTTATGTTGGTCATGTTCTTTTTCATGAAAATGATTTCCCCTACACTAATTTTGTTTGGCAGGCTCCACCCTCTCCCTCTACTCCCTCTTTTCAACTCAGTGACATTTTGAGTCTTACTCACACTACGCTGTTGTCACCACCTCCTCACCCCCGTTGTACGATTCGAACCCATGGTCGACCCCACCCCACCCTCTCTCCCTCAGACCTCCCACCGGTCATACCCCTCCTCAGGTGCCCCTCCCCTCCCCAACTAGTCAGCCTTCCTTTACCTCTCTTCCCAATGTTCATAACATGCAAACTAGATCCAAATCTGGCCTCTCAAAACCCAAGCACCTTATTTCCATGTCTGCATCCCTAGTTGAGCCTGAACCTACTTCCTTCACCCAAGCCTCTAAATATCCTCATTGGCAAGACGCATTGGCTGAGGAGTATAATGCGTTACTGGCTAATAATACATGGGTCTTGGTTCCCCTCACCCTTCTCAAAACTTAGTCGGAAGTAAATGGGTATATAGAGTGAAATATCGCTCTGATGGATGTGTGGAGAGGTATAAGGCACATCTTGTTACCCAAGGATTCAAGCAGCAGGCTGGAATTGACTACCATGAGACATTCTGTCCTGTCGTCAAACCTGCTACTATTCGCCACATTCTTTCCTTAGCAGTTTCATATAAGTGGACTATCCGGCACTTAGATGTTAAAAATGTCTTCTTGCATGGACTTCTCGCTGAGGACATCTATATGACACAACCCCGTGGATTTATTCATCCTGATTATCCTAATTATGTTTGCAAGCTCCATAAGGCTTTATGTGGTTCGAAACAGACTCCCTGAGCCTGGTTCCAACGTTGTAGCAGTTTTTTTTTGTCTCATGGGTTTGTGTGTAGCAATGCTGATCGGTCTATGTTTGTTCTTCACACTGGTTCTCACATTCTTGTTCTCCTTCTTTATGTGGATGATATCATTCTAACTGGCAGCACCTCTAATCTTCTCTATTCCTTTATCTCCACATTATCTACCCAGTTTGCTATGAAGGATTTGGGGGACCTTTACTACTTTCCTGGTATACAAGATAAATGTGACTCCACGGGTATTTGTCTTTCTTAAACTAAATATGTTGACTCTCTTCTTCACAAATTTCACCTAAATTTTGTTAAACCTGTTACCACTCTTTCTGCTACATGGACTCTTTTATCCCTGACTGATGGTGAACTACTTGCAAATCCCACTTAGTATCGAAGTATGGTAACTGCATTACAGTATTTGACCATGACTTGTCCAGACATTGCCTATGCAGTCCATGTAGTTTCCCAATTTATGCATGCTCCTCGTACTACTCACCTTCACGCTGTCAAGCGTATTTTTTGATACTTACAGGGCACTCTTGATCATGGGCTTCTGTTGTGTGCTTCCTCCTCACCTTCCATCATCATTGCTTACTCAGATGTTGATTGGGCTAGTTGCAAGGATTCCTGTCGCTCAACCACTGGCTATGCAGTCTACCTTGGCCCCAACCTCATCACCTAGTGCTCCAAGAAGCAATCTACAGTCTCCAAATCTTCCACCGAGGTGGAGTACCATGCTCTAGGCTATACCGTTGCAGAGAATATATGGATTCAGAAGCTTCTTTACGATCTTGGGATTGTTCTACCTAATCATGTTCGTTTGTATTTGTGATAATATCAGTGCTATGTGCATGTCTGCTAATCCTATCCATCATGATCGAAGCAAACATATCGCTGTTGACTATCACTTTGTTCATGAGCAGGTTGCTGTTGGTGATCTTGTAGTACGCTATATTCCTACCAGTCTACAAATTGTTGATATTTTTACGAAAGGATTGTCTTCTAAACAATTCTCATTCTTAAAGTCCAATCTGTTCGTGCGACCCGCCGATCATATTAAGGGGGCGTAATAGTGTAGGGATATTATTGTATTTTTATAACTTGTATATAACTATAAATACAAGTGTAGGCTCCTCGGTTGAGGTGAGTAATTCATATTATTCACAAGAAACATGAAGTGGATTATCTAGTTCATTGGGTCAAGCCTAAAGGTGGGTTCATTAAACTTAATTTTGATGGCTCCCTTGTTAGAAATAATGTGGCAGGGGTATTTGTTGTATGAGATTGGACAAGAAAGCCTCAACATGCAGGAGCATCGAACTTTACCACACATCTATGTTAGTGGCAGAAGTTTTTGCCTTAAGGTTAGGACTCCAAGAGGTTATCAAAGCTGGATATAAGTTTATTCAAGTTGAAGGTGAAAACAAGATCCTTATTGATGCTATGAAGGGGCCTATTCAAGCACCATGGCATATTGATTGCATTATCAAGGATATCAAGGCACTTATGAGAAGATCCATGACTATCACAATTTACCATATTTTTTAGAAAACAAATACTGTGGTTGATTAGATGGCACAGTTTGATCACTCTATTTCTATATTAGTTTATTGGTCTTGTAGTCAAGCTTCTAATCTTATTTCACAATTTAGGTAGAACCCTTGTGAGAAGGGTTGCCTTAGTTCATTCCACTTTGTATTCACCCTTTTCCCAAACCAGAAATAATTTTATGTATGACACCATGTTAAGATGTGTGGCAAAAAATAACTACAATTTATTTTTGAGTAGACAAATATTCATACTCATCTAATTTTTAAATTCATCTCTCTACTGCTTTGCATAAGCTAGTTGTCAATCCCTACATTTTCAAATTCATTCCCTATTTTAGATGCTCTCATTCTATCATCATATAATCCTTTTTTTTTATCTAACTACACTATTGCCATCACTCATTGATATCTTCATTTTGGGGGGAGGGGTTGCTACACATACTTTCTAGAAGAGGAGTTCCTACAATTTGTGAAATCGTACTGCTTTTTCTTACTATGAATTAATTCCCTACTCATCCGATTGAGTTAAGGACTGTGCACTCTCTTTAATCTCTTTTTATAGAAGTAGTATGTTGTTGATAGAAAAAATTTCTAGAATTTGGAAAGATTCATTTGTGATTTTTTCTCACCTTAATCAGAGGATGATACCATTAACCATACATCCAAATTTGGTAAAAAGTATAGTGTCCATGATTTTTTCTTATTATGTATGAATTCTCACCATTCATTATTTCTGGCAAGTCTACTTTGGAGAACTATAGCAGGATTTATTTTACTTTTTCTTTTCTTTTGAACGGGAAAGTAAATAGCATATATGGAAATTCAGCATATGGTTGATATTTACTTATTTATAATATTTGAATGTTGATAAGGATGGAGGGCGTGAGAGAAACCGAGGAAAACCACTCAACAGAGGAGGCGGACCAAATCGCTCGATCCAAGAAGAAGATGAAAAGATCTATTAATGCGGAGGAAGTGCAGGTAGAGGATATAGAAGACGAAGTAATAGAGGAGTCTCACCCATATGGGTCTCCTAGAGGGGTGGAGAACCCTACCCAAAGGGTCTTGGATGGAGGACATATTCGAACTCAAAAGGGGACTCTCGTACAGGGATACACTCCAACGAAATAACCCAGAACTGTCCTTTAATGTCATCCATAATGCTATGTGGGACGATACCCTTCCTGGCGATGAATCTGGAGATGATGAACCCCTAGAGGTGGAGGATCCAACATGTCTTACAGTCACCCTAGCCGCACTGGAGAAGCGACAATTGAGAAGTCCTTGGAAAAATGCAATAATCATTAGAATGTTTGATAGGGGAATTGGATACCTCCAACTGAAGAGAAGGTTGAAGGCCAAATGGACGTTAAAAGAAGACTTCTCACTTATAGATATAGGGTGCGACTATTATGTTACGAGGTTCACAAACCCGAAAGACTATACTCATGGCATGACACATGGGCCATGGATGTTGGGAGACAACTACCTAGTCATCTGAGAATGGATACCGAATTTTGTTTCGAAGGAGGAACCTATTACCAAACTCATGGCTTGGGTTCGCATACCTTGGTTAAGCATAGAATACTTCAACAAAAGTTTCTTACTGCAGAAAATCGGCAGAAAAATCGACAAGGTCATAAGAGTCGATGATACTATGGCAAATGTGGAAAGACGGCAATACATTAGAATGAGCATCGAAGTGGACTTGTCTAAACCACTCATATCAAAGTTCAGGCTTAACGATAGGATCTAGCGCATTCAATATGAAGGACTCCGTATGATTTGTTTCCAATGCGGCAAACAAGGACACAAAGAGGACAAGTGCCCCATGCATCAAAGTGCCACTGATTCACGACCCGAAGGACAGAACGATCAGACTGCTCAGCACGATTCCCATGAATTATAGAAGAGACCCGAAAAAGAGGCCACATATGGTAGCTAGATGATGGTGAAGAAGCCGACAAGGAGACGAACCGCCAGAACCATGAACTAAACCCAGGCTCCAAGACAAGTCCAGCCAGACTAGCACTAATCTGATGCTAGAGCAAGTCATGAAAGGAATGTCGGGGTACAAGGAAAGGAAACTCAAACCAATGCAAATCTAGATGAGAATCTGAAGGGTAGAACCTCTGGAGGAAATAATCACGGATCGTGATTACGGGCATTATCAGAGTTGGACCTAAACGCTAATTTTGGGGAGGAAGTTATGGAAGAGGATTTGCTTAACCTAAATACCACAGAATTCTTGGCAAATAATGTCCAAAACAAAGAAAATATCCCGAAACATACACTCTAAGATGGCGCATGACATGAGATGACTAACCCGGCTGTGGTACGACCAACAACACGTAGAGGCCCAAGGGCAATGCAAGGTGGCAACCCAAGTCCACAACATGCCAACCCAAGTCAACATATTCCAATAGACAGAAGTAGCACTTCTCCCAGGACTCAAGCAAGCTTAAGCCCACACTCAAACCGTTTCGGATTGCAGACTCGAGCCCACAACACACTAAGTCCTAAAACGCTTATGCCAAGCAGAATTCATCAGCCTTGGGGCAATCCACCCCCAGTAATCCCCAACAGAAGCACCATGGCCCATTCGTGTGATCCACCAGACCCAAATACGGGAAACCCCTCAGAAGGAGGATTGGCTTTGACAGTGCAATCCCTGACATCGCAAGGAAGGTTGCAGGACCATCTAGGAATGGAATCACTCATGCTAAGGGGCCCCTACAGGGTTCACTAAGAATGGACTCACCCAACCAACCACTGGTCAAAGAGTCTGAATTTTTGTTATGAACAGATTAATCCATGAATACTATTGCACAAGATAATGCTACTTACAATGCTGATTATCAGGCTGATGCCTCGAATATATGAATCCTAGTGTGGTATGTTACGGGAGCCGGGAGTATGGAGTTCTTAAACATGTTGAAAGAACATATCCGTTTGCATCAGCCTTATGTTCTCGCATTGCTACAGACACACATAAGTAGCGCTAGGGCGGACGAGGTCTATAACAGAATTGGGTTTAGAGCAACATACCGAGTGGAAGCTCAAGGTTTCCAGGGCGGCATTTGGATTTTATGGGATACGAATGAGGCCAATCTCACTTTGGTCAATGCGCATAGTCAATTTGTGACTATGGAAATCAAGAAGCCACGTCATAAACCATGGATTTTGACTGCTGTCTATGCAAGTCCTACCCAACGGATCAAGGATGAATTATAGGCTGAGTTAAGCCAACTAGCAAACCATATCTCTGTGCCATGGTTGTTAGCTAGCGATTTTACGAGACCCGTTCTTTAGAGGAACGAGACCACGGAGGAGATGACATGGCTCGAAGATGTACACGATTCGCTAATTGGATTGAAAACAATGGTCTAATTGAGCTAGGCTATTCGGGGGCACGCTACACTTGGACAAAAGGCAATAGCTGGGAAACTAGGAAAAATGCACGGTTGGATCAAGCTTTGTATAACACGCATTGGCGGGCGAGATTTCAGGAGGGCGCCGTTAGACAGCTGATATGGAGCTATTCAGATCACTGTCCCATTTTCATAAGCTCCAATGGCTTTGTCCCGATTCCGGCATTTGTGAAACCATTTCGATTTTATGCAGCTTGGGTCATGGATCCAAAGTTTAATGAATACCTGAAGCTTTAGTGGAAAAGGGATCTTCCTTTGATACCGGCACTAAGTCACCTATCTATAAATTTGGCAAAATGGAATAAAGAAATTTTTGGGAACTTATTTAGAAGGAAGTGGACACTCTGGGCTCGTTTGGAAGGAATCCAGCGACACCTAGCAAATGGAGATTTGAGGTATCTTCTCAAGCTGGATGGGAGACTACAGAAAGAGCTTAAAGATACACTAAATCAAATTGACCTCATGTGGTTCCAAAAATCGCGCATGGAAGCCCTACGGGACGGAGATCGCAATACAAGATATTTCCACTTAAGTACTATTATACGGAGGCGGTGTAATCGAATCAAAACTATACAAAAGGATAATAGGAAATGGACTACTAACCTGCTTGAGGTACAGAATATAATAGTACAATTTTTCAACACCTTGTACACAGAGGAGAATGCTGAAGGGAGTTTTAATGGGATACCTCGAGACCGATTCCCTTGACTGAGTAGGGATGACCACTTGTGATTGGCCAAACCTTTTAGAATGCAGGAAATATGGACCGCGGTCTCTAGTATAGGACCACTGAAGGCCCCAGGCCCGTATGGTTTTCAGGTGCTTTTCTATCAAAAATATTGGGATCTCGTTGGAGGGAATGTGTGCGAAATGGCCTTGAAAGTGCTCCGAGGCCAACCATTTCCAGAGAACCTCAACAGGACTTATCTCACACTTATCCCCAAAGTAGAGAACCCTCACGTACTATCCCACTTCCGGCTGATAAGTCTTTGTAACATGGCCTATGAGATCATTACCAAGACTATAGTTCAACGCCTTAAAGGAATCCTCCCGGAACTCATTGCTCCTACCCAAATGAGCTTTGTACCAGGAAGGACGACGGGTGATAACATCATCATAATGCAGGAACTACTCCACACTACGAGATGAACGAGGGGCAGGAAAGCTTGGATGGCTATTAAAATTGATTTAGAAAAGGCGTATGACCGGTTGAGATGGAGTTTCATTCAGGATATGCTAGTAGATATTCGGCTTCTACAACTAATGATTGAGGTCATCATGGAATGCATTACTACGCCCTCGATGGCCATCCTATGGAATGGTGTTCCCATCGAGGAGTTCTGACCATCGAGAGGCATCCGGCAGGGCGATCCGTTATCCCCCTACATATTTGTGGCATGCATTAAAAGACTAGCACACTTAATCGAGGACGCCATCTACATGAACCAATGGAGATCGATACAAGCCAGCCGTGGAGTTTCTTAAATATCCAGCTTACTATTTGCTGATGATCTTATATTGTTTGCGGAAGCTACAGTCGATCAAGCTCAAGTGGTTATGAGTTGCTTAAATAAGTTCTGTAGTGCCTCAGGATAGAAAGTCAACATGGCTAAATCCAAGGTTTATTTCTCTCCGTATATCCAGGATCACAGGATTGACGCAATCTACAGCATTCTGGGAATGCAGGCCACAGATGACTTGGGCAAATATCCTGGGGTCCCCACCATTAATGGGCGGGTAACCAAAGCCATGTATAAGTATGCAAACGGCACGGTTGCCCTGAACAATCTGTGAAGAATTAGATAGAAAAACGAGGAGATTTTTGTGTTTGGGGGGGGGACGGTTATGGAACATAAACCTCACCTAGTTTCATGGGATATAGTCACATGGCCAAAGGAAGAAAGAGGGCTAGGAATCAAAGCAATGAGGCAAGTTAATGCAGCATTCCTAGTGAAATTGGGCTGGAAGATGATGCAAGAGGAAAATGCCCTATGAGTTAGAGTGCTTCGACACAAATATTGCCATGGAGGACAGGAGCTTTTTGATGCTCCATCAAGAACGAATGCTTCGACCACATGAAGAGGGATACTAGAGAACCAGGGTATCCTAAGCAAAAGAGTTGGGCACGTCATTGATAACGGCCGCAACACCCTATTCTAGAGGCACCTATGGGTAAGTTAACAACCTCTACTACTTGAGGCAAGGCGAAACGTTCCCCATCATATGCAGGATGAGCTAGTCGTCGACTATTGGGACAACCAAAGAGCATGGAGATGGGAAAAATTCTCGGAATACCTCGCACGTGAAACTGTGCGACAGATAGCATCATATGATGGTTACCCGGATGGGATAGAGGATCGGCTTTACTGGAAGGGTGACCGGACAGGGAATTACAAAATAAAATCAGTGCTAAGTTTAATGAGAGGTGAAACAAGAGTGGACAGGATGGATTCCTAGTCATGGGTATGGCGGATCAATGTCCCTCAAAGATACAAAACATTTCTCTAGTTGGCTCTATGGGATAGATTGCTCACAAATGCCAATAGAGAAAGAAGAGGTCTCACTAACGACCCACTTTACCCCTTTGTGAAATGGAATATGAGATGACTGAGCATGCACTATGTTCATGCCTTGAGGCTGCGTTGGTCTAGCAATAGTGCCACGTCGGTCTAGCAGTTTTTATAGTTATGGTATCGGTATGCTGGATAATAGGATGGAATTCAAGGAATGGGCTAAGCATAACATTTTAAACAAGGACGACGGAGATGAATGAGCGATGAAGTTTGTGACCATCATGTGGTATATATGGAAATTGTGAAATGCAGGGTGTTTTAACAGCTCCACCACAATTCCTACTGACAAACCAAATTTCCTTGTGAGACACCTTGGCGACATCCGCAGTGCTTTGGAACTGGATGAGCTACGAGGTGGGGAGGGAAAGCTGAGACAATACGAAGTAAGCGTGAGTTGGGAGTGCCATCCAAAAGGATGGATAGCTCTGAATACAGATGGAGCCTCTTGGGGTAATCTAGGGCCGGCAGAAGGCGGCCGAGTACTAAGAGGATCACATGGAGAATGGCTCACTGGGTTTGCCCAAGGAGTGGGACACTGCACATCCATGAAGGCCAAGATCAACGCGGTACACAAAGGGCTCCAGTTGGCCAAGGATATGAATGTGCCCAAGTTGTGGGGTCCAACTAAACTCCCTAATAGTTGTGGGCATGCTCAAAGGTAGTATCAAATGGAGCCTGGAACATGCACCCTTATTAAGACAATGCATCAACATCATCTGTTCTCCAGGGTGGTAGGTTAAAATCACCCATTGCTACAGGGAGGCTAACTAAGTGGTAGATAAGTTAGCCAGTATGGGCGTAGAGTGTAAGTCAAGATGTAATATTTATAATCCCCCACCGCGTGAGGTTAGGGATCTCTTCTTTGCTGATAATGTACGGCCCGCTTGGCCTAAGATGACTCAAAGTTAATAAAACTTTATCTGGGCCTTGACCCCTCTTCAGCACCAAAAAAAAAATAATATTTGAATGTTGAATAATGGGGTTTTGAAGGGAATGAATTTTTAAGGATGCATTTGGGCGGGGTTTGATGCGTTGGAAGTGTTGATTTGAAAAACCTATTGTAATTATAATATAAATCCCCTACAACCAAAATATGGGTAGTATAAAATGGGAAAAAATTAAAAGGTGGTAATTCAATGTACTATCATGGCAATATTTTTATGGAAGGATTGCCCACAGTCACAAAATAATGGATTTACAATAATACCACTGATAAAGATATGATTTTGACAATTGCTATCAAGTATCTAATTGGACTTACACCCACATCAACTTCTACACTCTCCATACATTTAAAAACGAAAAGTAAAAACAATAAAAGATCATTTTTTTTTACAATGGTAAAGATGAAAACAATCTACGTTAGGCGCCTCTTCTTACAAGAATACGCCCAACTACATCCGCCGCCAGAATAGCACCAAGCGCAGGGGAAAAACCATCATCTGAAGAGCAATAATCCATGACTGTGTGCCCAAATTTGAAAAGCCAATCAACAGCCATATTTGCCTCTCGAAATATATGGTTAACTTGGACGTGAGTAACTTGTTGAATCCATGTGCGGACGTCTTCAAGGATTGTAGATATTTTCCAAGGTACACTTATTTTACCTTGTAATGCCTGGATCACTGTGTAGTTATCGCCTTCAATGCAGAGTCTGTTGAAGCCAGCCTGAGTGGCCACTTTGATTCCATCTCGCAGTGCCCTTGCTTCGACAACAAGAATTGACGGTTGTCCATAATTCGCTGCTCCTGTTTTGATAACTTTACCAGTCCAGTCTCGTAGGATGTAACTTCCTATTGCAGTTGAATTGATGAGAGATCCATCAAAATTGATTTTGATGAATCTTGGGGGTGGAGGGTGCTAACGAACAAGATGGAAGTTTTTAGATTGGGAGGAAAAAGGTCCCCTTTGAGAATGATCGTCCGACATGCAAGTTCGAATTCTCCATTCAGCATATGCCTTTTTAGGCCTGATTAGACATCTGACTGGATTGAAGATTTGTTTATCAAATGCTACTGCATTTCTCTCTTTCCAAATGCTCCAAACAAGGAATGAGAATTTTTGAAGCATCTTTGGGTTCCGGGAACTCCTTACTCTGTTTAGGGCATCACTCGTCTCCTGGCATCCTACAGGTGAATATTGAACCGGGAACCAGTGGTGGGTATCAGCTAGTTCCTAGATCTTTTTGGCTATCTGACATTGCTTAATAAGTGCTCAATTGATTCAATTTCATTCAGGTAGTTTGGACAAACTGGATCTAAGTTAATACCCCTTCTAAGCAGGATGCCTCGAACAGGGATTGCCTTGTGATATATTTGCCATAAGAAGATCTTTATTTTTGGCATGGTATCTATTTGCCATATCCATTTAAGAGGCCATTCCGAAAAATCATTTATATCCTTATCATGCGCTATCCAAGTTGCAGTTTTAGTACTGAATTTACCCAAGCTATCTAATCCCCAGCAGAAGGCGTCTGGTTTACTATGTATTGGGATAGCAATTCCTTGGATTTTAGAGACGATTGGGTGGTTGTCCAAAATAGAATTGAGCTTTGCAAAATTCCAGGACCTATCTTGTTGAATAAATTCGGACACTTTAGCTTGTGGGCTAGTGATGGTTTCTTTATCCAACTCCAGTATTTCGATAAGGTTTTTATTTTCTACCCACACCAAAAGGACATGCTCTCACCATTCCCGACTTTCCAAATAATACCTTGCTTGAGTAATGCTCTACAGTTGAGTAGATTCTTCCAGATTGGTGAGTCTGTAGTTTTCCTTTTGTAGGTTAAGAAGTCAGTAGTATATAAGTACTTTTCAGTCATGGCTTGAACCCATAAGCTGGATGTATTAGTAAGCATCTTCCAGGCTAGCTTACATTGGAACGCTTTATTAACGACTTCTGTTTTCCGTAGGCCTAGTCCACCTTTACTTTTTGGTAAATAAAGTTTATGCCATGCAATCAATGGAAGCCCTTCTTTTGTGTTCGTATGTTTCCAGAAGAATTCCCGACTGAGTTTATCCAATTGTTGACAGGTTGTCCTTGGCAGCTGGAAACATTGCATTGTATGTGCCGGTGTTGATTCTAGATGCGATTGAATTAATACTATTCTCCCTGCTTTGGACAAACAGTGTGCTTGCCAACCTTGAAGTTTCGAAGTAGCTTTATCAATGATCTCTTTAAATGTATATTTGGAAGGTCGGTCTTGGAAAAGAGGGCATCCAAGATATTTACCTAAATATGCTCTGTGAGGAATATTAAAAATGCTCGTAACTAATTGCTTCTGTTGGTTGGAGGCATTATGAGAGAACATAAGGAAAGACTTGTGGTAGTTAATTAATTGTCCTCAGACAGAGCAAAATTCATCCAAAAGCGTATTCAAGGTCATATAGTTTCCGGCGTTAGTTTTACAAAACAGTAGACAGTCGTCAGTCGTCAGCAAAGAACAGTCCTGGAATGATACTGGATCTAGGGCAAATTTTAATACCTATTCCTGATTTATTTTTAGCAGCCGCTTTTGTTAGCCATAGGCTCAGAACTTCGATACATATTATGAATATGTATGGAGAGAAAGGGTCTCCTTAACGAATGCCTCTGGTCGGTGTGAATAATCCATTAGGCTCGTTATTGACAATCCTAGAATAAGATACTGAGGAGATACACTCCTTGATCCATTTATTCCACGTGGGGTGGAAGCCTAATTCCTGGAAGCATTTCATAATGAAATCCCATTTCATTCTATCATAGGCTATTTCCATATCCAACCTAATGGCTACCCAAGCAGATTTAGTCTTTAGATTTTTGAATTTATGCAAAATCTCATGAGATATGAGAATATTGTCATGGATAGATCTACCGAGGATGAAAGCACTTTGTAGTGGCGAAACTAGTTTGTCTAGCAGTGGTCTTAACCGATTAACAAGAATCTTGGCAATGATCTTGTAAAAAGTAGAGCAAAGGCTGATGGGCCTAAATTGGTTCGTTTGAGTTGGATTTTCAATTTGGGAATGAGTGCTATAATGGTATGGTTCAGTTCTTTGAGGTTCTTACCATTTCTAAAGAACTCACTGACACAATTGAACAAGTCTTTTTTAATAATGTGCCAGTAATTTTTAAAGAAGCCTACACCGAACCCATCAGAGCTCGGTGCTTTATTAGACTCGATGCTGAACAGAGCATCCCTAACTTCCTCTAGGTTACAGAGTCTGACTAGTTCACTGTTTTCTTGATCGGTAACTAAACTAGGTAAGCCAAGGTCTGCTATGTAGCGTTGACTATCAAAACTTGATTTAAATCTTTTATTAAAATCAGCGGTAAATTTGTCTGCTATGGCCTTGTGCTCATCAATGCAAAGACCACACTCATCACGGAGCTTGATAGTGAGTTTCTTTTTCCTCGTATAGTTAGCTCTACGTTGGAAGAAGGTAGTATTCCTATCTAGACCTGGCAAAACTGACCCGAACCGACTAACCCGAACCCATATCCGACCCGACACCCGAAATATGCTCACCCGAAAGTGGACTCGAAACTCGAATTGACCCGACCCGAAATTTTTCACAAAGTTGCTTGTTTTGGCATGATGAGCGTATTTCACCAAAAATTGGTTTACCTGTAATCGACCCGACCTGAACCATACCCGACCCAAACCGAAACGACCTGAAATGTTACTTAACCCAAACATGACCAGACCCGTACCCGAACCGAATGACCCATTTGCCAGGTCTATTCCTATCTCCATTGACCGGCCATTCCTTTCTTCGCAGTTTGCCCCAATATTTTTGGTTAAAAAGAATCATTTTTTCTCTTTGCTTGAGGAGTCATAATAACCACGAGTTAAGTCAAAAGGTATCCGGATTTGCTATAAGTTTGTCCTCGACATATTCAATTTTTTTGTGTATTCTTGTTTAATTTCTCATGAAAGTTGCCGAAGCGGGTTTTCGACCAATCTTTAACTTCATGTTTAATAACTTTGAGCTTCTTCGCAAGATTAAACATATTTGTTCCTCGAAAATTTGATCCCCATGCTTTTGCTACAATAGTATCAACTTGGTGATACTTGCACTAGAAATTCTGAAAACGAAAGGGAAATGCTTTGTGCCTTTGAATTATGAGATCATAAGTTACAATGATAGGTCTGTGGTTTGAACATGTGAAGCGTCCATGTTCTTCTAAGGTGTTAGGATGCATGGTTAACCAATCTCTTCTGGCTATAGTTCTATCGAGTCTTTCGAATACTAGATGCATGTGTATTTTCTTTTTCCAGGTGAATATGCTACCTTTGACATGGATAGTTTTCACATCTATCTCTAAAATGAAGTTATTTAGTCTTTCAAATTTGCTAGTGGGGAGTTATTGCCCCCCTTTTTTTTCACCAGGACTGCCTAATTCATTAAAATCTCCCATTAAACACCAGGGTACATCAAACACCGAATTAGGACGGGTGAGATGTTCCCAGAACTGATCTTTTTCTCTAGATTTGGTTGGAGCATATATTCCTGATACAATTGAGTTCTGGGTAGACACTAAACTATCTATATAAATTCCAAACTTATATCTTATAAATCGAAAATATGGGTAGTCTAAAGTGTATCTTTTCGTGTAAAATTTTTGTAAACCGAAAACTATTGAGGTGAGCATATATTCACATCTGTGTATTACTTACTCATAATAAAACATTGTCCTCTTGAGCATAAAACCATAACAAGTCACTCACAATTGGGTTGGGGGGGTGGGGGGGGGGGGGGAAATACCACAAACCTAAACATCATGAATGACCGTTCTCCACGAGCCATATACAAGGCATGGACATCATATCCTTATCAGTTGTCATAGGGTATGACTTATTCTTTAGAGCGGATCAAGTGCATCAAAACATAGCGGTGTCATGTGCTGAATGGAGGTGGCTATTAATTGTCTACTGGAGTTAGGAAGATGGAGAGATCAAGAAGGTGATTGATTGGAATAAATCAGGGAGAAGGAAATTGATTTGAGGACCGCAAAATTTGGGGACTATTTGGGAGAGAACATCAGTTTTGCCTTTGCAAAGGGCATAATTTTGATATGACTTTGTTTCAAAAAATGGATTCTTTTGGATATCCATTGATTCGATTTAGTAAGAAAATTTGAAAAGATATGACTTTTTGAAATTTCAATCGAAGGCTTTAGGCAGAAACACATGAGAGAGCTAGATTTTAGTAGTATTTGATGTGGTGTAAGAATATGTTTGAAAAATACATAGCAATTATAATATAGATATCTCCTATGGTAATTAAACACACACACGTGTGTATATTAAAACAAAACCTTCTGAAGCTAACGTATGCCACATATCAAAGTTTTAGAGGTTTGAGATTTTTCTTATCTAACTCTAAACCTAACTGCAAGCCACACAAATTATTATTTTTAATTAAAACAATAACTAATAAAAAAATCTTCACTATTATAAATGAACAGTATTAGACATATTAGATACATATAATGATGAGAGTACGGATCCTATCTACTACCAATACACAATTATTAAAAAATAATAAAAGACTTCTTATTTCTATAAATAATAATAATAATAATAATAATAATAATAATAATAATTATTATTATTATTATTATTATTATTATTATTATTATTATTATTATTATTATTATTGTTGTTGTTGTTGTTGTTGTTGTTGTTGTTGTTGTTGTTGTTGTT
>JACYFF010002017.1:50189147-50220878 GCA_017589665.1 Selenicereus undatus | reverse complement strand
CTCTATATGACTTGGTTCTCATCTATCCTCGCTATGTATATTTATATATATATATATTTACACCATAAAATGCATTTTCTGTTTTATCCGATTAGATAATCTACTTATTCTTCAATCTCTATATGACTTGGTTCTCATCTATCCTCGCTAAGCAGATGAAGACCCAACAAAGAGATGAATACTAGAAACAAAAATGGCAACACTTGCTGAGGAAGTCTTTGCCCGTAGCATTCTCCAAGCAGAGGGAAAATTGAACGAGGGGGGCAGTTGAATTCTCAGTCCAACGGTGAAAGACAACTGGGGAAAGTGCACAAATCACAAATTGTACCGTTGGAGAAATTTCAGCACCTTTTGTAAGCTTTAAGGTCCATGGGTCCATCAACGTGACATTAACCCCTCACCCTACATCTAACTTAACATCCACCTTGCTTTACCTTTAAAAAATATGCCTTTTGCTTGATTTTGAAATTTATTGAGAGGGCTCAGCTGATACTGATACAAACGTGCAGCCAGTCAAGACTTTTGACTGCTGGCTCACTCTCTCTCCTTTCTTTGAAAATATACACTGGGTTTCCTCTGTTTGCGTCTCATCCTCTCATCCTCACTCTTCTTTTTCCATCCCGTTTCCCCAACAATCAAAGCTTTCTATTTGAAGCTTATCTTGTAAATTTCTTCTGGGATTTCTTGGGGTTCGGGGAAAAGAAAACCCAAAAAAAGAAAAGGGAAAATGAGTGCTACTAAGTTCATCAAATGTGTGACTGTTGGAGATGGAGCTGTTGGGAAGACCTGTATGCTCATTTGTTATACTGGCAACAAATTTCCTACTGTAAGTTCCTCTTTCTTGAAACCCCATTAACCAAAATGTGTTAAAGACGCTTACTTTCCAGCTGCTTTAGATGGGTTCTCTTCAATTGGGCCACTTTTCTTCTGATTTCTGGAAATGGGTTCTAGTTAAAGTCATCAATTAGTTTGCATTTTGCTCTGTTTCTAAACTTCCAGTTTCTTGACCCACTTGCTCAACATCTGCAAATGGGTGCTCTGTATACTCTATGTGATCCTCAGTTTTTTGCATGTTGAAGCTATATTCACCTGAAAAATGTTGGCTTGTTTTATTTGTACATTTTGGGCTTCTATTTGGCAGGACTATATACCCACTGTATTTGACAACTTCAGTGCTAATGTTTCTGTTGATGGGAGTATTGTCAACTTGGGACTTTGGGATACTGCTGGTATGCTCTATATCCCTTTTAGAGTAGAGTGGGCTTCTTTCTTTTGTTTTTTTGGCCATTTAGGGTTTGTATTGGCAAAATTTTTTTCACTTGACTTATGCTAATTTTTTATTTATTTAATTAAAATTTCAGGGCAGGAGGATTACAGCAGGTTGAGGCCACTAAGTTATAGAGGCGCAGACATATTTGTTTTGGCCTTTTCTTTGATCAGCAGGGCAAGCTATGAAAATGTCCTTAAGAAGGTACTTATTTCTGATTTAGTGTTGCTATTTGTCCTTTGGTAATATTTGGCTCATGGTGGTTGCTTATGTTCCCGTTGGCATCAGCAATCATTATTATGTCATCAATATCTTGATTAAAAGTTGGTGAGCTTTCCTTCTGAGTTTATAGCTGTGCCTTCTTTTGCTGTTTAATGCAAATTGGGAACTTGAAGTTTATGGACCTAAAATGATGGGATTAGATCTTGTGCATCAATTATCTGTAAATAACAATGTCCTTACACTCGGAAAATGAACAAAGACCAAACCGTTACCGGAAGTTCCACCCAGGAATAGGATGGGGTGGGGATAGGGTTAGATGCATGCAACCTTACCCTTGCAATTGACTTGTAGAGGGCTTCTCCCATCAGACCTAGATTTAGAAGGCATTGAACGTCTGTAAGTCTATAACTTCACAATAAAAAGCAAAAAGGGCCATGTATTGGGACATTTTGATCTTTGCCTATTTAATATTCGCTATATTTTGATGCAAATAGTTGTTATCTTCATTGTCGAGTCAATTCAGCTATGAATTTCTTACCTCTTATGTACTGTGTTGTGTTGAAATTTTCTAGTGGATGCCAGAATTGCGTAGATTTGCACCCAGTGTTCCAATTGTACTAGTCGGAACAAAATTAGGTATGTCAAATGGCCCCTGTGCAAACGATTGCACCAACAAGAGCTAAGTTGGACACTTTTTTTCCTCAATATGTTATTTAACATGCACATTAATGTCTTATTTGCTTCCTGTCTCTTCATTTTCAAGATCTTAGGGAAGAAAGGGGATATGCTGATCCTACAGGAACAAATATCATAACCCCGGCTCAAGTACGTGCTGCTATCTTTTTCATGACCTTAGGTCTCTATTTTGGGTACCATCCACATAAATGATCTCAAAGTTGTCGCATAATCATCCAGGGAGAAGAGTTGCGGAAGCAAATTGGTGCTGCAGCTTACATTGAATGCAGCTCTAAAACTCAACAGGTATATTACCTTACTCCAGCAGATTAACAGTGTTATGATGTTTTCTTTTGCTGCTATAAGTTTTGAAGCTTTCTTTGGGGTGACTATGAGAATAGACCTAATGCTAATCCCTTTCTTATGCTGCTTTTCCTAGAATGTCAAAGCTGTCTTTGATACTGCCATCAAAGTTGTTCTTCAACCTCCGAGGAGGAAGGAAGTCGCAAGGAAGAAAAAGTGCAGAAGGTCTGGTTGCTCATTTGTGTAAGTACCATATATGAAATGCTTTAACTTCCATTCTGCCCCTTTCCTCCCTTCGTCACCATCCCCCCCCCCCCCCCAAATTTTCGATTGGTGCAGTGCACACTGGTTTCATCATTGGGTTTTGTTGAGACCGACTTCTCATTGTACTCATGCAGACATATTTGTTGAAGTTATATTAGATTGCATATCATGATGCTTACACCAAATGTGATGGGAGTTTTTTTTTCTGAGAACGAAACTTGGAATATGATAGTGTCGAAGTAAGTCTTGAGGAAGATGGTCAACATTCAAGAAACAAGGCAACTGTAGATCAGGCATAGTTGGAAGTGGCACGTCCATTTTTGGTGGTTAAAGCATCACTTTTTAGGCAAATTTTTTGGGCATCAGATTATAGGGGACAAAAAGGAAAAATGCTTCATTTTAAATCCGCAGTCTGTGAAAATGGGAAACAACCCTCTCCCCAAGTTGAGTCTAGGGTTACACAGGCAGGATTCTTGGTTGGCGAGTCTGGTTTAGCTCGAGTTGGGGAATCTGAAATAAGATGGATTACGTTTGTTCTTTTTGTCTATGATATAACTTAGAACATTTTATAGTTTCTTGAGACATACAACAGAATATTACACACACTTTTCAGGACATCTGAAGATTTATGTGCTTATGAAATTTCTGTGTTGCTAAAAAAAATATAATATCATACAAGATGAAAAAGAACCAAGTCATTGATGATTTGTCAGCTCCGCTTAGAAGACTGCAGCATTCAGAGGTTCATCACATACAAGTTGTTGACTTAATATATGGTCGAAATTCTAAGATAATCATTTGCTTTTGCAATTACTCAACTGCAGGGGCATCATGTGTGGAGGTTGTGTCGCCTAGTCTAGTCAGAACTCTGGGTCCAAGTGGAGAAGGCTTAACTCGCCTTCTTTAACAAGCATCGCCATTTCATTGAAGCTTTCAATGAAACTTTTGGAGCTTCAATTCCTCTAAAGTCTAAACTAGCTGGTGTGTGCTGCGATCTGTAGCTTTTTGTGGTGGATGTATGTAATGTTTTCTGCCAAACTACTACTGTAAGCTAACTAGGAAGGAGAAGTAGGAGGGAATTGTGCATTCTCTCATGCCTTTTGCAACGCCTTCAACTTATGTTCAGTTTCGGGTGTGCAAGGATACCTGTTTTCATGTCTTGATCATATAGTTATCTATCTAGAGGAATCGATCAATTCCTTCTTTTAGCTTCTGAAACTCCTCTCAATTGCCCTTGTATTTGATGTCCATGTTCACTTTGTTTGCTCGGAAATTTGCAGTCCCACTCTCAATTCTGCTAGCAGATTCACGAAATAAGAGATAGACCCAGTCACTTCAAAATCTTCATATGCTTGGACATTTCTGTTTTGAAGTTTAGGAAGCATTCATTAACAGTTGTTGCTGTTGGTGTTATTGAAGCATTCAGTCATCTATGTTATTCCGTCCTGTACACCAGAAATATGGATGTGATCCAAATCTCAATTTTAATCTATAACTTAGATTCCATCTAAGCAGGATGTAAGGATTAAATGTAAAGACGTGGTTTCAAGTTGCAATCCTAATGTGTTAACAAGTAATTACATGCCAATTTTGAAGAGCTATACTTTCAGTTTCTCTGAAAATCGTGACACTCTGTCTTTTCATATTGCATCTGTTAAATCTGCCAACATAAAACCTGACAACCTGTAGTGTATGAAACCTGCGAGGTACAGAACCAACATAAAAGTCTGCAGACTCTGCAAATCAATGTGGGGTTCTTGTCTTGATGGCGACTTGGAAGCTCAACCCCAACACATCCCCCCCACCCCCCCAAAAAAAACAAGAAGAAAAAAGAAAAAAGAAAAAAGAAAAGAAAAGGAAGAAGAAATGTTATAGTATTTCTATATTTATGTGCTTTAGGGCCTGTTCTTTTTATGGGTAAATTGGGGTGGATAAAAGGGTAAATTAGGTTGAGGTTGGTTGAGGTGGGTTGAAGTTGGTTTTTTTTTAGGTGGATTGAAGTGGGTTAAAGTGGGTTGAAATGGGTTGAAGTTGGTATATTTTTTTTATGGTGAGTTGAAGTTTGTTAAAATAATGAGAATATAATTATGAATGGGTGGATTGAAGTTGATTGAAGTGGGTTAAGGTAGGTTGAACTAGGTTGAAGTGGGTTGAGATTGATATTTTTTTTTCCAGGTGTGTTGAAGTGGGTTGAAGTGAGTTGAGGTTAGTAAATCCAAAAGGACCTACGAAAAAAACAAGGCCTTTAATTGTGAGTTGCCGTATAGGCAAACCTTTTTCCATTTAGGGTTTTTCGAGGCATCGTTAAATTTGAAGGTATTCAAGCCGAACTTGTGCTAAAATTAAGTTATTTAATTAAAAGCCAACTCTAAATCCCTAATGAGAAATAGTTATGATACATGAAAAAATTTTAGTTGGTTTATCTTTTTTATCTCTTTTTTTTTTTTTTGAGATAAGAACTCACTAGTAGCTTAAAGGATAGAAAGGAGTGACGAATAATGTACAAGATGGTGAGCATTGCTAAGCTCTATTTCCATATGAGTTTTGGACATTGTAAAGGGAGTAAGTCATACTGAAATACGTTTTAGTGATTGGACAACTTAATAATCGTATTGCTTGCTTCCTATAAACTGTTAGAATTCGAACCCTAATAGTGTATCTTTCATGCAAAAAGACTTGTTAGGGTCTATCAATGAAGTTTTAGTCTAATGGTTAAGACTGAGGTCCTTGGTACATTAGACTCATATTTGATTTTCCCCGCCCTTATTATATTGTAATTGCATAAAACTGCCATGTGTGGCTCCTATAAATAATAATAAAAAAAAAGACTTAGTAGGATATGAACAGGCTCAATATATCTCCAAAAAAAATGAAAAACAAAACCACCGACTCACAAACATTTCAGCCCCCATTAATTGAAGTTAGTAGAAAAACCCTGAATGGGGACGCGGTGGTGTTCTAAAACTTGAGCACATGTAGGCCATTTTTAATTACTGCAAGTCTAGATTAGGGGTGGCAATTTCACCCGAATTCGATGGATATTCATTCCACCCAACTCGAAAAAGCGATGAAAATCCGAAATATATGGATGATGATTTAACGGATTGGATTGGATTCGGGTGATGTTCCATCCAACCTATCACCCGATGCATCATCCGCTCAATCATCCACTTGTTAATCTCATATTTGTAATTAGTTTACTTTTTATTTTTGTTCTTTAAATTTTATTCATTTTTTGGACAATTATATTGTTAATTCTATAATTTTCGTCAAAATTAATATGATGAATATGATATTTATTTGTTTTTTGTATCTATAATGTCTTTTTTAAAACTTTTCAAAAGACAAAGCTTACCTTTTTATATAAATTTACTAACATATTACATATATACTTTCATCACGCATTTACAACCCGATCTATCCATTTTCACCCACAAATGATGGATGGATAGATTTGATTAGATTTTTGAATATGGAGTGAATTGGATGAAGCGAATTAAAGCAGGTGATAAATGTAGATGATAGTTCAATTCACCGACCTGAATCCACTTTAATGCCACCCCCGTTCTCCACAATGACTACAAACTTAGCAGGAGCAACGATTGCATCTATGCATATATGCACGAATCCAGTTCTTATACCGTCCACCCGGTTGTACAATTGCATTTGTACAACCGCGCCCACCCATTGTCTAGTTGACGCGCCACAATGCATAAAGTGAAGAAATCGCTGCCTAAAAAGAAAAAACAAACAAACAAAAGTTTATAACTGCAACTTCAAATCACCACGACCTAAGAACTTCCTCTCACTTTCTCTCTCCCAAAACCTACTCAACTTCGTACTTAAATTGGCAAAATTCTGCTACCTTTGCTCACCGATTCTAGCAAGAAATCTTTAAAAAATCACAACTGAAGCTTGAAGCAAACAAATTCGACGTAATTTTAGCATATACGAAATTTTTTTACATGATATAAACAAAACGATGAATTCATTTGGCATTCTAGGTTTTAACAAAATCGCACACTCATAATCGCGTTTGTCAAATGTTTGCAGATGGACGCTCAACATTAATCAGCATTGAAGAAGAGATCTGCTAGTGATGCATCAAACACTGCTCAAAAGAGGCATGTTGAGAACCTTAAACCTTCTTAAACCTAATATTAGTGAGCAAACATACATAACCAGTGAGCAGTATATGCTTGTTCCTGATTTTGTTTGCAAATTTACAAGAAACACGTTTTCCTTGATGTTGACTAATACATCAAAGACACTTTTACCTCAACTCTTCTGATTTTGTTTTATAGTGAGTTGTACCTTATATTGTGGTGAGCCATATCTTCATTTTAGTGAGCTGTGAATTATTTGCTTGTTCCTGACAACATATGAATGTTATAGTGAGTCGTGTCTTATAGTGTAGTGAGCTGAGGCTTGTATGTAGTGAGCCATAACAAAAACCCGGTGAGTTGTAAATTATGTGCTAGTGGCTGTCAACATATGCATGCTCTAGTGAGTTGTGCCCTATATTTTAGTGAGCTATGACTTGAATATAGTGAGCCATGACAAAACTGTAGTGAGCACTGAATAATATGCTAGTTCCTATCGAGACATCCTATAGTGACTTCTGTCTTATAATATAATGAGTTGTACTTTACATCCTACTGTGCCATACCTTAAATTTAGAGAGTGGAACCATACATTAAAGTGTGCAATCTAGAACTCCAATCTCTTTTCATATACTGTTTCACATGTAGAGTGAGTTGTATCTTATATTATAGTGACCCATGATATATTGGTACGGAGGTGTACCTTTTATTCTAGTGTGTTATCACATTTCATGTAATATTAACAATATATTTAATACTACTTGATAGATCAAAGATAGAATGGTCAAACACAAGCCCTCAAGACATCATTATGAAGGTTGTTGGAGACATCTCATCTGAGCAAATGAACATTAGATAATTACCACTTGAAATATATGAAAAAACACACACAAAATAGTCTATTGCACTAATATCATCTTTTCCTTTTTTATTGAAGCCCAAATGATCCAAATAAAACAAATGAAACAAGTCAAGGAATGCAAGGTCATATTACTCACAATTCAAGCCAAGGTATGTCTACATTATGTAAGCTTATATGTAATCATCTAAATGCCATATGAAGTGAGCAGGGGAAATTGTATTCAAAGCACCTCTACATTATATTCTATGTTAATACCTGTCAAATATTGACTCCTGACATATGGGTTGGTGAGCCAATACAAATGTCTAGTTAGCTAACCTGTAAATGTAGTGAGTAGACAACTATATTTAGTGAGCTGACCTACAATTATAGTGAGCAAACACCTATGTTTACTGAGCTGACCTATAATTGTAGTGAGCAGACAACTACGTTTAGTGAGCTCACATATAATTCTGGTGAGCAGACAACTATGTTTAGTGAGCTGACCTATAATTCTGGTGAGCGGACAACTTATTTTAGTGAGCTGACCTATAATTTTGATGAGCATACAATTTATTTTAGTGAGCTGAATTGTATATATTGAGACCCGCATTACATTAAACATTACACATTTATTTAGTTATTAATCTTGTTCACTTATACAAAATACCAAGTATAGCTACAGAAGAGGCAACCAAGGAAGCTCAACCAAAGCATCAGGAAACCCTATCCACAACAAGGGAGACAACCTTTGCGGGAAAAACCAGCTCAATGAGCACTACTGCAACTAAAAGAAGGCTAAAACAAGAAGCTATGAAGAATAGAAATATTTGCAACACTCCACCTCAGAAGATGAATAACCCCAAGCTCCCATAGCAGGGGAGAAACAAAAAGTGGTGCTAGAAAAACCACAAAGTGTGCATGCTATGGAACAATCACATCCTACTCAACAGGGATAGGGAGGACAAGAACAATAAAAAATAGCAAACCCACCTCAACCACGCACTCCAACATCAGGGCAAAGACTAAAGTTAGTGCTGCAAAAAAGGAAAAAGGAGCCAAAGAAGACTGATGCACATCAGAATATGGGCCAAATAGAACAAAAAAAGGGAGAGACAACAATGCAGAGCAGAAACTCCCCCAATGTTCCCAAAAACACTGCCCAAAAAAGCTTTGAAAAAACAATTACCGACATTCATCAACAACCTTTAGAGGAAACAAATGACACTGTGGAGGACACCACTTACAAAATGCCTCCCCCTGGACATGATGATAAATCTAAGTCTGATGATGAAGTCTTGGTGAAAAGAATGAAGAAAATAAAACAAGCAACAAAGCCTAGGCCAAAGAAACTGCAAGTGAGGTCAAAAAAGTGTGTTAAGGCACAACTTGAGAAGAAGAAGAAGGATGTCCAAAAGAGTCCTAAACCTCCTGTAAAGACTGGAAAACTCTCAGTTATCAAGCATAAAAAGAAGGAGGATGCCCAAAAAAGTGCTACTGTCCCTGTTGAAGGCCCCAAATCTATGCAATCTGCGCCAAAACCTACAGAGGTAGACACAAAACGCAAAAAGATCTTTCAAATAAGAATATCACCATCAGGTTTTGTTGGCATGATTCATAATTTCAATGAGGCACAAAGAAAAGCAATATGAGATATGGGGCTTGGAGGATTCCTCCACTTACAAGTCATTGAACTGCCAGGGGATTTATGCAAATGGCTAGTAGACAGATTTGACCCATACTCAGTCACTTTGTACATATCACCAGACAAAAGGATTGAGATTACACCAATGGATGTGCATCTCACATTGGCACTCCCTATTGGTGGAAGGAAGGTTGAGGAGTTTTATAGCAAAAAACCAAAAGATGAGAAATACAATGAAGTCCTTGAAGCATGGAGAAAGGACTGGAGCTGGAAGATGGGACCCCCAAGCTGAGCCAAATGCCACAATACATACTCAGCCAGACTGATGCAGGGAAAGTTTCAAGAGAAACTTTGTGCTGTACATGGTATCATGCTTCTTCAATGGTTCAAAGAATGTACATTACGCGCCCTATTTTGCCAAGAATGTTGCTCATGTTAAAGATATAGCAACAATTGATTGGTGTCAGTACACCATTGACAGATTATGTGAATCTATCAAAAAGAGGGTTTCAAACTTCGATGGCCCTATTCTCTTCTTGATGGTAAGTTCTTTAAACTCTATCACAATATCATGTTTTCAGTTAGCACAATGTCAAATTTAGTGAGCTAAACATATATAATTAGTGAGCTAAACATATATCATGCTAAGCATGTCATTTACTTTAGTGAGAGGAACATATATTATAGTGAGCAGAAGATGCATTTTAGTGAGCACACCAAAACTTCTGGTAAGCTTTACATATATCATGGTGAGCATGGCATGAACCTTAGTGAGCGCATCATACATTGTAGTGAGCAGAAAGTGTATTTTAGTGAGCACACCAAAACTTTTGGTGAGCTATGGAAAACTTCATCATGTGTGAAAATTGTCTATTACATTGTTCTACAATGACCATTTTAGTGAGCACGTATCACGTACCCTACATACATATAGGAATCATTGTTACACAATCTTACTTAATGTTAGTGAGCTACAATATATTTTGGTGAGCAAACGAAAATGTTTAGTGATCAGAGCACTATTTTTAGAGAGCAAACAATATAACCAAGTGAGTGAAACAAGCCTTTTAGTGAGCAACAGTTCAGCTTTGCTTAGCTATAAGTTAGTTGTTCATATATTACAATTGTTTGTTACATTGATCTCTATTCACAAATTTACTGAGCCTAATAAGAATTATTCTTAGACAACATTACTTAATGTTAGTAAGCTAGTATACATTTTTGGTGAGCATGTGATATATTTTAGTGAGCATGGATTCATTTTGGTGAGCTATACAGACTGATTACAAAGAACATTTCTCTTCCAGATGCTATATCTTGACAGGGTTCTCCTGACAAGAAGGACTGTTCAGAGGCAATTCCCAACAATCAAGGGCTGGACAACAAAAAGGCTAAGGGAAAGAGTTAGAGAAGAGAAAAAGACCAATCAACTTGCTGCAAAAGAAGGGCAAAAAGGCTTTGGAAAGGGAAGAGTGGAGCCTCCAATACAAATAACAAAGGAAGAGCATGTTGAACAACCTCTACAAAAGGAACCTCAGCCACAAAAAGAAGAACATCAAAAGATCTTCTCAAAAAATGATGAACCATCAGAGTTAGAGGTAACATTTATTTCTTTATTTCATTTATATCAATCAAGCAGAATGAAATAATTTAAACAAATATCTATCTAACATCTTACAATACTTGAATGTTGTCCATATCGTAGAAAGATATGGAAGAAGTGGCTGAAGTAACAAAGGCTTTGGCAAGTGCATTCAAGAGGTACAGGACATTCATGGACTACTTGTCAAAAAGGTACCAAAACAATGAAGCACTCAAGAAGATAACAGATAAGGCCATAAGCATGTTCACTTCCTACTGTGAGGCTCAAATCTCAAAACCCCCACCAATGACACAAAGAGAAAAAAGGGATGAAAGTGTTGAGATACCATCATTCAGTCAAGATGATGAATGGTGGAATAGAGCTAGTGTAATTGAGGCCATAATTGAGTTAGAGAATGCTTTTGTAAGGCAACAACATACCAGCAGCACCAACAACAAAGCTTCTGAATCAAGGCATAGGGGCAATGACATACCAAGTTTTAAGCTAATTGATGATAGCCAAAGCCCAACTACTGCAACACCAACAGCACCAGCATCACTTCACACACCACCTTCTTCCCCTCCCCCTCGGGCAAAAGTAGATCAAGCCCCACCACCCTCCTCCCCTGCAGAGACACATCAGACACTACCAGCTTCCCCTCCTCAACAGACACATCAGACACCACCACCTTCCCCTCCTCTATAAACACATCAGACACCACCACATTCCCCTCCTCCAAAGGCACATCAGATAGCACCACCCTCCCACCCACAAAAACACCTATCACAAACCCGTGAGACACAACCACCACATAAACCATCTCGAACACCACTACCACCACCAATTCCAGAAACACAAACAGAGGGTGAAGAAAGGCAGAAAATAACTGAAGGAGAGCAAAAATCTCATGACAGAGAAGATGGAAAGAGCAAAAAAGAAAAAAAGGCTAGTAAGGATTTTCATTGACCATGCTATTACTTTAAGTGAGCATAACCTATAACTTGGTGAACAGAACACAAATGTTAGTGAGTAGAAGTTATATTTTAGTGAGCATACCCTATATATTGGTGAGCAGAACACATATGTTCGTGAGCATAACCTATAACTTGGTGAGCAGAATACATATGTTAGTGAGCAGAAGTTATATTTTAGTGAGGATAACTTATAGCTTGGTGAGCAGAACATATATGTTAGTGAGCAGAAGTTATATTTTAGTGAGCATAAAGTATAACTTGGTAAGCAGAACACATGTGGTAGTAAGCAGAAGTTATATTTTAGTGACCATAACCTATAACTTGGTGAGCATGACACATATGTTAGTGAGTAGGACATATGTGTGACTATAAAGAACATATATGTTAGTAAGCAGAACAAGTATTTCAGTGAGCGTAACAACTACTTTAGTGAGCACTTACACATGTTATGTATGCAGGAGAAGACCACAGTAAGAAGCCAAGGCATCAACAGAGGAGAGAGAAAGACCTAATGACTAAGCCCCTTTGCTATCCTTTTGTGCAGAGAATAACCAAGATTATAAGGGATTTGTCAGCCCAGGAAAAAATCATAGTTGAATATGTATTCCATCCATCACAGGACCTTCAAAGTAAGCACAAAACTCTCACACATAACACACTTACAAACACTTAAAATAAAATGAATATAAACTTACATTTTTTTTTTACTTTTCTTACTAAACCAGTGAATAAATGTTTGATAACGACACACATGTTGCATATCGTTATCTCATGTCAACCATGCATCCACGAGAATACATTAATGCCCAAGTGATCAATGTTTGGGTTGTTATCCTCAACAACTTGGAGAGAAAGAGAAGTTAAGGATCTCCAAGAAGATTTTTTGCATCAGTTGATGTAATGGTAAGTATATACTCATTTTACATTTACACAAATACACATAATCAAACACCTAATTATACTGCTACAAAAATGCAGTCAACCTTGGACCCCTCGATAAATCCAGTAAAATCAAGGGAGGGAATGTACATTGATTTTAAAACAGTTCTTCAAAGAGAATTCCAAAGATATGACAAATGGATCTCAGGAAAACTAAGCAATTTCTTATGTGCTCCTGGGAGCACGTACTCTCGTTGTTCACACACACACACACACACACACACACACACACACACACACATATATATATATATATATTTCATGCGTGTATTTGTCATATTTATTTTCTTAATATATATTTGATGATGTGGCTTGTTGGAGCATATGCTCCCAGGAGTATGATAGACGTATTGGGAAAACTATTGCATCTGGTAAGCAATAATCTAATACATTTTAATTATATATTAAAACATCACATTATATAATATTAATCATTCTCCAATTTCAAGGTTTTCTTCCTGGTATTTCACAAGAAGCACTTCTTTGTTTTCTGCTTTGATTTGAAGCAGGAAAGGCTTGATATCATCGACAACATGCACATAACTGCTCCATACAAAACAACATATGGGAGAAACCCATCTGTTAGTGGTATGTTCAAATGCTCACTGAATCATTTACTTTACACTACATCAACACAAACATCTGGTGATATTACAAATTTGATGAGCTAACACATATTATTGTTGAGCTAACACATAATATTGGTGAGCTATCTCACGTATTTGGTGAGCTAATAAGTATGTGTAGTAAGCTAACACATAATACTGGTGAGCTAAAACACATATTTGGTGAGCTCATATGTATATGTAGTGAGCTAATACACATATTTGGTGAGCCAACACATATTCTTAGTGAGCAAAGAGAGCCAACACATATTCTTAGTGAGCAAAGACACATATTTGGTGAGCTATTACCCAATTCCAGTAAGCTGAACAAAGTTATTTATTGTACACAGACAAGATCTTTTGGCAGATTTCTTCAAGAGAGCGTTAGCCACCCCAAACATGAAATTGTGAAGAACATGAAACCAGTGCGAATGAGAATGCAATGGAGGACAACAGATAATGTCAAAGACTATGGAATTTTTTGCATGAGGCACATGGAGTCTTATTTTGGAGAAGTAGATAAATAGGATTGTGATTTCAAGAAAAATGAAGTACGTTTACCAAAAATATGTTCTCTGCAAAAATATGTTCAAAATAAATACAACACCTATTAATGGTTCTTTTTTTTGTGTTTTGTTTGCAGGACAAAAATCTGCTTGATATAATGCGAGCATGGTACTGCTATGAAATCATCAACAATGAAGACAACATATATAAAAATAGGGTGAAGAGGCTCGCAAAAGCATTCCATGATAAACAACAAGCAGAACTGAATGCAAACTCAACCCATCCTCAAGTGCCAACAGCGTGACTAATTAGCCTTACTTTAAGTTAGACTAACTTTAGAAACTTATGTTTACAGGCTAAATTTTAGTTAGACTAATTTTAAGTTAGACTATTAATATGCTTACCTTTAATCATGGTGAAGTACTAGTAAACAGAATTCACTATTAGATATTTTTTTATCAATTACTATGTCAAACTCCAATGAGCAAGAACACAAATGCAGTGACCTCATAGCGCAATCCAGTGAGCTATATGTTTTACTATGCTCAATTCCATAAATGAATGAAGAATCAAACTGCAATGATATTTTTTTTATAATGTTAAGTCAAATATTAAAGTGTTCAACATGTCATTGTCATATATAATGTGAAGTCATCACACTTATTACAGTAGTTTTATAGAAAATAGTGAGCTAAAAGATGAAACTAGTGAGCTATGAATCTTTAGCAGTGAGCAACATATTATGCGTGTCAAAAGTATTCACCATATTATAACCTTCAAAATTATTCAGAATCATTTACTTAAACTTCAAATAAAAAAAACAATTCTCAAATACAAAAACATTAAAACATCATAATAAAAAAGAATACACATTCGAGCTCTATTACTCAGGATACAAGCGTACATTTAAAATATTCATTCAAGTCATACTATTGAATGACCCAGATGGGGAAAAAAATCGTTAATGGTACAAGCCAATGCCCTCTATCACAATAGCAAACTTTCATGGTTGATTCCCACATAACCTGTACCAAAAAATAGCAAACCATATACATAACTTTAATGAACCAAATGTGTAACACCCCGAGTGCGGCTTAAAATGATCGAAGTGACTACTTATATCATCAAAGGTGCACCTTTCTTTTCTAGACGCCCACTCATGAGAACTCCACAGTTAAGCGTGCTTGTTAGGGAGCAATCTTGAGATGGGTGACCTCTTGGGAAGTTTCCCATTCAGCGTGTGAGCGAGGACGAAGCACGCCGGAAAGACTTGTGGTGATTTGTGGGGCCAATCGACGATCCTTGAAACTGTTATTGGTAAGACCCGCGACCGAGAGGGGTTGGGGCATTACAGATAGTATTAGAGCCGACCCACGACCGTGAGCTGCGCTAGTGGATGGAGAGCCCATGGGCAGTCACCTAGCGGGGCAAAGATATTGGGTGTGGAGCGCCAGTCAAGAGGACTCGTAAGTCAGTCGGTTATTGAGGCACAACGAGGACGTTGTGCGCTTCAAGTGGGGGTGATTATAACACCCCGAGTGTGGCTTAAAATGATCGAAGTGACTACTTATATTATCAAAGGTGCACCTTTTTTTTCGAGAAGCCCACTCTTAAGAACTCCATAGTTAAGCGTGTTTGCTAATGTAGAGAGCAGAAACATTATATTACTGAGCCAACAAATATTTTAAGTGAGCAGACACGCTATAGTAGTGAGCGTATTACCCTTGAATGCTAGTAGTTTTAGAAACAGGATTCAACTGATTGCTAGGAATCGTATCCGCATTTGTTGGCCTCAACCTTTCATAAAAAATTAAGCTAAAAACCCTATATATTTCATTAAAGTGTACCGCTGGATTAGATGCAACTAGTGCATTAGATGAACTTGCACCAACAACCTAAACCACCACAGCAAAAACGTATTTGTAGTGAGCATATATGTGTACTTAGTGAGCCGACGTATAAATATAGTGAGTGCAACGTGTAAGAATAACAGTGTGAGGACTTAAAAGGTAGTGAGCCAATACAAAAATCTAGTGAGCGGAGCCCATATATTACTGAGCGTATCAAAACATTTAGTGAGCTAAAAACACATATTAATTCTACTGGTATTAGCAACAAACTCAGAAAACTCCAAAACGATATTACTATAAGAAATATAGCTTATTCAATCAGATTATCCAATAGAATTTTACCTGATGTTGAGACACATCTCCTCCATTTCTTGAAGAAAACCTTACCTTCCTTGATCTAACAATGTTTGCTATTTTCTCCAACGTACTCTTCCTCCTTACATTCCTTTTACCTTTCTTCCTTGAACTTTTAGGGTTACCAATGATTTTGTTGTCACCACTAGACTGTTGATCATTTTCAGTGTCAGAAACATAAACAGAACCCATGACAACACCAACCTCACCCTTCAGCTTGGCAAAGGCTTCTTCACATAGTTTTCTTGCTTGACTATTTGATTCACTTGCAAGAAGCAAAGCCTCAAACTACTTATGCATCTGAACTCTCCACATGGAACTGGGAACTCCAGATGCATTACTACTTACAACTTCTTCTACAACCCGTGGGGGTCTTGCTAGCCTAGTCCATCATTTAAAAATATATTGATCAGGGATTTTAAGCACACAATGAACATTGAAAATATGCAAGCAGTGGCGGCAAAGAATACCACTCACTGTACTTTTTACAATCACAAACAATATTATGGTCTGGTAGATTAAACATAACCACATACCCAAACTTCTTCGAAAAATGATTCTCAGACACAACATATGTATGCTCTGTACCATAGGGGGTTTCACTTAAGCTAAGAAGATCTTAACAACACCCTTCTCCTTTAATGTATTCATTCTTAAACACTTTGTACAAGTTGTTCGTATAGATCTTTGAACCATGCTGCAAAGTGCTAACATGTGGCAAGTACATCCCAGGAAATCCATCCTTATTTTTCACATTCTCATCCTTCTCCTTAATCCTCTACTCAGTAACAACGTCACATAATATATTTGTAAAAATCAAATGAACCACAAATGGCATTGACTCTCTTTGACAAAGAAGCATTTGTCAACTCACTTCTTTATGATGATAAAATGCCACCGGAGAAAACATCCTTGCAATAGGTGGGACACCATTTTTCTTTCAACCGAAACAATCTAACCAACCAAGCATTTTCAGCACAATTATACTCTTCAACCAGCCTAGCACACAAAATCAGTTACCAAAAAATAATAAATTAGTGAGCAGAAAAATGTAACCATGGTGAGCAGAAGGTATAGTCTAGTGAGCAAACACATATACTCTGGGTGAGCAGACACTAAAAAATAGTGAGCAGAAATCAATAACTTGGTGAGCACATTAAAAAACAGCAAATAGAGATAGGGCTTACCTCTGCTAACAAAAGTTAAACTCTGCTTCTGTATTACATTTCATCTAAACATGGTCAAACTTTTCAACAAATCCACCCAATACTCTAAGATGACCAAGATTCTTTTTTGAATTCTCCAAGATGTGCCAAGTACACAACCTATGCTTTGCCAAGAGGAACACCCTTTCAATAGCATTTGCCATAGAAAATGTTTGGTCCGTCATTATAGTTTTCGATTGCACATTACCCATAGCTTCCAAAAATGTTTTAAATAACCACACAAAACTCTCAATCTTCTCATTTATCAAAAACCTACATTCCACCATAACATTCCTCGCATGATGATTCATACAAACAAAAGGTGCACATATCATCTCATAACAGTTGGTCCTATATGTTGTGTCAAATACAAGGAGATCACCAAACAGCAAGTAATCACATTTCATTTGTGTATCTCTCCAAAATAAGCACATCAAACAATCGTCCTCGTCCAATTTAAACCTATAAAAAAAATCTTGTTCATCACCACGCCTAACTTCTAAAACACACATCAAATGATTGGCATCGCGCCCATCGAAAGTCCTCTTGACTTTATTTGCAATACTATTGTACGCATCCCTCTTACTAAAACTATGTAATGGTGAACCCCCGACCTCATTTCTTAGAAGCCGATACGCATACGAAACTTTCATACCGTTTCTCCTCATCTTTTGGAAAAACTCAACATGAGCTTTCTCGACTTTTTTATGTGACCTCAACTTATGCACCTTATTTTCCAAAAGCAATTCATGATTATGAATCATTTCATGCTTCTTACAAACCTATTCCCCATTTGGTTCAATGTAAAATATAGCCCTAACTTTACAATTACATCTCCAGCTCCATTTTGTAAATGTCTTGTCTTTTTTTCCCGGACTCCTTTTAACAATTTAGTTGCTGCAACAAAACTCCCTTAAACGAACATCTTGTGAACACTCTCTCCTTCGCAACTTGTCACACCTAATGGAAAACCCCTTACGGAAAGCATACTCGTTGTATACCTCAAATGCATCATCTAGAGAACTGACCCTTTTACCAATCAGCTCTGATTCTTCATATACCTTCACTTCGGCAACACACTCTTCACCATCTACACATTTCTCATTATCAATCACAACATAGTTAGATACACCACCAACACCATTACCATCATCAGAAGCCACGCCTTTGCCCTTTGAACCACCATTAGGATTTCACAAAATCCTAACATAATCATCAACATCAACTGCCTCAGCAACACAACTATCTAATGTAGATGTGTAAAACAAAGTATCATCTGCACACAAAAAAAAAAAACGTTATTTTTGTCGTAAGTTATAATGTAAAATTGGTAAGCACAAGCTTCATTCCAGGGAGCCAAAGACTTGTCTTAGTGAGCAGAGAATGCTATGTAGTGTAGTCGAAGGCAACAGATTCTGTTCCATGATTGACACAAGATTGAATATAGTAATTGCATTTGGTGAGCACAGAAACTAATAAATGATTCATGCATACAATCTAAATCTCAGTGAGCTAACGTTATTTAATTAGTGAGCCAACGACTATATTCAGTGAGCACAGAACTCATATGGGTGAGTTGTTTCTCGTATGTAGATGACAACAATAAAAATATCGTCTAAAAAATCAACCATAACATTTATGGTAACCTATAGTGCAAAATCGGTGAGCAAAGAGTTCAATACTAGTGAGCCAAACGTTTCGTTTAGTGAACAAAAAACTACTCTGTAGTCGAAGGCAACATATTCTTTTTAGTGAGCTAAATATATACAATTAGTGAGTCAACGACTATGTTGAGTGAGCACACAACTCATAATGGTGAGCAATCGTTTCTCATATGTCAAAAACCAAAATTCACATAATATTCAACAATTAAACCAAAAAACTATTGTACACTTGTATCTTAATCGGAATTAACACAAAATACAACTAAAAACACAAATCAAACATTCTACCAAAATGCAAAACAACAAATTACAAAATCACCAACTCAAGAATAATTGCATTATAATGTTAGGTCACAACACCACAACAATGAATGCAAACCAGTTCAAACAACTCGAAATTAACTATTCAAAAACTGACGCATATAACTTCAAACTACGAACACAAAAACAGAAATCCATAAAAACGATATCAAACTTGACGTTGAATTCGCGTTTGATGACAATTCAACATCAATAGCAACGTTAAGATCGAACTCAACCATTTAGTAATTGTAGAATACTAAGGCAATTGTAGCAGCGACCACAGATCAGTGCGAGAAGGAGGGAGAATGAAAACGACAAGTTCAAAAAAACTGAGAACTGTGAATTTTTTTTAAGAGGTAGTTGTTGCCTGAACCGCTTGGTGGTGGGACCGGGTGGACAAATGAAATGTCCACCCAGTTGTACGTAATAAAATGCGGCACAAATCCAACTCTTCACTTATTGGCTTCACATGCTAAGTTGTTTACCTGAAGTTGTAATTGGTCATACTCGCATTGAAAATGTCAACAAAAAATAAATAAATAAAATGATATATGTGTAGTGATGTTGTCAGGTTTTGAAATTAAGACTATCTGATTAGTGCTAACTGGTAGTTCATTGTCAGATGGTAGTTGAATGCTTTCTTTGCTACTTTTGTAAATCAATAGTGAGTTTTGTAATGTTGAGTTTGAACTGATTAATCACTTAACCATCTTGTTTAAATAATTTCTCGATTTCAAATTGAGAAACAATTCTAACTTAGATTTCTGGTATTTAATGCCCAAGTCAACAAACAAAACAAACTAATTCCTTTTAGAAATCAATAGATAGAAATTCAAAATTAGTTAACTAACCAATTTCTCAAGTTTCTTTTAGCAATCAACAGTATAAGAATTCAAAATTAATTAACTAACCAACTTCTTAGGCTACTTTTAAAAATCAAAAGTATAACAATGTAAAATTAATTAACTAACAAATTTCCCTCACCAAGCAACAACCAACTAGACTAATCCCAAGTCCCCCACTAACCAAGAACCTAATTCATTAATTCATGAGAGTAAATACACTAATTATTTGATACGAATTTGACTAAAATCAATATATTAAACGTAATGATTGACAACAAAAACATAATTATAAAATACAATTAGCAATTTAACTGAAATTTGAGGATAAAATGAAATGGCCAAAAAATAAAAATTGGCTTTAGCTAATGGGGAAAAAATTAAATAGCCAAAAAATTAAAGGAAAAAAAGGACACTTGTAAGTTTGAGCATTCAACCACGCGGCACGAGAAAGAAGTTAAGGTCTAGGCACTGACACCAATCAGTCGCAGAGCACCACAAGATTCTCTGGCTATTAAAGCGTACATATTTTTTTTTTTGTGTTCTTTCTAGTTTTTCTAATACATAATTTTTCTTCTCCAAAAACCCATGGTGTCAAGCGACTAATCTTGTGCAAATTATTATGTACACCCGGGAGTTTATGCTCCCGAGCCATGTCAGTAACATATGTAATTGTTACATTAGCATATGATTTTTTTTTTCTGAAAATTATTTGATACCAACCGGTTTTTTAATACCAACTGTTTTTTTTTAAAAAAAACTGGCGGTTATTGGTTTAGTGGGGCGGTTACTTTTGGTAAATTTTTTTCTTTTTTTTTGGTGCAGTACTTTTGATGTAATTTGCTCATAAGAGTTTTTGGGTTTGTTTATCACCTAATTTAGATTTGTTCATTAGAGCTGACAAGTTTGTTTTACCACATTGTGAGAATTTAATTTGTTTATTATGTTAATCATAGTTGTTCTAGTAAAATATGACTTAGTACACATAAGTCATGCACATTCGCCCAATATAAAACTTGATTAATAAAGAGTATTCATTCGATGAATGAACGAGTTTTATAACATTTCTATTTCCATCAGATAATTTGAAAAAATTTATATGGTTGGCAAATACATGCTCTATTGCAGGGTCACCTATGCACTTGAGCCAAAAAATATTAACCAAAAAAATATCATTCTAAACCAAAATCTCCTCATATCATTTGGTTCACAAAATAGTGTACTAGTACATGATAGAGCCAAAAAAAAAAATTAAAAAAATCCAGATTGTCATAATCCTCGTGCTGTTGCCAGTGTTTACAAGGCATCTCGGCTATTGTTCATAGTCTTTGTTGCTGTACTGAATATTTCATTGCTTCAGTTGTAAACCACCAATGTTAGGAGACTTCACTGGGGCATCCTTTAATGTTCTGGAAAAGAGAAAGTTAAGGTTCAGTGAACAAGTTTAATATACACAATGAATAAACTACATACTGTCAGTGAACAATCTTAGTCTTAACAAATTATCACCACATATTGAATTAAAATCAATTAGCCATGGATAGTGAACAATCTCAATATTATACAATGAACAATTTTAGTATTATACCTAGTACACAAAATTTATTATACAATGAACAACTAGCCATGGATAGTGAACAACCTCAATATTATACAATGAACAATTAGTATTATACATAGTAAACAAAATTTATTATACACTGAACAATTAGCCATGGATACTGAACAACCTCAATATTATATAATGAACAATTTTAGTATTATACCTCGTAAACAAATTTTATTATACAATGAACAATTAGGCATGGGTAGTAAACAACCTCCATATTATACAATGAACAATTTTAGTATTATACCTAGTAAACAAAATTTATTATACAATGAACAATTAGCCATGGAGAGTGAACAACCTTAATATTATTTAATGAACAATTTTTATTTTATACATAGTAAACAAATTTTATTATATAATGAACAATTAGCCATGGATAGTGAATAACCTCAATATTATACAATGAATAATTTTAGTATTATACCTTGTAAACAAAATTTATTATACAATGAACAATAGCCATGGATAGTGAACAACCTCAATATTATACAATGAATAATTTTAGTATTATACCTAGTAAACAAAATTTATTATACAGTGAATAATTAGCCATGGATAGTGAACCACCTTAATATTATATAATGAACAATTTTAATATTATACCTAGTGAACAAATTTTACTATACAATGAACAATTAGCCATGGATAGTGAACAACCTCAATATTATACAATGAACAATTTTAGTATTATACCTAGCACACAAATTTTAGCCATGGATAGTGATATGCCGAAGTCTGAGGCTTTTGTTACATTAATATGTATGTCCGACTTACCATCGCTAATCAATGCAAACTATAATTGAAAACCTTGACAAACCAAATTTAACCAAAAGAAAATATCCTAACGAATGAAACAGATGCACAACCACATTTTCCAACTAAAATTAAACACAAACCCGGATGACAGAAAACCATAGAGCACAATTAACAATCAAATGAGATTTGCCCAACTTCATATTTGCCCAACTTCTATCAAATCAACCAAACAAAAACTCAAACAAAGTAAAAACAAACCATAACTCATCAATTTCAATCAAATTTCTCCATTGAAATTACCTCGACAAACCCTTCAGCAGTTCCAGTATGTGTTCCAAAGAAAATGGTGACCTTAGTCTTCCCAACAGCAAGATCAAGCTCATCATCCTTAGGCTGGACTTTCAACGACTTAGGAGCAATAACGACCATGGAATTCGTACTCCACAGGTGGATCGTTTCCATAGGATCTACACGAGCCCCACGATTACCGCCAACGAGGTCATCAAGACCACCATAGAAGACAAAGAGAAAGTGAATTGCTCCCGAATTGCTCCATTATTGTTTTCAACTATTGTTTGCAATTAAGATGTAGAAAGAGAAGAAGAGAACGTGAGGAAAGAAGCAAAGGAGAGAGAAGGTGAGGGGGGAGTAGGGTGGGAGGAGAGAGAGAGAACGTGAGGGGGGGGGGGGGGAAGAGAGAATGGGTGGAGGGAGAAAGATCGTCAAAGGGGGTGGGAGGAGAGTATATGTAACTGTTTTTATTTTTGTTAATTTTTTAATTATATAAATGACTTGGATATATTGCGCTGATGTGGCAATGAGAGTATATACTCTCATTTGTATAATATATGTAAGAAAGACAAGTGATTAATATGATTGAAGCAGTATTTTTTTCAAGGTTTTTTCTAGATTATTTTTATGAAGGATATAAAGTAAGTTTCTATGAGAGACCTTATTCCACACTATTGTGAAATTTAATGATATATCATACTCAGCTAGCCATTCTGTTGCGTGGTTTTATTACCTAAAAATATGAGTAATAACAACATTATTACAAAGTTGTAGATAAGTGGTAATGTTGATATATTAGAACTTGAATCTCCCATGGTACTTGAATGTGACCTTGCACAACTTGGATGAGTATTTTGTAGTCCCCATCAATATAGACATTAGTGAATCCTGCCTTTAACATTGTTTTGATACTATTTCTCATTGTTGTTGTTTTAGTTACCAAAATGACTGGCGCTCCTAAATTGAATGTTATTGCCTGAATAAATTTTCCTTCCCAGTTGTGAATTATAAATTATGAATTTTCCTTCGCCCATGTATCTGTGTTAGTTTTGAACATAGCAATTTTGTAAAAGCTTTTGTTTTTTGCTTAAAAATTAAAATTAGCCTAGTTAGGTTTTTACATTTATTTGTATAGAAGTATAAGTAACTAATATGAATATTTGGGTTGAAAATAAAGAGCGCAGATAAATACATTCTCAAATTAGCATAGTTTACAAAATAAATTGTTTCTTCACCAACAAAAAGTTGTTCGGATTTGAACACTTTATTTTGTTTTTTACTTTTCTGATCCAAATATGATGTGTTTTTAATTAAAAAAAAAAGGAGAGATTTATATTAACCTAGAGCTGCTATAAACATACATGTTATTCGATATTCGATTTAGAAATCTTGGACATCATCAAGTCATAACGTATTATCAAAGGAGGCATGTTGTGAATGAGCTAATTTATGGGTAACTTTATTCCCACACTTCTTGACATATAACCAAGAACAATAAATGAATGATTCGATAAAAGAAAAGATATCTCGAATTAGGGAATGTAAAAAATTATCTTAAGTTCCTTAACTTTTAGCTTTTGAATCAATTGAAGACAATCTCCTTGGATGACTAGCCAGCTCATTAAACTCAACTTCCTTGATGCACTTGAGAGCAAAGAGGCATGCTCTGGCCTTTTCGACCTCCACATTCACAAAACCAACTCCCTACCAATTAGCTCTAGCAAGTAGAATGTCCCCTCATAGTTTTAAAGGGAAAAATCCCAATCCCAATAGGACTCCCTACCATCCCCCTTGAAGGTTGACCTTTAAGAGCCCTTACAATAGGCGACCACTACTATGGATGAACAACTAAGGCATTGCAAAAAGTATCCTCAGAATAAGAATGATTTCAACATCAGAGTGTGAGAAGAGCTCTCTAATAGAAGAATCTTGCGACAAGCGAATCAAACCTAATAAAGAGCATTACTCATCAAATTTTTGTCAACACAGTTAGGCTTTGGTGTAATAACTCTAAACATTAGAAGGTGAAGAATCCATTGATCATTTCACATATATATCCATAGATTTGGCATCCATGAATAGCCTCAAACCCTTGATAATAAGCTCCCAAAACTCCTAATAATACAACAAAGAAATCTTGGGCGTGCCTCGAGTTCAACATCAAGAATGTTTAGGTTCTGACAATATCTTGCTTTCAGAAGTCTAGGAACAAGATAAGAGCAAGGATTCAAAGTGAGGTTTTGGTTGCGATATGAAAAAACCGCTCTAATGTGGAAATTGTGTTCTATATTGTGGCCAAAACTCAGTTCGGTCAACTCAAAAACATTTCCAATGCGATCATTTTGTCACGGATTGACCACATTTTCAATCCATGGATAAGAGTCCTCCTTCATCAGCCTCCAACATTTTTCTACTAATCATGAATCATTAAAAGCCTTCATCTCCCTGAAACCCAATCCCCTATCTTGTTTCCATTGACATAGTTTTGAACTACTAAAGGTCCTGTTCTTTTCGTGAGTCAATTGTAAAATACCAACCTCAACCTATTTCAACCTACTTCAACCCACTTCAACCTACTTCCACTATTTTATCCAAGTTCAATTCATCACATAAAAAATTCAATCCACTTCAACCTACTTCAACCTATTTCAACCTTTTACCTATTCTAATTTACCTACAAAAAGAACAGGCCTTAAGTCAATGAATTTTCCGTTCCTCCTGCCTGTAACCTCACCAAAATTAATGGATCGAGGCTTGAACGGAATTGCTAAGCTCCAAGATAGAATTTAAACATGCTCGTTGTAAAGCTTCGACCACGATCTTGATCATCACTTTGCTTCCTTTCGGAGAAATGAACTCTCCTATTCAATCAAACAAGCTGAATTTGGTGCATTCAATAATAATGAAAAAAAAGCTATCCTCTTCAATTTTCCAACCACAGTTGCATCAAAACATGTTGGTAGAGTTCATTTTTTTTAGCTTTGTTATATGATTTAGGCCATTATTAAATTCAAAATATCAATAGTTTTTAATTTAAGAAGTTTGAAATTTTGTCAACAAGAAATGCTGCTTGGATCTTCCAGGATCTTTATTTCCTTTATATATATATATAATCAAAATGTTTCATACAATCCAATACATATTCTTTTAGAAACTTGACATACTAAACTTAGATATATCTATAAACATCTGCAAAATTACTGCATTCTACTTAATAAACTAGTTTGAACCCATATTGTGTATAGAGCATTTTAGTGAAATTTTTTTTGAAATATAAATATTTTTTGTGTGGAAGATTTATTTTTTTATTCTAGTAATGTACTTGTTTGAATTTAAGATTCATTGTAGATGTTGTATTGCATTCATTTGATGACTTTATTATCAAAAGAAGCCATATATGTAGTACAATTGTAATTCAAACAGAAGGACCAAAAAAAAAAGTAACAGCACTCTTTGAAAACATTTATAGATTTTGTTGCTACATTGGCTCAATTTCTTTTCTTTACATATTTATTTACAGAAAGAAATTTGCATTTTTTTTATTAGGGCTTCAATTTTTATAATTTTGAGTACGATTAAAACTATTAATTATTTTATTATAGCTTCCGTGACAGTATCTAAACTTTTAAATTTAAATTAGTGTATTTTTCTTTACAAACTCTCTATTTCCCATCATCTTGTTTCTTAGAATTGTACAATAGTTTCACGTTGAGTTCAATTTTTTTTTCCAAGGTAAAAAGGGGGAAAAAGAAACTGAACATGAGCCAAGCGTGAGCCCAATGTCACGGGGTCATTACTCTCTCCCCGAAAGGCCAATTTGATGGAAGTGTGCAATGCCACCGCTTATAAGCCCAGGACCATCCCATCACTTTTCCGATGTTGGACTCTTGTTCATGACATTCTCCCCCACCCAATCTTGTGACGCCCCCGTCACAAATAGGGGCCCCTACCTACCCCGCCCGTCAGAGCGCTTGGTGAGATATTGGAGTCGAGTTTGGGTTGGTTCTGATACCACTTGTCACGGGGCCATTACCCTTTCTCCAAAAGACCAATTTGATGGAGTGTGCAGCGCCACCGCTTATAAATCTAGGACTCTCCCACAACTTTTTCAATGTAGGAATCTTGTCAGTGACACCAAGTAGAGCTTGAAATTTTTTAGCACGGCAAGCTCTAAGCATGCTTGCGCTAAGGCTCAACGATGCTCATTTACTCTCCACTCCCTTGTCATGATGTTATAGGCATTGAAAATTTTAAGTTAATGTTATTTAATACAATTTTTAATTGATTTGAGAATAGAGATTTGAACTTTGATTCTAGTACTAGTATAGATACAACGACAACAACAACAACAACTCCCAGTGTGGGTCCCGCTTTCGCGGGGTCTGGGAGATCCAGATGTAGACAACCTTACCTCTACCAGCATTTCTACCCGTAGAGAGGCTGATTCCAAGAGACTCACAAAAATCAGATTTTGAGAAAACATTTTAAGGAGAAAGGTTGAGAGAAAACATTTTAAGGGGGCAAGCTAAGGGTGATTACCAGGGAAAGAGTTAAGAAATATGAAAAATACGGAAAAAAAAACAAGCGACAGTAACTAAGTGACCATAAGTGCAACAAAGCAAAGGGAGATACTGTACCTTAACAACCAGAAGAAGGCAAACAGTGTCTCTTCCCAGACGCAAGAACTACCTGCAAGTAAACAATACATATGAAGAAACTGTAGTCAGACTCAAACTACTGCAGCCACGAGGCCAACTACGAGGCTAACTCTCTGCGCTCTAAAATCTTAATCCTATCCCGCCATAGTCTCCTATCCTAAGCCAAGTCCTCGATAACCCCACAACTTTCAAGTCCTCTCTAATAACCTCGTCCAAACTCTTCTTTGGTAGTCCCCTCGCTCTTTTACCACTTGGGACATTAATCCTCTCACATCTCCTCACTGGAGCGTCCGCACTCCTTCTTGTCACATGACCAAACCATCTGAGTCTTATTTCTCTCAGCTTATCTTCAATGGGGGGCACTTTGACCAAGTCTCTGATCACTCCATTACAAATTCTATCTATTCTTGTGTAACCACACATCCATCTAATCATTCTCATCTCTCCTACCATTAGCCTTTGAACCTGAGTCTTCTTTGTAGGCCAACACTACGATCAATATAACAAGGCGGGTCTAACTACCATACGATAAACTTTGCCTTTTAAACGTACGGGCATTCTCTTATTGCATAGCACACCTGAAGCATACTTCCAGTTTTGCCAACCCACTTTTATGTAATGGCTAATATCTTCGTCCATGTCCCCTTCTTGATGAATGATGGACCCTAGATATTTGAACTTCTCGACCTTTGGTATCTGCATCCCCTTAATGGTGACTACTCCCTCGCATCCTCCCTCCCACTAAAACAGCAATGAAGGTATTCAGTCTTCGATCTACTAATTCTAAAGCCGCTAGACTCTAGAGTATGTCTCCGCCGCTCCAATTTTCCATTAACTCCCTCCCTGGTCACATCAACAAGAACAATGTCATCTGCGAATAACATACACTAGGGTAACTCATCTTGAATCCCTTTTGTAAGTTCATCTAAGGATCGCGTGAAAAGGAAAGGGCTCAAAGCAGAACCCTGATGCAGGCCCATCCCAATGCAGAAGTCGTTGGTAACCTCTCCCAGCGTCCTAGCGTTCATCCTACCTCCCTCATACATATCCTTAATAAGTCAAGTATACGCCGGCGACACTCCTTTCTTTTCCAAGCATCTCCATTACACCTCACGCGAGATTCTGTCATAAGCTTTTTCCAGGTCAATGAACACCATATGAAGATCTACCTTTCTATCTCTGTACATTCCCATGAGCCTTCTCTGTTATCGCGATATCCTTTCACAACCTTTTCTCAATCACCCTCTCCCACAACTTCATGGTGTGACTCAGCAGCTTAATACCCCTATAATTATTACAATCCTGAATATCATCTTTGTTCTTGTACAGTGGGATAACTGTACTAAACCTCCATTCTCTTGGCATCTTAGCAGTCCTACAAATAACATTGAAAAGTTCTATTATCCACTTCAAACCCTCTTCACCCAAACCCTTCCACACTTCCACCGGAATCTAGTCAGGTCCCTCTACCCTCCCATTTGCCATCTTCCTTAGGCACTCTTTAATCTCATCCTTGCTGATAGGTTCACAAAAACGAGGGTCAAGTTGACTCTCAGTACTCTCGCTACTCCTACTTTGATAATCTTCCATCTTTTCACCATTAAGGAGTTTAGAGAAGTACATCTGCCATCTTGTTAGGCAATAATTTGTCGCATTTTACATGCCTTTTTCACCTAATCTTAGCTCGTACAATAACGTAATCCTTAGAGTTTTTCTTGATTTATTAAGTATTCTTTGAGATTTTTACTTGTTTTGTTTATTCTTGCAGGTAATAAGCTGAACCAAGCAAATCCCGCAAAAAGGGGCGAAAAAGGATCGAAATAAGCGAAAAGTTGGAAAAACGGGAGCCAGCCGGCAGAGCCGGCCAGCCACGTGGCACGGTCGTGCCTCTTCCCATTCTGCCGTGCGCTGTTCGTTCCCATCTCGCGTTCTATTTAAGGCCTTCTTCGGTGGGTCGCTCGGGGGTCGCTTGGTGCTTCTCTCTGGCGATTTTTAGGCTAGGTTTTAGGTCAGTTTATTAAATAAAACCTCAATAGGAGGATTAGTTTAGGATTGAAGATTGTAATCTTGGATTCAACCTTTGGATTTCAAGTTCCTTCTATCAATTCAAGACTATGTTTTCTTCCCCTTTCTCTATTTATTTCATTATTGTTCTTATTTATGTTTTGTTGGTTTAATTCTTGTATTTGTTTAGTTTAGTTTATATGTTTAGTTTTCCTTGTTGATTTATGTTATTTAGTCGTTTAGATTCATTTTATTTCATTCGCTTTGTTTTCTTGTTCAAGTTTATGTTCTTGTTTGTTAGTTTAGGTTTTGATGTGTTTGTGATGTTTAGTTGGTAGATTGTTTCGGCTTGGATTGTGATTAGCCTCTTGATGGCTAATTAGTCTTGTATTTGATCTAACCATACCCAATCTATGCTTAGAACTTAGAGTTTTCCTTCACACCCGCCAAGTGTTTGATGAAATGCTTGAAAGAGCTTTCATCCATATTTTTGGGCGATTGACTTATGCTGAAAGGTAAGGTCAATTTGCTGGTGTGGGATGTGGAATAGCCAAGTTTGGGACATGAAAATAGTATCCAATTCGAGCTAGGTCCGGGGTTGCTAATTTTGTGGTCTAATTGGGCTAACCCCATGAAAATAGATGGTTAGGCTAATTAGACTAGCTCATGACCCTTGAGAGAGGGCTTGGGTGGCCTTCGTTGGTGCAACTGACCATCTCTTGTTCATGGTGTAGTTTGGGTAGGTTAAGACTGGTCTCAATTAGTTGGCTCGTCCATTGGTCAAATCACAACTTCAAGTCACTTTTTCTATGTTTGTTAGCGTAGTTTAATTTACCCTCTTTTCCTTTGATTTTGCCTAGCTCCAGACGCTTTAGTTAGCCCTGGTAGTTGGAAACATAACTCTCTGCGGACTACACCCCAAGTACTCAACGATACACCTTGCACTTGGGGTTTATAAATATTAAAACTGTTTTTTTTCCCTAACAAGTTTTTGGCGCCGTTGCCGGGGAACTTGGTTGTTTCAACATCGAAAGTGATTTTAAACACTTTACATTATGCTTTTTCTTTTTCTTTTTCACTTTTCCTTTTCCTTCTTGTTCTTTTAGCTTTACTTGAACTTGCTTACGCTTGGTGTAGTTTTTGGCTTTGTATGCACAGGCACAGTCAGAGAGGGCGACCACTCATTCCCTTGGACACTGAGATCGAAGCCAATGCGCGAAGGCAAAGCGGTGCAAGAAAAAGGCAATTGCAACAAGACAAAACTATGGCTGAGAGAAATCCTAGGGTGCTGCGGGACTATGTCCTACCGCAGGCCACCGACCTCACCTCGTCCATTATCAATTCGGCCGTCGAAGCGAACAACTTCGAGCTGCGGCCCGCCCTTGTATCCTTCGTGGAGAAGGATCAATTCAGTCGGCGTCCCACGGAGAACCCTCACATCCACCTTCGCAACTTCCTGGCGAACTGTGATACAATTAAGCTCAACAGGGTCTCCGCTGACGCCATCAGACTTCGGCTCTTTCCATTCTCGCTGACGGACCGAGCCAGAGACTGGCTCCTTAATGAAGTGCCTAATTCCTTCACCACCTGGGAGGCCTTATCGACTGCATTTCTGAGCAAGTACTTTCCCCCGGGCAAGACCGCTAGGTTGAGAGCGGAAATCGCCTCATTCTCTCGACGAGGCGATGAGTCGCTTTATGAGGCGTGGGAAAGATTCAAGGATCTTCAACGCCAGTGCCCCCACCATGGAGTACCCGACTGGCTTCTAATCCAAACATTCTATAATGGATTAGACTAGTCCCTAAAGATGTCAGTTGACACCGCATGTAATAGCCCGACCCTAAAGCATATTTATTTATTTAATTAAGCCATGTTATTCATTTTTCACATTTATTTATCTCATTCTCATTGAATCATCACAGTTGGGAAAATTTATGTCGGGCCCCAATTTGCAATTCGAGTTTCATTTGCCGAAAATAATTTTTCGGAGAAATTGATATTAGGCCTCGATAATTATGATTTAAATGATTAAATTATTTTTCATGACATCATATCTAACGGGGCCCTTACTGTGCAATTCGGAGATTTCTTCTCGTCAAATTTTGGAAATTGAGTCAGGCCTTGATATTTAAGAATTTAATGTTGAAAATCCTTTTTCATGGCGTCACAACCATTTATTTCAAATTTGGTTAAAAAAAAAACAAAAAAAAAAATTTTCGAAACGCGCTCGGTTTCCATTTTTCGCTAAACCCGAGCCCGTTTAAA
>JACYFF010002017.1:50111268-50189137 GCA_017589665.1 Selenicereus undatus | reverse complement strand
TTCATTGGTTAACACTTGATGTGAGTGTATATGTTTGAGGTTATGCTCAGCTATGTTATTTATAACACTCATGTTTCAAGCCTTGTCCTTTTGGACGGCGGTAATGCCCCTATCATTGGGTTGTCTAGATTATAATTAAGGGATATATTAAGGAAAATACAAGCAGTGAAACATGTTTAATTTGGGGCGTTACACCGCAGTTGGCGGTGCGCTTATGGGGAAGTTGATAGAGGCTGCGAAGGCCTTGTTGGAGGAGATGGCCTCTAATAACTACCATTGGTCCAGCGAGAGAGCAGTCCCTAAGAGGACAATTGGGATCTATGGGATCAATGTTGTGGATATGCTGGCTAGCAAGGTGGATGTTTTAGCGTAGCGTTTTGACAGACTTGGAACTCCCTCTCCAGGGAGTTTAGGGGGTGGCCCCTCGGGTGCAATGTTTGAAGTTGGGGCCCTTTGTGAGATTTGTGGCATTCAAGGCCACGTTGCTGATGAGTGTCAGTCCACTTTCCCAGGCGTTGAGCATGCCAATGCAATGCAAAACTATGGCCAACGCCCATAAAGCAACCCCTTCTCAAACGCATACAACCCCGGTTGGAGAAATCACCCCAATTTCTCCTACCGCAACAACAATCCCATGTCACCCAATACTTCCCAAGCACAACCCCGCGGCTTCCAGTGCAAGGCACTCTACGCCCCACCTACCCAACAACAACCTCCCCAACAACCCAAGTCCAATCTAGAGAGCCTCATGGAGCGCTTTATAGTAACTCAGACGAAAACCAACGAGGCACTCAGTGAGTCAGTTAAACAGTTGACCTCCGAGTTTGACTCTATGGCTACTCACCACAAGATTATGGACAATCAAATCGCTCAAATCGCACAGCAAGTGAGCCATTTATCTAGACCCCAAGGACATCTGCCAGGTCAACCTAAGACCAATCCCAAGGGTCAGATGAATTCCATTACACTGCAGAGCGGCAAGGAGTTAGAGAGTCCCACAATGCCTATGAGGGAGGAGAGGAAGAAAGCGGATGATGAGGATGATGTCGCCAGGGCGGCACCTAGTGAGGCCACGAGTGAGAAGGCTCAGAATGAGAAGCCCAAGGAGGATACAACAGAGAGTGCCCCCTCTCATGTGAAGCCTTACAAGCCTCCTGTCCCCTATCCTCAAAGGCTAATAAAGGCTAAGAAGGAGCACAAGTATGACAAGTTTCTTGAAATGTTAAAGAAATTTCACATCAATATTCCCTTTTTGGATGCCATTACCGACATTCCCTCTTATGCCAAATTCTTAAAGGATTTGCTCTCCAATAAAGGGAAGTTACTCGAGAACGCCACGGTGTCTCTCACTGAGGAGTGCAGTGCGATCATTCAAAACAAACTCCCTCCTAAACTCTCGGATCCAGGCAGCTTTTCCATTCCCTGTTCTGTCGGGGGTTTGACCATCAGCAGAGCGTTATGCGACCTTGGGGCTAGTGTGAGCCTTATGCCATACTCCATTTGTAAGAAACTACAAGTGGGGGATTTAAAACCCACTACCATCTCCCTGCAGCTCGCTAATCGATCCGTCAAGTACCCTCTTGGTGTTCTTGAGGATGTTCCACTACGAGTAGGAAAGTTCTTCATCCCATGTGACTTCGTGGTTATGAAGATGGAGGAAGACTCCCACATCCCTATCATTCTGGGCCGACCTTTCCTAGCCACTGCGGGAGCTATGATAGATGTGAAGAACGGCAAGTTTTCCCTTCAAGTAGGGAATGAGAAGGTGGAATTTAACTTGCCACAAGCTATGGCTTCTCCCACTTCAGGCGACTCATGTTGTAGAGTCGATATACTAGAGAAAGCCCTCAACGAGGAGGGGAAGGCCAGATTTTCTGTAGAGGATCCATTGGAGGCCGCTTTGACCGGTTGCCATGTCATTACCTCCGGTTCAGGTGAGAAGAAGGAGTACTCCAGACTCCTCAATGAGTCTCCTGCCTACTTGCCTAGGCAGTCCCATAGAGACATCTTTGGTGTGGAGGAGCCTACCCCCAAGAAGGAAGAGGAATGCCCACCAACGGTAGAATTAAAACCTCTACCTTCCCATCTTAGGTACGCGTTTCTGGAATCCTCCCATCGATTTCCATTATCGTTAATGCTAACTTGGATGGCCCCCAGTTGGAACAATTGCTGGATGTACTTCGTAAGCATAGGGGTGCCATCGGGTATAGTATCCATGATATTCGGGGACTTAGTCCTACATTCTGCATGCACCGCATTTTTCTTAATGACAGTCATCGCCCCTCTCGACATCCTCAACGTCGTCTAAATCCAAACATGCAAGAGGTTGTTAAGAAGGAGATTCTTAAGCTACTTGATGCTGGGATCATGTACCCTATCTCGGATAGTGAGTTGGTAAGTCCAGTCCAGGTAGTCCCCAAAAAGGGAGGCATGACTGTCATAAAGAATGAGCTTGATGAACTTATTTCTACCAGGACTGTCACCGGATGGTGAATGTGCATTGATTACCGCTAATTAAATCAAGCCACCCGGAAAGATCATTTTCCCCTCCCTTTCATTGACCAAATGTTGGAACGAATGGCAAGGCATTCCTTCTTCTGCTATCTGGATGGTTATTCAGGTTTCTTTCAGATTCCTATCCATCCTGATGACCTGGAGAAGACGACTTTCACGTGCCTGTATGGCACCTTCGCTTATCGAAGGACGCCATTTAGATTGTGCAATGCCCCTGCCACTTTCCAACGCTGCATGACCGCCATATTCTCTGATCTTATTGAAAATATCATGGAAGTGTTTATGGATGACTTCTCCGTTTATGGAGGTACCTTCACAATTTGCTTAGAAAACTTAACCAAGGTACTCCATAGATGTGAAGAAGTCAATCTGGTGTTGAATTGGAAAAAATGTCATTTTATGCTACAGAAGAGAGTAGTACTTGGTCATGTCATTTCTGCTAGGGGCATCGAGGTGAACAGAGCGAAAGTTGAGGTAATTGAGCAATTGCCCCCTCCTACTTCGGTAAAAGGGGTAAGGAGTTTCCTTGGTCATGCGGGGTTCTATCGCCAAACCCCTCACTCAGGTGCTCACCAAGGATGCCCTGTTTATCTTTACTAATGCGTGCCATGAGGCTTTTTGCAGGATCAAACAGGCACTAATTTTTGCCCCCATCATACAACCGCCAGATTGGGATCTCCCATTTGAGATCATGTGCGATGTTAGCGACCATGCGATAGGGGCAGTTCTGGGGCAAAGGAAAGATAAGAAGCCAGTGGTAATCTACTATGCTTGTAGAACACTGGATAGGACCCAGCAAAACTACACCACAATTGAGAAGGAGTTGCTTGCGGTCGTGTACGCAATAAAGAAATTCAGGCCTTACCTACTATGCTCCAAGGTCATTGTGTACACTGATCATTCCACATTCAAGCACCTCCTTGAGAAAAAGGATGCTAAGCCTCGCCTCATCCGATGGATTCTGCTACTCCAGGAGTTTGACCTGGAAATCAAAGACAAAGCGGGGGCTGAGAATGTCGTGGCCGATCACCTTTCCAGGCTCATTATTGAGAGCCACGACCTCCCCATTGATGATGCTTTTCCTGACGAGCATTTTATGGGCGTCACCTCAGCACAAGCCCTATGGTTCGCCGACTATGCGAACTACAGAACTGTCGGGATCCTCCCCCATGATTTATCCTTCCACCAGAAAAAGAAATTCCTCTACGATATCAAGACATATTTTTAGGAGAAGCCCTTTCTCTATAAGTTGTGTAAGGATGGGATTACCAGGCGATGCCTTCCTGAGGGGGAAATTCTGAGTGTGATCTCCCATTGTCACGACTCTCCTTGTGGAGGACATGCTAGCACCTCCAAGACAGCTGCTAAGGTGCTCCAAGCGGGGTTCTTTGGGCCCTCACTCTTCAAGGACGTCCATGCATATGTCCGTGCTTGTGATCACTGTCAATGGGTGGGGAATCTGTTCAGGAAAAATGAGATGCCCCTTAACTTCATCCTTGAAGTTGAAATCTTCGATGTTTGGGGCATCGACTTTATGGGACCTTTCCCGTCTTCGAGGGGAAATAAGTATATTCTAGTCGTTGTAGACTATGTCTCCAAGTAGGTGGAGGCCGTGGCTAGCCCTACCAATGACTCCAGAGTCGTGGCTAAGCTCTTTAAGAAGATTATATTCCCTCGTTTTGGCATCCTGAGGGTGCTAATAAGTGACAATGGATCGCACTTCACAGAGAAGAAGCTGGAAACACTTTTGAAGAAATATGGAGTGCACCACAAATACGAACTTGGCTACCACCCCCAAACTAGTGGCCAAGTCGAGATCTCCAACCGGGAAATCAAGTCCATTTTAGAGAAAATGGTTGCAAGATCACGTAAGGATTGGGCGGACAAACTCGATAACGCCCTTTGGGCCTACCGCACGGCTTTCAAAACTCCTATTGGCACCACTCCCTTTCGGCTCATCTATGGTAAGTTTTGTCATCTCCCCGTGGAGCTAGAACACAAGGCTTACTGGGCCATCAAGCACTTCAACTTCGATTTGAAGTCCGCGGGGGAGAAGAGGATGTTGCAGTTAAACGAGCTCGAGGAGATCCGATTGGATGCTTATGACAGTTCCCGGCTCTACAAGGAGCGAACTAAGCGGTGGCACGACAAGTTTATCGACCGCCGCGAGTTTTGGGAAGGTGACTTGGTTCTCCTTTTCAATTCCCGCTTGAAGCACTTCCCGGGAAAACTTCGTTCTAGATGGTCGAACCCCTTCAAAGTGTTGACAGTGTACCCATATGGGGTTGTTGAGATCGGCACTGAGACTACTGACTCGTTCAAGGTGAACGGGGCGCGCTTGAAACACTACATCGCCGACGAGTCTCTTGAGGGGAAGGTCACAGGTGCCCTCCCTGACATCTCTTCTCGTTAGAGATCCTAATGGTCAAGCTAAAGACCTAAAACAAGCGCTTCTTGGGAGGCAACCCAAGCTTTATTGCTTTCATAAAAAAAAAAACGGAGAAGATGAGAGGAAAAATGTTCAAGAAAAAAAATTTGAGTGAGAAAAAGAAGCAACAGCTTTGGAATGAGGTAATTTGGAGGGCAGAAAGTTGGCATGGGCACCCCATGCTGTATGGCATGGTCGTGCCATCCCCTCCTCTGGACTTGAAAAAATCAGAGGGAGCGAGAAAGAAGTCAATGCCATTGATCAGCAAATTGGCATGGTTACACCGTGCCTTAAGGCACGACCGTGCCACATCCTGCGTCTAACACGCTGGCCGCAGAGTGGCACGGTCACACCATGCCGTGTGGCACGACCGTGCCACATTAAAGCACGAGCAAAAGCCCGATTTCTTCTTCTTCTTCTTCCTCCTTTCTCCATTCAAGCTCCCTTCTTTCTCTCTCTAAAAAACCGGCACCCTCTCTCTCTCTCTCACCATACCCACTCAAATCTACCCCCCAAATCCTCCAATTCCCTCAATTTCTTCCAAATTTTTTCAATTCTTTCACTTCCATTCACTTTCCTCCCTAAATTCCTTACCTTTTCATCTCAAACTCCTCCCCTCCCACACTCATTTTCTCTCTCTACAACCCTAACCTCCATTGTTGAGGTTGAAGGTGGTAGAGAAACAAATTCCTTCTATTGCTATTTTTAGCCTCTACCCCTTCCTTTGGGCCCCGATTTGTTGTTAATTTGCACCATGGGAAAGAAACGAGTTGGAGAAACTTCCAAGGCTCAATCCTATCCCAACAAATCATCACGGGCAACCTCCTCTTCCGCTCCAACTGCCTCTATTAAAGGTAATAAAGATGCTTATCCTCTTATTTTACCTGCTAGCACTAGGGGTTTGCAGTTTGTGAGCGATGAACAAAAGTCCCGTTATGAGCTTTTAGTCACTAAGAATACTACTGAGCAGAAGTATTTTCATGCTGATTCCTTGTGCTCTTTCGGACTGTTGGATGATTTGTTGACTCTACTTGGTAGGTTAGGATGGACTGAATATATAAACATGTAATGCACACCCTATGACCGCCTTATTGTTGAGTTCTTGAGTTCGTTAGCTGTTAATTGGGATGATAGTTATAATGGTCAGGAAGTCGCTATTTATTTTCGAATGTTTAACATTGATCACCAGATGAGTTTGAGAATGTTTAATGCCCTTTTGCGACTCCCGGTGGTCAATGAGGCATATCGGGATGTGCCCTCATTGTGGAGACCTGACCCTGTTTGGTTGAGCATAACCTGCTTCAAACGGAAGGAATATACTGATAGGTGGGGGAGACCTCGGATTTTTGACCCCCGACTGGCCAAGGCCACTGACATCTGTAATGTCAATCTGCGGTACCTGCAGCGCCTAACCACTAATATTGTTTTCGGCCGCAACGACAACCAAAATGGTTGTCGGAAGGCCGAACTATTTGTTATTTGGTGCGCCTTGCTAGGTACCCCTATTGACACGGGTTCTTCATTATCCGCCACTTAATGGAAGTAGCCAAGACTAACAACCGAAATGTCATTAGCGTTGGTGGTACAGCTACTACCATCGCTAATGCCCTCGGCTACAGCTCACGGCTCTCTGCCCTCGAGCCTCATTTTCTAGGTGGTCACCTCGACCTTGGTTCCCTACACCATATGCATATTATAGATACTCGAGGTGACAACATTCGATACCCCCACCATAAAACCATCCTTTTCACCCTTCCCACTTGTTAAGCCTGTCGAGAGTTACAAATTTAACCACTACTTCGGTTATTAAATACTTTTATAGCATAGGGAAGTAGGGATCGATCCACGAGGAAAGATTGCTTTAAATGGCTAGCTTAATCCTAAGTGATTTTACTAATCAACTTGTTAAGTCGAATTTTAACAATTCTAAAATAATTAAAATCTAACGAATAAAAATCTAGAAAAATACCCAATGATGCTCCTAAACATTCTAGGTCAGATTCGGGAAATAAAACAGTAAAAATATTCCCTAAGTAATTCAGAAAAATAAAAACAGATTAATAATCCAATCTTCACTTAAAAATTTAAAACAGAAATTATTAAACAAAAAATCAATATTAAAAATCACAATCAGTAACCTAAATTGACAATCTTAGATTTGAAAAATTTATAACTCCAGAATAATGTCTGATTTATTTTAGGAAAATTAAATCAGAAATTTACTGCAGGATAATTAAACAGAATAGTAAATCTGAAATTAAAAAGAAAATAATCTGCAAAAATAAAAATACGAAAATAATTAAGAAAATTACCCTAATTCTAGGACACAAATTTCTGGACCTAAAAATACCTAATAGTCGTAAATTAAAATTAAAAACCGAAATTGTCAGAGTTAATTGCCTAAAAACCTGCACATATCAATTTCACAAAATAATTCTCAAATATTATCAAATAAATTCCAAAAATCACGAAATTTGATATGAACAGACTAGAACACTTTATAAACCCTAGGAATTAATTAAAATCAAAAAATAACAAAACTAAATATTTTTAGTCTAAGTTCGAACAAACCTGTAATTAAATACTAAAACTAAAATATAAATCAATCTAAAATTATGGCCACTCCAAAAATCAAAATCTAAGCTATTTAAAATTACCTAGACACTCCTAAAAGACTATAATTTGGGGGGGGTTGATTGAAATTATATTGAAGCTAATAAAACTAGAACAAAGATCAACAACTAATCAAATTAACTCTAAGTAACAAATAATAATCGAAAGTTATCAAATTTATGAAGGATGCTTAGTATAATCTCAATCCACCATGCAAATTAATATTTATCATTAACACATAAGTTAATTTCATTCATGAGTTAAACTGTAGAAGATATCCACCAGCGGTTCTTCCCCGTTTTTCCTTAGATTCTAGTTTACTTAGGTCCAGCCCTAATATAAACCCTACTAATTTGATAACCTTTACACCAACGCAAAAATTTAACCAAATTAGAGCATTAAGAATTAGAAAAACATCATTTAACACTTTGTAACCAATTTACCAGCAAATCGATTTAACAAAGATCTAAAACGATTACCTAATTAAAAGAGATGGGTTTGAGCCATCCATGATTAATTAGGGTGATACCTAGGCCTACAAGATTATAACTTTTACGTATTATAATCTTCTAAACTATCAATAGAAGTTGTATTTAATCAACTAGCATGGATTCTAATCAATTTAACACAAATTTCATAAACGATAAACGCTAATCGCTAAAGAATCATGAATATGAATCAACTAGGAAATAAAGCATGAAAATTGTTTCAAAATAGTTAATTTAGCATGGCTTCAAGAAGATTATACTCAGCACAAAAAATTACTCACTCATGTAAAAATTAAAATTACAATAATAGCTCAAATATTTCATGTTTAATACTAAACCTACTACAAACTAAATAAAATAAAACTAAAAATAACAATAATAATAATAATAATAATAATAATAATAATAATAATAATAATAATGATAATAATAATAATAATGATAATAATAATAATAAACAAGAACACTACTTTACGTGAAGGTGGTCCGTGATGATGGTGACGATGGATGCGATGGTGATGATGCTGCTGATGATGGCTGATCATGACGATGATGGAGATGATCGGTGATGACAATGAAGATGTCGTGAGGAGGAGAAGGAGAGGATGACGCGTGTGATGGTGATGATGAAGGATGATGGTGGTGCGGTTGAGCGCGGTGGTGGTGCGGTTGAGCGCGGTGGTGGTGCTGATGGTTGAAAAAGCTGGTGGGAAAAAAGAAAGGGGGCTAGGCGTGAGGTTAGAAGGGATGTTGATGGGAGGTTGATGATGGTGATGAGATGAGGCGTGGTGAGAAAGAGATGAGGGAATGCTGATGGTGTGCCGTGAGGTAGGATGATGATGATGTGATGATGGGAACGAAGAAGGTTGCGTGGGTGAGGAGGTGAGATTAGGCGTAGGTTGTGGGTATTTTATATGCAGTCGTGAGGTGTTTTGAAGAAGAAGATGATGGTGATGAAAGATAGTGATGATGAAGAAGATGATGAAGGAGGGTTGGGTGTGGGTGTCGTGGCTTTTATGGAGGTTAGGGATAAGAGGATGATGGAATGATGATGGTGATGAGAGGATGGATTGCCGTGTGGGTTTTTATGGGGTGAGGATGGGGCTGTCGTGGGGTTATTTTGGGGGAAAATGAGTTGGTTATGAAGATGATATATGATGAGGAGGAAAAGAGGGGTGGAGTAGGGTTTTATTCTCCTCTCTTCCTTAGATGTCTTCTTCCACAAGACTTCAAGCCTCTCCCCAACTATTATAATCATAGTCCATTATAATAATTATGAGAATAATAATTTTTATAACTATCATTTTTTGGACCGTCTTGTAGTCAAGTGTAAAAACCGAGCTTTGATGCCCTCTCTTCTCTTCTTTATTAATTTAATACTAACCCTGAAAAATATATAAAATAAAACAATTTAGATGAAATAATATATATAATATACTCAAAATAATTATAAAAATAATGCATGAATTATGACTTAACACCACTACTGAGTGTACCACGGTCACTAATAAGAGAAACTGGAACTGTGACCGGCGAATTATTAGGGCAAGTGCTCTCCCTCGGGAGGACCAATTAGCAGCTGATGAGGACCTTGAGGTCGATGAGGGTAGGGATGAGGAGTCCGATGAGGAGAAGGACATTGATGCGGGCCAAGGGCAACCCGAGCCTGAGGACACCCTTGCTACGGAGGCATCTATCCCACCACCTCCACCACCACTTTACCCACCTTTCACACACGAGATGGGCAGGTCTTCTTCTTCAGTGGCATACATGCCGCTCGACCCCGCCTTTCTCCAGTCTTTCTCCACCCTCCAAGTGGAGGTTTCTGGGCTTTGGGAGGGTTTCACCGGCATGCGTGCCGACATTGGTCGCCTTTCTGGGCGCATGGACTCCATTGAGGAGGGAGTCTCCTATTTTCGGGGTTTTGTTGACTGCCAGAAGGAGCGGGAGCAACGGCGGATTCAGCGAGAGGAGGAACGGGCTATGAGGGAAGCCCGAGAGTACAAGGAGCGTCGGCGGATGAACGAGCTACTTTGCCGCCAGTCGAAGTCCATTCGCTAGTTGGATGAGCGTTTACGCTCCCTTCCGAGCGATCAGGTTGGCTCATCATCCTTCCCATCTTACGATTCCTCCACCTTCCATCCATTTCCTCCCCATTTTTTGCCCCCTCCAGGGCCTGATGGCACCCAGTGACTGTAAGTGTACTCCCCATTTCCCCTTCTTTCTTGTGCATCATGTTTTCATTGGGGACAATGAAGGGCCAAGCATAGGGGGATGTTTATATCTGCTTAGTGGGGTGCATTGTATACACTCTTTGCATTTAGCACTTTAGGCTTCATTCTAGTTTAGCAGTATGTTTAGGGTGCATTACTTTTCCTTTTATTCATCCATTTAGCAAAGCATGTAGGATTTATCATATAGGTAGGTGATGCATTGTATATATTTGATATCCTAACCCTTGGTCTCGAATGGAAATGTGTTGAGTGGAGTTTCACAAGACTGTGAGGTAATCCTTCCTACTCTTCTCTTCATTTATCTGCGTAGGGTAATTTATTGCTTTGAAAAAAAAAAACCTCCTATGACGATAACCAAGGTTTTGGTAATCAGTTGGTTGGCATGGTTGCGCATACTTGTGGATTGTTTATGGCAAACACCTTTGGTTGATGGTTTTGAAAGCGTTTCAACCACATTGTTTGGTTTGCATGTTGTTTGCCTTTGAACTCCCCTTATCATGATTGATTATTCCTTTTAAGTGGGACATATTTGGGGCTAGTTGTGTGTCTGGTAGTGTGACCCGTGAGATTTTGAGCCTAGAAACTAATCCATCAACTTAGTCTGATATTTTTTTTCATGTGTGTCTCTTCCTGGCGACATCTCTAGAACTTGCTTGGATTCTCTTTGAAAACGCATTTAGCATGTACGTAACGATGAAATGATAGAGGCATTCACTTGTTTTTTAGCTACATAGCCAAACTGCTACCCGTAATTTAATGTTTCAACCCTTGCTTACCCCTTTGAGCCTTATCCGTTTTTGTTGTGAACCTTTCACTGCTAGCTCTTGGCCTAAACACATTTCCTACCTTTCAGCCAAAGCTAGTAGAGCAATGCTTCACTATTTTGTTGGTAGTTGTTATGCACAGTTGTGGTTAATTTGGCATGTAAGGGGGCTGCATCCTCGTAGCTAATTGGGAATTGATTGTTTTGTTATTGTGCATGCCAATCACTCATTTTCGTGTCCTTTGCAAAAAAAAAAAAGGAAAAGAGAAACTTATTGAAACCTAAAAGGGTGATAAACAAGAGTGTTTGGCATGATGGTATAGTGCATTCCCGATGGCCCTTCTGTTTTAGGGTGTGTTTGTGTCCCTAATAAGAGTGAGATATGATTTGTTTAAGTGTTGGTTGCTCACTAGCTACGGCTTTCAGCTCCTCACTTCCCAAATTGTTTATCCCCTTCTTACCTGCGCCCTTAGGCCCATTTCAACCCCACAGGTCCTCTTGATTGTTGTTGCGTATATTGCACTTTTGCGGTAGAGAATTGAGAATCCTACGAAGCCTATGGTAGATTGTTTAATTGGAAGAGACTCGAGTGAACCTTCTTACATCTTAAACACATGTGAGGGGGTGTAGTTACTTTGTTCCCCCTATGAGAGTCAGTACCAGGCCTTCTAGCCCACTACTTATTTGGATGCATCTTGATTGGGGAAGGGGTGTGATATGGTTTGACGATATGCTAACTTAAGCATGCGGTCTTCCCAACGTTTTGAAATGAATTTGGAAATTGTATTTACGCTTCAAATCACTCCACTGGTTGTGCGCACCTATGTTCTATTCGATTTATTCCCAATTAGCCTTGCCTGAGGAGGCGGGTGGTTAGAGGTTTTTGATCCCCTGTCGATTCATTCATGTTTCAGTCTTGCTTGGGGACAAGCAAGAGATAAGCATGGGGGAGTTGATAAACCTCTACTTTACCGCTTTTAGGCATGATTTCTACCCCTTATTTCGGCAATTTTCGGTAAAACTTCAAGAGTATAGAGGTTGATTAGTCATTCTTTACCCTAAATCTGCCTAAATGTTGTACTTTAATCTTTTTAGGAGCTCAATTGAAAGGAATGAGGAAAAACAGTTGATATCGCGCCAAATAGGAGCCAAAAGAGTGGATTTCGAGCCAAGAGGAGGTGGCACGGGGGCACCATGCCAAACAGGGTGACCGTGCCACCCCAGGGAAACAAGGAAACAAGGAGTAGCAAAGTGGCACGGTGGCACGACCGTGCCACTTTAGTTTTCCCCGATTAATTACAATTTGGCGTTGTAATTCAAGGCTCTTCTTTTTCTCTCGTTTTCTCTCTCAAAAACTGCGACTTTAGGTTTTTAGTATTGGTTGTTGGTTGTTCTTGATTTGAATACTTTGGATTGCATTCGATTGTTGAACCTGGTAGATTATTACTCCAATCAATAGAAAGTACGTTCTTTTACCTTTCCTCTTTGCGTTCTAATTCAAAGTTAGCAATTTTAATCATGTTCATATTGGTGTTTGTGATTGTGATTTTGAGGATGAATAGGGGATAAATTTATTGTCTTGGATTGGGTGTAGCCCCTATTGTGTGATTTGGATTTGTATTCTGGATTTATGTGAATGAATGTCCACGTTGTAATTGAACTCTCACTTAAGCATGCCAGGTGTTCGATGAATTGCCTGAGAGGGTTGATTCATGTTTGTAATTGGGGTTTAGGAGATTAACGAGAGTTAAATCCTCTACCTAGAGCTACTTAGTGAGCAATTGGATTTCTTAGCATGAAAATAGTTAGGATTTCAATTGGCAATCAAGGGTTACTCAATCTTGTGGTTTTGCGATTCTAGTTTCATGACAATAGATAATTAGGATAGCCTGACCAGTCTAATGGCCTTTGAGAGAAGGCGTAGATACGCTTAACTTGTAACCATTCCATTTCAATTTTCTATGTAGACAGATTCACATGATCTAGTTTACAGTCTGAAGAACACGATAGTGTGGTGAACCTTAATCTAGGACTTTCGTTAATATTGATTTAGACAGTAGTAGTAACTTTTAGCAGAATACAACTGTTATTGAGTGAAACCATTCTTAATAGACTATGGCCTAAATATAGTGTTAAAAGTTGATTCGGTGGTTGAAACCGAGTTCCTTGTGGACACGACCCGTACTTGCCGTTGCTAGCTATAACTGGCACCGTACACTTGCGGTATTTTTAACTCAACAAGCTTTTGGCGCCGTTGCCGGGGAGTTGGCGTTTTTCAATGTCGAGGTTTATTTGAGCATTCAAGACTAGGCCTTTTAGAAAATCCAAAAAAAAAAATTCAAAATCAAAAATTTCAAAAAAAAATTCAAGATGGCTATTTTCCATTTACCTCAGTTTGAGCACAAATCCTTTTGGCAATATTTGTCTAGGTTGAATGATTATCGTGCTCAATATGTGCATTTCACGTATGAGAAATGGGAAATATGCGATGTCGTGCTTGAGGGGATGACACATGAGACTCGAGCCATCCTTGAGTCCATGTGTTATGGTGGTTTGTGTTCCTTAAATGTTGATGACATGTGGGATTTCTTTGAGTCTCTAGCTTGGCATCAATGGCAATCTAATGATGTTGGGGACCCATCTCATCACCATTCTTCTTACCCTCATGTGTTGTGCTCTTTTTGCCAATTTCTTGACCATGATGTGAATTCTTGTCCCTATTATGATGTTTCAAATGAATGCTATGCTAGACTTGATGCCATGATAGGAGTAATGAATGAGCAACATGAACGCTTTGCTAGTAGGATGAGGGAGTGGAGTTCATTGTATGCGACCGACCCTAGTCTGCCCTGCCCTAGACTCAAGGCTCATCTCTACGATGATTGTGAGTCTTTCCTTCCCCTAGAGTCTAATGTTGTTGATGATGCACCTTTGACCGACCTAGGAGAAGTGTTTGAACCTCCCTTGACTCCATTAACGTTTGTTGCTCCGTCCTTTTCTAGCATTCCTATGGACACTAGTATTAGTGACTCGAACTTACTTGCTTCTCCCCTTCCTTTAGCTCAGTGCACGGGGTTAGAGATAGGCAAGACTTCTCGGGGTGATGCTAGTTCTAAAGAGGATGATTTACCTTCTTGGTTAGGAGAACTTATATTAGTTGAGCCATATCTTGAGGAAGCTCCTTTCAAGGAGTTATGTGATGACGGTTTGGTGGTTGGTGTCACACCTAGTATTGATCATATCGGTCCAATTTGCACCGAGCCACTTGACTTGACTCTCATTTCATCCCCTTTACTTTCCACCACCCCCTCCCACCTGCATGCATTTCATGAGTCCCTAGGCGACATTCGGGGGTATAATCCCTCCTTGGACCCTTCTCGTGCATACCTAGAAGGCGTGCCTAGGAAAATCATATGTAATGCTTTCTTTGATCTTGATTTTGATTTCTCTATGGCGTTTGATGAGTTTAAGAGGGCACTAACTGTGTTTGCTCCATCCTTACTAGTGTTCTCTTATTCACACCATTTTGAGATGCATACAAAGGCACACGATAAACTCCTATGCGCTTTGACGGCATCCGAGTTGACGCCGCAAGTCCTGAGCGATGATGAGGAGTGGCTGATGCTCCTCCGACCTCCACAACACCATCCTAGGGAGGCGCAGTTTAGGTACAATCAGTACTCGACCTGGTATACTCCTTCTCACTCTCCCCCCCTCTTTTTCTTTTTTCTTTTCTCTCTTTTTGTTTTTGTTTTTGTTTAGATGTCGATATTAGGATTGTGTTTTTATTGGTGATCATCTTGAGGTGAAATTTGGGATGTTGTTGAGCCATTAATGGCTATGATCACCGTTTTGTGGATATTTGTGTGTTGTGATTGGTGGTGTTGATAGATTGGTATATCTTTATTTTTGGTGGTTAGTTTTGTATATATGTGTGGTCTTGTTTTTTATTTTGATGAGTATTTTTGGGAGATTATACTAGTTTGTATATTTGTGCAGCTTCAGTGTTCTTATGTGTTGTTTGTTTTGTTTTGTGTGTCTTGTGTGTGATTTTGTTTTCTTTATTTTGTGTATTTTGTGGTTGGTGATGACTCTCAGCTCCCAATGTGGACATTGTGAGATTTAGGTGTGGGGGAGGAGTAGTCTCTATGCCACCTTGTTTTGGGGGAGTTTTGTACTATTTTGATCGACTTTGACCCCCTGTACCTTAACTATCGGCTTGTATATAACTATGTTGCACATGATAGATCTTTGTCCCAAGTGAGTCATTCTAAGCCTCAATTTTAACCCCAATAGTTCATTATACATGTGTAATCCAGTCCTTATTTATACCATCATCATTATCTTAGTGTCTTAGTCTTCCATGATCAGCTCTCCCACTTGTCTTTGTACACTACTAATCTTGTTTTTGGTTGGTTTTCACTTTCGGTTTGTACAAAAAAAAAACAACCGAAAAAAAAGTGAGAAAAAGTGGAAACCACCTTTAGTTTGGAATGACAAGTGTCCCTTTGAGGCATGCGCTACTGGGTGCTACCCTTTGAGGCGATACTGCCACTGTGAACACATGACAGGCACCCTTTGAGGCATGTGCTACTGGGTGTTACCCTTTGAGGCAATACTGCTACTGGGAAAGCCTTCTTTCCGTACTAATAAGCCAATAATGTAGTTCGTGTCAGTCGCATGGGATTGAGTTTGGTCCTAATAAGCCCGAGTCCTAAGATGATGATACACTAGCACACTAAGCACAAGGATGGATTCACAGTTTTGATGTACAATGGGGTGAACAGTTGGTGCGTTGATGTTGTCATGGGGATAGAGACTCTTGATGTGCACATTATCTTTATATGCATGTTCATGTCTTTGTAGCATGGGTGATTTGGCTAGTTACAATGTATGCAAGCTTCTCCCTCGTATGTACATTTGTGTTTTTGTTTGTAAATCCTTTTTGTTTTTTGGTTTGTGTTTCTCTCTTCCTTTTTCCCTTTTACTTTTTCTTTTTCAAAGATTTTGTGGGTATATCTTCTGCAAACCCTCACGAGACCTTACTCGTCCACTTAGGAAAACCAAGGGGTTTAAAGGGCTTGTTGCATACGCTAAATGCAGTCGTGATTCCTACGAAAGTGAGTTAGGATCCTTAGTTAGTTTTTCTTTTGTTTTGCTCAAGGACGAGCTAAAGATAGGTGTGGGGGTATTTGTTAGGCAATAATTTGTCGCATTTTACATGCCTTTTTCACCTAATCTTAGCTCGTATAATAACGTAATCCTTAGAGTTTGTCTTGATTTATTAAGTATTCTTTGAGATTTTTACTTGTTTTGTTTATTCTTGCATGTAATAAACTAAACCAAGCAAATCCCGCAAAAAGAGGCAAAAAAGGATCGAAATAGGCGAAAAGACGGAAAAACGGGAGCCAGCCGGCAGAGCCGGCCAGCAATGTGGCACGCCCACCCCGTGCCACGTGGCATGGTCCTGCCACGTGGCATGGCCGTGCCACATAGGCAAGGTCATGCCTCTTCCCATTCTTCCGCGCGTTGTTCGTTCCCGTCTCGCGTTCTATTTAAGGCCTTCTTCGGCGGGTCACTCTAGGGTCGCTTGGTGCTTCTCTCTGGCGATTTTTAGGCTAGGTTTTAGGTCAGTTTATCAAATAAAACCTCAATAGGAGGATTAGTTTAGGATTGAATATTGTAATCTTGGATTCAACCTTTGGATTTCAAGTTCCTTCTATCAATTCAAGACTAAGTTTTCTTCCCATTTCTCTATTTATTTCATTGTCGTTCTTGTTTATATTTTGTTGGTTTAATTCTTGTATTTGTTTAGTTTAGTTTATAAGTTTAGTTTTCATTGTTGATTTATGTTATTTAGTCGTTTAGATTCATTTTATTTCATTCGCTTTGTTTTCTTGTTCAAGTTTATGTTCTTGTTTGTTAGTTTAGGTTTTGATGTGTTTGTGATGTTTAGTTGGTAGATTGTTTTGGCTTGGATTGTGATTAGCCTCTTGATGGATGATTAGTCTTGTATTTGGTCTAACCATACCTAATCTATGCTTAGAACTTAGAGTTTTCCTTCACACCCGCCAAGTGTTTGATGAAATGCTTGAAAGAGCTTTCATCCATATTTTTGGACGATTGACTTATGCTGAGAGGTGAAGTCAATTTGCTAGTGTGGGAGGGGGAATAGCCGAGTTTGGAACATGAAAATAGTATCCAATTCGAGTTAAGTTCGGGGTTGCTAATTTTGTGGTCTAATTGGGCTAACCCCATGAAAATAGATGGTTAGGCTAATTAGACTAGCTCATAACCCTTGATAGAGGGCTTGGGTGGCCTTCGATGGTGCAACCGACCATCTCTCGTTCATGATGTAGTTTGGGTAGGTTAAGACTGGTCTCAATTAGTTGGCTCGTCCATTGGTCAAATCACAACTTCAAGTCGGTTTTTCTATGTTTGTTAGCGTAGTTTAATTTACCCTCTTTTCCTTTGATTTTACCTAGCTCGAGTCGCTTTAGTTAGCCCTGGTAGTTGGAAACACAACTCTCTGCAGACGACACCCCAAGTACTCAACGATACACCTTGCACTTGGGGTTTATAAATATTAAAACTGTTTTTTTTCCCTAACACATCTCTGCTTGATTCCTACATCCTCACAAAGCACCCTACCATTCTCATCTTTAATACTCCTCACGAGACCCAAATCCTTGTTCTTCTTTTCCTAGCCCTCGCTAGTTTAAAGACTTCCTTCTCACCTTCCTTGGTCTCCAGCTTTTGGTATAACCTATCATACGCCATGCTCTTCGCTACGGCAAAACCTTTCTTGGCGACCTTTTTTGCTGGCCAATATCTAACTCTACTAATCTCTTTCTCTTCCTCCGTTCCGCTGTTTGTGAAAGCCGCGCATGCTTCTTTTTTCTCCTTGGCTTTCTCTTTAACCTCCTCGTTCCACCACTAGGCTCCCTTCATTTTGTTTCCACCTCTTCTAGATGTTCCAAGGATTTCCTTTGCCAACCTTCGAATACAATTCGCCATTGCCTCCCACATTGCATCTGCGTCCTGTGCCTTCTTCCAAACACCTTCTTCAGAAATCCTCCTTACTAACTCCAAAGCGTTCTCCCTAGTGAGATTCCACCACTTAATTCTAGGCTCTCCAGCGCACCTCCTCTTCTGATTTGATCCTTTGAGCTCTACATCCAACACTAGCAGTCTATGCTGAGATCCTAGACACTCACTAGGTAACACCTTACAATCCTTACAAACACTCCTACTACCTGTCCTAATCAGAAAATAATCAATCTGGGTCTCTGAGGGACCACTCCTAAAGGTCACCAAGTGGTCATCCTTCTTCTTGAAAAATGAGTTTGCCACCAACAAATCATAGGCGATCGCAAAGTCCAAGGCGGAAACCCCTCCATAGTTTCTCTCCCCATAATCTAAACCTCCGTGAGCCGTATCATGCCCGTCTAGTTCAACCCCTCCATAGCACTAGTATAGATAAAATATACTATTTTATTTCGGGACTTATATAAAATAAAAATTGGACTATGCTGTTGGGTTGGCGTAAGTATGAGTAAGTTTTGTTTCTCTTCTTAAATTTATAAAAAAAATGGTACATTGTAAATAATGTTAGCTTAAAGATTACAATTACCTATGTAGTACACTTATTTTTGTAGAGGGTAACCAAAATTCGTTAGCCAGAATTTCAGTTAACCAAATTTTCAGTCTACAAAAATTGTGAACCAAAATCAAACTGAAAATCTCAGTTAATTAATTTTCGATTGATCAAAATTTAAACCAAATTATTGATTTTTCGAGTTAATCATCAGTAATTGTTAATAGAAAATGTTAACTTTGAATCTTAACTCCTCTTTCATTTAGTTTGATTACTTAAGACCCTTCCATAATGTTGCGTATTAGTCTTAATCATTTTATAATTCTATAAAATCAGTGGGCTAGTACATTAATTTTTTATAAAAACTGAAGTTTTGACTTTGGTTTCCCATCATTTAATCGTGTTATTAACCAAATTGGAAATGGACGAACCATAATTGAAATTGTAACAAAAAAAAATTATCGACACAGCAAACTCAGACCAAATTTTTTACAACAACAATTCTCAATGTAAATCCCGCTTTCATGCGGCATGAGAAGATCTAAGGGTATGTTTGGTAGGGGGGAAATTATTTTTCCAGAAAATCATTTTTCATGAAAAATATTTTCCAAGAAAAATGATTTTTCACTTACATTTTCAACTGTTTGGTAGAATGGAAAATAATTTTCTTTTGCACTTCAATTTTTGCTATTTGATAGAATGAATCCCCCCGCCCTCACTTCATTTCTTTTTACCATCAACCCCTTCCTATGCTCACTGCTCTGACTCGACCCAACCAACGAATTTTGTTTCTCACTTCTCTTTAAAAATCAAAATCAAAACATCAGTAAGAAATATATGCGGTAATGAACCAAAAAAAGAGATAGTCAACATTAATTAATCTCAATTTTTTCACTATTCCTAATAATTACTCAGTTGACTTTGAGTGATATTAAACCCAAATCAAAGAAAATGGCGAACGGAGAGACAATGGGTGTCACAAATTACGAAGTTTTTCAAAATGACAACAGTAACAAGGTCAGAGAACTCCAGAAATAATTGCAGAGATTGACGATGGAAATCGTCGATGAAGATGATGAACATTGATGTATCTAGCCAAGGGGATGTCAAGAGTGAAGATATAAGAGAGGAAAGATCGAACAACAAGACCAAGAAGACAAGTAGCTCAACCGGCTTTAGAAGATAGAATGCAACTCCCTTGTCTAGGATAAGCCAAAGGCGCTACCTAGAGGAGATGTTGGGCTATTCCTTCTTCACTTATGGATACAAAATTAAATCACCACCATAAGCAAGAAAATGAACCTAGTAGAGCACCACTTGAACTAGCCAATTCAAGATAAAGCAACTAGGGATTTCAAGAGAGAGTATAACACTCAATTTCATTTGCATAATCTTCAAGCTGCCTTCTTACATTCCTAAAGGCCCCTTATATATGAGGGAGCCTCAAAATTTAGATGACAAAGGTTACAAGTCAAGCCAATCAGACCAAGACAAAAGGGGAAGCACAAAAAGCAAGAAAAGTACAAAAGGTGATGGCGACAGTTGCTGACAACTTTTCAGTTTTGCAGGGTCGACTTCCAACGGCCATATCTCCCTTTCTACTTACCCAAATTGGTTCCAACATACCTTAGGCCCTGTTTGGTGAGGCAAACTGGAATGGAACTTGAAACCTGAGGGTTCAACTTCCTTTTCGTATTGTTTGGTGAGTGTTTAAAAGGAAAGGAACTTGATACCCCCAGGTTTCAAGTTCCCCTCCAATCCTCAAGAACTTGAACCCCCCCCCCCCCATTTATGAGAGGTTTCAAGTTCCCATCCCCCTGGGATTAGTTTTATTTATAAAAAAAAAAAATTAACAGCATTAGGGCCTCATTGTCTTTCGTTCTCCACCTTCGTTCCTCCTCATCTCCACACAAACCCTAGACATTGCTACCTGCCGCTTCGCCACCACTCACCGTCGATCGGCGCCTCCTCAACCGCTCACCGTCGACCGGCGCCCCTGCACCGCCGAGCTGCAGTCCCGTCGTTCGCCGCCTCCTCAATCTGTGCGTTCGATTTTCGTTCACATCTCAGCGCACACGACAAACGCTGCTCCACCACCACCGCGGCCGCTGCCCTCCGCCACCCTATCGTTGTCGAGCCTAGCCTTCTGTCGTCGGCCACCCAGGACACCGCCTCCTCGCCGCCGCTAAAGCAGGTTCGACCCTCACCTCAGTGTTTTTTTTTTTTTTTTTTGATTTCAATTCATGAACTACCCATTGATTATTGTTTCAGATGTGTTAATTAGTGTCCATGGGCTTCAATTTATGATTATAGATCTCAAATTAGCTTCCCAATTTTTTTGATTTTTTGTGATGCACCGTGGCAGTTCTTATTTTCGAGTTTGTGTTGGATGAATTTTGGTGTGAAGTGCCTCAAATTTTGCTAAAAAACTAGTGAAAGTAAGCTATGTTGATGAATGTTATGCCTCAAATTATGTTGAATCTTCATTGTACGTGGTTGTGATTATCAAAAATTTGGATGAACATAGGTACTGATTTTGATCACCGTGCTAGGTCTGCGAAAGTGGGCTAAAGAAAACATATTCAAGGCATTATGACAGATTGATTGATTGGTTGGTGGTTGTGGAACTGAGGCTAGTATCAAATTTTGAAGGCAATCTAGCTCATCAATTCTATTCTTGTTACAGACTTCTCTATGAATGGTTTATAAAACTATACCAAGATCATGTTTCTCTCTCTCTTTCTATTTGGGGGGGGGTGAGGGGAGGGTATGGTTGATCTTCTCCATTTTTGGTAGCATTCCACAGGCTATTGCTGTTGGTTTTAACTTTTTATGTCTTTAAATTTGAGTTTACCTGAATGTGAATCCTCTTATTGATTATAGTGGGGGTTGATATAAATTTTATGGTAGTTTGAAATCATTTGGCAAAGTTTAATGTTTGCACTTTGTGATTTCACATGCTATTTTGTGGTATGTAATAGTAATCATTAATTTAGTACTGAATTGTCACAATGATTTCAACAGAATATGGCTCCATCTAGTCAATTATTGCTTGTGAGGAAGAGGAAGAAAATGCAAATGCAATTGATCGTCACAATTATGCTTGTTATAAACGTTGTACTTTTGGTTATATTGATGTGGTTGATGATGGCTATTGTTATTCATGAAACGCAAATAGTGAAGTTGTCCTATAGAGAAAAGAAGCGTCGTAGATTAGTGAATTTGAATAAGTTAATTAGAGATAGCGACGGTACTTGTAAGAGCGAGCTTCGCATGAATAGGCGTACTTTTAATATCTTATGTGAAATGGTTAGGGATATTGGGGGCTTAACTGGTACTAGATATATGTCATTGGAAGAGATTGTTGCAATGTTTTTGTATACATTGGCTTATCAGTTCAAAAATCGGACAGTAGGAAGTTATTTTTATCGAAGTGGAGAAACTGTGAGTAGAAACTTCCATCGTTGCCTTCTAGCAGTTTTGAAGTTACATACGCACTGTCTCAAGAAGCCTACGCCTATATCAGAAGATTGTGAAGATAGTAGATGGAAATGTTTTAAGGTAATGCAGCTTATATGTTTAATTCCTAATAAACCTAAATATGCCATATGTGTCTAAAAAGTTGTTTATCTATGTTGTCTTGTAGAATTGCATAGGCGCATTAGATGGTACATACATTAATGCTCACGTACCGGTTGAAGATAGACCAAGGTACCGAACTAGGAAAGGCACTCTTGCTATGAATGTGTTAGGAGCATGCACACCTAATATGGAATTCACCTATGTGTTGCCGGGTTGGGAAGGATCTGCACATGACGGTCGTGTTCTTCGAGATGCACTTTCTAGGCCTAATGGTTTAAAAGTTCCTCAAGGTAACAATTAAGCCAAATACATTAGTGATCTTAATATTCTCACGATAACAAGTAACTCTTTTTTTCCCGTACTTGTCAAGGTACATATTATTTGGTAGATGCTGGATATACTAATTGTGAGGGATTCCTGGCACCATATAGAGGTCATCGATATCACTTGAAAGAGTGGGGGGATCGACAACCTGTGAGTGCAGAAGAGTACTTCAATATGAAACATTCTAAAGCTAGAAATGTAATAGAGCGATGCTTTGGAATATTAAAAGGAAGATGGGGTATTCTTATATCCCCTTCGTACTTTCCTATACGTACTCAAGGTCGTATAGTTTTAGCATGTGCTCTATTACATAACTTGCTTCGGAAATATATGCCAACGGATGACAAGGTGTTTGAGGATGAAGATGAGGAAGAAGTTAGTGATGATGATGATGACACTGATGATGAAGTTGAGTTAGTTACTCACATTGAAACATCTGATGCTTGGACAACTTTTCGAAGTTCACTGGCCCAAACTTTGTTTAATAATTGGCGAGTTAGGCCACATAGGAATAGATAATGTATTACAACTACTTGTGTTACTTATGGCGTTATGATGTATGATGTTCTAAACTGTAGTGTACTTGTTTAAACTATTGTGTATTTGTTTCAACTATTGTGCATTTGTTTCAACAATGGTGTATTTATTTTATGTCTTTTATACGTGATGTAATATGATATAGGATGGAACAAAGTCAAAATTCTAAAGGTGGTAGTAGATTGGATGTAAGTCAAAATTCTCAAATTGGAAAAGGGAGAAACAAGCGATTTTGGACTAAGGAAGAAGAGTGGGCTCTTGTTCATGGATTATTAGAGTTGAGCGCCGATCCTCAATGGAAGGCGGAGGGGAACTTCAAAGGTGGATATTTGGTAAAGTTAGAGGAAATGATGACTGTAAAGTGTCTTGGAAGTGGTTTAAAAGCGTACCCTCATATTGATTCAAAGACCAAATGGTTTAGAGACAAGTATAATGTGTTGATGGAGATGTTTCGCACATCTGGATTCACTTGGGATGACACTACCAAAATGATCAAGTGTGAAAGACAATCTTATGATGATTTTTGTAAGGTATACTTGCTAATAATTTTCAACTTTGCGTTTATAGTTATCTTTAATATGTTGTTATTTTTAAAATGTTGTTTAATGTTGCAGAATCATAAACATGCAAAAGGACTTTGGGGTGTCCCTTTTCCCTTTCTTGATGAGTTAGGGAAAATTTTTGGTGCTGATAGAGCTACTGGAGCTAGTTGTGAGGATTATGTTGAAGCTGTGGATAACTTGCATAATGATAACGAGACCATTGATCTTGACAAGGATGGAGAAGATGAAGAGGAGGAGGAAGATGAGTCAGTTCAATCAGCTCAACCATTCTCACAACTTTCAAAAAGAGGGCAAGAAAGGAGAAAACTTCAATGGGCAAGGGCAAAAAGAGAATGTCAGAGGTTATAGACCTAACTTCTACTTTCACTAATGTGTCTTCTAACATATCTGGTTTTATGAGTGGTATGAATTCTCATCTTGAAACAATTGCAAGTGCTTTCACTACTACTCGACAACATGAGCAAGTTATCATGGCTCGTGAATTACATCTTGATCAAAAATAAAAGGAGCTAGATGAAAATAAGAAAGGTTTGTTCAATGAAGTGATGAAAATTCCCGGGCTCACCAGAGTTGAAGCAATGATGGCAGCGAAGAAGTTGGTTTCCGATGAGAGTAGCTTGACTATCTTCTATGAATGTCCAGATGATGAATGGAGGAAAGATTTCATCCTTAATCTTATTCATCCAGACTTGCCTCCATTTAACTAGAGTTGACCTGAATTTCCTACTTTAGATTATGTTTACATTGTTATTAGATGGCACCATTGGATGTCACTTTGTGATTTTGTGATGATTATAAGTGCAAGGTGCACATAAACCTAGTTTGTGCATTTTTTTCTATGTTTTCTTTTAAAATAGCTTTAGATGTCATCTTTTTATGTGAGTAGTAGAAGATGAACATGAAACTTTGTAATATTTGTTTTCAATGTTAACTATGTTCTTGGTTGATGTGTAATGTTTATTGGTTTATTAGATTGTGCTTTTTTCAAGTTTATGTACATGCTGATGAAGAAAAAAAAGAGGAAAAAAGTACAAAATAATTATTTTTAAAAAATTACATATAATATTTCTTAGAATTGCTTAAACTTAATTTTTAACAAAATAAAATAAGAAAAGTTAAATAATATTCATATTTGCATATAATATTTCTAAAATAAAAATAGAGTTGATTCCATTCCAAAACTGCTCACCAAACAGCAAGGATTGTGACCTGATTCTATTCCAGTTGTCACCAAACAACCCCCCAAGATTCAAGTCTTGATTCCATTCCATTTCAGTTTTCCTCACCAAACAGGGCCTTAATAGAAAGCTTAGAAAGTGTTCTTTCCAGTGACTAGTTTTGGAGCTCATTTGGTGCAGCCGTTCAGGAGTTATAAGCAGAACAAGTGAGATGATGCAGTCTGATTTCAGAAAACACCTTTAGAAGTTTCCTCTCTTTTAGCCTCCTTGGGGAACGTTTGGCTCTGGTTTCTTTTCCCACCCTTTTAGCCAACTCAAAAAGGGATCTAGGTTCAAAATTCCAATTTGGTAGGAGTACTTTAGGTTAGGCAAATTGGATTCCCAAAACCGGTCATAATCTGACCTGGAAAACAGTTTTGGGCAGTCTGGCTTTAACAAAGGGTTTGGATGAGCAAATGACATCCAAATGGGCTGAAACTTGATTTGCTGGGCAGCCAACTCTCCAAGCTTTCTAGGAACACCAAAAGTTTGACTTAAAGCCCTTGGGACCTTAGGCTACCAAGGTCAGAAATTCGGGCCATGTGCAGGATGGACCCGGTAGAATGCAAGTGAGACCTCTTTGATCAATTTCTAACCCTTGGAGAGTCTTTATGATCTCTTGAACTAGAAGAACCTCTTGGGGCTGATCCCCATCAAACATGTAGAAGAGGGGAAGAATGAGAGATAGAAAGAGAAAATAGAATGAGAGAAAAAAATTGGGCAATGAAAATCGGGCTAGGAAAATCATTTTCCCTACTTTTTCAAGGGAAAACAATTTCCTTCAAATGGGGTAAAATGATTTTTCCCTCATTGTTTTACCAAACAGCGTAAAATGAAAAAATTATTTTTCGGGAAAATGATTCCCCCCTACCAAACACACCCTAAATGTAGATAATTTTACCTCTTCAGGCATTTCTATCATCAAAGAGGCCGATTCCAACATATCCACATAAATTTAGCTTAATAATGTATCTTAAATAAGGATACATATGATAGATAGAAGGTAAAAATAAGAAATACTTGAGACAACACAATGGGAGAGGTAGGTAGGTGCCATACTGATGAACCTCTATTTCGTACTATTTTTAGCCCCTATTTGACCCAGTTCCTTCCCAATTTTCACGCCTTATTGTGTTAAGGAATGGTCAAATCGGCCTCCTTTTGCATACTTTTTACTTATGCAGCATCTTTTAATATTTTCAGGAACTCGACTGAAGAAAAGGAAATATGAACAACATTTGGCAGAAAGGAGTGCTAATGAGACAAGTAAAACAGCAAAAAAGCGTCACACGGAAGTCCCGGGGAATCGAACGCACGCGCGGCACAACATGAGGACGAAGAACCGGCCAAGCTAAGCCGGTGCCACATGGCATGGTCTGACCGTGCCACGTGGCATGGTGTGGTCGTACCACCTGGCGTTGGCACGGTCCTGCTTGGTCGGTGCTTCGGGTATTTGTCAGAGTTTGGGCACGGTCACCCCGTGCCTCTGGGCACGACCGCGCCGCCCTCGTCTCCGCGTCGCAACTTAAAACTCCTCCCGGGGCTGTTTTAACTTCATTCAGTTTTATTCAGTTTTCGTTCCCTGAACATTCTTTAGGCGATTTTTAGGTTTTAGTAGAGAGTGTTTATTTTCGCATTATCAATTTCGCTATTGGATTGAAGCTTGTTCTTCCTTGAATTTATTCAATTAATTGCAGTTCTTTTCTCTTTTCCAATTCTTTGCTCTTGTTATTGATTATCTTGAAGTTTGCAATAGTTATGGAATTGAATGCCATAGTTGTTGTTAGAAACATGATGTGTGGCTAAATCCCTCAACTTAGGATGGGATTGACGCCGAATATATATGGTTGAATCTTGTACTAGCCCAATCCATGTTCCCCCTTTGTTTTACGATTACGAATTCTGCCATGCACGCCACATGCTCGATGAAATGCTCGAAAGAACATTCATCGTTTTTATTGGGGTTTAGGGGAGCGTTGAGAGACGAAACTTTTGCTAGTGCGTCTTAGTAGACAATTAGGATTTTAACATGAAAATAGTTAAGTTCTAATTGAGATTAGATGTTGTGAATCTTGTAATCCTTCAACCTTTAGCCCCATGAAAATATGCGACTATGGTTCTAGGATTAGTCTTCGACCCTTGAGAGAGGGAGGAGATGGGCTTAATTGACAATCTATCCATTTGTGATGCATGCTTGGGAATGTGTGATTGGGTTAGTAACTGATTCACTAGCATATTCATGCTGTTAATTCCAACCTATGTGCTTTCTATTCTGCTGTTTACTTCACTCTTTAGTTGCTATCGTTTCTCTTAGTTTAGTCTTCAACCCAAAATTGTGATTGCCTAGCTTGAGTTGTCTAATTAATTCTAGTAGTTGAAGCCAAGTTCCCTGTGGATTCGACCCGTACTTGCCGGTTGCTAGCTACAACTACGCCGTGCACTTGCGGTAAATTAAAACCCTAACAAGCTTTTGGCGCCGTTGCCGGGGAACTTGCGCCTTTCAATATTAGAATCGATTAGCGTACTCTAGACTAGGCATTTCTTTCTTTTCTTTTACCTTAGTTTATCACTCTTCCCCTTTTTGCTAGAAACTGTTTACGTCGGGGTATTGTTTGCTTGTGTATGCGCAGGAAGAGTCAGAGGGATCAAGATCTTATCCCCCTCGATCCTGAGATAGAAGCAGCCGCACGCCGACGTAACGGAGAAGTGAGAAGGAGGAAGAGAGAGGCAGCGGTGATGACCCAGGAAGATAATATGGTGATGCGGGACTATGCTCTGCCACAAGCATCAGGCATCACCTCTTCCATAGTTAGCCCCGCAGTCAAGGCTAACAACTTCGAGCTCAGCCCAGCACTGATCTCATTTGTGGAGCGGGAGCAATTCAGCAGACACCCATCTGAAAACCCCAATACGCACCTTCGCAAGTTTCTTGCGAAGTGCGACACTATCAAGATCAACGGGGCGTCCACTGATGCAATTAGGCTGCAGCTCTTCCCTTTCTCGTTAAGGGACAGAGCCAGTTACTGGTTACAAAATGGGGAGCCTAATTCATTCACCACCTGGAAGACGCTCTCCAATGCCTTCCTCAGCAAGTATTTTCCACTGGGCAAGACTGCAAAGCTGAGGACTGAGATTACTTCTTTCCTTTAGAGGGATGGTGAGTCCCTTTACGAGGCTTGGGAGAGGTTCAAGGACCTCCAGCGGCAGTGCCCTCATCATAGGGTTCCTGACTGGCTTCTAGTCCAGACATTCTACAATAGGCTAGAACAGTCAGTGAAAATCTCAGTGGATGCCGCTGCAAGAGGAGCTCTCATGGGTAAGTCGATCGAGGCAGCAAAGGTCTTGTTGGAAGATATGGCTTCCAACAATTATCATTGGGCAAGTGATAGAGCCACCCCGCATAGGAGCAGTGCCAAGTACACAGTCGACGTTGTGACCCTTCTAGCCAGTCGGGTGGATGCGCTAACACAGCGGCTAGACAAAGTGGGCACCTCTCCCACTCCAGGTGGATCTTCAGGGCCATCCATGGGGGCCCATGCATACTGCGAGGCATGTGGCATCCAGGGGCACACCTCCATTGAATGTTACAATGCTCCCTCCAGCATTGAACATGTCAATGCATACCACAACTATACCACACCTCCTCAAAATAACCCCCATCCCACCACCTACAGCCAGGGTTGGAAAGGCCACATGAATCCTCTCTACAAAAATCCCAACCCTCACCCTCAGAATCCCATCCAGCCACCCAGTTTCCACAACCGAGCTCCCTACACTCCACCCATTCCACCTCCTGAACCCACATCTCACCTGGAGAGTCTTATGGAGCGCTTCATAGCGACCCAGACCACAACCAATGAGACTCTTTAGGAGTCAATCCATCTGCTGACCTCCAGGGTAGATGCTATGGCCACCCATCAGAAGACGATGGACACCTAGATAGCCCAAATTGCCCAGCAAGTGAGCCTCTTATCCCGACCTCAAGGGCAACTTCCAGACCAACCAGACGTCAACCCCCGACACCATGTCAATGCCATCTCCACGATGGAAGAGGGGTTAGGGGAGAGCCTGGTGATGGTTCTCCAAGAGGTAGTTACAGTTCCTGATTCTGCAGGAATTGATAGGAAGATGATAGAAGAGAATTTGAGGTTCACTGGGGAGCCTAGTCCGCCACCTCCTACCCACCCATACCAGCCCCCAGTGCCTTACCCTCAGCGACTGGCATGGTCCAAGCTACGTCAGCTTGAACCTAGATTCGCGCAATTCTTGGAAACTCTACACCGAATCTATGCCAGTAGCCCCTTTTTGGAAGCTCTCAAGAATGCACCTGCACACTTCAAGTTTTTAAGAGAGCTCCTATCCAAGAAGGGAGAGCCCGGGGTTACTCCAGTGACCCCCATCTTCGGATCCTATAGCGCACTTCTACCGAGGCAATTACCACCAAAGCTGCAGGATCCTGGCAGCTTCTCTATCCCATGCTGCATAGGGGATATGCAGATCGAGAGAGCCCTCTGTGATCTGAGCGCCAGTGTGAGCCTCATACCGCTCTCTCTCTGCCAGAAGCTGTAATTACGGGACCTCACGCCCACCAGCATGATGATTCAGCTAGCAGACTGCTCCATCAGACAGCCTATCGGCATTCTGGAGGATGTCCCAATCCAGGTGGGTAAGTTCCTCATCCCCTGCGATTTCATTGTTCTTGACATGGATGAGGACTTTCCAACCCCACTCATCTTAGGTCGCCCATTCCTCGCGACTGTCGGGGCGGTGATCGATGTTCAGGCCGGCACTCTATCATTCCAACTGTGTGGGGAAAAGGTAGCCTTCAGTTTCCCTCCCCCTGCACCGCCTTTAACGCCTGTCATTCCCTCACCCTCCAAGGAGCCTATCCCAAATTCCCCATTTGATGCTGCTCTTGAGGGTGATACATTTGATGGAAATGAGGGATCTCACATGCTGTCTGCCAGTTCTTCCACTTGTTCTGCGGCCGTCCCTCTCACATCCTACTTCGCGACCGCCTCTGCTTGTCCTGGGGAGGTAGAGGATCCTCATTCATATTTCTACACCTTCCCCAGGCCACCTCTCGCATCATTCCCGTCTACTATTTGGAGGTAAGGGTCAAGCTAAGGACCTTAAACAAGCGCTTCTTGGGAGGCAACCTAAGGAATTTATTGCTTTCAAAAAAAAAACCTTTGTCACTCCTGCCCCTCCCCTCCCCCATTTCCCCCTTTCCTTGTCCTTTTTCTGCGTCCTTTCCATTGAGGACAATGAAAACCTCAAGCATGGGGGGGTGAGCTTATTGCTCTTTAGGTGGAATAGTAGATTTTAGGGTATTAGTTGAATGGCATGTTGCATTTACATCATTTAGATAGGACTTCATATAACTACACTAGGTTGTTTTTATCTTTTCATTATTAGAGCATGTAGTTTAGAGCATATAGGCTTAGATTTTGCATCTCAAAATGAGAAATGATCAAGCTGGGTCTCCTTAAGATTTTCAGGTACTACTTCTTGCCCTTCTCTTCGTTTCCCCTTATATCCTTTACCGCTTTCTTAGTTAGATTCGTTGTTTTCTAATAAATGTGTGAGAAAACCCCTCTTGTGATGAGATTGAAAGGAGTGATGATTGATTGATCATATTGGGTTGTGTGTTGAGGCGTGACTTGCCTTGGTGTGAGATTTTGTGAAAATTGTGTTTGTCTTTGTCATCTGTAATTTCTTTGCCCTGTGTTGCACGCTAATTACCCCTGAGTTTCATGTGGTTTGACTTGATTGACCTTGATGAATGGAACATACTTTGGAGTAAGTCACTGGACTACGGTAGGGTTACCTGTGAGATTCTTGAGCCTAATGACTATTCATTACATACAGTCTCTACTTCCTTTCATGTGTGACTCCTCCATGAAGCATCTCTAGAACTTGGTCTCATTCTCCTTGAAACTGCATTTAGCGATTGCATGTGTTGACATGATTGAGACAATTTTTCTTCACGTAGCCACATTAGCCAGAAAGTCACCCGTTGTTGCATGATTACCCCTTGGAAGCCCTTTATGTCTTCCCCCCTGATTGTTGTTGTTGCACCACATCAATTACACACTTGACCTATGCATATTTCCTTCACCCTTGTCAAGGTCTAGTGGGGCGACACTTCCACAATCTAGTTGGGTATATTTCGGGCGTTTGATTATTCACTGCGGGTATAATAATAGTGGCTCATTTTGGGAAAAGCGCGAATCAATTTTTTTTTGTACTTCCGGCGCTATCCAATGGGCATCCTTTTTGCTTCTCAAAAAAAAAAAAGAAAGAAAGAAAGGAAGAGAAGTTGCAAATAAAATGGGTAGCGTGGAAGCTTTCCGCAATAAGCTTATTTGGTTCCTCTTTAGAGGTTTTTGCGAGATTTGTTGCTCGATTCGCAAGTTTGTGTGAGGTTGTAATCTTAGTGTTGATTGTGGAAGTGTTCTTGCTCCCTAGTCTTTGACTAATAGCTCCACTTTTTCCAAATTATTCCGCTTCGCACCCTTGACCTTAGCCCCATTACATCCTTATCGCAAATCCTCTTGATTGACACATTGCATTTTGCATTCCTGCGGTGGAGAGTGGAAAACGTTACCAAGCATATGGTAGTTTGCCTAATTGGTTGGAGTATTGAGCGTACCCTTGTTACATATTTCAAACATGTTGAGGGGAGTATTCCACTTTGCCCTAAAGTGAGGTCCTACCAGTCTTGCTTACTCACCAATTGTTGAGGAAGGTTATATCCTACTATGTGTTTCAACATTGGGGTGTGTGGTATGTTTCATTTGGGCAAGGTGATTCATGGATGACATTGCATGCGCTTTTATTGAGATTATCTGGCACACCTTGACTCGACCACCTTCGATGCATGATTAGCGTGATTCGTCGGTCCTCCACCCTTTCCCTTGAAGAGGTGTGTTTAGAGGTCCACCATCCTCCCTGATCTTCATAGCGTAGTCTTGCTTGGGGACAAGCAAGAGATAAGCATGGGGGCGTGATGAACCTCTATTTCGTACTATTTTTAGCCCCTATTTGACCCAGTTCCTTCCCCATTTTCGCGCCTTATTGTGTTAAGTAATGGTCAAATCGGCCTCCTTTTGCATACTTTTTACTTATGCAGCATCTTTCAATATTTTCAGGAACTCGACAGAAGAAAAGAAAATATGAACAACATTTGGCAGAAAGGAGTACTAATGAGACAAGTAAAACAGCAAAAAAGCGTCACACGGAAGTCCCGGGGAATCGAACGCACGCGCGGCACAACATGAGGACGAAGAACCGGCCAAGCTAAGCCAGTGCCACATGGCATGGTCTGACCGTGCCACGTGGCATGGTGTGGCCGTGCCACCTGGCGTTGGCACGGTCCTGCTTGGTCGGTGCTTCGGGTATTTGTCAGAGTTTGGGCACGGTCACCCCGTGCCTCTGGGCACGACCGCGCCGCCCTCGTCTCCGCGTCGCAACTTAAAACTCCTCCCGGGACTGTTTTAACTTCATTCAGTTTTATTCAGTTTTCGTTCCCTGAACATTCTTTAGGCGATTTTTAGGTTTTAGTAGAGAGTGTTTATTTTCGCATTATCAATTTCGCTATTGGATTGAAGCTTGTTCTTCCTTGAATTTATTCAATTAATTGCAGGTTCTTTTCTCTTTTCCAATTCTTTGCTCTTGTTCTTGATTATCTTGAAGTTTGCAATAGTTATGGAATTGAATGCCATATTTGTTGTTAGAAACGTGATGTGTGGCTAAATCCCTCAACTTAGGTTGGGATTGACGCCGAATATGTATGGTTGAATCTTGTACTAGCCCAATCCATGTTCCCCCTTTGTTTTACGATTACGAATTCTGCCATGCACGCCACATGCTCGATTAAATGCTCGAAAGAACATTCATCGTTTTTATTGGGGTTTAGGGGAGCGTTGAGAGACGAAACTTTTGCTAGTGCGTCTTAGTAGACAATTAGGATTTTAACATGAAAATAGTTAAGTTCTAATTGAGATTAGATGTTGTGAATCTTGTAATCCTTCAACCTTTAGCCCCATGAAAATATGCGACTATGGTTCTAGGATTAGTCTTCGACCCTTGAGAGAGGGAGGAGATGGGCTTAATTGACAATCTATCCATTTGTGATGCATGCTTGGGAATGTGTGATTGGGTTAGTAACTGATTCACTAGCATATTCGTGCTGTTAATTCCAACCTATGTGCTTTCTATTCTGTTGTTTACTTCACTCTTTAGTTGCTATCGTTTCTCTTAGTTTAGTCTTCAACCCAAAATTGTGATTGCCTAGCTTGAGTTGTCTAATTAATTCTAGTAGTTGAAGCCAAGTTCCTTGTGGATTCGACCCGTACTTGCCGGTTGCTAGCTACAGCTACGCCGTGCACTTGCGGTAAATTAAAACCCTAACACATACCTAAATCAATTTTGGATTTTGTAGAAAAACTTGAGGCCAAATCCAGATTTGTTGAAAAACTAAATTGATTAACTGTCTTTTAGGTTTTTTGATTTCAGATTTTTTTTCCACACCAAAATTTTAGGACTAAGGGCTTGTTCTTTTCATTGGTAAATTTACTTTCACCAATTCTTACAAAAAAAATTCTAATCCTTTTTAACTCTAACCAATCTTTTCCAACTCTAATTAGTTTCTACCAACTTTGAGCAATTCTTACCATTCTTTTTTAAAATTTCTTACAAAGAGATCCCCATTCATTTACATTTTGTTACCTACATTCTCCAACTTCTTCTATTTTTTTCCAACCTTAACTAATTCCTACCAATCATTTCTAAAAAAACAAAAAAAAATCAACTTTTATCTACTGTTATCAATTTTTATCAACTTTACCTTTTTACTAGCCCTCATTTTCCAACTAAAAGAACATTCCCTAAGGGTCTGTTATTTTCGTTGATAAATCCCATTTTGGCAATATCAATTAACTTCAATAAACTTTAATCAATTTCATCCCACTTCTACCAACTCTAACAAAAAAAATTTCAATTTCAACCAACTTCAATCCATCTCCTTCAAATTTTCACAATTTATAAATTATCATGTGAAAATTAATTATGTTTTCAACTAAAAAAAATACTATGCAGTAATTTTTTTTTGTTGGTGTATTGAAATAATAATTTGTAAATTATTATATAAAAATTACACGTATAAAAACTCTCTTGATAGATACATTAAAAATTTCATAAATAAATTTTAGTCTTTAATAACTTAAAAGTTGTTAATGTATTAGTATTTACAACAAAACTTATTAAACTATTCCTACTTCTTTACATTAACCAACTTCCATCCATCATACCAAAAAAAAATATACAAACTTTTTCCAACTTCAACTAACTTCAATCCACTTTAATTAATTACAACCTACTTCTATCCACTTCTACACACAAAAAAAAAAAAATCAATTTCAACCTACTTCTACTGATCTCAACCAACTTCACCTATTTACCATCCCTTATTTTCCAACGAAAAGAACAGGTTGGTAAATTTTAGTTTAGCAACTTCAACAAAAAATTTCAACCCAATTTAGCCAACTTCAAGCCATTTCAGCAAAAAAATGCTAACTTAATGCATCATATAAAAAAATATATAAACTTCAACCTACTTAAATCCACCTCTACGCACTTTAACGAACTATCTCAACTAATTTCAACTGATTTCATCTATTTAGCAATCTATACTTGCCACCAAAAACAGGGCCTAAATGCTTTTTCTTAAATAAAAAAGGAAAAATAAAAAGGGGAAAAGGAAAAGACTGCTCAAGCCTGCACAATGGCCACTTCACCCCTCTGCTCTCCATCTTCAACCTCAGAAAACCTCGATTAGCTTCCACAAATCCCCCCCCCCCCCGGGGCCTCTCCCGAAAACAAGATGGGTTCACCCACAACCACAACCCCATCAAACACCAAAAGCTGGAGCATTTATGGCAGGAGAGAGATTACGTCGAAATACGACATCAAAGAGCGCATCGGCTCCGGCGCTTATTCCGACGTATACAGAGCTTTTCGGCGATCCGACGGCTTCCCAGTTGCCCTCAAAGAAATCCACGACTACCAGAGCGCTTTTCGCGAAATCGAGGCCCTCCAGACCCTCCACAGCAGCCCCAACGTCGTCGTTTTGCACGAGTACTTTTGGCGTGAAGATGAGGATGCTGTGCTTGTCCTTGAGTATCTCAGGACGGATTTGGCGTCGGTGATTAAGGAGGCCAAGAGGGGTTCTGAGATGTCAGTTGGAGAGATTAAAAGATGGATGGTCCAGATTTTGCATGGGGTTGATGCTTGTCATCGGAATTCAATTGTTCATCGGGATCTTAAGCCCTCTAATTTGTTGATTTCGGATGATGGGGTCTTGAAATTGGCTGATTTTGGCCAGGTGAGTGTTGATTTTTATTTTTTTTTTTAATTTGAAATTGAATTTGAATTTGGGGGAGGGTTGTTTTGTGGGCATTTCTTGTTTTGGGGTTATATTGAATTGAATGGGTGTGCTGGGATCAGTGGGGTTTTCCTTTTTTCCCCTCTTCCAGAATTTAAACCGTTTGAAAGTTGCTTTTCAGGCGTCTCTACATTTGATTTGATCAATGGTGTAATGGGTTACCTTTCTATATTTGATAAGTTTTGTTTTTGATAGTAAGTTTAATACCTTCAAGTTTGTTGGAGTAGGATTGGTAGTTTTGATGGAAGTATGCGAAGACTATTTAGTTTCACAAATTTTTGGGTGAGACTGTCTTATATAAGACTATTGTAAGGTGGATACTTTTAGAGGCTTTTTTTTTATGCCCTTTGGTAACTAATAAATATATTTTGGATTGACTTTTTAATTTATGTTATATTTTGTCTTTTTAATTTAGGGGGTGAGCAATAGTTGATCTCTTAGTTTTAAAATGCCTGCCTGAGGCGTGCCCTGCCTTGAGGCTACCAAATCAGCCCCTCAGAGGGGATGATGTGCTTCTTAAGGGTGCAAGGCTATATCTTCCCCTTTTTATTCTCTTTTTTGGCCTTGTTTTTACCTTTGTTCTTCTTTTCTTTGCTCGGGAGCTAAAAGGTAAGTTATGCACGGTGAGTGTGTGCATTGGAAAACTATGACGATAATGTCGATAAGACAATATATCTTAAGGTTATTTGCGGCGTTAGTTGTTATATTGAAGTCTAATCACGTTTTTAATACATTTATCTAACTTGTTTCTAGAAAAGATGCTTTGTGAAATGTGAAAGACTTTTACAAATTTTAGCATAGAAGTGTGCTTTGCATCTATGATGCGTGCGCCTTCGCCTTGCACTTGGGGACCCTATACCCCTCGTACCTTTTAAAACTAAGGTTGATCTAATAATGACTTTTATTAGAATCATCTCTAAATGAACTATTTAGTCACTGCAATTAATTATTAAAAGAATTATAAAATTATTTGTCTTATAATATGACTTATGTAAGACGGTCTCACACAAGACTTACTATTTTAGGTTTAGTGTTTAGACAAATGAATGGTTCCTATTAAAAAGGGTGTCTGCTAGTTGAGGATGCTCAACTGCAGGGGAACTTCTTTCGTGACCCATTCATTCCATGTTCGCTGAAGATGAGTAACCTCAATCGACTTTCCCTAAAAAAGGGGAAGAAAAAATCCTACAATATCCTCCATGACAAAGTTGAGATCTTTGTAATTGGAAACGATTTGCTCTTATAACATTGGAAGCTTAGACAGCTCTCAGAAGTCAATGCACATTTTTCAATCATATTGTAACGTCCTTAAAGGTAATCTTTGTAATGCCAGAGTTAAACCCATTCCTAGCTAACATGTAGGCCACGGTCAGGGGCGCTGGAAGCTCTTGATAAAGATTGTGGCCAGATTGATAAACATGTAACTGCTGGGTCTTGAGCGATATTAATCATCTCTCTTGTGCCGTCCAAAAGATATCATCCACTGTGAGTAGTAGCTAGACTAGATGGACTGCTGCTGTTTGTGGCTTGTCAAGGCTGACCAAGTACAAAGGCTGTTGTCTTGGGGTGAAAAAATTGAGTTTACAAGAAATATCCGGATGTCACGTGGAAACTTATCGTTGTAGAACTTAATCCACTAATTAGAGGTCCATCAAGTGCCACCTAAAATTGATTATACATGAGAGGATACCCTGGTTGATGATGTATGGGGAATGTGGGGAAGACTCTGAATTGAGGGTTTTCGGAATTGCCATCATTAATTCATTAGAGATTCAGGTTTCTCATAGTTAGATAGATATGAGATTTCTTCAAAATTCCATGGGCACTGGCTAGTGAAATTTCAGGCTATTATGAAATGAAATGTTCATTCTTCTCACTGGGAAGTGTGACAGTATCTTTTTTGATCTAGGAACTCAACAGTATTCTTTTGGTGAAATACTATAGCAATATTATCTATAACAGAATTAAACATTGCTTCATGCCTAATGTCTTTTGCAATGTTTTAATATGCTTTAGATCAGTTTCTTGATAAACACCCTTCATCCCCCCCAAAAAAGGGAAGAAAACTCTTTCTTGAAGTTGAAACATTTGAACATGCTTTTCTAACTATGTCCAGTCTTGATCAATGATATGATGAGTTATATGTTCCAGAGTCTCACAGCTTGCTGACCAATTATGGCCAGTGAAGTATTGAAAATCTTGAAACTTTGGGGGTGTCCTGAAGGCATTTCACATATTTCAATTTTAATGGATTATGTGGCAGGCAACTTTTCTTTAATTGATAACTTTTGAAATTTATTTCTCCTGGTATTTCCATCTCTAGTTTCTACATTGGCATGTTGGGTGTACTTTATTTGGGTTTTTGGTGGTGGAGTGTAGAAGTTATTTTCAGGATTGTCTGTTCTAGCATTTCTTGTTTTCTTAAATTTTCTAACTTTTGAGCCTCGCTGTCGGCATTTCTGATACTGAGACCTGCAAAATAGGGTGATTTCGGTACTTGCAGATGAATGTTATTTCATGTATTAATATTGAGCTGTTAATTTGGAATTTGATGGCCGGACGTTGGCTGATTTCAATCTTGTAAGGCGTTCAATAGTTTGAGATAATTTCATGGGCACATATACTTTTTTTATCTAGGTGGAAAGAATGTCATTTTGAGTGAAGATGTCGTCTCAAGCATTTTAACTTGCGTTTGATGGTTTTGATGAGTTGTCATCGTCTGGTGTGCACTGTTGATAAATATGAGCTTTCCCCGCTTTATTTGGCTCTGTGGGCTTTAGGATTTTAGTATTCTGGCAGTTTGAGGACGGGAGTTGGATTTACAAAAGCTTTTGATCTTGGTATAACATACCTTCATGCTTTTTTAATTCTTATGATGAACATTGTGCGTAAGTAGAAAATCTGTTGCTGTTTGTACCTTTCTGATAGATGTGGGGGATCTTAGATATGTAGGGGTAATCATATTCTATTTGCTCTATTTGTGCAGAACTATAAGAATGTGTTGCACACTTATATTTATTCAGGCCATGTTTGATATTAGAATTTGCCCAAACGCTTGATTACATATATGTTTCTGCTGGCTGAACAAACCTAGAAGAGCACAACCAAAACTTCAAATCAGTTTTTTTCCTAAGGCTAACGTTGCTGATATTCTGGATGTTGTTGGAATACTCCGTGATCATCCACCATTTTGCCCTAATTTTCTGTAATGTTGGCTACTAAGACAGAAACATTTCCTGCTACACTAATCTGTGTGTGGTGAATATTAAATCTTTATAGGGTATAAGAATTGTGGTGCTTCGATCTTTGTATGTAATAAGTGAGCCATACATCTGGAGTAAGAATCTTTGTATGTAATAAGGGCTTCGATCTTTGATATTAGAATTTGCCCAATCGCTTGATTACATATATATGTTTCTGCTGGCTGAACAAGCCTAGCAGAGCACAACCAAAACTTCAAATCAGTTTTTTTCCTAAGGCTAACGTTTCTGATATTGTGGATGCTGTTGGAATACTCCGTGATCATCCACCATTTTGCCCTAATTTTCTGTAATGTGGGCTACTAAGACAGAAACATTTCCTGCTACACTAATCTGTGTGTGGTGAATATTAAATCTTTGTAGGGTATAAGAATTGTGGTGCTTCGATCTTTGTATATAATAAGTGAGCCATACATCTGGAGTAATTCACTTTTTTTGTCTACGGCAGGAGAAGGCAGTGTTGTTTGATACCTAAGATACCCTCTGTTAAGCGTAAAGTGTTTAATCTTTATTCCTTAAGTATTTAAACTTCCATTCTGTCTGTTCCCTTTGCATTTGTGACCTGTGATAAACATCCCCTTCAACAATATATTCTACTAATCACTAGATCTTGTTGTCTGTGACACTTCTCAGGCAAGGATTCTTTTGGAGCCAGGCTTTGTTCGTTCTGTGGATGATTTGCAACATCATGGACAAAACACTCCAACACAAGATAATTCATTGCCATCACAACAGCCCGAAGTTATTACTGCTGTTGATAATCTAAGGGATCAAGCTCGAGTAAACCAGGGTCAAGGCATTGTTAATAAAGAAGAATTCCTCAGAGACATGGTGGAACAGAAGGCCAAGTCCTCTGCCATGGATGACCTTGACAAGGATTCAAACATCCATGATGGAGATATTTCCTGTCTTGCTACTTGCACAACGAGTGAAATGGAGGATGATCCGCTCAAGGGCTCATATACATATGAACCCGATGGTGGGGAAGGTAGCTATGGCCCTCTGACTTCATGTGTCGGCACTCGGTGGTTTAGAGCCCCGGAGTTGCTATATGGATCCACAAACTATGGAATGGAGGTCGACCTCTGGTCATTGGGGTGTATTTTTGCAGAGCTTTTCAGCCTAGAGCCCATGTTTCCAGGGACATCAGATATTGATCAGCTCGCCAGAATTTTCAATGTCTTGGGCAGCCTAACAGAGGAGACATTCCCAGGTTGCTCTAAACTCCCTGATTATAAGATGATATCATTCTGTAAAATTGAAAAGCCTCTTGGAATAGAAGCCTGCTTGCCTAATCGCTCACCCGATGAGATCCTCATAGTTAAGAAGCTTCTATGCTTCGACCCTACAAGTCGAGCCACTGCAATGGAGCTCTTACATGACAAGTACCTGAATGAAGAGCCTTTGCCTGTTCCAACATCTGAGTTAAGGGTTCCTTTAACTAAATGTGCTCCAGATGAGGATTCAGCGGGTGATTGGTATGACTATAGAGCAACTGGATCTGACTCTGATTTTGATGAATTTGGAGGTGTGAATGTCACAAAAACAGACACCGGTTTCTCTATCCGCTTTGATTGAGGGGGAGGATAGGTCACATGAGCATGTAATTTAGGAATATGCATATACTTTCTCCTGAAATTCTGAATTAATTTTGTGCCAATATGTATTATCACCCAGGATGCGAGACTATATTGAGTTATTTTGTAGCTCTGGCCACTGAGGAGTACATAAATGGAGATTTCATGATGTGTTAGAGCAACTCAGGAATTGCGTTTTGCAATCCGTTCTCTGCAGATGATGGATGTTTCTCTTTGGCAATGATGGCAATGAAACAGCAGCTGTAATAGTCACTTTCGATAGTACCAAACATAGGCTGTGTTGTAGTATTAACCACAACCCAGGTTGCTGGAAACCGTCCTCATATGCTCGTTCTACTTGTGTCTTTTTTCCTGAGGATGGCTGGATGTCGTGCACATGCATTGGAGATGGATTCTTGAATCGCACTAGTTGTCTGATGATTAGTAAAATTCTTCATCGGTACTGTGCGTTCTTTGGTAGGGCTGTTCATCGGTTCCGGACCGGACCGGCTGGACCGAGGACCGAAAAAAAGCTTAGATGGGGATCAAGGATCGGACCGAGACCGAGACCGGACCGGTCCTATTTGTTGAGATCTTATGTGATTCAGAGATCTACAATACAACCCAAGTTCAATCCAAATTCTTACAAACTATACAAGTTCAACAAGTCAGAAAAACAAGTTCAACCTAGAAAAAATTCACACCTAACCCTAACAGAACAATAAAAAAAATTTACAAAAAATTCATAAAAAAATTCGAAGCTTGGAATAAGAGATCACATCACGAACACCATTGAACCTCCACAAGATCAAATGACATTTCTTACAAACAGAAAGATTTATAGGTCGAAGCCCATGGAATCTGTCAACAATTTGAGAACCGAGAGAACAAGGAGAGGGGAGCAGAGCACGAGGAGAGGAGAAAATCAAATCAAAACCGAAAATAATCGAATCAACAAATTAAATTGGTAAATCCACCGTGCATACCTGAGAGAGAGAGGCAGCTGACGACAAGGAGGGTTGGGCTTAGGGCCGACGACAGGCAGAGAGCGAGAGATGACAGGCCGGAGAGGGCTAACTGCTGACTGCTGAGGGCAGAGGAGAGGCTGAGGGAGCCGGCCACCAACACCGACTGACGGGTGACGGCAGAGAGCAAAGAGTCGAGGACAACCAAAGACCAAGAGTAAGAGCCTCAGAAGCAGCGACCAAGCAAAGACCTCAGACCGGAGACAAGAGGAGAGGAGAGCAGAGCAGAGCAGAGAGCGAGAGCGAGAGGCAGAAATGGAGAAGAAGACTGAGAAGAGTCGAGAGAGCAGAAGACCGAAAATCACCCAAAAAGGAAAACCACCCTTGCGAGGCTTGGCTTATTAATGTGAAAATCACCCCCCCCCCCAAAAAAAAACCTAACTCTAATTCGGTCCGGTCCGATCTAAAGGCCAGTCCACCCGGTCCAAGGCCGGACCGAACCGAAGACCGAAATTGGAAAAGGACAGGATCGAGGACCGGACCGAATGGCCTCCGTCCGGTCCGGTCCAGTCCAGTCCTGGACTGAATAATGAACAGCCCTATTCTTTGGTTATCAGATGAATCCATAATTCTTCATTGGCACCATGCATTCTTTAGTTATCATATGAATCCACCGAGGTAGTGTCTGGTTAGTACCACCATGTTTGCTCCACCTCCACTATTAAGGTTTGAATCTGGATTGAGGAACTCTTCAATACCATTTATTTGGGATTGAAAGGGGGTCGGCTGAGGCTCGGGCGTGCATGATTCCCCCCTCCCCATAGGCTAGTTGACCCACTAGAGTATCCCTTGAGATAGGGGCCTAGTAGGTGGCCCAAGGTTATCATATGAATCCATAACAATACTCGTACCGGAAACTTGATTCAAAATGTTACCTGGCATGGTATTATCTGCTGCGGGTTTAATCAAGAATGCATGTGTGGGTTCATGGTATGTGTAAAATACAAATTCATATGTTGCATAGGAGGCACCTAAAACCGAGTCATGTGATGGGGGCACAATTCCTCACAAAATAAGCCGGTGATGTAGATATACTTCGCATTAATATCTACTGAATATATTTGTGATTAAGAGTCTATTCATTTCGTAGGTAAATTGAGGTGGATAAAAAGGTTAAGTAGCGTGAGGCAGATTGAAGTTGGTTGAATTTTTTTTATGTGATAAATTGAACTTGATTAAAATAGTGAAAGTGGTTCAAATAAGTTGAAGTGGGTTGAGATTGGTTTTGAAATTGACCCACAAAAAGGACAAACCCTAATTGCCATCTTTTTCTTTTGGTGCTGCCAAAACATACTGTTAACATGGAAGCACGCAGTCGTATAATTACGGCCAAAAGAATATGCAAAGCTTTTGCGTCCGTTAATGAAACAATTCTAGACACAAATGGTTTTTCTTCCCCCTCCCCCCACCCCGGTGGACTGAAGCAAAGCCTTTCCTTCCTATTATATTTTGACTCTTAAATGAGACTCATTTGAACAGAACTGTCTATTCTTGCTCCCCCCAATTGAAGCGTTTACAGGAGCTCTGGCTTAAATCTTACTGTAAACACAAATTTTAAACCTAAAACAAATTAGACAGGAAATATAAACAAATTTTATCTTGTATTGATGTAGTGTATAGGTACAATCTCTGAATTTAATACAATAAAATAATCCTTTGATTCGATCTCCTAATTACTTGAGTACTCCGAAGGCATGATGCTTGATTTCGGTTGATGCAAATCAGCTGAAGAACTTTGAATACTGTTCTTGATTTTGTTCTACAATTGGCTGATTGTAGTTTTTGAAACTGTGCAAGTTTTGATCATTCTCGCTTGGTAGCTGGATGCTCCTTGCCGTCTAAGCTCTGAACTCTGCCAATGTTGAATGATCCAAATGAAAGGGAATGACCCTTATTTATAGGCTTTGCCAGCTAGGGTTAGAGCGGGTTTTGGGCATAGACCCAATAATTATTTCCTTATTAAATAAAGAAAATAATTACTAATTTCTGCATAATCGATGACACGTGACGGCTTTTAATTGGTTGAACTTAATTTTGACCAAGTAGATCCACCAAAGTCAATTGGACACATGGCAATCTGTAATTGGTCAATTTGTTACACGTGGCACCATCTGATTTGACGTAGAATTTTTGCCTTCTATAAATGCCCCCTCGGGAGTCGACCGCGTACCCAAATTTTGAGTGTTTGAAGCAATTGAGTCTCGAGTGTTTGGCAAATGCAAATGATTGAAAATTTGGTGGGTATTTTTCACTGCCAAGTAATTTGGTAACTTGACATAAGTTGACAATTATCCAAGATTGAATATGATCAATGTGAGCCCAATTTGACAAACTCGAAAAAATAAATTAGGCCCAGAGACCCTCTTTTTTTTCTTCTTTTTTTTCACAATCCTCTTTTTTCTCCCTTTATTTAAAAAAAGCTAAAAAAAATTTGAAAGGAAGGCTTTGGATGAGGTCTACGTCCAGCTGCCTTCTCACCTTTGATTTTTCCCTTTTTTTTTAGATTGTGATAATTTTAAGTTGAGGATTTGTGATAAAACTCTATCAATTGTTCTAGATAGAATTTATCAATAACTCCAAGAGATAAAAATTTATCGATATTCGAATTGGAGTAGCAGTAAAAAGCTTCAATTGCCTACTATATAAATCCATCTACAGGTGTCTTCAATTCACCAATTTTTTTCCATTCAGTGCCCTACGACTTGAGGTAGTTTTGTTTGCAGATACTTTATTTTTTATTTGTTTCCATTCACGCTTGTCTTCTTCCCTTTTCTTTGTTTCACTATCTGTCTCACTCTTTTTTTGTTTTTGCTTCGTCCCTTTTCTTTTTGTGCGCATATGAACCCAACATCCTCAACTATCTTTTCATATAAACCCATCAACGAAGTATGTACTTTTGTTTTGTTTCACCACCAATGAAAGACATGATCCAAAGAAAGAGATTTTATCTCTTTTCTCATCAACTGTAAATTTCATCTCTTCGAAAGTCTTGGCACCCCACCTCTGATCTTCCGATTACATCACCCATCTTACAATTGAAGATGTTGGGTATTTGGGCAAGCAGAAATCAATTTGATACCATGATTGTATCACCTTCGAATTGTCAATCTGAACTTGGATAGAAGGATGAACTCGTTGCTTACAATAATTCTTCTTCTTCTTCTTCTTTACAATAATATGAGTCTGACCGTTGTTCTTCGTACTCTGTTCTAGTTTCTTCAATTTCTTTGTTCTCATGATCTTCTCTTTTTTTTATTGCTCTGTTTGCCTTTTTTTTATATAGAAATTTCTCCTTCTTCTGTTTTTTTTTTAAATCTAGACCTCAAACTTAATCAGTCTTCAATCTTGTCATGCTTCTAATGTTGAATCTCTCTTCATCCTTTTCTGGTTTGAGGGGAGTTGGACCATAGCAGCATGGCCATGGTAGATGCAGCAGCTAGAGAAGGAAGAGCAGAGAAAGAAGAAGAGCGAGTGCCAACCCCCCCCCTTTTGCAAACTGTTACCCAACTACCCCAAAGTGTTGCAAACTGTTACCTAATTACCCCAAAGTGTTGTTCCGATGAGAACAACACTCCATAGCAATTCACGATTGTGCTTCGTGTGCTTTGTGTTAAGAATAACTTGCTGTTACGTGCAGCCAATTTTCCTTTAATATTTTTTTATTTGATTTTCCTTTTTTTGATATTCTAACTTTTTTTAGGACGCCTGCCTTTTTTTATGGCCCCCTTGATCTCTCCTTTGTGACTAAATTAAAAATCAGTCATCTAATTAAATCAATTTGTGATGGATTTAATTTTTTTTGGAACTCCTTTTTTTCACTTGAACTAATGCTCCTTTCTTTCTTTTTTTTTCCTCTTGTTTTTTTTTAGGAAGCTATTGAATCAACTACTCCCCCTATTAGTTCGTAAGTGAGATCGACTTTTAAGACGATGAATCGTTTCTCCCCGCAGATTCGATTTTTTGCAAGAGACTCCCTCACTTAATCTAATTGAGGTCAACTTGAATTTCTTCATTCCAGCCACGACTCCTCCAGTTAGATCGCGAAATGAGGTCGACTTTTAAAACGAGGAATAGTTTCTTCCTGTAGATTCGATTCTTCGCAGGAGACTCCCTCACTTAATCTAATTGGAGTCGACTTGCTGTTCTTCCTTCCAGTCGCGACTCCTCTTATTAGATAGCGAAGTAAGGTCGACTTTTAAGACGATGAATTGTTTCTCCCCATGGATTCAATTCTTCGCAGGAGATTCTCTCACTTAATCTAATTAGAGTCGACTTGCCTTTCTTCCTTCACCGGGTGCATTTTCTGGACTCATCCTCTGATCCCAAGAAGCCAACTCTCTCTATCCTGGACAGAGAAGATGATCCAATTGAACAAGGCGTGATTCTCCGCCTAGATATGTCAACATCGCTACCGTCCAGACGCTCTTTACTCCATAACTACCTTGCAGATTCATGCTGGAGTGTGAAATCTACCTGCGACATACAAAGACCAGACGGAGTCATCTCGACTTTGAGAGTCTTGAAGCTTAGCTCACCATTATTTGCGTCTTCAACCCCTTCTCAAGGAGCAATACCCTTACTCCGACATCGTATCATGGACGGGACACTATCCTGGGGCAATTTTTCACCTTGTTTCTCCGACAACTTCTTCATACCGTGCTATTGGGAATGGCTTGAAGACGTTCTTGGTCGCAACAAAGAAATACTTATGGAATGGAGGCATTACGACGGACTGTATGCATCCTTGTTCTCTTATGACATGAGTCTCAACATCTTCGAAGCATTCTGCGAACTATGGTGCCACACAACCAATACCTTTTGCACAGAAAGCAACGACATGTCAATCTCTTTATGGGATTTGCGAACTATAGGTGAACTTCCAGCTGACAGTGCTTACTACGAAGAAGTCATTCCATCCGCCTGAGAACTCCTTTCTACAGGACGTGGAGATAATGATATTCCAGCGACTTACACGTTCCTCTTTTTTGCATTCCACAGACTATCCCAAGATGTTCATGGCATTGTTCAACTTCCTGCTTCTGAATGGATATGCTTCTGGTATCGAGGGTGACAGATTTACACACCCCCTCCCAGCCGTGACAACAAAACACGAGCTAAAGCTCCAACAAACACATCACGTCCATCGGGCTTGATTGCTCCTTACACAGAGCGAACGAAGAGAGAGAAAGATCCTTTTGTGACGATCAACATTCCTGAGGCCCTAATCAAAGAGACCTACCTTGCTGCCCTTATTTCCTGTTGGTTGTGCTCCTTTGTGCTACCAACTGAAGCAGTGTGCCTTATTCACCCAACTGTGTTTGTAGCTGCAAGCAAACTAGCTCACAAGGAATGTCTAAACCTAGCAATTCCTGCTTTGGCTAGCATTTATTGGGGGTTGAATAGAATTTCTATGACTCGGAGCTTGAATAAGTTGGAAGCAATTTTCCCCATTCACTATGTTTATGGATGGTTAGGGACTTACTTCCAAACTTATTTTGATCATCCTCATCATCGGCACAGCCATCCTAAGATGGGGAGGTTCTTTGGTGAAAAGATGAATCGGACTCCTGACGTACAAGAAGCTCGAGAGCTATTGAAATGCAAGGATCCGTCTATCATGTATTCTAATGCTCTTATGAAGGATACATCGATCACCTTGATTGACACCCAGAATTTATCCTCAAGCTGGAAAGCATATTTGATTTGTCTCCGCTCTGGGCCTTTGACCTTGCGACAAGGAAGAACAATTGTGATTTAACCATACGTCCCTTGCAAGTTTGGGCAACAATTTTGCTTCTATCAAGATGTATTAAGTGAGGCACAAATGAATGACCCAGAGAGCACCTTACAGGACGTAGCTCGCTACTGGTTCAACCTTACAGAACACATAACAAGGTCCAGTGTGACAATTCTTGCTCTCCTGATAAGAAGTCTACACTGGTCACCATTGCATATGCCAATTGGTGGCGATCTTCGTGGGGCGATCTTTTCTCTCAAGGGCCTAAATATCCTAGAGGCGAGGTTGTGCAACCACGAAGAGCTTCTAAAGTGAGAGTTGCTGATGATGCATCCGCCTTAGTTGTCACTTCTAAAAGGGCAAGTGCACATAAGCCAACCATGCAGCAGCGTGACGAATATGCCTTATCCCCAACTGAGCTTAGAAAAGAAGGAGGCAATAGTTCCTCGTTAGGAGCAGACACATCTCCTCAAAAAAGTAGAAGTTGTTCGCCTTGGAAAGAGAAGATTGAAGCTTTGAGAGGTTTAAGTGTTAGGGCCTCTATTAGTGGAGCGAAGAATTTGTCAGACTCAAAGAGCAAACCAGACGTTGCAACCAAGCTACCTAGCTCCAAGAACAAGTCTAACAGTGCGACGAGCTCACTGAAATCAGATAACAAAGCAAAAGGAGATGTGCATCTTGTTATCCTGCCCCCTTCCCCTTCATTTTCCAATTTTTTTTTTTTACTTAATCCTCCTTTTAATGTAGGGATATACTGCCGAAGTTGGAGGCATACATAAGGGCGCATTTGGTGACAAAGACAGTGAAGTCACCTTGACTGTGCCTGCTGCCAAGTCAAATGAGGACGATTCTATTAACATAATGTTGTCACCAGTGAAACAAGCAGAGCGCTGTCAATCACCTACTCTTTCTGTTGCAACCTGCTTTCTTAGGAGAATTTCTTCTTGCGTGTTTAATGACCTGGCATTGAGTGTGAAGCAACGTTTTTAGCAACAGTTGAAAAAGTTCATCCCAAAGACAAAAGGCGACCTTGCAAACATCCGCTAGGAAGCTGAGCAAATATATGAAACGTTATCATCCTTCCAGGAGGATTATTTGGGGCTAAAGAATAGTGTCGAGGCATATTTGAATGAATTCGGACATTACCTGAAGTTGAAAGCCCAATTAGAAGATCGAACTCCTACCGAAGATGTGCTAAGCAAGCGAGCATCCTTATTAGACAAACTTGGGGAGGCGAGAGCTTCAGTGGAAAAGGTCAGTGCACAGTTTGATGAGACAACTACTGCTATCACCCAAGCTCATAAGCAAACAAAGCTACTTGAGGTAGATCTTGAACGAGCAAAGGCGAATGAGCTAGAATTGCAAGACAAATTAGTAGAGATTGAAGCTTCATTGAAGAAAGCCAAAGATGGTGTATCTCTTCTTGAACAAGAGGTTGCTGATTTAGATGTTGCGCCCCAAGTTACTGCAGAAGAAATCACTCAAGTTGAAGCAGCAAGGCAACATGTCTAAGAACTTTTCGGCGCACTGGATGCCTAGACCATATCCAATGGTTTTGTTCTAGATTTTATTTTATTTTTTTCACTTTGCAACTTGTTACTTCTTTTTGGACTCAATATGATTTTGTTGGAATTGGTTTTGATATATTGCAATAAGATGAATCTTTCAATTCAAATTTACACAATAATATGCAGCTTTATGCAACGAACAAAACCAATTAGCACTAACACCATTTATTCATCCATTTTTTTATGGATGTACTTAGGAAATATGCCCAAGTTGCCTATGTACCTAAAGGGAATGTAATACCCTAAAGGATCAAGCCATACGTAGTTCAAGGACGTAACATTTTTGATTTGTTTTGTTTTGTCGTTCACAATTTAGACTCTTGCGGGCTAGGAGTATTACAAAGGAATTTAACTTGAGAGAATGAGCAGTTTAGGCTCTTACTTAGGAGCTTTACAACATTCTATTTCAAAGATAATAGCGCTTCAAGAACTTGCCGTTTATAGGTCCTACGCACACTCCATCAACACCAACTATCTTGTAGGCTCAATTTGGGCAAACTTCTCTGACCATATAAGGACCATCCCACTTGGAGGTGAATTTGCTTTCAGATTTGTGGGAGACAATAATCGGTCTTCTTACTGCCAACACCTGCTCTCCGACTTGGAATGATTGTGGTCGAACCTTTTTGTTGAACACTCTTGAGAGAAGGGCTTGGTAGCATTCTAGCTTTTGTTGTGCCCGAAGTCTTCTGCCATCAAGGGCCTCCAACTCAGCTAAGCGAAGCCAATGATTTTCGTCTTCCGTCAAACCTTCCTGTATGGTGATACGGCGTGATGGGATTTGGAGCTCCAACGGTAGAATGGCTTCAACTCCGTACACCAAAGCGAAGGGGGTCAACTGTGTTGGCGCCTTGTACGTTGTTCGATATGCCCAAAGAGCCTCCCCTAGTCTTTCATGTCAATCCCATTTAGATTTTGCGACAACCTTTTTGAGTAAGTTAAAAAGTGTTTTATTAAAGGCTTCTGCCAGACCGTTTGCAGGGGCGTTGTACGTGGAAGACTTATGTTGGGCAAACTTAAACTTCTTGCACAGGGTAGTCATCAGGCTGTTGAAGAAGGGCTTACCATTATCGGTGATAATGTACCTCGGCACACCATACCGATAGATAATGTGTGTCTTTATGAAGTCAACCACATTTTCTTTTTTGACCTCCCTTAGTGGAATTGCTTCCACCCATCTAGAGAAGTAATCAGTGGCGGCTAAGATGTAGGAGTGAACAGCATACGATTTAGGCGTGATTGGTCCAATGACATCAAGCCCCCATGCCTCGAATGGCCAATATACAACTGTTGGGTGAAGAAGTTCAGGAGGTTGATGTATGAAGTTAGCATGGAACTGGCAAGCATCACACCTCTTTGCATAATTTATGCAATCTTGCACCATAGTGGGCCAGTAGTAACCCATCCTTTTGATGCGATCATGTAGCCTAGGCCCTAATTGGTGTGCTCCGCACACACTTGAATGAGCTTCTGTCATTTCTTGCTTTGCTTCTTCCGCATCCAAGCATTGTAACCAAAGACCAAGAAATGAGCGTTGATAGAGCGTCCCGTTGTAGTAAAGGAAGCTTGAAGCCCTTCGTTGTATTTCTATCTTATGCCTTGGGTCACTAGGCAGTTTTCCATGCTCTACGTACTTAATTATAGGTTGATGCGAGTCTTTTGCATCTGTTTTAAGAACACAAATCATGTTGACGTCGTCCTCTGAGTCTTCATCATCCGGCGGAACAACCCAGCGGCTACATACTGGAATAGTCATTTCTCCTTCTGCCCCCAGTGCCAAAGTGGCTGCGAGGCTTGCTAGTGCGTGAGCCATCTTGTTGGCACTCCTTGGCACGTACTCTAACTTGACCACGTCCAACTTATTTAGCAGGCGTAATGCTTGCCTGTGATTTTGGGACAAGGTCTTCTTTCTTAACATCGTATTCGTCAAGTAGTTGATTGATGACCAACTGCGAGTCACCATATATGTTGAGGTCGGTGATCCCCATCTCAATAGCCATTTCAAGGCCCAAGTTAAGCGCTTGGTATTCCGCCACATTGTTAGAGCATAACTAAGTGAGCACAAATGAATACGGGAGAATGTGCTTTTCGGGGGAGACGAAGACCACTCCTACACCAACGCCATCACGCCTAGCTGCACCATCGAAATACATTTCCCAGTGAGGGAGGATATCGATGTAGAACACGCCTTCTCCTTGCAAATCATCATTTAGATCTCAATCATCGAGAATGAGATGATCTGCCAAGAAATCTGTCAACGCTTGTCCCTTAACCGCTCTTTGGGGTACATAGACAAGGTCGTACTGTTTTAAGATGACTGCCCATTTTGCCAGTCTACCATTTAAGATTGGCCTAGACAAGATGTACTTGATGGGATCAGCTTTGGAAATTACTTGTACTATATAGGCCTACATGTAATGCTTGAGTTTCTGGATGGCAAAGATGAGCGACAAGCACATCTTTTCAATAGGGGAGTACTTCAACTTAGCGCCAACCAATGTACGACTTAAGTAGTATATGGCGACTTCTTTCCCTTCCGCTTTTTCCTATACACATAATGCTCCCAAAGATTTTTCTTGAGCTGCAATGTACAGTCGAAGAGGTTTGCCAGGAATGGGTGCCCCCAACACAGAAGGATTGGTCAAGTACTTCTTTATTTTCTCGAATGTCGTGCGACACGATTCATCCCACTCAAACAGTGCGCCCTTTTTCATAAGGCGGTTGAAGGGATGGCAGCGTCCTACAAGATTTGAGATGAATCTTCGGATATATGCTAAGCAACCTTGAAGCCCGCGAAGCTCCCTGAGATTCTTAGGCTCAGGCATCTCCTGGATTGCCTTGATCTTCGATTGGTCAATCTCAATCCCTTGGTGATGAACGATAAAACCCAAGAACTTTCCAGAGGTGACACCAAATGTGCACTTGAGTGGATTCATCTTCAATTGACATCTCCGTAATCGTTCAAAGATCAAATGAAGATCTTGTATGTGGTCCTCCCTTTTTTTGGACTTCACCACCAAATCATCGACATAGCACTTGACTTTTTTGTGGAGCATGTCGTCACAAATTATTTGCATTGCCCTTTGGTATGTTGCTCTTGCATTCTTGAGTCCAAAGGGCATCACTTTATAGCAAAAAATGCCTTTAGGTATGTGGAAAGTTGTGGCCTCTTGATCTTCTGGCGCCATCAGAATCTGATTGTACCCTGCGGTACAATCCATGAATGACAATGCTTCATGCCCTGTAGTTGAGTCGATCATGAGTTCTGTGACAGGCAGCAGGAAATCATCTTTTGGACAAGTGTGGTTGAGATCCCGGAAGTCCACGCAAATACGAAGTTGCCCATTTTTCTTCCTAACAGGCACGATGTTTGCGATCTATGTTGGGTATTTGACCTCGTGAATGAATCATGCCTCTATAAGTTTGTTGACCTCCTTTTCAATTTTCGGTACCAACTCTGGGCGAAAACGTCGATGAGGTTGCTTCTTATGTGAAATACTCCTTTTGATAGAGAGGCGATGGACTGCAACCTTTGGATCTAACTCGGGCATTTCTTTATAGCTCCAGGCAAATACGTCCTTATACTCTGACATGAGTTCCAAGTAATGCTTTTCCTCTTCGCGTGTAAGTGATGAGCTTACATAGATAGGGCAAAGCTCTTCATTGGTTCCCGGATTTAGCTCTTTCAGACCATCAACTGTAGCCTGACCCCCATCTTTGAAAGTCTCAGTAGTTTCTGCCAACTCTATCTCCGAGTCTGAATCATCACATTCGTGGATTGTGATATGATTGGAAGAAACAACTTCTTCTTCCTCCGCTTTCTCATTAGAGTCAGAGTTTTTTCGTTGAGCTGTGAAGACCACAGTATGCCTCTTTACTCTTAATGAACCATTTATCTTAACATCCAGACTAGAGAAACGTTTCATACGAGAAGGGATAGAGCTCCGAACTTCATTTATCACTCCCAAGCGGCTAAATGCAGAGCTTTTCTTGTGCTGAAGTTGTGAGTTTGAGGACTTTTCGCCAGCTCCTATTCTGGCAAAAACTGAAGGCTTTGACTTGGGATAATCTTTGATTCTGTTGAAAACAGAACATCTGTGATCTTTCCCTTTTCCTATACGGGCGAATACTGACGGACGTTTTTTAGAAGTGGATGATTATAGCCTATCAAACACAGAGAGCTTTGGGTTGGGTGAAGCATTTTCATCTTCACTCACATCTACTTCTTCAGCTGAGATGTGTTGAATCACCAACTTCTTGTCCTTTCGTTGCCCAGAGATTCTAACTGGTTGCGGTGGCGTGAAACCCAGTCCAACTTTAGAGACGCCTACTGAGCCTCCCTGCTCTTGAATCTTTCTCTAAGTTTCGGTAAGGCCATGAGGCTTGGCTTCGACTACCTTTCCTAAGGCAGCTGGATTTTGAAAGTCATAACCAGCCCTCTCCATAAGCTTGTATGCATTAGGATCAAATCCCTCCCTAGTCCGTACACTTGGCAAGTCATCTCCTTCTTTAGAAGAAACAACAAAACCGAAAAGAGGGGGTCTACTCACCTTAGCCTGCTACATCTTAAGCGTTGGAACTGTTGCACTTCATTTTAAAGTGATTATGCTAGCTCCATCATTCTTTTTAGTAGTTTTGGTCTCGATGCTTCTGCTTGTGCACTCGCTAAAGGGCGATTCGCCCTCCTTACGGCGAGACCTAGGTATGTACCTTAAGACTTATAACGCCCCGAAATTTTTATTACTTATTTTGAATTATGTTCAATATGTAAATCATGTGTATGTTGTACGCATTTTATTTTAAGCGCACGTATGTGTTCGATGTTATTATGATTATTATGTTTTGGGGAATAAATAGGATATGTCTCATTCAGTAATTGTGCAAAAAAAAGAAAAAGAAAAGGGAGTCAAAGAAGGGGGCTTGCCCAAAAAAAAGGGGGAGATTTTTCTTGAAAATATCACGAGATATTTACCAAAAGGGGATGGAGATATTTTTGAAGCTTATGAGATAAATATGAGGGGAGGGGGTTTATTTGCCTTCTTCCCCAAACCCCAACCGCAACCCACGAAATCAAAGAGAAAGAGAAGAGAAGAAGGAGGAGAAGATTAAGGTTTTGATTTTTGAAATCAAGCCAAGGTGAGTAATTCTTGTCTTTCTCAATCTAAAATTGATTAGGGCAAGATTAACTTGTTGATTTATGTTTGAATTTGGGGAAATCAATTGAGAATTGAAGTTATGAATTTGATGTTTTAAAGCTTAGTAGATTAAAACCCTAAATTCAGTTATTAGAAACCCACATCCAAAATTGTATTGGTGATTTGTGATTTTGAAGTTATGTGAATGTTGTGGGTTGATATTTATGTTGTGATTTTGTGCATATATATATGCTAAACTATATATTTTCGAATTGATTATTGGTATTGGATGAATAAGAGAATTGAAAAATAAATGTTGAATTTTCGAATTTTGCACACAGCCTATTACTATTTCATTTTTTGTGAATTATTTGGCTAGCTATAATTACTTACATTTTTACTGTAGGTTACCCATGATATTGGGCAACTTCATGTAAATTTTTGTGAATTTTTGATATGTGGTTTGTGAGTTACGAATTCTTGATTGAAATCTGCCCTGTAAATTTATGATGAAATTCGGTTAATGTTTTGATTATTGTGAGCTATTGGGTTGGAGAAAAATTATGAAATGTCTACTGTAGAATATTCATGTTATTTGGAAATTTTCTATGAAGTGTAGTAAATTTTGGATATGTACTTTGTGAGTTATGAATTTTCGATTGAACTGTCCTGTTTTAGTGCCCACAGTTCGGTTGCTATCTGAATTTTCTGGGAATTATGAGCTTGGCATAAAATTGTGAAACTTTTAACATATGTTCCCTATGCTATTTGTAAATTTTCTGGAAAGCTTCATGAACTTTGGAGATATATGTCATGAGTTGTGGATTTTTGATTGAAGTTGTGCTGTTTTAAAGCATAATTCTTGGTACTGCTTCGATTATTATGGGGGGTTGGCTCAGCAGAAAATTATGAAAATATTATAGTGAATCCATGATATCATTTTGTAATTGTCTGCCAATTTTTGTTCATGTTGGATGTGTATCCTTGGAGTTATGAATTTTTGAGTGAAACATTATTTTTGGTGTAATTATGCATTATTCGTACGCATAAATTAAATAATCATCACGTTGGTGACAATTTCACACATTACCATTATGACAGTAAAATGTAGTTATGATTTATTGGAAACTTGTGAAAAGTATTTTGAATAGAATTATGCTTTGTTTTGATTACATTTTTGTTCAAATTGTGGAATTGAATGTCTTTGAAGATAAAGTTATGACTATATGATTTCATTACGTTACGTTTTGGGGAAAGAGGTTCATGTCTTATCGGAGGCTATTACAGAGTGTTCTAGAACTATGGTCATAGAAGTGTCTTTGTATTTGGAGTTGTATGAGTCGTTGGTTGGTACCTTAAGTGGGCGTTACCCGGTCCGCCAATTGACTCTTCAGTTTGTGTTATTTGGGAGTTGTGTGGGTCGTTGGTTGGCACCGTGAGTGCGCAATGTCCGGTTCGCCAATTGACTCCTCAATTTGTGTCATTTGAGAACTGTGTGGGTCCCTGGTTTGTCAGGATGTGATGACTCCACAGTTTGTGATTTGAGGGCATCTACGTACTCTAGAGCATTGGGTCCCTGGTTGGCACCTTGAGTGGGCATCGTCCGGTCCTCCAGGATGTGTTTGTGACCCTTGTGTTTTGTAATGGTTCTTTGCATGAGTCATGAGTTGATTTCCCCTAAACTAAAAGTTTTGTATTCAGTTAAGGATATGTGACGTGTTGTGAAATTGATTTTGGCTTGGATTTGGACTTTGGATATGTTATGGAATTAGTTTGGCTTGGATTTGGATTTTGAATATGATATGGAATTAGGTTTCGTTTGGATTTGAAATTTGGATAAGTTATGAAATTAATTTTGATTTTAGTTTTGGATTTTGGATTTGGTTTTGGATTTGGATTTGAAGGTTCATTCAAAATATCTATGAGCTTGTTATTGATTTTGGAATGCATATGTGATTGTTAAGCATGTTTTAAGACACATGTTATGTGTTTATGGCTAGTATGCGAACTTTTGTGATAAAGTTGTTTTGATATATGTGCCGATTATGGTTATGGGCGGACCGTTAGGTTGCTTAGCAGATTTTGCTTTCTTTTGGACTCTAGTGAGGACTGTGAGCCCAAAGGATATGATTGGTATGGGACAATCATGGTTAGTTTAGTGAATAGACTAACAGCAGAGTTTGTTTAGAGACTTAAGTGAAAATGAGGGTCCTTGAATCGTACCTGGTATGGGACAAGTACGACTAAGCTACTCTAATTGCCCGTTCCATAACATAAATGTGTTGTGTGTGTTTGTGATATTTGTGAACATATTAGATATGGAAGATATGAGTTTATTTTGATTCTTAAAGCATATGCATGTCTCTTATCGTCCTTGACATTTTATATGACATGTTCTGTCTATATGTCATAAGATACTTTTACTGTGTGATTATGTGTTAACCGGTTAATGTGCAAAGTATAACAGCGGGGATGGTAAGGGTTATTCATTGGGCTCGGGGAGCTCATGACCTCACCATTTTTCAGGTTTGGAAGCAAAATGGGATCGTAAGAGTATTACGAAAGCTAGCCAGTTGTGAAGCACTTTTGAAGAGTCGAGTTGGGAATGCAAGCCTCGTTCTATGTTTATGCTATGATTATGTTTAGTAAATACAGCTTTGAATGTATTTTTGGGATTTCATATGTGTAAGAACATTTTGGATATGATTTAAGTATGTATGTAATGTATGTTTTAGATTGACCCTTCCGAACTTTATTAGATTTCGATAAGTGCTTCCGCTATTATCGCCTATGAATAGGTTAATTATGGTTAAGAAGTTTAGAGAGCCTTGTGGGTGTTCCAAATCGGACATCCACAGTGGTGACGCGCCTACCCCCTTCGGGCGGGGCGTTACAAAACTGGTGGCATTGATCATGTTGAAGCAGCAGCTGTTTAGCAACTTGCTCAACACAAGAAGTGGTGCTACCTTACTTGCTTGCTTCTTTCTCGAGCTGCTTCTTAGGAGCATCATCTTTTGTTGCTCGAGGGGCCTTCTTTGCGATACTTTTGCCTGTGGAAGAAATGGTTGACGGCATGGTTTCTTTAGGTGCAGCACCTTCTTCAAAGAACCTTGCATCCGCGAAATGAGACTCAACCTTGGTGAATGGTTTGACATCCCCGTTTATTTTTTTCTGTCCATCACGGTAGTAGTTAAGTCATTGGTGTAAAGTGGAAGCCACTATCCCATGATCATGAAGCTATGGTCGCCCAAGTAATAACCTGTAGGAATTCTTAGCATCGATTACATGGAAGATGGAGGATGTCGTCAAATCTCTCATTACCAGTTCAACGCGAATCATGTCGATTGCACGCTGGTCGTCACGGTTAAAGCCTTGAATCATCGTTCGGCTCTTAAATAGTTCTTCCACTGTGATGCCTAAGTCGTTCATTGTAGACTTGGGCATGATGTTCACGGTTGACCCTTCATCCACGAGAATGCACCTGACTTTCTACTCCCTAATATAACCAGTCACAAACAAAGAACGATTATGGGGCTTGGATCCCAACAACAAATCATCGTCAGTGAAAGTGACTGCGGTGTTGCAAGAGGCACACTAAACAGAGCCTTCTGTTGATGCTCCCACATCCATGATTTTATCAGCGTAAAGGTTTGGGTGTTGTAAGGCAGCAACGACATGTTGGCGAATCTCGTCAGGCAAATAAAAGATTTGCCCCCAGCCCATGCGAGCTGGCAAAGCTTCCAAGACAGTTAAGGTCGTCTTATTAGCTACTCTAGGAGACTCCTCTTGTCTGTCACTTCCTTCATCTTCCTCTTCTTCGAGCTCAGAACATGAGGTTATATTGGTTGTAACTTTCTCAAAGAAGCCTGTTGGGAAACACTCTTCGAGCGTGACAGGGACAAGCGGCTCCTACTCAAGGAGGTCAATAGGAACAATTTCGTGTCTTTTGACGTTCTTTGACTTTCTCTTTCCTTTTGAATGATGAAGACTCTTTTTTCTTCCTTGTCTCTTCCTGAAGCGGAGAGGTGGCGATTGCGGTTGGCTTTACTTCCTTGGCCTCCGGCGAGTAACAAGAGTTTGTCCCTCTTCATCAACATCAGCTTTATCAGAGACATCCACGAAAGGATCAGTCTCTGTCAAGGGTCTTTTGGCTTCAATTGGAACCAACATAGGCGCCAAACTTCCAAATTGAATTGTAATTAATTTCTCTCCAAGGGAGGAAATCAATTCAGTGTTTACTCTACCACGAGGTTCCGTATGCTTTGGCTTCCATGGCAATGAGGAACACTCCAACTAAGTGAAGATATGATTTGTCTCAACAATGTCGTCCAAATCCAATATTATCTTCCCATTCCTGGCAAGTTGCATAATACGCTCCTTAAGCGTAATGCATTTCTCGATAGGGCGACTAACCACCCTATGATACCGACAATATTTTGTGTCGGTAACCCTTCCAGCTTCTTCGGGTCGTTTTGATTCTGGAAGTTCGATAACCTCATTTTCAAGGAGATCATCAAGCATTCCTAACAAGTCTGAGTCAGGAAATGGGTATTTCTTCTCCTGCAGTTCCTTCAATGTAGAACGCTTCTTTCCAGTATCCTTGGAGAATCCACCCTTCTTGTTTTCATTCTTGGGCTTTCCAGAGATTCGAACTGGCTCCCCTATTGAAACAGCCATGGATTCTTTGTTTGAGGACTTTGTGGACTTGGAATTTTTCTTGAATTCACCCTTGTCCTTTCTAGTGTCAGATGAGGAAGAACACTTACCACGACGACTTAAAATTGTTATCTCCATATCATGAGCTTTCGTTGCCAATTCTTGAAAGGTATTTGGCTTACTCATCTGCAAGAAGTATAATAAATCCCACTCCATGCCCTGAGCACATTTCAACGGCTGAAGCTTCTGAAAGACGGTCCTTGCACTCAAGACTTAGGGACCTCTAGCGATTAATGTAATCAAGAACCGGCTCGCCCTTCCATTCCATTGTCTGGTGTTTATTAGCTCTGTCATGCTAACAACACGTTGAGTGCTGTAGAACCGATTCAGGAACTCCTGCTCCATTTGTTCCCAGCTGTCAATGGACTCTGGCTCCAAATCTGTGTACCAGTCGAATGCGATCCCTTTTAGAGTACGATCAAACTGTTTCACCAACCGATCCCCCTCTATGCCAGGATTATTGCACGTCTCAATGAAGTGGGCAATATATTGTTTGGGGTTGCCTTTGCCATTGAATTGGTTGAACTTGGGAGGCTGATAGCCATGGGGCATGGGAAGAGCATCAATCCTCTTTGTATAAGGCTTTGTATACAAATGGGTCTTGTGAGACCCTCCTCCCAACTGAACCTTGACTGCATTTGCTATCAAGCTCTGAATCTGCTCAATAGACGTCGAGCCTAAAGAGCAGTCCTTCTTTGCCTTGCGCTCTTCGCCGTGGTTGGACTCTTTATCAGAGTCTTCAGCACCTGAACTTTTGTTGGAAGCTTCAGATGATTTCTCTTCCAACTTCTTCATCAGCTCAACAATCTGATCATTCTGGCGTTTGATTTGAGCGTCCTTTTCTGCACTCTCTTTAGAAAGCCTATCCAACGTAGCCTTCATGCTTGCCAGTTGTTCTTCGAAGTAGTAGCCACTGTCACCATAACTGGCATGACGACAGTGCCAGAAGGTTCAACTTCAGCATGCGAGGAAAGTAACCTTTTGAGGATGCTAAAGATAAATCACTACTTGAATAACCATCATCTTTAAAATTGAAGGGTTAGAAAGCAGGGTTTGTGTGAGTTTGGAGTTCAACCATCCCACGTGGAATTGTTTGTGGCATGATGAAGCCAGTAATAGATTTTTGCTTCAGAACATTTGAAGCAATTTGATTGACTCCATCAGATACCTTGGAGCCGATGTTTTGGATTTTATATGACTGTGATGGTGCAGCCACAATTGATTGCTCTCCGGTGATAGCGGTAGCAGCTTTTGTCATACTTCTAGTCATTACACCACCAGATGCAGTACTAGCAGTTGTTTATCCCTGAGATGCAGATCGGACAGCTTTCCTTGAAGATTGGTTGATAACGTTCTTAGGGGTCATGTCATCTTCAAAGGAATGTATTGTTTGCTGTTAGGAGAAAGAGATGAGAGGCAGAGTTGTCCCACCAGACGTGCCAAAAATTTGTAAACACAAATTTCGAGCCTAAAATAAATTAGACGAAAAATTGATATAAACAAATTTAATCTTGTATTGATGTAGTGTGTAGGTAAAATCTCTGAATTTAATACAATAAAATAATCATTTCATTCGATCTCCTAATGACTTGAGTACTCCGATAGCGTGGTGCTTGATCTCGGTTGATGCAAATCAGATGAAGAACTCTGAAGACTGTTCTTTATTTTGTTCTGCAAGTGGTTGACTGTAGTTTCTGAAGCTCTGCAGGTTTTGATCCTTCTCGCTTGGTAGCTGAATGCTCCTTGCTGTCTGAGCTCTGAATTCTACCAATGCTGAATGATCCAAATGAAGGGAAATGACCCTTATTTATAGGCTATGCCAGCTAGAATTAGAGCGGGTTTTGGATCTAGGCCCAGTAATTATTTCCTTATTTTTTAAATAAAGAAAATAATTTCTAATTTCTACATCATCGATGACATGTGGCAGCTTTTAATTGGCTGAACTTAATTTTAACCAAACGGACCCACCAAAATCAACATGACACATAACAATCTGTAATTGATCAATTTGTTACATGTGGCACCATCTAATTTAACGTAGAATTTTTGCCTTCTACACTTACAATGTGCTCTCATGTTAATGTTTTCCGCATATTTGCTCTGTTCTTGAACCAAAGCTTTCATATGTGAAATACATTTCTCTCCCACAGAGAGGCACCCCAACAAAAAGCCCTAACCAACAAAAAGCCCTAACCATCGATACGGCAATGTTATGGCCCCTGTCCTGTGGACAACTGAAATTACATTACAATGGATGCTGCAAGCTATCTGTCGGGCAGTGCAAGAAGCTGTATGCTGAAGCGATTAAAGGGCTCACGCGGTATGATTTGCCTCAGCACTTGCCCCTTCACCTCCCCTTCGGACATTATGGGATTGATCCCGCACCTCCTTTAAGAATCAAGACAAGTTCAGCAGCATTGGCAATACAATCAGAGAATGTTTAGCTTTTTCATTGGCGAGACAGTCATTAAATTCACAGGGCCTTCAGTCAACCAACAACACAGATACTAGGGCACAGATCATAGGAAGATATTAACATAGCACTGACATTAAGTCTTCGTATCTTTCAAAACAAAGTTCCTCAAATAAGAGCTAAATGTGACTAGCGTTCATTCCAATTCAGTCGAGTGCACTGATTCGATGTAAAATTCTGTCCATTAGCAAAATTCCTTGTCCATGGGATGGCATAAGATGGTGTCAACAGTCCGGTAATGGTACCACTCAAGCAGTCAAGCTTTATTTACATCTGCACGCAAAGTCCTAGAGAGCAGTATCCTCTCCATTATTCGTCATTTCTTCATCTCTAAATCTTCTATTTCGCTTTTGCAAGGTCTGTAAGTCTGGGTTCTTGATAATTGAGTTTATCAAGCGTCAAAATGATGGCGTACAATACTACAATAACAGTGGGAAAGGAAGGCGTCACCTGAGAAAGAGAAATCGATGTGGTAAATTGCCGAAGCCAAGAGTTTCATACTGCCAAAGATATTAAACAGGAAACAAAAATACCTCTGCTCTGCAGGAAGGAGAGCGACCTCAATCTCTTGGAGTGATTTTCCTTTAGTTTCTATCACATTCTTCTTGACAAAAGCAACAGCCATCAAACACACAGTGCTAAAAATGGTATACAAGAGCTGCGGTCCAAGTTGTTCAAGTAGATGCAAGAAAAGCAACCCCACAAGGAAGTTTATGACCTATAAGATAGCAGAATGTGTCATAGTTGGCCCAAGCCAGCAGAGGACATGAATTCCAATATCTAGAGCAGAGCTGCAGATTGGCAAACATGATGTTTAGCTAATCACCTTAAAGGTGGGTCATAAGTCGAAACAGAGTGGTGTGGCCCAGAAATCAGATATTGTTATCAATGGCCATTCATATGTTTCAATTTTTTCTTTTTAAAAAAATCTCATCTTATGGATTCATTGGCAATAGTCTAGAAGGTTGATATCAGTGTAAGACAATGCTATCCTATTCAATAATGCTTCCGGATAGGCAACCAAATATTTCTACAGAAAGACCAATATTATGCCTCAAACATGCCTTTAGCTCGTTTAAGCCTCCTATCTCAATGAACAAAACTCAGCACGCCCATTCCTCCCCACCAGACAGTGGAGGGTGGGGAGTGTTTTGACTAATGCTTGTGCAAACCATGACAACTAATGTAATGATCAGAACTCAGGATGGAAACTAAATGCAATTATGGAGTTGCTTTATCTTCACATACTCGGCATAATCACTTGATTACATGCACTTAATGACATGACATATTGGCTGAGTGAGTTGGCTCCTACTAACCATTGGCCAGACAACCCCCCAGCCAATCAAAAGCAAAAAAGTCATATGCAGAAAGGAGAAGAGAAAAAATTGTACATATAAACCCTCAATAGGATCCAGCCTCCAGAATGTATCTTACTATGGCTTTCAACCAACCATTAGATCATGCTTAATCAAGGTCATCTTCAAGTTTAAAGCTACTATGCTTGTGTCACCAGACATATGCGAGAATACTTTTTGCAATTATGGAGAAGCACGGATTATTAGTGCCATCCATACCAAATGTCCACACAAGGACATAGATGCAGTGCATCTTACTAACTAAAGAAACAGAAATATGTCACAAGAATCTTACCCAGTGGACTGACATACAGAAAGCCATAGCTTTTGCTCTTATTCGACTAGGAAAAATTTCAGGAAGAAGTAGCGATGGTACAGGACCAGCTCCAATGGCAAAGGTTAGAACAAATCTGCAAAATAAAAATTAGTGAGTCACATCTCTGGCTGAGTCAACCCCCACCCCCGGCACCAAAAAAAAGAAAAAAAAAAGAAAGAAAGAAAGCAGCTTCATTTCTCCGTTTCAAAATCCAAAAAGAAAAGCTCTTGAATCAAACAGTAAGAGAACAAATGTGATACTGAATGAGGGCTTCAGAACCTCAACAGGGCATGAATTGCATTAGTAGAAATGCCAAACTACAGCTACCTTAGATGCCAATGGGTCTTAAAGGAACTGGCACTTGTTACAAAAATCTATTATTCTCACAGTACAGTTACAAAGCACAGGTGACAACACTTCATTTATAAAGCATACACAGACTACAGACATATGGAAATCATAAAATTTTCAATTTTTGGAAAGCTGCAACTTAGGAATTAAGAGCTAACAGAGCAGAAAACTCACAATAGCATGCCACCAACAGATAAATACATTGCTAGTGATCCCGGCATAAAAGAACTAGCTCCAGCAACTTGAAGACCCATTGATAATGCCTGCAAATGTGTCAAAAAGTGTTAGAAAAACCAGTTTATGTTCTGCACTGATGCTTAAAAAGTGTTCAATGGGAGGGCGAGGGCAGGGGGTAAAGACGAGTGCATAAACCATGCCAAGGAAACTCCACAGCAGCAACAGTTTTCTTCCCAATTTATCCATTAACACCATGGCAATGAAGGAGCCTGCAGATATTTAACGGCCCCGGCCAATTAGAAGAAGATACTCCAAAATATACAGGAAAGCCAACTAATAATAAGGAATTACCCGCTAAGTTGGAGATTCCTATAAACACATTTGCCAGGCTTGATGGTACTCCAGCACTTCTAAACACAGTTGACGAGAAGTAAAAAACGGCATTTATACCAGATAGCTGTTGCAAAGCAAATAGGGTTGATCCAATAAAAACAACTGCAAAAGGAATAAGTGAATCCAATGTATCTTCGGCAAATGTAAAAATATAACAAAGCAAAGATAATGCTCCTCTCCCAGGAGAGGGTACAAGACCTACCTCTTGAATGACGGCCAGACAGCAATTCCAACATCTTAACACCCTCTGAGTCCCCTCTATCAGATTTTTCCAACTCCATCATCGAGGAATGGACATGTGCACCTCCCAGAAGTTTCTCAAATTCCGCCTCAGCCTCTGAAATTCTCCCTTGCTAAGTGGCACCAACAAGAAGCCATGAGCACTTAATTATCCCAAAGTTTACATGAACATGCAACCCAAACAATCAGCATGATACTCGATCACATGCACATGATGACAGGAAAACGGCATCATATGCAGCTACAGCCCTTTAATTGTCGCTACTGGATTCCTAAAAGGTAGATGAATATTTGCTAGTGTATAGTAAAACAGAAAGGCCAAGCAACAAAAGAGGCACCAGCTCAAACCACAATAAATCACCCAAAGATTTAGTCTGCTACCAAGAGATGTATAAAAGTGTTATATTAGGCCATATATCACATTTCACATCTCAGCAATCACCTTTGCTGCATTTTCTATCTTAAACTAAGATATCTTTGTTTTGTTTTACAAGGAATTAGCTATAGGTATCGAAGCTCCACATAAAGGGCAACAACAGTGCTCAAAATCATTCATTCTTTCCACCTAAATGTTACAAAAAAGTTTGTGTCCCCAATTCCTAGAGGTACGCAAAGAAATACGTACATGGTCACATATGTACACAAACATATGTAGTTGCATTTAGATAAGATGATTGCCAAAAAGAGCTAGCAGTTTCCCTGATGAACAGCATGACCAACTCTTGGAGAACTCTCCCAAGAGAAGAAATTAAAATGTCAAAACAATCACTCGTAAGCACTCATCAATATGTTTAACAAAAAAAGTAATTAATCACCTCAACCCAAGATTACCAATGCTATCACACATTGGCAAACCTCATTCAACTAACATCACTAATTAAACAGCTATCCTTATTGAATTTTCTTCAATGCTTAAATATTTATGCCGAATGACAATTTTTAGTTGTTTAATGGCTCTATTCTTTTCATCTAACAATTTCCAAGCCATCAGTCTCCGAGATTTTTAGACGACCAACAAGACCCCCACTAAAAATTTCAAAGCTTCGTCAAAAAGTTCCAGGTTCTAACTACAAGGTTATAGGCTCAATCTAAAAGTTTTAAAGCTCATAAGAAATTCTAGAGTTAACCTAACACTTTGAAGTTCATCTACAAATTTCCCACCAGAGCAGATCAGACAAACAAGAAGAGCCAACTCGCCAACACGTTTCTTTTGAAATTTTTTTTAAAACCTGAATACAGTTTAATCTTGTCAACTTTTTTTAAAATTTTTCACCCATAACATAGCAATTCCACTATAATGAGAAAAGACAAACAAAGAGGAGAACCGCACCAAAATACACCGGTACATAAATATAACAGTAAATGCATATAAAAGGTCAACCTGATTATTGCTATCATTGTGGTGGTTGTTCCAGCAAAAAAAGGATCAAATTTGACTACCTTTATTTTACTACCCATAATCAACACCGTCATATAATCTGATGACAAGCACAAGCATCAAATAATTATACTCACGTTCATGAAGAGAACCACCACCCTGTCCCTTTGGAGCCTTTAGTAACGATAAAATAATAAGAATGGCAATGATTACTCAATAGCACCAATTGCTTCACTTGAATTAAATACAAAAACAGAGAATACTAGAAAAATAGAGGAAGATAGAGGCAGCTAAATGGAGAAGACAGACCAGTTGTTAGGAATGCAAAGTTATGACAATCAACAATTCAAAACATAAACATGCAAAACACAAACACAGTTAGTGAATTTTTCACCAGATGAGGATTTAAATCTTTCTCAAAGTTTTGCAATAAAAGGCATTTTGGGAGGCAGTCAAAAGACCAATATCTGAAAATTCAAATACATGTAGCAAACCTTGTAAAGCCAATGTGGACTTTCAGCACAAAGTATCATGCCAATCGCAAGTGTAGCCGCTGGAATGGTAGACAGCCAAAAACACATGCGCCACCTGAATAGTGAAAGTGACTTGATATTAAGGTTCAACAAACAGAAACCAGGCGGCCAATGATACCAAAGGCACTATTTAATCATATCCATCAGCTTACCATCCCACAGTATCTTTTGCAGGAATTCCAACAACGAGAGCACCCATCAGACCAAGACACGTAGCAATCTGAATGAAACTTCCATAGGTGCCTCTCACAAAAGCAGGAGAAACCTGGTCTCATTCATAGAAAATGAGATTCCTGTCGTCAGAAGAAACCATCACCATGCAATTATTATACAGCCATTGCTCTATAAAATGCATACCTCCGTAACATAGAGAGATGCAACTGGTGGACCTATACCCATCCCAACACCAACCAGCAACCTTCCAAGTAGCATTCCATTCAACGAAGTTGCCATCGCACTGAATCGATCAGACTCATTAGTCCATGTTAATCTCATCAAATCTAATTGTTTAGAAATCAATCAACCAAATTAACTAGCAATAACAAACTTTTACTACTACCATGGCCAACAGAGATTGGCTTTAAGAACATTTGTCTTGCAAGTACAAGAACCTAATATATTTTGCATTGGCTTTAAGAACATGGCAAAATATTTGATTATGCGCTTTATTAGGGTCAAGGATTTTTAATAGCTGTCATCATGAACAATTATTTCATTATAATTCCAAGGGAATACACCCCCGCCCCCCAAATAAGCAACCAAAAATGACAGCAGATGTGGGTGTGTGTGTGTGTGGGTGTATTCCTGTTTCAAGGGGGGGATTTTACCTTATGGAAGCACCTAGTATCATGGGAAAAGAACACAGCTGAAAAGCTCTGCGACGTCCAATACTATCAGCAATCCAGCCACTAAGAAGGGAGCCAACGAATGCACCTCCAAGACATGTACTAACTACGAGACCTAAATTCCATGTAAAACACAGTTTAGCAGCAGAACATGTAGTCTAACAAGAAATTTTGTTTCCTTGAGGTTGCATCACCGTCTGCCAGTGTGTCGCCCTTGAAACCTAGATCCCATGAAATGCTCTCAAGCGGTTCATTGACAACCCTGGAACAAAAAGAGAACCACAGCATTGTCACAACGTTTAGTTTTCATATTGGGCTATATCAGCTATAACAGGAGATCAACAGATCTTGAACAAACCCAAGATGGTAGCCAAATAAGAAAGATGATAGTGTTGCCACGAGCACATGAGGCAAGGATCGCTTCCATGGTGGGTTCGTATTTTCTTGCCATATGCCATTCTGAAGGAAAGCTAAATACAGCACAAAAGTTCAGCTGAAGACATTTTTGAAGCCAGACTTACGGCTACACAACTGTAGCTTTCTTTCCTCATTAGTACACAGTATATAAGCAAAAAGAATAAACCATTTTGACCTTAGGGAGGACAACCCCCTCTTCACCCAAACCCCCCCCCCCCCCCCCCCCCCCCAAAAAAAATAAATAAATAAATAAATAAAAACATGGGGTACAGATTACAGACTAACCCTCTTCCTCACCCATCACGGCACCCATTTAAAAATTTAACTTCACTACGTATGCTTGAAGAAAAAACAGAAATAAACAACTAAATAAATGAAAACCATCAGAAGCAACAACAGACACCTGAGTTTTGTTCAAGGTCCATTGTCTCCGGATAATCCCTCGAAGACAGACGTTTATAAGTTGATAATTGCATGCCAACCTCACGTCTCAAATTCCCCTGCAGGACGGCACAAAAACCAATCAAAACTCCTCCAATACAGATCGCCAAACCTCAACTTTTGCGCACTGTTTCAGCTGCTTCTCGTCAAAACACGAAAAGCACGGCCTAACTTTTCAAATAATCCGCCGAAAACAGAAAAGAAAGCGACAATCCTGATTCGAAGTCACAGAACACAGGAATTCCGTATCATGCAACTTGAAAAACAGCATGAAAAAGTATAATTCGAGGTTGCAAACAGAATCGCAGAATTTCAGATACAGAGCAACCCAGAACCGAAAGATTAGCAATCAACCAATAGGTTAATTGAAGAGCAATACCTGAGTAATGAATTGATGAAAATTGATAAAGAAGATGCTGACGAAGATGAATACAAGGGAGGTTTTCTCTCTCTACGGTTTTTTCCAGTTAGAGGAGAGGAAGTGAAGAAGCTACGCGAAGTTCCTTGGAATGGCAGATTTTTACGGTACGCCAGTGGCCCCGCGAGAGCGAGAGAGAGAGAGAGAGAGGGAGAACGTTGTGCTAACTTGCGCTTCAGATGTTAGATTTGGAATCACGGGTTGGTCTTTTCTTTTTCTTTCCAACAAATTATACCGCAAACGAGCAAGGAACACACTGTTTAGAAACACGCCGTGCTGCCGCAAATTATTACTACAATCGGATGGACCCTACAGGCTACAATAGAGTGAAATGGAATTTTCTGTTTGAAAGTCTAAAAAAATTAAGTTTTCATTAAAGTTGGATTACTTAGATCCAACAATATGTTATTATAATATCTTACTTGGTCATTGTGAATGATGAAGTGTCGGAATTTTTAACTGCATCAAGAGGATTACAGCAAGGAGATCATTTATCTCCATATATTTTTCTTATTTGTATGGAAGTATTAATACGACAGCTCCGTACAGAACTTATAAAGAAGAAAAGTGGAATAGGATTCAAAATTGCACCTCAAGCGGATAAATTACCTTGTCTTCTGTTTGCAGACGATAACCTACTTTTCTGTCGAACCAATCTTCAGTTGTGCCAGAACTTAGTGCCCTTCTGAATTACTTCTGTCAAAAGTCAGGACAATTAATAAACTTTCAGAAATCATCTCTTACCTTTTCGAAGAATGCGAGTACGCATGATAGATAAATAATCACTTTTGTCTTTAATATTAAGCACCAAGACAACTTGGGCAAATACTTGGATTGCCCAGTTTTCAAAGGACGACCAAATGGCAACACCTTTTCTGAATTAGTGAATAAAACTATAGCCAAACTCCAAAATTGGAAAACCGCTAATATCTCTAAAGCAGGTAGAGTAGCATTAATTCAGACAAATTTAGAATCCATACCCGTCCACACCATGCAATGCTTTCAACTGCCGAATTTGACTAGTAGGAAAATTGACAAAATTAGTCGTGACTTCTTTTGGAAGAAGTCCGACATTAATAAAGGATTACCAATGGTTTCTTGGGATAAAATTTGTCGACATAAGCTGTCAGGAGGCACTGGCCTCAGAAAGACAGAGGTTGTTAATAGTGCTTTCTTAAGCAAGCTAACATGGAAACTTTTCAATCAGCAATGTCTCTAGATGGAGCAAATGACAGCTAAGTATCCTATCAACGAAAGTCACGCCTCGTCAATTTGACTCATGGGTGTGGAAGTGTATTCTAAGAAACCGTCAACAATTCCGTAAAGGAATCAGGTGGAAAGTATGTGATGGAACAAATATTAATTTCTGGTTAGATAGTTGGTGTGAAAATTGTTGTCTTACTGAACTTATGAAAGTCCCTGACATGTCCAGCATAGACAATTCTCTTAAAGTTTCAGAATTTATCTTACCTTCTAAAGAGTGGGATATTGCCAAATTACAGGGACTAGTTAACCAGTTATGCCTTCAAATGATGTTGGCAACACTACTTCCAACTAACTCCATTCCTGATTCCATTTGTTGGGGCCTGTCTAGAAGTGGAGAGTTCACCACTAAAACTACGACATGGGCTGCCCATGGACTGAATCTACGTAATTCTCAATCCTGGGAGTTCATTTAGATCTGGACGTTAGACATTATGCCTAAACTTAAGGTCTTCCTCTGACAATTATGTCATGCATCCCTACCTACCCGGGGGAATTTACTCCTTAGGGGTATGAATATTGACCCCCTCTGCCCTCATTGCAATGGTACTATCGAAACTACTGGGCATCTGTTTTTTGAATACCCGAACGCCCAATTAATTTGGCAATTAGCACGGAATCATCGGTGGGCCGTTGTTGACCTCCCAAGTAACTCGCAAATGAAGATAGAAAATTGGCTTTCCAATCTTAAGCACTCTTTGCCATCAATTCAGATGGATAGAATTGTAGCACTCTTTTGGAGTCTTTGGAAAACTAGAAATAGTAAAGTATTTCACAATGAATCATCCAATCCAGACATGTCTCTTTTACAAGTAAAACATGCAAGCGCAGAATGGCGTATAAGACACAAACTATCACAACCATTCCATCCATCCCTACCACATCATTCAACATGCAGGCGCAAGCAATCTTGATGGATAACATGGAGGAAGCCCCAAGGAAGATTCGTCAAAATCAACTTTGACGGATCTAAAAGTTCTCAAGGAGCAGCAGGAGGATTTCTCATCCGTGATTGGAAAAGGCGATTCATACAAGCGGCAACATTCAACTTAGGAGCAGCGTCAGTATTAGTTGCAGAAGCAACAGCCATGCGAAATGGAATCAAAGCAGCTATGCAAGCGGGATTTACTGATATTTATATTGAAAGAGACAACCGCATTCTCATTCAAGCAGTGCAAAGGAAAATTCAAGTTCCATGGGAAATCCAAATACTTGTTCAAGATATCACCACCTTCTTAAACAACTTCAACAATGTTATTATTAAGCATATTTTTAGGCCGGGTAATAGTGCAGCCGACTGGCTAGTTAAATTTGGTTTGTCCATTCATTCCACAAATGTGTGGAATTTGGTTCCTCCTCGGGACCTTTGTCGTGTCCTCTTTGAGGACAATCTAAGACGAGCCATTGAGAGAAGGGCATCCTAAATTGTTATTCTTACCTTTCTTACAAAAAAAAAAACCTCAATTATCCAGCTGGACCCACGAACAACAGTTTTGAGTCCTTCAACTGCTGAACCCTGACCCATTGTAAAAAAAAAATTCATGCTCCTCAATTTTTTGAAATTGCGGTTTTCATTCTCCCCATTGTTCAATTACTCTTCGCTGCTTCAATTTCTTTAGTGTTCAATATTTATTGAATGGCTGAGTTTGATCTTAACATCACTATTGATGTTGAATCTTCATCAAACGGAATTGTTCGTCAAGTTTGATAGCGTTTTTTCGATCTCTATTTTTGTTTTCGGAATTGAAAGTTGTGTTCGTTGATTTTGCGTTTTGATGAGTTAATTTCGAGATTTTCGAACTGGATTGCATTCATTCCATGTAAATTTTGGTTTGTGACATACAAGAAACGATAGCTCACCATTATGAATTATGTGCTGACTAAATATAGTCGTTGGCTCACTAGCGGTATACATTTAGCTCACTATAAAAAATATGTTGCACTGTGCTACAGAGCAGTTTTTTGCTCACTAAAAGAAACGTTTGGCTCACTAGGATTGATCTGCGTACTCACCGATGTTGCATTATAGCTTACCACAAATGTTATGGCTATTTTTCCAGATGATATTTTCATTGCTGCTATGTACATATGAGAAACAATAGCTCACCAATATGAGTTATGTGCTCACTAAATATAGTCGTTGACTCACTAAAGAAATACATTTAGCTCACTTGTATTGAGCTTGTATTCAGCAATCATAAATCAGTTCTTTGCTCACCAAATGTAATCATTATAATTAATCTTGTGCCTAACAGGGAAAACAATAGCTCACTATCAGTATAGCTCACTATAAAAAATCTGTTACCTTGCACTACATTTTATAACTCACCAAATATCTATCATGACTCACTAAATAAATGGCATAGCTCACTAAAAAGAATAGTATAGATAACCAGCAAATAATATTGTGAAGTTCTTGAGTTATGTTACAGCTCAATCATTTTTTACTATGACATAAAGGTGTTTGTATTATATTTTGTGAGTATAATAGAAATGTAGTGAATTAATTAAATATAGTCCAACTCACTAAAGATATGTCATAGCTCACTAAATATGTCATAGGTCACTAAAAAAATGTAGACAACTAGAATATAGTTTAGTGAGTTTCAGATGAACCATAACATTTTTTTAGTACAATAGCACATTTTAATAAGTTATATAGTACTTTTACTAAGTGAAACCTAGGGTACATAAGATGCATTGGTTTGATCTATCCACTTACTAAAAGTATGTATTAACTCACTAAAATAGTGTCTCAACTCACTAAGTATTGTAGTGAGCTATACATTTTTAGTGAGCTGAAATTCAATTGTACAACTTCTTTTCTACAACTGGTTGTATGATATAACAACTCAGTAAATAAATATCATAGCTCACTAAAAAAATGTAGACAACTAGAATACAATTTAGTGAGTTTCAGATTCACAATAACTTTTTTTTTAGTACAATAGCACATTCAATAAGCTATATAGTATTTTTACTAAGTGAAACTTCGGTACATAAGATACATCAATTTCGGTACGTCTGTTCACTAAAAGTACGTATTAGCTCACTAAAACTGTGTCTCAACTCACTAAAATATTTTATGAGCTATACATTATTTTTAGTGAGCGAAATAGGATACACAGCAGTATATTTTAGTGAGATATAGGGTATTTTTAGTAAGCTGAAATCTAACAGTTTTCTTTGTGGGTCCAGTTGTACAATTGCATTTGTACAACCGAGTGGACGATATAACAACTATCGTGCTGCTGTTTGGATTCTGACAAAGGCGTATTGGTTCTGTTTGACAAATAGTTATTAGTTGTTAATTATTAGTTGTTTGTTATTTACATTAACTATTAATTGTTAATTATTTGAGTTACTTACTTGTATTAGCTGTTTGAATTAACTGTTTATTGAAAAACTGTTTGATAAAATTAGCAGTTTCTAATAATGTAGTGAAACAAAAAGTCAATTCTTCAAAAAAACTCTTTCAAAAAGCTCATGAAATTACCTTTTTCAAATTAACTTTTGGGATTTAAAAAGCTTTTCTAAAAAGTATTTTCATCAAACACCCAAATTAGCTTTTTTACTTGATCAAACAGCTAATCTTGATTAAAAACTCTTTTTGACCAAAAAAACTCTTAAAAAAACTGTTTGTCAAACACCCCCTATATATTTTCTAGCATATAAAACAGTTTTTAGTAGCGATAAGCAAAGTGGTGAAAGTATTTAAATGGTTGAGGGAGGTGAAGGTTTCGAATCCTTTAACAGATAGCAATCCTATTAGCTTTTTAATTTTGATTCTTTTCCTTTTTGGGGGGGGGGGGGCATCTACTTATTTTTATTTGATAATTAATAACATTGATATAATTTTTTATTCTTTACCTTTCTATTCATTTTTTTGTTTGCAACATGATATTAATATTCACTAAAGTGAGAATCAAATAACACCAAAATATGACTATAGTAACTAAAAATTTATTCGTGTCGTATCAAAATAAAATTAAATTAATTAATTAGGTCAACCATTTTAATTAAATTAATCAAGCCCAAAGACTCACAAGTCAAGCCCAAAAGACTCACACGTCAAACCCACGATGAAGGTCAAATGACTTCCAAGTCCAGACTCAGTCAAAATTCAAGTCAAAGCTCAAATTGAGGCTCAGGATGACTACCAAGTCAAGTCACGACCTAAAACCCGAACAGCGTCAAAGTCAAAGAGCGGTCAAAGTCAATGTCAATGTCAAAGTCAAAGGTCAAAACCTACATCGACTCACAAGTCAAATGTCAAAATAACTCTCAAGTCAACGTCCGGTTAAAGTTCGAGACGACTTCCAAATCAATGCTTGATCCAAGCTCGGGAGACTCCCAAGTCAAAGTCAGAGTCAAAATCAAAACAAACGAAAGTCAAAGCGGTCCAGGGTGAGGCCTGATTGAAAAGCCTAAAACCCAAAGTCAAGACCCATCTTGACTTTCAAGAAAAAGATTTTCCTATAAATAGGCTCCTACCTCCCTTGATTCAAAGGTTGGAAATTCACCCTGAAAAGGATAGAGAATCAGAGGATTATTGTATTCATAGAGATTGTACCTAATTCATTCAATTGAATCTATAAAAATTGAATCTTTATAATTTGTGATTACAAATTTGGCATGCTCGGTGGGACATTTCTACCTCTCATCTCTTTCTCCTAAAAGATCAAGACTTTCAAGTCGCAAGAACATCATATTCAATGAAGACATGACTACAAAGAACGTTGCTACGCAAGCTTCGGAGAAGAAGAGCACAGGATCTCTTTCGCGCATATCCTGTGAAGCGAGCGTCACTTCTAGCAAGTGCGCGCACACAATGAAGACCAGGAGTATAACAAAAGCTGCTGCGCTGACTGCTACTAGGCAAACTGTGCCCCCATCTAAACTCCAAGACTCAAAGACACAGCAAAATACGCCCTCTAGGATGGATGGGATTCAAAACCTCCAGCTTCAATCTCCGGTCTGCGAGGTTGAAGACTACTACAGTAGTGACTCTTCTTTGTCCTCACCAAAAGGAGTGCGCATATCAGAAACCTCCAAAACTATTGGCATGCCAACCATGATGACAGGCACAACCACTCTGGAAGAGAAGATGGCTAACATGAAGGCCATCCTTGAAAAACTCACCAGGGAAAACGAAGAAAAGGAAGCACGCATCAAGCTTCAAGAACAAAAGATTGCTAACCTGACTAGGAAGTTAGCAAAATGGCCAGCTCACTCTTCTACAAGAGACTTAGAAAGTGAGGACTCAGAAAAAATGTTCATCCACACTGAAGCCTCTGATAGCGACAAGCAGTCAAAGAGAGGCGCTACCCCTAAACATGTCAAGTCTTCTGGACCAATGACCATTGAGCAAATCTAAGACTTGATAGATTTTGCTGTTAAGGCACAACTAGGTGAAGGTTCGCGCAGAACTCACCTATCCACCAAGCCTTACACTAAGAGGTTGATGCTCTTCGCATACCCCACGGTTATCAACCCCCCAAGTTCCAACAATTCGATGGGAAAGGCAATCCAAAACAGCATGTCGCACACTTCATTGAGACATGCAACAATGCTGGGACTGACGACGACCTTATGATGAAACGGTTCGTTAGGACGTTGAAAGGTATTGCCTTTGACTGATATACCGACTTAGAACCTGAGTCCATTGACAGTTGGAAACAAATGGAGTAAGAGTTCCTCAATAGGTTCTACAACACTTAGCGCGTTGTCAGCATGAGTGAGCTGACAAATACAAAACATTGGAAAGATGAGCCAGCTCTTGACAACATCAACCGCTGGCGCGCACTTAGCCTTGAGTGTAAGGATCAATTGTCTGAAATTTCCACCGTTGAAATGTGCACCCAATGTATGCACTGGGACTTGCTGTACGTCCTATAAATGAGCAAACCTAGAACTTTTCAAGAATTGGCAGCCAAGGCGCATGACATGAAGGTGACGATAGCTAACTGCTGCAACAACTCTTTCCATTCTACTGAATCAAGGAAGGACAAAGTTGAACTTGAGAAGAATGTTAACTTTTCTACGTGCACAAACAAAGAAGCGATGTCCAACTCTACAAGTCAACCAATTCGCATTACAGGAAAGCCAAAACTAGGGGGCAAGAAGAGCTTATTGCTCAAGGTTGCGACAAAGAAGTGTCTCACACTAAAAGAGCTTCAGGAAAAGAAGTATCCATTTTCCGACTTAGATTTTCCAGGCATGCTAGATAACTTGCTCAAGAAGGGTGTCATCAAATTGCCCGATCCAAAGCGTCCAGAGAAAGTTGGGAGGACTGCCGACCCTAAATACTGTCGGTACCATAGAATTGTTAGTCACCCTCTTGAAAAGTGCATTACACTCAAGCAGTTCATCATGCGATTGGCTAAGGAAGGAAGAATTATTTTAGATTTGGATGAAACGGAAAAAGTTATCCACGTCACAGTGCGACAGGCTAATGAGTTAGATTCTAAAATGGATATCACTGAAACACCAGAGGCCTCAAGAGAATACTTCATGAGGAGCTTCTTTGACAGTGTGGCTGTCTACACAGCCTCATGTTTCAAATTTGACGATGACGAAACAAATGAAGAGTTGAATGTCCCTCCTAAAGAAAATGGTGATGGCAGCATCCAACCACAACAATAACAAAAAGAAAAGAATGAGAGGATAGTTTCAGTCTCGTACGTCAAGCAAGCAAATGTCGCGGTAAATCCAGCGGTGCCAGTCTTCATGTACATTCCTAAGTCCCGTCGTAAGGATGAAGAATCACCATTTTGTGAATGTGCAAATCCTAAAAGTGCGACCAAGGTTGAACGCAAGTTCAATGAAGCAAGCTGGCTCGTTCCCAAAGAAAAGGCTGTGTTTCCAGTTCATAGGGCGAACCCAAGCGAATTGACCAAGGCTTCTCTCCCTGGTTTTGTTGCCTCTTCTAAAGGCTCGTTCCAAGAAGAAAGTGAGTTATCAAAGATGTGCATCAGCGATGGGTTTAATCCTAATGCGCACAAGTTAATGAAGAGGTCCGACTATGACTTCATCCAATCAACATCTTTGGGGCATGTGATCGAGCTAAGCCCTACAGACTTACCACCACGCAAAGGGCCATGCAAATTCAAGGGGGCAACGTTGCAACGCCTAAAGTTGGTCTTGGTTACATATTGCCCCAGCTCATAAGGATTTCGAAACGATGTAGAACAAGCAAACCCTCACGCAATATATCACACCCGAGGAGGTTAATGATGGTGAGGGTGAAAATGCTAAAACCAATTCAAAAACGTCAGTATTTGACAGGTTGCAGCCGTCAGCGTCACGCCAACGTCCTTTTGTGTTTAGCAGGATTGGAAATGGCAAAACCTTGAAACCTTCCGTCTTCCACAGATTGAAGAAGGATGCGCAGCCTAAACCCTTGGTCTTTGCTAGAATCAAGATAGGTGGGACGTCATCGAACTCACCGTCTTTCCAAAAGAAGGATTCAGTGTTCAGCAGCCTTGGCAAACTAAATGAAATCCAAAGTTCAATTCCTTCACGCATGAAGCGTGTTTCCACTTTGGATGTGAAGATAGCTAACTCGTTGAAAATAAAGAGATGCGTCCTAGTTCTCACTGGCCATGGGGCTAGGATCAATTCAAAATAAAGAACCAAGGAGCAAGCTTCTTCCAGCTACGAGGTAAGCTAAGATGTCTGCAACTTCCCTTAAGGAAATGCTGGATTAGCTCCTGGGCAAGAGCCTAAACTGTTCACCATCACAAAAAAAGGTGCTTAACCTGCCCCTGAACAAGAGCTTAAACTGTTCATAAAAAAAAAAACACACCCAAAGTTCGCATATATTCAAAAAAGAAGACTCTCGAAAAAGAGGCTAAACTGTTCGCACATTCAAAAAAGAAGACTCCCGAACAAAAAGACTAAACTGTTTGCACATACAAAAAGAAGACTCCCGAACAAGAGACTAAATTGTTTGCACATACAAAAAGAAGACTCCCGAACAAGAGACTAAACTGTTCACACACATTCAAAAAAAGAAGGCTCCTGAACAAGAGTCTAAACTGCTCACATACACATCAAGAAAATGCTCGTTCTCGAGCAAGTGTATAAACTTTTCACACAAGCCAAATCTTTGTACAACTCTTGACCCGCAAGAGTATAAACTGTGAATGGAAAAACAAATGAAAAAAGGATGCTTAGTTGAACTACGTAACAACTTGATCTTATTGGGAATTGCAAGTACCCATAAGTACGTATGCAGCTTCAGCAAATCATCAAGTGCAGTAAAAAACATTACACACAAAAAAGAGGGGCATGAACGAGAAAAGATCAATGTTAAGTAAAAAATCATGCATTCTTTTTATAATTATTTAGAGTATATTATATATATTATTTCGTTTAATTTGTTTTGTTTTATATATATTTTTCAGGGTTAGTGTTAATTAATAAAGAGGAGAAGAGATGACGTAGAAACTCGGTTTTTATACACTTGGCTACAAGACTGTCCAAAAATAATAATTATGAAAATTATTATTTTCATAATTATTATATTGGGCTAAGGTTTCAAGAATTGATAAGAAGCAAGGAATCTTGGGTAAGAAGAAATCTAAAGAAGAGATGAGAAGAAAACCTAAATAAAAACCCTGGACACCCACCCTATTAATACAACATCTACCCAACACCACCAGCTCCTCAACACCCACATCACACGCCTAACCTCCATAAACCCACGCCCTCCCTCACATCCATCATCACCACCTTCTTCAACCCTCATCATCAGCAGCATCACCGTCATCAGCCTCCATCGTCCCCATCACCATCATCGTCGATCAACACCATCATCATCGTCGGTCTTCAGCACCGTGATCACTGCACAGTAGGCTTTGTTTTTTTTGTTTTGGTATTATTATTATTATTATTATTATTATTATTATTATTATTATTATTATTATTATTATTATTA
>JACYFF010002017.1:50100808-50111258 GCA_017589665.1 Selenicereus undatus | reverse complement strand
TATTATTATTATTATTATTATTATTATTATTATTATTATTATTATTAGTTTTTTTTGTGGTAGGTTTAGTAGTAAACATGAAATATTTAAGCTATTTTTGTAATTTTAATTTTTATATGAGTGAGTAATTTTTTATGTTTAGTATAATCGTCTTGAAGTCATGCTAAATTAATTATTTTGAAACAAGTTTTGTGCTTTAATGCCTAGTTGATTTATATTCATGATTCTTTAGCGATTAGTGTTCATCGTTTATGAAATTTGTGTTAAATCGATTAGAATGCATGCTAGTTGATTAAATACAATTTCGATTGATAGTAAATCGATTAGAATGCATGCTAGTTGATTAAATACAATTTCGATTGATAGTTTAGAAGATTACAATACGTAAAAGTTATCATCTTTTAGGCCTAGGTATCACCCTAATTAATCATGGATGACTCAAACCCATCTCTTTTAATTAGGTAATTGCTTTAGATCTTTGTTAAATCGATTTGCTAGTAAATTAGTTACAAAGTGTTAAATGATGTTTTTCTAATTCTTAATGCTCTAATTTGGTTAAATTTTTGCGCTGGTGTAAAGATTATCAAATTAGTAGGGTTTATATTAGGGTTGGACCTAAGTAAACTAAAATCTAAGGAAAAATGGAGAAGAACAGCTGATAGATATCTTCTACAGTTTAACTCATGAATAAAAATTTAACTTGTGTGTTAATGATAAATATTAATTTGCATGGTGAATTGAGATTATACTAAGCATATTTCTTAAATTTGATAACTTTTGATTATTATTTGTTGCTTAGAGTTAATTTGATTAGTTTGATAATTTTTGTTCTATTTTTATTAGCTTCAATATAATTTCAATCAACCCCCCCCCCCCCAAACTATAGTCTTTTAGGAGTGTCTAGGTAATTTTAGATAACTTAGATTTTGATTTTTAGAGTGGTTATAATTTTAGATTGATTTATATTCAGTTTTAGTATTTAATTACCGGTTTGTTAGAACTTAGATTAAAAATAGTTATTTTTGTTATTTTTATATTATAATTAATTCCTAGGGTTTATATAGTGTCCTATTCTGTTCATATTCAATTTCGTAATTTTTGGAAATTATTTGATAATTTTTCAGATTTATTTTGTGAAATTGGTATGTGCAGGTTTTTTAGGTTATTAATTCTGAAAATTTCGATTTTTAATTTTAATTTACGATTATTAGGTTTTTTTAATTCCGGAAAATTGTGTCCTAGGATTAGGGTAATTTTCTTGAATATTTTCGTATTTATATTTATGCAGATTATTTTATTTTTAATTTCAGATTTAATTTTCTGCTTGATTATTCTGCAGTAAGTTTCTGATTTAATTTTTCTGAAATTAATCAAAAATCATTCTGGATTTATAAACTTGTCCAGTTTAAGATTATTAGTTTAGGTTACTGCTTGTGATTTTTAATATTAATTTTCTGTTCAATAATTTCTGTTTTGATTTTTAGTTGAAGATTGAATTACTATTCTGATTTTATTTTTCTAGATTATTTGGGAAATATTTTTACTGTTTTATTTCCAGAATATGATTCAGAATATTTAGGAACATCATTGGGTATTTTTCTAGATTTTTATTCATTATATTTTAATTATTTTAGAATTATTAAGTTTTGATTTAATAAATTTGATTAGTAAAATCACTTAGGATTAAGCTAGCAGTTTACAATAATCTTTCCTCATGGATCGATCCCTACTTCCCTATGCTATAAAAATTATTTAATAACCGAAGTAGTGGTTAAATTTGTAGCTCTCGACAAGCTTTACAATCAAAGACATCACCTTTTTGCTGCCCAACTGCTCCTCGCTGCTCGTACCACTTTTATGTGTATCAGTATCAGTTCTAGGCCCAAGGCCTAGCAACGAACCGTATCGCAAGTGGTTCTTCAAGTCTTCATACCACTTTCATGCGTATCGATATCCATTCAAGACTTAAGGCTAAGCGGCAAACCGTGTCTAGGGATGATAACGGGGCGGATTGGGGACGGGGGGCATATTCCCTGTCCCCGTCCCCGTCCCCGCTAGGATCCCCGCTCCCCGTCCCCACCCCATTCCCCGTGCGGGGAAAAAAATTCCCCCCATCCCCATCCCATGCGGAGATTTAATCCCCGACGGGCCGCAACGGGGATTTTTCCCCGCTATTTTTTTCCCTCCCTTGTAATAGTTATATTAGAAGTCTTGGATGAAAGCTCAATTTATCATTCCTATACCCTACTCCTTAGCCCAATTAATTGTACAACAAGCTCTTCTAAACTCCATGCAACACAAGTATAATAAAATTCATCAAATTTTTCAATCCAAATTCCAAACTAAAGTAAAGTTTAACAAGTTATGCAACATAGGTCTAACAATGCATAAATTACAGAAAACAATTCAACCAAAGTCTAAGTAAGTCAAACATAACCATAATTCAAAACCTAAAAGCTTAAAACACAACCAAAGTTCAATAATCCTTCATCACGAAATACAACAATGTCCATAATTTTAGTTAAAAGTGGGGACGGGGATGAGGATTTTTCCGCAATCGGGGTATTGGAAACGGGGATAAATCCCTGATGGGGAAACGGGGACGGGGACGGGAACGGGGACGGGATGGACTATGTCCCCATCCTCGCGTGGGGATTAATTTTCCGCCCCGTCCCCGTCCCTGTCCCCGTTGGGGACCGGGATTTTTTCCCACTTCGGAGTGGGGCCCCGGCGGGGATGAGTTTTCCCCAACCTTTTGCCATCCCTAACCATGTCTCAAGTGGTTCTTCAAGTCTTCACATTACTTGCATACGTATCGGCATCCGTTCTAGGCCCAGGGCTTAGCGGCGAACCGTGTCGCAAGTGGTTCTTTGCAAGTAGTTCTTCAAGTCTTCATACCACTTTCATGCGTATCGGTATCCGTTCAAGGCCCAAGGCCAAGCGGCGAACTGTGTCGCTAGTGGTTCTTCAAGTCTTTATACTACCTTCATGCGTATCGGTATCTATTTTAGGCCCAAGGCCTAGCGGCGAACCGTATCGCAAGTGGTTCTTCAAGTGGGTCATCAACTTGCACAAGTAACAATACAAGCAGCCCATGACTCAATGAGCATCAAAAAAGGGGGGTGATCACAAAAAAAAAAAAAAAAAAAACCACAAGGTACGATATTTTCACAATGGAAGTCAACCTCGCAAGGAAAGCACACCTAGGCCAATTCCATCTCCATTATGCAAACCTCAAATCAAGTCAAACCCAAATTCTCCAAAAACCTCTTCAAAATTATCAAAGCCCCGTGACTCGCTGAGCATAAAGAAAATTCTTTTTTTTTTTTAAACACATAGCTTGGTAAAGAAAAAGGGGAGCAAAGTTCTTTACTCCTTATTCAAGCTACTCAATTCACCAAAAAAAAAGGAAAGAACTTGACTTTCACATTTTAACGAAGCTAGGACAAGGAGGCACTAAACAGCAACAAAGCAACCAATGTGCAAGCAAATGAGTTAGGCACCACCTTGGTGAAAGCTTGGCAACAATGACAATCATATGGCAACCAAAGCCCAAATTATTGCCCAGATTATTGCCACCTTGGTGAAAGATTGGCATCACATGACAATCAAGGGAGCAAATGATTTCTCTATGCACCTTGGTGAATGATTGGCATTAAAGCTTTAATTTATGCCCAAATTATTGCCCAACCATCAAATGTTCAAGATTTATTGCCCACACAAATGCACTGCCATCGTGTCCTCTCTCTCTTCCTCACAGACTAAGCCCAGTCAAAATCGGAAAAAAAAGTCATTAGCATGAAAGCCAAATCCCTCACAGACACGCCTACCAAAGGGCACAAACAAAGCCAACACCCAAGTTGCCACGCTGATCAATCACGGACACGCTGATCAATCAATACTGTTGATCAAAACCAAAACCATCATCAATACTTCGATACAAAGTTGCCACTCATTAGGGAAGAAAGCCCACAAACTTATCTTAGATTTTGACGGGTTTGATGATTTCTTCTAAGGAGACCTAGAAAAGGAAGAAAATTTGGGTGCTAGAGAATGAGGCAAACCCTGTCCCAGGGGGGAGGGGGTTCTGCCCTGTTACAACAAAAAATGGGGGCCACAGAGCTTTGCTCGGTGAAACAAAAAAGGAGACAAAAAAAAAAGAGGTTGAGAAAGGTGATACCTTTGATGATCACCATGATTGAAGGTGATGGTGTGCAAAAAAGATAAAGCTTTTGAAGGGTCCTCACCATCAACAATGGCAGCGTAGCAGCACCAGTGGGCGTCGGGGTTTTGGGCACAACTGGTGATTAGAAAGTTGATGCCTTGGATGATCACAATGACCGAAAATGCTGGTGCAATGGGCAAGCTTTAAAGAGGAAGGGCACCTACTGTGAAGGCCGGTATCAACAATGACAGTTTAGGGCGTCCTGGTGGTTGTCGAAGGAATGAAGAAGAAGAAGAGGGTTGGGGGAGATCACGTGGCCTAGGCGTGCCAATTAAATGAAGGAAGACCAAGGCCAGCTGAAATAAAAGAAGGAACAGGGCCAACCTGCATGTAAGCAAAAAAAGGGGGGGGGGGGAAGAAGGGCAGAAATGGGTCAGACCCATGCATAAAAGAACAAGGAAAGAAGATAACAGCAGGTCACGTGAGTAGCATGCGTGCCAATTAAGCGGAACAGACCAGGTCGGGCTTCGTAAGAAAGAAAATTAGCCAACCCAAACCAAAAAAAAAGGAGAAGAAGAGGGGAAAGAAGGAGGGTCGGTCCAAGCCTACCCTGAAAGGGAAAGAAGCAGGCCCAGGCCCAGGCCCGTCCAACCAATCCAAAGGAAAAATAAGGTGCATGAATCAAGCCCAAGCTAAAAAAATCGAGAAGACAAAAGTCTTGTACGTGACCTTATCGCTTAAATAATCACGCTCCAACAACATTTTTTTTTTTAAAAAGAGAAGGCAAAAAAAAAATCGAGACTTCAGTCACGCTCCAATGACAAAAGTCTTGTACGTGACCTTGTCTTGAGAGGACAATTTGTAGGTACTAACGATTTATTCGTGCCGTAAATTGGATCAATCCTTTTAATTAATTTAATCAAGCCTAAAGAGTCACAAGTCAAGCCCAAAAGACTCTCAAGTCAAGCCTAAAATAAAGCCTAAATGACTTCTAAGTCCAAGCTCAGTCAAAATTCAAGTCAAAGCCCAAATCGAGGCTCAAGACGATTATTAAGTCAAGTCACGACCTAAACCCCGAACGACGTCCAAGTCAAGGGGCGGTCAAAGTCAAAGGTCAAAGTCAAATGTCAAGACCTACATCGACTCACAAGTCAAACCTCAAAATGACTCTCAAGTCAACGTCCGGTCAAAGCTCGAGACAACTTCCAAGTCAATGCTCGGCCCAAGCCCGGGAGACTCCCAAGTCAAAGTTAAAGTCAAAACAAACGAAAGTCAAAGCAGTCCAGGGTGAGGTCTGATTGAAATGCCCAAAACCCAGGTCAAGGTTCAAACCCAAGTCAAAGCCTATCTTGACTTTCAAGGATGAGACTTTCCTATAAATAGGCCCCTACCCTCCTTGATTCAAAGGTTGAAAAAATCCATCCTAAAAATAAGAGAGAATGAGAGGATTATTGTGTTCATAGAGATTGTACCCAATTCATTCAATTGAATCTATATAAATTCAATCTTTGTAATTTGTGATTACAATGACTTAATGAACACCAAAATAAATTTGATTATTTACCTTTTCTTTTATTTGGGGGTTATCTATTCATTTTTATTTGATAATTAATAACATGGGCATAATTTTTTATTCTTCACCTTTTTATTCTTGTTTTTTTGGTAACATTGTATTAATGTTTACTAAAGTGAGAATCAAATAACACCAAATATGACCTAATGAACACCAAAATAAATGTAGTTTTAAACTTAACTATATTATTTTACTAAAATGACAACTAAACAACACCAAAATAAAATTGATGGATTTATGCGCTATATCTCAATGAATTTACTTGATAATGCTAGATGTGTAATAGTGTTTACTGTATAATAGAACAATGTTTAGTGTATGATGAAATAATTTTTGGTGTACAATATATTACTATTTAGTAAACTAGTGTTTGACTTTTGGTATACATTAGAACATTATTTAGTGTATGTTTTTAAAATTTTTAGTTGAGAATTGAATAAATAGGATCATTAGGCAATGCTAACGTTGGTTATTTTTATTTATCATCAAAATACTTTTTAGTGAATGCTAGAATACTGTTTAATGAACAAGATACTAGTTTTGGGTGAACAATAAATCATCATTTTAGTAGCAATTTTTTTATGAACAAAATTTGATTGAAAATCAAACTTTGACTAATAGAAAAAAATTTCAAAAGAGAAAAGTGAGCAATTTTTACAAAAAAAAAAATAGAAGAAAAGAAACTTTTCATTAAACAACAAACTAGTTTTTAGTGAACAATAAATCATTATTTTAGTGACAATTTTTTCTGCAGACAAAATTTGATTGAACATCAAACTTTGACTAATAGAAAAAATTTTAAAAAATAAAAGTAAGCAATTTTTGCAAAAAAAAAATTAAAAGAATATAGATAAAAAGGTAAAACAAAAATTATCAATAGTTTGTAATGGCAAGTTTTGAACTTGAGACCTTAAGAATGAAAATCTAATTCTTAACCATCACTCCACATTTCCTACATTGTCACAAAATAGAATAATTATCATAGACCATGCTTTCTTAACTGGACAATATGAGTCGCGCATTTTATTTATTTTGTTTGGCACGTTGGGCTACCGTGTGTACACTGCTATGGTACCCAATGGTGCTTAGTATAACAATTGTGTCCTTTCCTTTTTTTATTCTCACCATTTTCCCCCCTTCTCTTTATACCACCATTTAAAAAGAAAATCTGTTGGGTAATACAAGTATAATACAAGTAACAAAGAACGATACAAAAGTAGCAACCTCCTAAGGTACCATTGGACTTACGCTCACAAATATTGACCTAGATAACATAATGACACTATAGCAATCTATAGTACAATCCCATGGATGTCATATTGGGAGAGTTTCACTGATTGATAAATCCAATCTTATAATTTCTCCTCTTAACACAAACATGCGAGAAAGTAGTGTCATTGTGAATCCAACGCTTGAACCTCTTTCTATGATTGTCGTTTTCCCTACAACAAGCAACTGGGAGGTGTTGTTGTTTGTTGTATATATAAAGGTGTGGTAGTTGAGGATGTATCAAATTTATATAAGTCTTTAATGTTGGAATGCATGTATCCAATAGTAAATTTAAATTAAAAATATATTTTAAAATTACATTATAATTTATAAGTAATTATATAGTACTTTATTACAAGGTAATGTCAAGACTCAAGTAAGCTCGAGCACAACTCAATCAACTAGTGCTCGAACAAAGCTCACCTTATATTTGGGTTCGACATTGCTTATCCAGCAAGCCAAGCGAGGCCTCGACTCAACTCCAATGTACTCCTATTTCTATTTTTGTTTGAGCTGTTTGGAGCGGGTTTAAGCAGGTGGAAAGAGCAATTAGCATATTTGAGCAAGCTTGAGTAGGTTTGAGCATGTCGAAGCAAGTGCAATGTGTTAAAAAAAAAAAAACAACTGGCCTTGGGTCAGAAGTAAAGGGTTAGGGTTCATACCTTCTCCCAGGGGCACTCAAATCATCCACATGGTGCCATTTCTGAGCATTCTTTTTTCCATGTTATTTCCCCTTATTGTTTTATCTTAATGCCGGGTTCAGAACTGGATCTCATTAGTTGTAAGACTTGTTTGTTCCTCCCTACACATGTCATGTTATGTGAGACTTGGCATGTTGCAAGGAACAATACGAACAATCATGTAAGCCATTCAACCATACTGCTTCTCTCAACCATTCTATAGGTGAACGATGATAGACACAGGGACACTAGGGTCCGTGTCCTCTAAATGGATGGTATTCAACATCCATGGTGGAGCCTTTTTTAGGTTGTCATCTCTATTTACTTCTTCCTTGCTCGTAAAGTGTTTTATGTTGTCATTCACATTTAAACCTTAAAAAGCCAGAGATTGTGTAAGGGAAGAATCAATCCCACCCTCTATGCATGTGGTAGTGTTAAATGTAGGCGAATATCTTGGTTCATTCACACAAGACTTGGTCTCCTAAACCATATCCCTAACTTTCCGAACTGAGATCTTTCAACTCACTTTCTTGTCTTTCCATAAACATCCCAATGTTGCTTGGTATTTGGCAAGGTTGCGTGCTTATAGACTTGTTACTCTGGTACTCTGTCCAACGGTGCAGACCTCTAATACATGTTACCTTCAACATATTTTGATTAATTTTCATCAAGTTGCTCATGTCCGCCTCCATGTTTAAGCAACTATGTATCTCCCCAACATGCTCATTAGGATTTTCAGGACGAGCTAACATGACTATAAGAGGAAGAGGCACGCATGGGTAAAGTATTTAATTTCAAAGGATCGAAGGGTGATGCAGACTAAGGAATCCAAGTAAGTTCTCCAAATTCAAATGATGTCCATGACACTAATCAAGGCCAGAAGATCAAGGTAAGAAAGTAATGATCAATCAGATTCACTCCTTGTTCTTTTGTTCCAATACAGAACTGACCATGGTTTTGGATGGCCTGATTCTTGGAGTTTCAAAGACATCCTATGGACAAGTCCTACTTTGCTAGACTCTCCAAGATGTCTAGTTTCACTAAGGAAACACAATTTTGGCCTAAATCATAGGCGTTTTGCTACATTGGTCCAAAACAATAAAGATATATTGTGAAGATTTCAGTCTATCCGTATTGAAAGAATAGGTGGGATCACCACTCTAAGTCTGCTTTAGGACTAGAATTTTTTCTTGGAATGATAGTTAACGTCCAAAGGTGTCAAGCCATGAAGAGAAATCCAAATCATAGGAAGTTCTTCATGGATTTTCAGCTGCATTTTGTCAACCCTTACAGTTTGAAGCCAGTCCAGATCCGGTTTGAGTTTCTGGTTTGTTCTCCCACCTAAACCTGAGTTAGGGCTGATTTTTCTAATTGTGATGCTTGTTGACATCCTAAGGGACCCAACAGCGTATTAAAATCAGTTCTAAATGTGGGTGCACATCTATATTGTATATATTCTCACTACATGAGAAAATATATTTGTTAACCTATAAATATAAATATAATTACCCAGGTTGACTTAGGCAAATGTTTTGGTATACAACAACAAATCATTTGAATGTCTGCATATATATTATCACCACATAAGAAAATATGATTGTTAACCTAAAAGTGCAAGTGTTATTATTTTGGTTTACTTAGACAGATTGATTTGTAAAAATAAATTAGTAGAAATATTTGGTATAATATTGGACTAATTCGTTCAAAATTTTAATATATAATTATTTTGAAATCATGTATTTTAGTTGTATTATTTGCATTTGACAAAGAATCAAATGCATAACTAGATGGCATAAACAGAAGAATTGACTGTAAAAAAAAAAAAGATATATAGGGAAGAGAGTGCAAACAGGAAGCAACTGGTGTCCTTGCAAGTTTGTTTCGCCTACAACCACCTTATTCCTCCATTGAAGGCCCAATTGAGCTTTATTTTGCCCTGTTAGAACACAATTTGAAGAAAATAGGGGTAATGAAACTATAATAGAGGAGTAGAAGAACAACAAGTAAGAAAACAGGGAAGAGGAAAAACATCCAAAATTGAACACAAAATTCAAACTTCAATTAAGTCATGTCCAACCCTAATCTCAAATGTACCAAATTGAAGTACAATTTCATGAACTTTGCATGCTAAGAAATCATATCTTAAACCTAAAAATAGGGGAAAAGAAACTCAGAAAATAAATCTAAATTCGAAACTTCTATGTTAAGCTATCTCTAATTTGAACTCCCCTAAATTATTGTTGTTGTTAAAAATTGCTCTATTTTTTCATTGAAGTGAATGCTACCTAAGCAAGTCACCATTATTGAAGCTTCAAATACTTGTGTTCCATCTCATTTTCTTGTAAGAGGGACGAAAAGAAAAAAGTAAGATGAAGAAGTACACCATTAGGAAGAGAGGGAAGAGAGAGATTGCGGGGAAAGAAGGCCAAGGAGGAGAGAGAAAGAATGAAGGGGTGTGATATTACAAAGAGAATGACATAGGAGTGTCGCATAGGAGAACTACGCAATTGGGGTCTTATTATGAGGAAAGAGAGTCAAAAAAGCAAGAGGACATTCCTGGACAAGCATAATTCCAATGTGGCTAGAGAGGTCCTCACTTACAACACAAAACTCAAAGAAAAGTTGCAAAAAAAGAAACACTAATTTAGTTCAACGGCCTACAGGTAAATTTCCCATATATAAACACAGATATATATGTATGTATGTATGTATATAAATACGTATATATATATATATATATATATATATATATATATATATATA
>JACYFF010002017.1:50063111-50095403 GCA_017589665.1 Selenicereus undatus | reverse complement strand
TTTTTATTTTGGTATTTCTATTATTTCATTTTGTATTTTTAATTTTTAATTTTCTAAACTTTTAAATTTTTAATTTTTAATTTTTAATTTTTAATTTTTTATAATTTTTATTTTTTAATTTGTAATTTGTAATTTTTGTAATTTTAATTTTTATTATATTTTTTAAATTTTTTCAGTTTTAATTTTTTAATTTTTTGTATTTATTTTTTATTTCCTTTTTTAATTTTTTTTATTTATTTTTGTTTTTTTTGAGAATTTTTCGTTGGTTGTTTTTCTAGAATAAAAAAAAAGAAATAAAAAATACAAAAAATAAATACAAAAAATTTAAAAATTTAAAAATAAATAAATAAAAAATAAAAATAAATGCAAAATATTTAAAATTTTAAAATTTTAAAGATAAAAAATAAAAACTAAAAAAATAAAAAATAAAAAAAAATAAAATAAAATAAAATAAAATAATAAAAATGAAAACAAAAATAAAAATAAATACAAAAAAATAAAAAAATAAAAAATAAAAAATAGAAATAAAAAATTTAAAAAAAATAGAAATAAAAAATAAAAATAAAAAATAGAAATAAAAAATAAAAAATAATGAAAAATTATAAAAATAATGGAAAATAAAAAAAATAAAACTGTTTCATGACATCCGAAAAATTAAAACTGCTTATAATTGCAATTAGATTATTCATACACATAATTACATAAATTGTAAAAATTTTCAAAATATGAGAAATGGTTATTTTATGTAGGTGTGAGAATGAATGAGTGAATGTAGGAAGGAGTGATATTTTTTTTAAAGTATGGGAATGAGTGGGAAGATGAGGGAAAGAGTGGGTGAGTGTGGGTTGGGTTGATTTCCCAACGAACACAACAAGCTGTTAGCATTGTTTGTGATAAATTCACTATCTACTGTCTCCATCATACTTATATAAAATTTTATCACAATCATATACTTTTTAATTATTAATCCAATTAGTTATGCACAAAGTTGCATATTTAACTTTTTCATTGAATTTTTCTATTATTTTCTCTAAATTATAATATTAATTATGTCTACCATAATTATTTGTTTATTATTTCGATAACATATTTACAGAATATCTATTTGAATATATTCCGTGCAAAGCACGGGCCCAAACTAGTTAAAAATAAATATGAAAATGTGAATTACGATGATTCAGGGAAGTTTTAAAAAGCAATTGCTTAATGTGATATATAAACTTAATTTTTAATGCTAAGTAATTATGTATTAGTTGAAAATGTTAAATAGACAAATGGGTGATTAAATGACTAAACTTAGATCATTTATCTTTAACGGGATTAAGCGGGTCAACCAGTTTAAAAACTAAACGGGTATAAGTCAAAATTTTCTAATCTATTTAATAAATAAGTTAGGTTCAAATTAAAAGATTCACAATGTATTCAAGTTCAATACGAATACTAACGAATTTATTTCTCAGCTCTAGCCTTATGTTTTGAGTATCACGCCACGTGTGGAAATACGAATTGAGGAACAGTGTTCTCCACTTGCATTAACAAGCACACAATAATTCCTCCGCACTTATTTCAGCGAAGTGGGAAAAATCAAAAAACGCCATCAAATAAAGCAAAAAAAAGAAAAAAGAAAAAGAAAATTCACTAAGCTTCTATGAATATGAGCCGTCGGATGAATCCGTAGACCATCAACCGTCAGATGAGGGAGCAGCTCGAATCTTACCGTCCAATAATCACAAAAATTCAATTTCAAAACCTCTGAAACTGAGAGGGAGAGAACGAGAGAAACAGAAAGCCCGTTCCCTCTCTCTTCTTCACCCTCTTACTCTCTCTCTCTCTCTCTCCTCCACCCCCGCTCGATTGAAATCCCTCAATTTCTCTCTCTAAACTCTGTCTCAGCTGAAGATCAAAGCTCCATCGATTTCATCATCGACTGTTGTTGATTTGTTCAAGTTGTTTTTCGATTTCGGTTGCGTTGAAAATTGCTGGTGGAAGCTCCCAAACAGTAGTGTGTGTTGATGTTGTGTTGCGGGTTTTTCTGAATTGCTGTTTTCTGTCGGTTTTCTCCAGTGGATTGGATCCGAAGGTGGTTGAATTTGATGAGTATTTAATGAGGAGAGTGTGAATTTGGGGGAACTTTGATTTGTTTTGGGTGAAATTTTGAGGAAGGTTTTTGTGTTTTTTGGCTTTGAATTTTCGAAAATTTTGAAATTCGTGAGTGATTGATTGATTGGGCGATGGAGGGTGGAGAATCCCCTCCACAGATGAAGGCACCGCCGGTGAGCTCTACGCCGGCGGATTTTCCGGCGAAGAAGCTCGCACGCCAGCTGGATTTCAACGCCTTCAGTGAGCAAACCAAGACTCAGCCTCAGCCACTACCGCAGCCATCACCGGTGGTCGCATCATCAGCTCAGCCACCTCCGCCGCAACCTCAGCCGCAAGCTCAGAATCGCAGCCTACCACAGCCCCCGGTAATGATGGCTCCACTGTTGCAGCAACCGGTGGTCTCAACGGCAGCTCATCCTTCAATGCGCGTAATGTAAGAGAAATTTTCGCATTCAATTCTCGTTACTTTTGAAGTTTCTGTCAAGTGATTGAGTGATTTTTGAACATTGAGCCAAAAGTTTTGGTCTTTGTGTTTGTAGCTTCTCTCAGTGTTATGCTTCTGCTTTTTTTTTTTAAATTACTCTCATGCTTACCCATCATTTGCTTGGTAGTTGGTGCTAGTGACATTTGAAATCTGGGAAATTTTGCCCAAGAACTCCGACTTTGTAATTTTTGGACAGCATGTTGCTCGTGTGGTTATAGGTTGCAATGCTAGAGATTGGTTACCTTTCAATGTTTGAATTCCAACTTGATATGTGGAAAATTTTAAGCACATAAGTGCCTTAGGGTGCGAACTATTTGCTTGGAATTATTTCATGTATTATGGCGACACTCTCCTACATCTTTAACAGATATCAGATGTAGGATTATGCAGTATACCTTTTTGGGTTTTAAATTGCGGTTGGGGAAGGAGAGGATGAGATATGTCTTTTTATTTTTTAGTTGCTGGAAATAGGTAAGTTTCTGATGCCCATATGTGGCAATGTGTTGACGTTCTCTGTGTTTGAACTTTGAAGTATCTTTGTGTATTCTTCTCCAAATGAGAGTTGGAGGGGTTGAATGAAGATCAAGCAGCATGGTTTCATCTAGATGTTCAGCCATTTGCCCAATGATTTCCCATTGTTTAGAAAGTTTATTGATATGCAGTGCATGGAAACCTGTCCACCTTTCTCAGTGCTATTTTCCGCTTGTATTTCGGAGATATTAATGTTGTCAATCTTTGTGGATATTTTTTTTCCTTCTATTTGTTGTTTTGGATTAGTTTGCATTTAGGTTTTGCATTTTCATTTGTTTGGTATGACCTTGTCACCTTTTGTGAATAAGCTTGGCATTTTGACCCCCACATTTTTTACATGTGGGCAAAGTTATAAAGCAAAGCCTTGTTATGACTTTTGTTGATTTTGGGAGTGGCTAAATATTGCTTTTTAACTAACCATGCCTTTTTGGGAGAATCAATTGATAGTTAATTAAGATTTGCTGAGGAATTTATGTATTCTTATAGCCCCATCATTAACTAAACCATAAGTGGTTTACCTCTTAGTGTACCTTATGGTGTGATGTTGCATAGTTGGTGTAATGAGTTATAAGTTTGAAAATCTACAGACTAATCTTTTTCTACCTCTAAGATGTGTGACAAGTTGGTTTTTACACATTCACTAATATATCATGTAGCAAAGTGCATTAAATTGCCCATGGATGCATGTTTGTTTCTCCAGAAAGCCGGAGTCCCCCAGATCTCGGCCCCGACCAAATGTTGAAGCCAAAGATGGCACACCAAAGAGGCAAAAGCAGTGTAACTGCAAACATTCACGATGCCTGAAGTTGTAAGTTTGTTTTCTTCTTTCATGCTTTTATGACGAGCTGCTCTGTGTCCTCCATTTATTCTGCATTATTGTTTCTATTTCTTTCCTTCCTCAAGCAGTGAGTTGTGTGTCTGAGCTATTCCTTCTTTTGGTTTAAATGTTAAATATGAACAAAAGATTGAAAAGGAATAAAGGATGATTCAGTTTAGCTGGATTCCATTTAGTTTGATAAATTACTTATATAAGTGTTTGTTCGTGAGGCTTAACTCTAGGGAGGATTTAATTAATGTGGATGCTTAACATTTATTAGTTTCAGACCATTTACTGTTTGTTTGGAGATAAGCAGCATTTCTATGTGATGTTTTGGATTCTTTGTGTTTGTCTCTGCTCATTGCACATTTGCACATGTGACTTGACAATGAATTTTGGGGATAGATGAGATGTTTGTACATTTGCTTGTTCTCTGATCCCATGATCTCTATTTGCTACTTATATGCAGGTTTATTGCATATGCCTGTCCAACAACTAGGTTTGAATGATGATATATGCTTTCTTAATGGAAAGCTTCTCATTGGAGACGCTTTGAGTAAAGATGCTTTTGTGTTAAATCTGACAATGGGGAAGTGAACCCTTTTGTAATTTGAACACACCTTATTTGCGTTCTGAGTGCTGGTATTTCTTCTGATGAATTTTTTATGTACGTTAGTATCGCATTTTGTTCCCCTTGGGACCATGGCTTTCTTCATGCTATTCATAGAAAGGCATCTTCTCATGGGGTGGGGAAGAATTCAAAATGGATTAAAAGGATAGAACTGCAAGAAACATTACTCTCATGTGAAAAAGGTGAGGAGAAAGTAAAGCGTAAAGCTTGCAGAAATGACAGGCAAGTGAGACAACAAAAGCTGTTGCTTTTGCCAAATGTGCAACTTTACAATATCAGTAACATTTGATTACTTGAGCTTGTATTCTGAACTCTTACCTGTTACCTCCAACAGTCTATAGCCATTGGCATTCTGTTGTATTAAAAATTCTTCTTGTCAATAATGAATTGTTACTTGTCATGTTTGGCAAAATGTCTTTTGAAAAAGAATTTTGTTTTGCTTATTAGCATTGCTGTATCAAACATTGCAAGTTAATCTTGGTGGGGGGGGGGGGGGGGAGAACACTGATCCATTCTGCATCCAGACAAAGAGGCATAACTTTAAGTGGCATTTATCTTTTAAATGGAGGTCCATTGTGTCATCAGCTATTTGTTTGCTGATACTCAGTTCCCGGTTTCCCTGCCAAATACGACTCTGGGCCTCCTGGGGCTTTTTAATGAAGGTGAACTTTATATTTCTGATAAATGTGGTGCCAACCCGTGTGGAGAAATTTATTCAGTGAAGGAGGGGTAGTGTATAGTCAGTCAGTCGGCATTCTATGCTACTCAGATTTTTTTTTTTCGGGGGGGGGGGGGGAGGTTGTTCGGGCTCATGTCATTCTGTCCTACTGAACTGAATCACATCAGTTTGACCTTGTGATTTCTCATTAGATTTAGGTTTAAGAGATACGTCTGTAGGACTCAAGAAGTTGATACAAGAGAAATCTGCTGAGTTTATCATGTCTTCCACGCACCTTCATCCATAGCATCACCCATTTCTTTTCTACTTCTTCCCATAATACATACAGAGGTGAATGACAGAGGTTCACCCCCACAGAAACATTGGAGAATACTTGATAGGAAGATTACTGCCTTCTTATTACGCTGTGATACACATGTAACTTAGATGGCTCTCTATTGTTGTAAATCCTGCAGTGCATTTTAACATTTTTGTTTGAAGTCTCCTTGGTTTTTATTTGCTTGTGCAAATGTAAGCGGTTGCTTCTACATTTGTCATTCATACAGTTTATTTTTAAAGCCACTATAACCTCGTTTTCCTGCTAAAGTATTAAGTTGAGGGTTTCCTAATCTTGTGTAGGTATTGTGAGTGCTTTGCATCTGGAGTGTATTGTGATGGTTGCAATTGTAATAATTGCTGTAACAATGTTGAGAATGAGGCTGCTCGAAGAGAAGCTGTTGAAGCCACCTTAGAACGTAACCCAAATGCATTCAGGCCGAAAATTGCGAGCAGTCCACATGGCACTAGAGATAGTCGGGTATGTTGGATTTATAGAGTGGTGGTTACCTTTCTCCTCAATATGTTTGCATTTTCTGAGTTCACTTTGAGCCACCCAACAATGCGATATGATTACAAAAGTCAAATAGCTCAATTATAGATAAATACCTAGATATAATGTTGGTCAATGCAGGGTATTGTTTTGCACTCTGAGGCGAACATAATGAGATGAAGGAGTCCTCATCGAAACCATCTTCAGGTTTAGTTGTTCTGTTAGTTTAACATCATGTTGGTGGGTCTTAAAGATCATTGGCCATGTGGCTGTTTTTGAGGTGTAATGACAATAACAGATGATGCATAGCAGACTTGCAACAAAGGTCGTTATTATGCTGATTAAGCAAATTTAGATTTTTCAATGAGAATGTGGGAATGAACTTTGTCATGATGGAGAGTTCTTTTCTCAGGAGGATGGTTATGAATGTAACTTTAGGAAGAAAGTTGAATTTGCTAATGAATTAGCTTCTACATTTTCTTGTGAAGATGCCAATTTTATTGTTATAAGTGATAACTCTACCAGTGAGCTTTTGTATAACTTATGCAGGTCTACAGTTCCATTCTGAGTAATAAATTTTTAAAAATTTTTGAATATGGGGGCTAACAATGCGTTCATGTTACACTATTAATAATGTCTCAGAGAAGGTGTCATTAATCCATTTGGCTATTTTTTCTGCAGGAAGATGCTGGAGAAGTTGTGGTGGGAAAGCACAACAAAGGGTGCCATTGCAAAAAGTCAGGGTGCCTGAAAAAGTACTGCGAGTGCTTTCAAGCTAACATTCTATGCTCTGAAAACTGCAAATGTGTTGACTGCAAAAACTATGAAGGAAGTGAAGAGCGGCAGGCTCTCTTTCATGGAGAGCATGTCAATAACTTAACTTACATGAACGCCGCTATCACTGGAGCTATTGGATCATCTGGTTTCAGTTCTACGCCAATGTCCAGGAAAAGAAAAGGTCAGGAACTCTTCTTTGGGCAAACATCTAAAGATCCTTCTGGTTCAAGGGTTGGACCATTTCAACAGGTAATTCAATCCTCAGCAGCAATGTTACTCACTATCTATACTTCATATTTCCCAGTCTTCTTGTCGCATACCTGTTAGTTTTACCAAAATCAATTGTATGACCTGTCTGGCCCACTGAGCATGCTAGTTTCATTTTGCTATCCAACACATGGTAAATTTCACCTCTCCACTGCCTACAGTTCACTGTTTAAGTACTGACTCAGGCCCTGTTCTTTTCAGTGGGAAATGAGAGGTGTTGAATGGGTGATTGTGGGAAAGGGGGGGAAGGAGTGGGTGAGTGTGGTTTTTTTTTTTTAAGTGTGGGAAAAAGTTGGTGAATGTGGGTGAAAGTTGGTGAGTGTGGGTGAAAGTTAAAAGTAGTTGAATGAAGTTGAAGTATTAGTTATCAATATTTTTTTTGTTTTATAATGTAATAATTTTATTGTCATATTAATTAATGATGATGAAGTTTTGTTGGTTTTGTTTATTATGTTCTGTTCTGTTTTATTTTGTTTACTTTTTATTTTTGTGTTTTTGTATTTGTATTTTTTTTATTTTGTATTTTTTTTTATTTTTACTTTTTATTTTTTATTTTTTACTTTTTAGTTTTTATTTTTTTTATTTTTATTTATTTATTTATTTATTATTTTGTTATTTTTTATTTTTTACTTTTTGCTTTTTATTTTTTATTTTTTTATTTGTTATTTTTTATTTGTTATTTGTTATTTTTATTTTTTATTGTTCATTTTTTTATTTGTGTATTTTTTTAATTTTTAATTTTTAATTTTTTAATTTTTTAAATTTTTTAATTTTTAATTTTTTAATTCTAATTTTTAAATTTTTTAAATTTTTTTTACTTTTATTTTCATTTTAATTTGTCTTTTTGCATTTGTATTTGGTATTTGGTATTTTTTATTTTTTATTTTTAATTTTGAATTTGTAATTTGTAATTTTTTAATTTTTTAATTTGTAATAATATGTTTTTGCAAATTAAAAAATCAAAAAACTAAAAAAGTAAAAATTAAAAATAAATAAAAAAAATTAAAAATTAAAAAACTAAAAAATTAAAAATAGAATCAAAAAATTTAAAAAAATTTAAAAATAAAAAATTAATGAAAAAGAAAAAAATAACATTGTTCGATGACATCCGCAAAATTAGAAATTAAAAAATTAAAAAATTAAAAACTAAAATTAAAAAATTAAAAAATTAAACATTAAAATATAGAATTACATAATTAAAACAAAGTTAACAATTAAAAAATTAATGAAAAAGAAAAAAACTAAAACTGTTCCATAATATCCAAAAAATTAAAAATTAAGAAATTAAAAAATTTAAAATTTAAAATAAATACAAAAAAAATTAAAGTTTAAAAAATTTAAAAATAATAAAAATTAAAAATTAAAAATTTAAAAATAGAATTAAAAAATTAAAAAAAATTAAAAAAATTAAAAAATTAATGAAAAAGAAAAAAATAAAACTGTTCCATAACATCCAAAAAATTAAAAATTAAAAAATTAAATAAATAAAAAACTCAAAATTAAAAAATTAAAAATTAAAAATAAATACCAAAAATGTAAAAATTTAAAAATTTAAAAATTAAACATTAAAAAATAGAATTAAAAGATTAAAAAAAATTTAAAAATTAAAAAATTAAGGAAAAAGAAAAAAAAATAAATTGTTCCATAACATCCGAAAAATTAAAACTGCTCATAATTGCTATCAGATTATTAGCACACACAATTACGTAAAGTATAAAAAAATTTCAAATATGGAAAATGGTTGTTTTATATAGGTGTGGGAAGGAGTGGGTGAATGTGGGAAGAAGTTGGTGAATGTGGAAAAGAGTGGTATTTTTTTTTTAAGTGTGGGAAAGAGTGGGAAGAGGGGGGAAAAAGTGGGTGGGTGGGGGTTGGGTGGATTTCCCACCCAAAAGAACAGGGCCTCAGTCTTCATTTTACAAATATAATTTGTTTAAAATTTTCTCGTCAGGTAAATCATGTCAAATCTTCAGCACCCTCTGCAGTGTCTTCAGGTTCCATTGCCCGACCTGTTAACTCTGCTTCACCAAGTGCTCCAAAGGTTACTTACAGGTACTTTCTTGCTAGGTGCTCATGATATGTTGGATATTCTGCCACAGGCCTTAAGTTTGGAAAAATATAACTAATATGATTTTTCACGGGTTGCTAATTTGTGAATCCTGTATGCAGATCTCTGCTGTCTGATCTCATCCATCTGCAAGATGTGAGGGAGCTCTGCTCAGTTTTGGTGGTACTGTGTGAAGAGGCTGCCAGAACAATTGCAGGTAACATCTGGTATTATAGCAGGGTATGCGGGTAGTTTGCTGCTGTGGCTGGACACTTAATGAAACTATTATACTTTTGATCATTTGGGAAGAGCAAATGTGTAAGATTTTAATATCCTTTGTTGCCAATAATCTGGCCAGCATAGAAGAATCTTGTCGTCTCTCTGGCAAAAAGTATTCAAGTGAGAATTCCAGTGATATGTCCACTCACATGCAAGAAAGCTTTAACTAACCTGTATGATGTATCAATGATCTTGAAACTTTTGTCCTGGGAATGGATTTAGGAATGTAATATTACGTATGATTTGGCAATTTATTGGTTCTTACTTTGTACAAACGGACAAGTTGTCTGTGAATTGTTGCTTACAAAGTAAGTTGATTCTCATGTGTGGAAGCGAAAGGGGGTTTTTTTGGGGGGGGGGGGGGGCGTGGCTTTACACAGTCTAAAAATATCTCATTGCAAAGAAAATAAGCCTGCAACTCTTTCGCTTCCATTTTGGATTATCCTAAATTATGTTTGTATGCGTATTCTGGAAGACTGCACTCCTTTTCTTCCTTGTGCTAATGTTTCTTGTAAACATTTCATTACTCAAATTTTGCAAGACTATGGATTTAGATTACTATCTGTGTTTTTACTACCTGCTATATGGAAACTTTACTTGGTCCCTTTTTGCACGTTTATCTACTTCAAAGACATGCTTTTCTTTTGCAAAATGTTGTTATCACTCTTTTCCTCCCAGTTCTAGAAATAATTCTTCTTTTTTGAGCTACCTTTTTTCTATAGTCCTTGCAAAGTTTTAAATGAGTTCAAAAATTAAATGTAACTCTTTATTGGACTTCTCATGATACTGGGGACAAATTAATGAAGTAGGGGTCTACATCAAGTTCTGTTTTACTGTTGTTTGGGTACACTTAGAATGTTAACGATTTGTTTGGATGTCATGGAGTCGAGGGAATGGGAAATTAAATAGAGGTGAGTGTAATGGAATAGAGGGGAATGAAAGATATATAATGTATTTCTTTTTTGAATTGTATTTCTTTGATTCGGATTTGCATTGTAGATTCCAGATTGCTTTTTATTGTCAATGAATTTCTCTGTTCTTTTGTTGAAAAAAAAGAGCCAGAAGAATGGAGAGGGATGCAGAAGAAAGGTAAAATTTTCCATTGACGGTGTGCCCTGATTCACCTCATTTTACGGGTTGAAATGTGGTAATGAGGATGAATGCATCTCCCTGTCTTCCTTTCGTTTGGTTTCCCGAACAATGTTAAGAAAGGATGATTGGTCCCCATTTCACATCCTCTCCCTTTCGTTGCCCTCAATCCAAACAGTATGAGGAAGAAACCTGTGACCTCCACCTTGGTGATGATCTAGGACTATGTATGGATTGATAGAGTAGATGAAGTAAATGATACTTCATCTTTTTCCTCCTTAAGTCTTCTTTTATGGGGCAACTTGTCTTCCTAGTAAATTTTGTACTTTGGATTTGTTTCTGGAGCTAAAAACAAAAAGCTTGTAGTCATAACTTGATCATACGGAAAGCTTTTCTTTATGTTTGACTTCTAGAGTTTTCAATATAGTACCATCAGATCTGTCGTGTTGCTCTTAAGACATGAAGCCTTAGGTTTATCCATGTCCTCTGGTTCTTTCAACGTGAACGGTGAACTTAGATCTTAATGTATGTGCTATGGAGTCCTTGTAGGTAGTTGGTCTGCTATACTTTCAAGTCTCAAGTTTCCTTTCAGTTGTTAACCTTTGTTTATTCAGTTAGAAATCTGCAATTGGTTTTGATATCTCTGTAGATTTAAAACAGTCGATGCACTCTTTATCTTCATGATGCAATTGATCAGTACTGGTATTTATGTCAAAGGGAGCCCTTTTTTAGTAATCAATCAATTTGTGCATGCTTTCTGCGACATGCCTATTTGGACATTCCTCACTGTGATGCTGAAGATCGTATTTGAAATTAGTTGGATACAAGAATCAAAACTAAATGTCTTAAGAACATGAATTTGTTTCCTTTGGAGATCCTTCTGATGTAAATGCTGAGCTGATGGAACCCTTTCTCATACAAACATAAAGATTTGAGGATCCAAGCTGTCTCAAACGCAAACGTAAAGATTTGAGGATCCAAAATGTCCCAAAGTATGATAGTATGTTGTAGTTCCGATTTCCAAATTTTGTGATAAGGGAGGGCTTAACAATTCTGCACGGGCTGAAAAATTGAGTATGGAATCCGATAAGCCTCAAGTAGGACAAGTATGCTGGAGAACTTAAAGCGCTACACCTATGAATCTAAATGGTGGGCAATATATGTACAAAAGACTAAGGGGTAATTAGAGAAGTCATTTCTGAAGATGGGAATCGAGTGCTGTGATAGTTTTGACTGTAGTTATAAGTTAGAGCTTAGACAACATAGTGCACTTCTAGGTTGAAAGCACAGGCATTAAACTGGTAAGTAGTCTCACCAGTTTGGCTATGGATAGGTTTTCTCCTGCCATTGTGAAAGTCGAAGTCTGCTTCATGGTTTTAGTGGCCAATGGCCAAATATGCCTCCTGATGGAGGGAGCATATAAGCACTAGTTATTAAGTAAACTTTCTTGCACTTGACATTTAGCAACACTTTTTACTAGTGCAGCATGGTAATTTCCTCTTATGAGATGCAAAAAATTAGAACTAGGCTACTAGCTCACAGAATTCTGACACCCTAGTATGCTGTAGCCTTTAACTACTATGTGATCTATTATATAATTCATCTCTTTATTCTCCGTAATTATCTTTTGTTGCTTTCTCTAAAGTCCTGATCTCAAAATTATTTCTGCCTCTGGATTTTGTTCTAAACTGCATAATCTGTTTGTCGCTTTATTATTTCACTCGTGCCAGGTGTCCTATTGAGGCTCGCTAAATTATGATTAGGAGAATTCTGTCTAGAACTGCTTCATTTCTTGGGTTTATTTAAAGTTTCTAAAGTCGTAACATTAAATCTTATACCATCTCAATTTTATGCCATATCTGGCATTGTGATGTAGTGGGTTTCTGGGTGAAGTAAATAGATTGAAAATAAGGATATTTGGACACTAGTAGTCCATATTTGGGTGTTTGGATGAAAATAATTCCAACTTTAAAGTTGGTTACTAGGAGTCTGTGCTTTGTATATATTTAACATTTTCATACCAACACCGAGTTGGATAGTGTTGTTTGACTTGGCGGAGTGTTGACGTGGAAGGCAGAGCTTTATTGCATAGATATATGCACTTGTTTATGTTTAATATGCAACACTTTTTAATGTATGCAATTACTTGTGTTTCGTAGTTCTTAGGTTTGTCTTTCATGTCAACACTCTGCTGAGTCAAGTGCCATCCAACTCTGAGTTGGCTGAAGTTGTTAAATATGTCCAAGTACAGAACACTAGTAGTCAACTCTAAAGTTGGGATCATTTTTAGCCAACACCTCCCCGCCCCCTCAAAAAAAGTATGGATGATTAGCATCCCAGAATCCTTAAAACAAAGCTAATTTTTCAATGTAACATGTTCTTGCGCAGCTTAAATTTGGATGAATCTTTCTTGCTTTCTTTTGTTTACAATTGAATATGAATTCTTCAATCTTTTGCGGAACTGTAAATGTTCTGTCTTTCATCTGTGGGGTGATGAAAACATTGATTTCTTTCAGAAAGCAGCAATGCTGCTGAAAAACTGGTGGATGATGGACAAGAAAGTTCACAACCATCAACTCGAGAGAGACTGCAGAGTCAGGGTGAATCAGATGTGAAATTTGCACTTGATGATAGCGGAAACCAAACTGATAAGTTATGCCTGGATGAATCTAACCCAGATGGAGATGATGCGCCAAAATCCAGGCCAATGTCTCCTTTAACGCTGGCATTAATGTGTGATGAACAAGATACAATGTTCATAACAGCTGGTTCCCCGAGTGGGTTAGCCAGTCAAGCTCAAACAACATCTTCACAGATAGCAGAGCAGAGCATCACAGAGGTCTATGCCGAGCAAGAAAGAATTGTATTGACGAAGTTTAGAGACTGTCTCAACAGGCTTATTACATTTGGAGAATTAAAAGGTAAGATTCTGGCTACTAAATACCCAGGGGACTAAGTCTAGTTGGACAGACTTTAAGGTGCACATTCATCATGATTCTTGGTTATTTAAGCCTTGTTCCTTTTTAAGGCACAACAGCCAATACATAAAAGGGGAAGCAGTTAAATGAAGTAACATACCCATGGCCTTATCCATAACCACTAGGCCAAGACCTCATTGGCTGACTTTTGAACAAAATCCATATCTGAGGGTTCATTATCTGAACGGACATGATATCTTCTACTGCTCTTGCTGTATGAGATTAGATTTGACGATCTCAAAAACAGATCTTGAGTCTACAGTTATAGAGGTTATGTTCTAGTCTTTGTTTCATAGAGACGTTAAGTTTTTTGGTGTCCTCCTTTTGGCCTAGTGTTTTTAGCTGAGGGTTTGTTATTCAAACTATTTAATAGGATCCTTATTTAAAAAGAAAAAAAACTATATAATAGGTGATTGAAAGTTCTGGATATTTTGAAATTTTAGCTCCAAGGTTAAAACAAACAAGTTTTTAATGTGTTGACATTACATGGTCTTCAGAGGCAACTAAGAACTGAATTTTTTGGGGGGGGGGGGGAAGAGCCTCATCTTCTTCCTGCTCTGGTTTATGGTAGGGAGAAACCTACTGGACAATGATTGGGCACCGTGCGTCAAGCACCATGCTTTGTGTGTCTTAGCTTCTTGCATAAAATGTAAGGCTGACTTAGATTATGACTTTTTTTGTCTTTGAATTTCCTTTGACAATTTGGTGGCTGTGTTTCAACAGAAACAAAGTGTTCTTCTTTGGCAAGGTCTGAATCAACTGGTCTGAAAGAACCCCTTAGCAATGGCACTGCCAAATTGAGAGCCGACAGTCGGGGTCAACACGAACTTGCCACCAATGATGTTGTGAAACCCTTAGTTCCGGGTCCAACCAGGGCACCTGCTATGATTTCTGCCACTGTGACGACTGTTCCAACCAATGATATTGTCAGCCGAAATTTACCTCCGACCGAAAATGGTGATGCTAAACTGAGTAATTAGCCTTCTACCATGTGAAGAGTTTCTGTAGTGCACCAGGTTTGCTGTGCTCTGTACTTTAACAGAACACAATTGCATTTTTGAGTATTTCTTGAGCGACATGCCACAAGTGAAGGATTTGTTATCAGTGTGTAGCAAGATTGATTTGGGGTCCACTGCGAAAGTTTGGCTGGAAAGTGAGACATGTAAAATGCTGAAAGCTATAGAGTGATAGATACACTAGTATCTGGTATCACCTGATGGTGAGTGGGTCGCCCGTCCCCGCCTTCTAACTTAGTGTTTTTCTCTTAGGATAGAGGAATTTTTTCCTTGACCCCCTCCCTACAAGAATTTGTAAAATTAGAGCCAGTTTCATATAGTATCTATTGTACATGGAATATATGTCTAGCCCTTTTTCTTTCTCCATTAAAGGTGATTTTTTTTTACCCCTTGGGAAGAAATATCAGTTATTTCACATTTTCATTGCTCCAAAAGAGGCATAAGTGTTTTTTTTAGTGGTCTACATGGCGCAAGGTCCCTTACTGATACTTTGAAGAAACAGAAGCGCAGATGGCATTTGTGCGGTTGGGTAGGAAATTGTTGAGATTATAGAGAAAACAGAATGCAGATTTGTGCTTTATGTGCCGAAATAGTTCATGCAGGTTCATTGATAGAATAAAACCGTCTAATAAAAAAATCTATCTACCCAAACCAGGGCTCTCTCATTCAACTGCTTGGTGCTGCCATTGCCTGTAACCGCTTGAATCTTGCTCCATTGCCGGGTACATTCTAGGTTCGGGAATGGTTGTTTTTTGGCTGTTTCTGACCCTGTGCTTTTAACATTTTTCTTGTTTGGGAATATTAAATAAGAGGGAAAGAAGGGGAATCGAGGGGAACATTTTACCCTCATTCCCCTCCATTCCCATTATTTTTATTCACTTTCAAAATGAGGGGAAAAGGAGGAGAATGAAAGATTTTTAATAGTTTTCACCCCTTTTCCTCCATCCCTTCTTACAACATATACAAATAAAGTGAGTATAAATTACGTTCCTTTCCTTTCCTTCCCCTCCATTACTTTCCCCTCTATTCCCCTCCCGTCGCCCTCTCTATCTCAATCCAAACAATGTGTAAGTTATGTCTTTCTCCTTATGTCTAGTATTTTCTGAAACAGTTGATCTATTTTGTTTTTCTAAATTCATTGAATTTGTTTGGAAACAAAATTTATTAATCCCTTTAGATTTTAGGTTTCATTATTTTATTTCTCTCCCAATTATAAGATATGTTGTACATTTTATTATGTACACTCGGGAGTTTATATTCCCAGGCTGAATCAGCATGACAACATGGAAATCTTCTTTTTAAAAAATAAAAAACAAAATCTGCTTCTTTTCAAAATTTTTAAAAAAAAAACAAAAAAATGAAGAAGTCCAAGCAGCAATTATTCTTTTTAATTTGCTGTTGTACATTTAGAAAGCGAATCAACTTTCCTTTTTTTGAGATTAATGTGATGTTTTGGCGGAATACCGTTGATAGCTTTATGCGTTGGAGCAAGTCATGACTCCATTTATCATAATTAATCAATTACTATATATTATCATTAGCACTTCCTATTCATTGTTCCAATTTTGTTATTATCAAGACCGATCACATTTATATTGTATGTGTCAAATTTAATTTTTGTTATATTTAAGATTAGTAGAGAATCAACCTCAACATAATTGTGAAATTGAATATCATTATCACTTTTTATTTTTACATTTATATTCATTATTTAATTTTACATTTTAAAAATTTATCGTTGTTTATTGTGTATGTAAATCTAAATTGTTCAACAACTCTTGTCAAGTTGTTCATTAGATGTCTTGATAGAGTTCACTCATAGTTTTATATTTGTTCATAATCTATTGTGATATTGTTTTTTTGATGTTGTCTAGTTTATTCAAGTATTGTCTCCATATTGTTCACTCTCGAGTATATGAATTTGAATTACTCATCAAGCCTTGTCATCTTGTTCACTGTACATCTTAATAAAGTTCACTATAGTAGGATGTTTGTAGATAATATTGTGAGATTGTTCACTGAGGGTGCCTAACTTGTTCATGTATTGTTTCAATAATGTTCACTCTTGGCATGTGAATCTTAATTGTTCACTGGATGTTTTAATGAAGTACACTAGTGGTAGGATATTTGTTCATAATCTATCGTAAACTTGTTCATTAAGACCACCCAATCTCTTCAATTATTGTTTCAGTAGTGTTCCCTTTTGGGTGTGTGAATCTAAATTGCTCACCGAGCCTCATAAACTTGTTCATTGAACGTATTGAAAAAAGTTCAGTATTAGTAGAATTTGTTTATTATCTATTACAGAGTTGTTGAATGAGGCTACAAATTTGTTCATTTATTGTTTCAATAATGTTCATAAAGAGTGGGTTATGATTTGTTACATGATTATTAAAAATGGTATGCTCATGCTAAAGAAAATTTAAGTTCACAATAATTGAAAAACCTTTAATAGTAACAAATATGCTTGGACTATGAACACAGGACACAAGTTATTAAGTAAACATTTAGATTTTTAAATTTAAAACTGGAGTTTTGAAATTGATAAACAAAGTTTAACATGGACAACTATCCTGTAGATCAAGAACAATGCAGTAAAAATTATTGAAGTAGATTTCAATATAGTAGGGATCAACGATTAAAACAAAGGAAATCAAATAAATAAAGTTCCTTTTTGAGGATGAACAAACTCAAGATCCTGAATGAACAACCTACAGCTACCAAAAAACAACCCCATAAGCACATCCTTACTAGTGGAAATACTCTCACTCTTTGGCTGTTCTGCCTTGTTTCTTCTTCCTCCACATCTCCATGGAAAATGTGAACAGATCGTTGCTGACTATCATGTGACCTTCATGATCCAATATACAATATCTTTTGATTCAGTAAAATCAGTAGTCAACATATTAAACAATTATTTGGGAACAAGTGAAGATATTCACACTTGTCTTATTCATTCAAATTTGGAAAAAAGAAATTGAGTAATCACTTGCATTTGATGAATATTGCATTGAAAATTACAAAGATTTGGGTCTACAAGATTGTTTTTTTGAATTTTCTGGTGGAATTTGATGGAAGAAGATGACGTAAAAAGAAGAGAGAGAAGAAATTAAAAAAGACTAATGGGTGAAGGAAATGGTTGAAACGTGCAAAGCTAAGGAAGTTACTAGGTTTTATGTCATTATTTATTTCTCTTATTTACTTTTTTAAATTAAAAATCAAATGCCTACATGTAATATGACTGATGTGCTGGACTTGGGAGTATATATTCTCAGGTGTACATAATATATATTGGATCTATTGGCCTTAATGTTTAAATTTTTCTCGACAATTTTGTGGGAGTTTAGTTTGGTTTGTCTTATGTGTTTTTGTGGTGTTTCTTTTGGTGTCTCAGGATGGATTCTAGCAATGTGCTAACTTGATGGATCTATAGTGGCTTCTAATGGTCAATGCCTCCATGTGCAACTCTTATGTCAACAGGACATCTCCTCCAATAAATCTACACCAAGGCCGGCAAGAAAACCCATACTCACTTAAAACTCGCCCTAATGGGTATGAGTATAGGTATTGAAAATGGGAAAAAAAAATGGGTATAAAGTGAGTATTGTTAAAATAAGTATGGGTATGGGTAAAGCTTTCACCCACCTCATACCCATTTCATCACCTGCCCCGTACTTGCCTCATATCCTCCCTATATAAGACCCGTACCTGGTTATTCAAAGTTCTAGTTTGTTACTTGGGCTTAGATATTTTACTAGTTGCTTTGAGTTGCATTATATTCAAGACTCTGGTGGGACATTTTATTAGAAACGGTAACTATAAAGTATTAATTCGTTACTTGAATTTCGAAACTTTTAGTTGTATTTGGTGTGATATGATAGTTTGTTGGAGGCTTGATGTTCATATGACATATTGGCTATTTGATGTTGAATATGGATATAAAGTGGGTTTAATTTGTTTTGGTTTATATGTACTGAAATAAAATCCGCATACCCGCTATAACAAGTGAGTATAAGTATAGATATAGTTTTACAATACTCGATGAATATGGGTATGAGTATGGGTATTAATTTTGAAATGGGATATGGATGAAGGTACAGTGAAAACTACCCCATGCCAACCCCATTGCCACCCCTAATCTACACTAGATCCGCAGATGTATTAGTTTGAGGGAGTACAATAGATCTATTGATTTCTTTCCTATGCTGTACTGATGAAAAATAATGATTTTCGTGGGAAGATGAGTGATTCGCGTTACAAGTTAGATTTTTTGGGCCAAGATTTCAATTTCATATTAAGAATTGTATTTGTTCGAGTCGGATTCGCATTATAGATGCCAGATGACTTACTATTGTCTACTGGAATCTATTCTCTTTTTTTGCAAGAAAAAAAACCTTCTAATAAAAATCCCAACAAATAAGACAAGAGAATACTCACAAAGTGATAAATAATTACCACTTATTTTGCCGTAAAAAGAATGTCTTTTATTTCTTACATTCTTTTTTGAATGTTCCAAATTGAAATAGAAGCCCCTAATTTATAAATTCTTCGATATATATATTTTTTTAATTCAAAAGCAATTGTTAAAATGAATAACATTTTAATGTATACTTTTGAATTCAAGTTCTAAAGGTCAAAGTTGGTATAATAGCTTTAAAATTATCAACTTATTAATATTGATTAAAATACGCAAGAACTTTTTTTTTTTGGATCGAAAGGCGTAATAACCATTGCTAAGTACACAAATTGTTTGTTAATCTAAAATAAGATGTCAATTTTATTGACGTTCAAGGAAAGCAGGTTTTTTTTTAATTCCTTTTTTTTGATGAAATTTCGAGGAAAAATTAGGAAAGTAAGTTTTCTGATATGTAGCTATTTCATCTATGGTTGCAGGGACCTTTGATTATCAAGACAATATAAAAATAAACCAACAAAAAAGCATTGGTGTTCTTCATCTTGCGACCCAATAGAAAAGTATGATGGTACTAGCTGTGCCATATGCTAGAAGTGACTATTGAACCTCAAACGTTTAATCAAGACCTAAAATTTTAATGGAATGAGTTGAGGTCTTACCCGGAATAGGCTAATCTAATCTAAACCCGAGTTCGACTTGAGCTTTTTTCTTTAGATTTTTTTATTTTACTTCACAATGCAGACACATCGGATCATTAGATTAAGACAAAGAACCTTGAAATAAGATCCACTTAGAACAATCGGTTGAAAGATAACTACATCGGGTTGAACTTGAAAGTCATCAAAAATTACAGATCCCTAGATGATGCATGGAGGCTTCCATTTGGCTAAATAAAGGCATGGAATGCTTGTAGGTGAGCCCAACGGAGGTTGAAGATTAATCACTCCAAAGATGAACCGCGAGAGAGAGAGAGAGAGAGAGAGAGAGAGAGAGAGAGAGAGAGTGTTCCCAAAAAATTAAAGAAGGCTTCTAATGACAAACATTCATCACTTGAAATAAGTAGTAAGAAGATAATTCATCCGATCATCTAATCCTCTAAAGCCTTAGCACCAAAGATTAGGTTAAAGGGAAGACTCAAATCACTACCCTCCTAAGAGAGATAAAGATTTTGAGATTTTAAGAAAAACAAGGCTTCAAGCTCTTGTATCATTAATTCAATATGATTTTTCATGAAGGTAATTGGGTCCATAAATATCCAATATGAGGGAAAATTTGGTCCAAAATAGAAGGGTTACAAAATATCTCAGAAAAATAAATCAAGATGCTTAAGATAATTATAATCACTATGAGCTGTATTTTCAAGGACTCATCTTCCATCTTCTAGAGAGACATGAGTAGGCTCTACTCCTCCAAATGAGGTGCCGCCAAGTATCGACTCTTTCCTCGTGTATTAAGAATCATTTCATACTGATTACAACAACAACAACAACAAACTCCCATGTGGGTCCCGCTTTCGCGGGGTCTGGGAAGATCCAGCTGTAGGCAACCTTACCTCTACCGGTATTTCTACCCATAGAGAGGTTGATTCCAAAAGACCCACAAAATAGTTTTGTGAAAAAGGTTTGAAGGAAAAAAACGATTGTAGAAACCAATTACCGAGTAAGAGAAAGATAGAGAGGATGAGAAAAGGTTCCGAAAGGCAAATAAAGAGGGATTGAATACATAACAAATAAATAAGAAGCGGAGCGGAGACATACCTCATCAAAACCAGGGGCGCTTGGTGCCGTCTCATCCCTGAAAAGCACGACCTGCGGACAAGCAAACCAAAACCCTACCCACCCCACACCGCCTAAGCTACAGCCTGACCCCTACAATCAGAAACCTTAATCATTTCATACTGATTAATCCCCAAAATTACTTAACCTCCTCAATTAACCCATAATTAGAACCATACACTTTCTAGTCCTGGACCAACTAGGGCTGGCAAAAAAACTCGTACCCGTCTAAAATATGCAAAATCCGCCCCAATGGGTATGGGTATGGGTGGCGAAAATTGAAAAAATGGGTATGGGGCGGGTATTGCTAAAATGGATATGGGTATGGGTATGGGTATGGGTATAGCTCGTACCCGCCCCATACCCCCCATACCCGTTTTATCAATACCCGCCTCGTACCCGTCTCATATCCGCCCCATATAAAACCCATACCCGTTTGTTTAAAGTTCTAGTTTGTTACTTGTAATTGAATATTTTGCTAGTTGCTTTGAGTTGTATGATATTCCAAACTTCGACAGAATAGTTTGTTTCAAACTGTAATTGTCAAGTGCTAATTTATTGTTTTGATTGGCAAATTTTTAGTTGTATTTGATGTGATATGATATGTTGTCGGAAGCTTAGCGTTAATGTGACATATTGAGTATTTGATATCGAATATAGGTACAAAATGGGTTTAATTCTTTTTTGTCTATATGTACCCGAATAAAACCCGCTATATCCAGTAGGTATGGGTAAATATATAACTTTACAATACCCGATGGGTATGGGTATGGATATGGGTATTAATTTTGAAAATGGGTATGGATGAGGGTACGGCTAAACCCGCCCCGTACCCCCCCCATCGCCATTCTTGGGACCAACCCTTACTCGGTGTTTAGCCCATAACTTTCTCAATTCTTGGAATTTGAGGGCGATTCAAGACTCATTGGAAAATAGACATCTGGGGCTTTTCGTCCATGCATAATTTGTGAAAATTGGAGCTCATTAACGGAGCTAGAAATAAAGTAAAGTATTCTGTCCAGAAATTAAAAATGAGCTAATGAGATGGTTTGGAGAGGATTAAGTGGTTAACTCCTTATTTAAGGCTACTATGGGCCCAACCACCTTTTCTAATCCTACTTGAACCTTCGGGGACCTAGTACTTGACCTAGGGTCAATATTGGGCCAACTTGGTTGATGACCATCACTAGTGAGAGTAGGCCCAAGCTCGAGAGTTACTCCGCATCACTAGAAATGGGTTGGGCAGAAGCTGGTTTGACTCATGGCTTGCTGTAGTTTGCAAGACAGGGATCAAAATGGAAAATGGGCTATAACAAGGATAATAACGAACCAAAAATAAATGAACTGTTGAAGGCACTGACATTCTCCCACCAATCATCAGTTAACACAAGAAAGTAAGGACGATCTTCGAAGAAATCTTGAAAAATCCTCTTCCCTAGTTTAATTTCTAAATGCGAGAAAATGAGTTTAATTTCTATGTTTCTTTTCTCTAGTTTGTATAGGGCATGTTTGTTAAGATTACGCAAAGAGATTTGGAGATCTTCTACACAACATTTTTGAGCAGTAATTACGACAAGAAAGACATTATTGAAGGACTCTGATCTCGGCAACTTCCATTTGTTTTTTGTTGGTGCCTTTCTTCCTTAATTTGCTTTATGCATGGCTAAAGCATTCTTAAGTTGCTCAAAAAAGCTTTGCCCCAATATGTTCTGCTTGGAGAACTTGCATCTTTTCCTAATTCCACTTCCTTGTGGTTGAGTGTCTTGAGAATCACCGAAATATTTGGAATTAGACTTCTAAAGGGTCCATGGTAGTAAAGATTTTGCAATATGTCATCTTCATCGTTGCTTGAATTTATTGGATACCGGGCTTATGCCCTTTAGAAGTGACGATCGGTATGATTATGGTGAAATGAAGCTCAACCCCATACTAGAAAAAATTGTGAAACTGCTGGGTACTCAAGCAGAGCCCACTGTGGACTTAAATGAGAATGGAGACTCAATTGAAATAGGTGAATATATGCGACTAGATGATGAGCGTGACCAACACAAAGGCCTTCACAAAAAGAAGACAAAGAAGGTGAAATTGGGGATACTAAGGTTGAAATCCTTAAATGTGGAAAGGGCATTTTGTGAAAAATGGTGAAGATCTCTAGGAGGCTGCAACTGCATATTGCATTTATTTGCTTACCAAATTGGCAAGGAGATTTTATGGTTTTTGCTTCCTCAATGGTGTGAAGAAAGACATAGGGAGGGATGAGAGGAGAAATGCGAAGAGACATAGAGGATGCTTAAACGAGCCTAAAAGTGGAGGATTGTATCTTTTTTCCCCCCCTGTAAGAAAGGTAACTAATACAATCTAATGAACTTTCTCTCAAGGGTTCTCCCAAAATCATCCTCATAGAGCCACAAGGATACCAAGTAATTCCCCATGAGGGTCCTCATTGCACATTTCTTTGGAATGTAATGACAACCTTTCTGCAACTAGCTTGTCTATTATATGGATTCCTCACCTAAAAATGTGAGTGATAGTAATTGCTATTAAATTGAAGATAAGTCGTAATATCCTGTAATAGGATTTGGATCTCTTAAGGTGCTTGAATGTGATTTTAAAGAGCTGGAATGATTATTTTATTGTCCCCTTTCATATGAACATCACTAAACCCTACTTGTATTATTGCTTTGATTCCATTTCTCATAGATATTGCTTCTGCTACCAAAATTGATATTGATTCTAAATTGAATGTTCATGATTGGATGAGTCTTCCTTTCGAATTTGGAATTATAAAGCCTCTTGTTGCCCCTTGAGATGCTCTGGATCTATTAAAATTTATTTTGAGGAATCCTCTTTATGGCTTCCTCCATGATATCAATTAGTCTTTTTACAGCTAGCAGCTAAAAGATTTGGCTATGGTGCTTGGATTGTTTATGTGAAGTTATGTCTACCGAGATTTTTGCTTCTTTCCACATGAATTCGAGGAATAGAGATCGTTCAATGCTAGCTTTCTTTGCTCTTATCGATGAGGTTACTAGATTGGATATTTCATTACGAAATACCCTATTATTTCTAGTCTTCCATATGCTTTATAGAAGTACAATTGGTTTATCTATCTCCAGTTAGAGGATTAGAGGATCTTATACTGGATAGCTATTTTTGAACAATATCAGGGGAGTTAGAAGGTGCACTAGTAGTGAACCATTATGGTCATTTGATAACCTCCAAACCTCTTAAGTTGCACTACACCTAAGGATTAAGTGTTCTGTATCATCAGTCTTAGCATTACATGCAGGGCAAATTTGATCAATTGTAGTTATCTCTCTAGGAGGGTTTTCTGATGAGAAGTGATGCACGACAAAGTTGCCAAAGGTAAATTTTTACTTTATACATAATGTCTAAATTCCAAATCCAACTGTATTTCCACGGGGACAATTTTTTACATCTAGGCCATGGACAACCAAGGTTGATGTCATAGTCAGGTTAGGTTCAAGGTCAAATGGTATTGGTGTTGCTAAATCAGTTGAAGGTGGGCATCATCAACTACATCTTTAAGTTGAGTAACGTCCCACTCTTGCATAGTGATAAAGTGAGAGACTTTAAGAGAGGTGTCCATCTCCTACTTTCCACTTTATTGCTTTTCAAAATTATTACGCACCCCATTCCTAATACCTAATTATCTTAATCGAATAACTTATTATCTATGATTGCATCGAAAATCCTTTGACTGGAGGCATTACCACCATCTCATAATGGAATAAGGCTACCTGACTCTACTTGTATTGCTATGTAACTCACACATTCACCAAGACCACCAAGCATTGCAAATATGAGAATACATTTGACATCCTATCTAGTTTGTAATACAATTAGCTATCGTATTGTTAGGGAAAAAGTTTTAATATTTATAAATCCCAAGTGCAAGATGTATTGTTGAGTACTTGGGGTGTCGTCTGTAGAGAGTTGTGTTTTCAATTACCAGAGCTAACTAAAGTGTCTCAAGCTAGGCAAAGCTGAAGGGATAGAAAATAGAACTAAACTACTAAAGCAAAAACAAAAAGACTATGATTAGACCTAAGATAAACCAAGTAATCAAGTTAAGCTCAAACCTTCCCAAGTTACGCTAGTATTCAGAGATGGTCTATTGCATCATTAAAACCACCCAAGCCCTCTCTCAAGGGTCATGAGCTAGTCTAATTGTTCTAACCTCCTCTTTTCATGGGATTAGTTCAATTAAGCTACAAGATTGACAACCCTTGACCTAACTAGCGATGAGACTATTTTCATGTCCCAATCCCAACTATTCTTTCTACTTACACTAGACAATTGACATCACCTCTCAACCTAAGTCAATTGCTCCAAAACACGGATGAAAGCTCTTTCAAGCATTTCATCAAACACTTGGCGGGCGTGAAAGAAAACTCTAAATTCTAGGCATAAACAAGGTAGGGTTGGGGCCTAAACAAGGTTAATTAGTCATCAAGGGCTAGCCACCATCCAATCCAACACAAACTAACGATTGAACATCACAAACACATGAAAACCTAAACTGGCAAACAAGAACATGAATTTGAACAAGAGAAGAAATTAATCTAAATTAGCACGAATGAAAACTAAAGGAAACACAAAATCATAATAAAAACTAAGCATTTAAACTAAGCAAATCAAATACAAGAATCAAACTAACAAAATCAAAACACGAACAAAAACGTGAAATAAAGAGAGAGAGAGAGAGAAAGAGGGAAACTTATTCTTGAATTGATTGAAGAATTGGAAATCCACAAGCTTGAATCCCGAAACACAAACTACAATCTTAATCTAATCCTCCTATTGAGGTTTTTATTGACTAAAACCTAAACTAAAACTACCCTAAAATTACCAGAAAGAAGCCCTGAGCGACCCCCGAATAAAACGCCGAAGGAGGGTTAAATAGAAAAATCGATCGAACACGGGGGGGGGGGGGGGGAGGCACGACCGTGCCATATGGCACGACCCCACCCTGCCAAGGTGGCACGGTCCCACCGTCCCACTTCTCTGGCACTGTGGCTCGGTCCCCCTGCTGTTCCTTCTTCCCTGTTTTTGCTGTTTTTCTTCGCTTTGTCCCATCTTCGCTCCTTCTCGCGACGTTTGCTCGATTTGAAGTTTATTACTTGCAAAAGTAAATTAAACAAGTAAAAATCCTAGATATTAAATTATTATACGAGCTAAAAGTGGATGAAAGAGGTACATAAAATAGGACAATTTATCGCCTAACAAATACCCCCACACCTATCTTTTGCTCGTCCTCGAGCAAAACAAAAGAAGAACTAACTTAAGAACATAACTCACTTTCGTAGGAATCACGGTTGCATTTAGCGTATGCAACAAGCCTTTTAAACCCCTTGGTTCCCCCCAAGTGGACGAGTGGGGTCTCGTGAGGGTTTGCAGAAGATATACCCACAAAATATCAAAAAGGAAAACAAAGAAAAGCGAAACAAAAATCGAAAAAAATAAAAATGACAAAACATAAGATATACATCGGGGTAAACTGTACACAATCGGATCAACCAAAACCCGCTAGTAACTCAAGTATCAGTCTGTACACAAGCATTATATGTGTTTCAGGACACATCATCCTAAAGAATGGCATCCAGACATCAGCTTTTCACCCCATGACGCATGAGAACATTGAATCCATCTTGGTGCCTGTTGTGTAAGTGTATCATCACCTTAAGACTTTGGATTACCAAAATCAAACTCAATCCCACTTAACTGACAAAAGCTACCTTATTGATTTGCTAGCATGGAAAACAAGCTTTTCCAGTAGCAATATTGCCTCAAAGGGTAGCACCCAGTAGTGCATGCCTCAAAGGGGTACTTGTCATTCCAAACTCTTTTCTTCCCCCCTTTTTTCTTTTTCTTCTTCTTTGTCATTACAAACTCTTGCCACGCCTCAAAGGGATACACCCAGTAGCGCATAAGTTTGTTTGTTTTTGTTTTTGTTTGTTTTTGTTTTTGGAAAAGGGGTGCAAGCACATACAAAGGTAACTGTGTAGTAGACAACTGGGACAACCGATCATGGAAGACCAAGAATGTAAGATAATGATAATACATAAATCAGAACTGGATTGCAAAATTACAATAGACTATTGAGTTTAGCACTGAGGCCTAAAATGACAGACTTGGGACAAATATCTATCATGCACATTATATTTATATGTGAGCTAATAGCCAAGGTACCGAACATCAAGGCTGATCAAAATAGTACAAAACTCCCCTAAATCCAAAAAAAAGAAAAAATTATATAAAAAAGAGAAAAATTGAAAAATTTTCACAAAAATGAAAAATTTTCACAAAAATAAGAATAAAAGGGCAGATGACCCCACCCCCACACCTAAATCTCACAATATTCTCATTGGGAGCTAAGAAGTCACAATCACCAAAAAAAACACAAATATAAACAAAAGAAATAAATCTACAAAAATAACTATACAAAAACAAAATATAAATAAGAAAGGGCAAAAGCTATATATACAAAAAGAAAATAAAGAAAGAGAAAAGAGGGAATGAATTTACCAGGTTAGGTGCTGAGAGCACCTAAACTACCACCTCCTCAAGACGGTGCTATGGGAGGTTGAAGGAGCATCAGCCACTCCTCCTCATCTCAACACCCGAGCTACCAAATCAGATGTCGTCAAAGCTTGCATGAGCTTATCAAACACTTGAGCATGCAACTCAGATGAATGTAAGTAAGAGCACACAAATATGAACACATGCATAACAACAAGTGCTCTCCTAAACATATCAAATGTGTTGGAAAAATCAGAAGAATAATCGAATGCACTAGTCAATATGATTTTTCCAAGCATGTCCTCCAGGTACAAACTATAAAGATCAAGGGAGAGGTTGTACCCTCTAAGAGTACCTAGGGATTCAGAACAGTCAACCTCATTCCCCTCAAATATCGCATGAGAATTAATAAGTAACATATCACAACACTCAGGGGAAGGGGAGGGTGGTGAGCAGGAAGAAGAAAGCTGGAATGTATCAAGAGGGTTGGGGGATATATTATCAACAAAATCAGAATTAGTTGACCCCACAACCACAACATTCACACATGAAGTCCCTATGGGAGTTTTATGAAGATCATACTCCTCAATAAAAACATGGCCTAACTCAGGCCAAGTATCATCCTCATCAGCACTAGAGCTAACACCAAAGGTCTCACCTACCTCGAACTCCGTCGACTGAGCTAAAGGGGAAGGTGTATCAGGAAAGGTCATGATAAACGCAGTGTTATCCCAAAGGGTATTAGGAAAGGATGGACCAACGGTGAGTAAAGTAGTCAAGGGAGGGTCGAGTACGTCATCTAGTCCAGACTCTAGAGAAAGGAAAGACACATCATCATCATACAGATTGACATCAAGTCTAGAAGAACTAGAGCTAAGGTCAGTCTCTCAGGTGATAGGTCATACTCCCGTAGTTTATTAGCAAACTCAATTTGTTGCTCATTCATTGTCTCTATCATATTGCTAAGCTTAGCAAAGCCCTCATCAGAAATATAATAGGGATAAGAACTACTGTCATGATTAGAACAATGGCAAATTTTGCACATAGGAGGAGCATAATCAGGGATGCAAGGGGGTGAGATGTATGAATTAATGCAACTAATCTCATATTCATAAGTATCCCGAGCCAACCAATCAAGAAAATTACATGCTTCATTAACATCTTTAGCACAGAAATCCCAGTACTCTAAAAGAGCACGGGTCTCACAATTCACACCCTCATAGACTGTATTCAAAAGTTCCCACTTTTCCAAATGAAAATCGCAATGCGCAAGAAAAGCATGTAATCTATCATAATATCTCCAAAACAATTCATGCTCATATTGAGGAAAGTGGGAAAAAGACATTGTTTTTTTCATTTTTCAATTTTTTTTCAAAATTAAAGTCTAGTCTCGAATGCCCAAGTAAGCTCTAATATTGGAAAGCGCCAAATCCCCAGCAACGGCGCCAAAAACTTGTTATGTTAAAATTATTACCGCAAGTGCACGGTGCCAGTTATAGCTAGCAGCGGCAAGTATGAGTCGTATCTACATGGAACTTGGTTTTAGTCACCAGGTTGACTGCAACACTCAATTCAGGCAGAAACTGATTCAGGTCAATGGATATGAATACTATGGAAATAATCTAACTCAATGCTAGCAAAAATCTCAAGTTGGGATTTACCACACTATTATGGTCTTTGGATCGAACACTAAGTCATGCGAATTCGCCCGCACAAATAGCTGAAGTGGAATGGCTACAAGTTAAAGCAAGTTTACGCCTTCTCTCACAGGTCATTAGACTGGTTGAGTAATCCTAGTTATCTATTTTCATGAAATTAGGATCAACAGAACCACAGAATCGGGTAACCTACAATTCCCAATTGAAATCCTAATTATTTTCATGTTAAGTAATTCAATCGCTCACAAAGTGGCTCTAAGTTAAGGATTCAACTTTCGTTGATCTTCTAAACTCTAGTTAAGAGCATGAATATAACCTTCTCAGGCAATTCATCGAATACATGGCGCGCTAAGTGAGAATTCAATCATAAGCACAGACATTCATTCGTAAAAACCTAGGACATGGATCTAAATTACATAATAGGGGGCTAATCCCAACCCAAATAGGGGATTTAGCCACTAATCATTTCAATACTCTCAATCACAAACAAGAAACTCAAAAACATGATTAAATATGTAAACTTGGGTCAAAATCACAAAAAGAGAGAAAGGGGAATGTACTTTGATTGATTGCGAACGTCTATCAATCAATCGAAAAACAAAAATCTCAACCTTTGATTCAATCTAGATTGATGCTAAAGTATGGAGAAAAAGCCCTAGAAAAATCGCCCAACCCAGCTTTCTAAAAAACAAAAAAACCAATCCGTAACTGCCAGTTGCAAAACTGGTTAAGTTGCGAGAAAGATTGGGGACACACGGTTGTGCCTAAACGCACGGGCAGTCGTGCGTCCCAGAGTTCGTGCACGGTCGAAGCACTCGGTTGTGCGCAACTTCTGGCTTCAAGGCACGGTTGTGCGCACCCTACAATCGACCGTGCGCACCCTGCAATCAACCGTGCGCCTGCATCAGCCACTAGTTCTGATTCTTTTGGTCCCCGGGGCTTCATTGAACCTTCATTCTTGTTGGAATTCCACTCCTAAAGCTCCCCTTTTCGGCCGAATTGGTAAAACTCTCTCATTTTTGGATAAGATACCTGAAAATTGAGAAATACCACTCGTAAGCATAAAAATGAGCTAATGAAAGCATATTCACCCTCTTCTTGCTAAAATTAGTTGAGAAATTGTGGAGGACAAATGGCAAATTAGGATCGAAAATCAGTCAAAATTGAGGTTTATCACGTATCTAGAATTCTTAAACACATTGGCAAATACATTGTCCCAAAGGTTGTATAAATAACATATATTTAGGAGTGCTAGCGTGTAAAGTATTGTGAGTACTTGGCTAGTTAACTTTCAACAAAATACTTCAACCCTCATCTACTTCTTGCTACCTTCTGACTTGCCGGGATGAGGATTGTTCACTGATCCCTTACCTAAAAACAGAAAATATAAAAATGTTCGAATAATGAGCCTAAGCTCAATACGTACATCTCTATGCCATAGAATAAACTTTGTATTCAGTTTAGTTAGGCACCCACATTTTAAAATATTTTGTTTGAAAACAGAAGAGATAGTGTGAGTAAAGTTGTTTTGCAGGTTATTATCTGAAAGTGGACCCCTATTAACATCTGAAGCGATTTTGAGTTAGGTGCACACCTCCCAAACTGATTAGAAAGCTTGAGCTGCAACCGCATGGGTAAACTGAAGGGCGTAAGCCCTGATGATTAATAACTAATGGGCCCCACTTATTTAGGTGACAAAGGATTATGTCAAATAATTCATTATATGAATATTACATGAATTCTATATAATTTGAAAAACATATGAGTTTTTGAAAAACACAGACAATATACGTACCTGGTTTTTGAAATCCTTCTCCTTTTTAAATGGAAAATGTTTGTTCCAACTTTAAACGATGGTGATGGCCTTGCTTCTGCTCCAAAGTATAGTTTTACGGTTAGTGGGAGTTTAAGAAGTTTTATTAAATTCTCTGACATAATAAGTGATTCAAAATCCTTTGGCTCTTGTTCCGATTGTTGACATAACCGTTATTATACTTAACTTGATTCTATTTCACTTTGTTTCTGCCTTGTTTTTTGATCTGTGAACGTTCGTATTATTTACGTTATTATGGTGTAATGACATAACTCGCGTCATTTTTATTAACTTCGACGTCATTATCATTATAGTTATTATCTTTATTAAGAGCTTGTTAATGTTATTGTTGCACTCACTATTATTATTATTATTATTATTATTATTATTATTATTATTATTATTATATCGTCAATAGTCGTATTATTGCTAGCCGCTGTTAGGATTTGGATTATCTACTTGCGATTCATGTTAGGGTAACATCATGTGCTTGGTTTCGGGTCCAAGTCAAGAGATATTCATCCCATCTTCCTCGCTAGTCTCAAACTTAGGGGTATTAATTAGCCCATCCACAATAGGCTGGTCAGCTAAGTGAAGAATAAAACTTCAACTTTGCCAATTCTTTGATTATAGTACAATTAACATCAAAGTTTACATGCTCAACTCATCAAAATTCGCAAAATAATTCTCAAATTTGCATTAACAATAGTAATCGTTAAATTAATTCCCAAATTTACATTAAGAATAATCGTATCAAATATTTCAAAATATCACATTTCCCTCCATTCTTCCTCTCTCTCTTGTTACACCACACTAACAATAACTATCTTTAATTTAAACTTGCTAATTCACCTCCACACTTATTTTATAAATTTTCGAAACATTCAAGGGTGTTATATTTTCCCTCCTTCCTTCTTCTCCACAACCTCACATGACCCAGGCTTATAGCACATAACCACATCTTACACATATATATCTCATTATCTTCATTGAACTATCATTAAAATTCATCTAAATACCATTAAATCAACACAATCAAGTTTAAATTCCCATCCAACCACAAACCCTAAACCACCTTACTCATCTTCAACCTCCAAGCATCCCAATTCATTCCCAACATTCAAAAAAATAGATTCCGTAGATGATAGAAACAAAATTCTTGAATTCTACTTATATGAAGATTTGAGAAATTCTTCATTTCTGTTTTTTTTTTTTTTTTTTTGGTGGGCTGAGCTCCTTATTATATTGTTCGTCTTTCAGTATTTATTAGCCAACTGAATCCTCACCTTCCAAAAACATCCCTGATCCCAAGGCAGCCATGGCTAGATGATCTAAAAAAAGGGTACAACGGAAACTAAGCATTAGCTAAGGTGAGTGGGTTCAATGCAAAGAAGTAGAGCATGGATTTCTAATTCTCATGTCCACGATAGTACTCACAATGCACCTTACGATAGCAGTCTTGCAAATGTTACGCCCTTGGAGAGTTGCAACGGCCATAGACATTTAACTGCAGCCTTTGTTGTGGCCTTTTACGCTTTCCATACAGGTGCACCTTTTTCATTAAACGCCGAGGGGATTGGGGGGGG
>JACYFF010002017.1:50018749-50031687 GCA_017589665.1 Selenicereus undatus | reverse complement strand
TCGGTTACGGTTCATGTTTTTGCCGAACCGAAAAATTCGATTAACCGATTTTTGGTTAATCAAAAATTTCGGTTCGTAATTTTTGCAAACTGACTTTCCGGTTAACCGATTTTCGGTTAACTAGTTTTGATCACCCCTTGACTGTAAACCTATATTCAAATGAAAATTATATTCCTAAATACTTGCTTTTTTTTAAGCAATCAAATACTTATCTGTTAAATTAATTCTAAACTAATATTGTGATTTTACGAGAAACTTCTTCTAGAGAGAAATAACTAATCAAGATGGAAAGTGGGGGGATGGGATAGTTGGCAAATGAATAAAGATGTGAGAGAATGAAAGGATTGGAGGTTAGGTTAAAGGGGCAGTGAGGGGGGAACCAGGCAAAACAATGGGGCCCACAACTGAAAACTCGGGACGGCTCTGCATGAAGTTGGCAGATATCAACACCAACAAGCATGGAAAGCAATTAAATAAAAAGTGTCCATTGAACAAACACTAATACGTAAATTTCGCAATTATTTATTTGTGGTGCTTCGGTGTTATCAGGTGCGGACGAGACCACGGTAGTCGAGAGATGCTGAAGCATTCAGGGAAGAAGCTCAGAGTCGAATTAACGGTTGAGATTGTATTCTTCAAAGTAGGAATTTATTTCAAAAAATTCAATGTTTGTTGTGTGGAAATTGTGTGGAAATGGAGAGTTTTTAGTCAAAAGGAAAACAGTATGTGACGAATACTCCAAGGAGAAGTCAAGTCAATTTGTGGTGGAATTTCAGCAATAATCACATTGGAAGTTGATAGAACTAGCCAACTAGGTAGTGGGCCATGTTGGCAGATATTTTCAGCATTCAAGTTACATCTTGTTTTTGGTCCTGTTTTTTTTCGTAGTTTAATAGTCCTAATTTATTCATTCTTACTCTCACCCACTCATTCTTCTCCTTTCCCACATCTTTCCACTCTTTAAAAAAGTTACCACTCATTCTCACTTCTCTACATAACTATTATTTTTCATATTTTGAAAACTTTTTTAATCTATGTAATTGTGTGTATGAATAATCTGATAATAATTATGAAAAGTTTTATTTATTTTTCAAATGTTATGAAAATATTTATTAGTCGTGCCGAAAATTATAGATGACGAAATTTTTGTTATATATATTGAAGAAATAATTTTTTTTTTTTTGCTTTGTTAAGCAAATGTTAGTTTTTTATGACTGGTAAATATTTTGGGTTTGATGCTTTATATGGAAGAGATGCTTAAATTTTTTTTTTTTGTTTGCGTTGGTTACGAAATATTTGATAGGTCATCAAAGCGTGGATGGTTGTTTTTGTATGTGCAACAGATTTATTTTTCGTTCATCGTAATTTGGGGCCAAATTTGTAAATTTTTTTTGGGCATAATAAAGGAATGTGTAAATTTTTTTGGCGTTGTTTGTAATTCATGACAATAAGTGCAAATGTATTATACATGTATTTTGAGTAGATATTTTTTTCGTGTGCGTTAGTAACAAAATATTGAAAGTTCTTCACATAAATTACAGATGATTGTTTTTCGTATGCTGAGGGCCTGTTTTTTTCCTTGGAAAATATGGACTCGTAAATAGGTGAAGTTGATTGAGACAGATAGAAATATATTAAAGTAGGTTGAAGCGGTATTTTTTTTGTTGAAGTAGGTTGAAGTGGATATTTTTTTTGTTGAAGTGAGTTGAAGAGGACTGAAATATGTTAAAGTTGGTATTTTTTTTGTTGAAGTTGATTGAATTAGGTTGAAGTTAGTTGAATTTTTTTTTGTATGATGGGTAGAAGTTGGTTAAAATAGTGAAAAATAAATTGAAATTGGTTGCAGTGGGTTGAATTGAGTTGAAGTTGGATGAAGTGGGTATTTTTTTATTGAAATGGGTTGAAAGGAGTTGAAATAGGTTGAAGTAGGCATTTTTTGTTGAAGTGGGTTGAAGTGAATTAAAATTGGTTGAACTTGGTTGAATTTTTTTTTTTCGTATGATGGATAGAAGTTGGTTAAAATAGTGGAAAACAGGTTGATGTTGGTTGAAGTGAACTAAAGTGGGTTGAAGTTGTTTGAAATGGGTTGAAGTGGATATTTTTTTGTTGAAGTTAGTTGAAAGGAGTTGGAGTAGGTTGAAGTGGGTATTTTTTTGTTGAAGTGAGAAAATAGGTTGAAGTGGATTGAAACTGGTTGAATTGGGTTGATTTTTTTTTTTTTGGTATGATGAGTAGAAGTTGGTTAAAATAATTAGAAATGGGTTGAAGTTGATTTAAGTAAGTTGAAGTTGATATTTGTTTTATTGATGTTCGTGAAATGGGTTGGTGTGGGTTGAGGTTATTAAATTTGTATTTGCCAACGAAAAGAACAAGGCCTAAACATATGCCTTTTTTTCGTTGTTCATACTTGGTTAATATATGAAAAAAAATATATCCATAATTTGTTTTACAAATAACAAAAATTACAACTTTTTTGGGGTAACAACAGCCACAAAACAATATTTTGTACTTGAGTCAACACAAAAAATTATTTTTTTAGTCTCAATTTTTTTTTTCATCGGTAATTACTATCACAAATAAAATATTACATTAAAAAAACAAAATACGTAACTTACATCAACTTTTCTATTTTATTCAACTCATTCCAACTTCTTCCCACTCCTTCCCTCCTTTCCCTCACTTAAAAATAAATACCACTCATAACTACTCCTTCCCACCTTTCCCACTCTCACCCATCCCACACCTGCAATTTTTTAATGAAAAGAACAGGTCCTTAGAATCCATGGGAATTTGTTATTTGATAACATTGATGAAATAACCGAAAACTCTGGAGAGAGATTGGAAGAGGGACTATTGATCTTTTAGTACCTTGACATACGTGTCAATAATTTTTTTAGGTCTCACCTTTTTGGCGCAATTTTTTAGTACCCTAATCTATGACCTTCTGATTTTTTGCTAACTTCAGAAAACCTGTTTTAATTTTTCAATACCTCCTGTGTTCTTTTGTTTTTTCACTTTTGGCCCAAAATTCTCAAAAATTGCAAAAAGACCCACATAAGTAGGTGAAACATGCAAATAAGCTATTTTTAGTGTTTTTTCAGGAAATACACTTGTATTAAACGATTAGACTTTTTATAAAGATTTTACTGGTACTAGTTATCACAATCTACTACTTATATCTCATATATTATACTTTCTGTGGTTATAGACCCACCTTGCTTAGCAAAATAATTAAACTTAATTAGAGAATTTCGACCGTTACTTTAATTTAGTCGGCGCTGGACTCCGACATTCCTCTAGGTTCCGGTTTGCATATATTGTTAATCTCAACCCCGCCTTCCTTAGATCATAGACAATACAGATCCGTTTCGTTTTCTACCTTGGACCACAATTACTAATTAAGTTTTATTTATTTTTAAAGGATAGTGAGACTTTAATCAAGAAATTATAATATTTAAGACATAATGTTCAATTTGATATCGTTTCCTACTGGGAAACTTCTTTTATTGAAAGCTTGAAAGTGGAAATATTACAAGGGAAAGTTTTAAGAGAGACTTAAACTAAGATCATTAGAGATGCTTGCTTATAGAGAAATGGAGAATCCCGACTTCTCTTTTACTCAAAAATGCTCAAATGATCGTGTCCCTTCTCAGCCCTCGACCTCTCCTTTTATAGAGGGAATGAGGGTACATAGGATGTCTTAATGGGTACATTACATACTAATTTTTCACATGGTTACAGTACCTATTGACTCTTTGGTACACACTCTATTTTACAGACTAGACACTTGTCAAAATAATACAATAATGAGACAACCATTATTCAGAGCTTTTAATGATGATAAGACTAGTCATCATTATTGAGATTCTGCATGTGTTCATCTCCAATTATATCTTCCAGACCATCATTATCTGGGTAATCATCAAAATCTTCATCAAGTTGCTTATGATGTTCGGATCTCATTTTTCAAATAATTCAAATAGATATCTCTTTTTGTATGGAATTCTAGGTTACCAATAGTAGACCAAAATGTGATCTACTTTTTGTATGAAATTCTAGGTTACCAATAGTAGACCAAAATGTGATCTACTTTTTGTATGAAATTCTAGGTTACTAATAAGGACTTTACTAGAAGGCGTAACCCGTTCTAGTAGGAATGATATTTCATTAAGGATCTTCTCCTTTTCTGGCAGAAGGTTGGCTTTGATGATCACAATTATCGAGTTCTCGAGTTAGATTGCCTGCCGGAGAGTTCTTCAATCCCTATATATGTCCAATAGAGAAGGAAAACTGGTTAAACCATAATTACCAATGCACGAGTCGCCCTTGCGCTTGCATATTTGATAAATTCTTTTTTATAAAACCAAGTATTCTTTTGCAATCAGTTCAGATAAGAAAAGGTTTTAGGGCTAAAAAGATTAAGAACTTTTTAATTCCCCTTATGACCGCAAGGATTTCCTTTTCCATCGTGGGATAGTTGCATTCTACTTTATTAAAACTTCCACTTCAGTATTTGCAAAGTTTTTCTCCTTTGATTTTGAGTACCGCACTCCAATGTTCATTACTGACGTCTGTCTCAAGAATTAAATCATCTCCTTCATTTGGTAAATTAAGAACAAGAAGATTTTTACACATCTTTTTAAAGTTCTGAACAATCTTTGAATCATTAGTGGTCCATGTCCACATCACATCTTTCTAAAGTTTTTGTTGTAATGATTTTCTTAGTTTAGCCAAATCTTTAATGAAATCTTAAGCATAGGTAAGGTATCAAAGAAACCTTTTTAGTTGCTTCCTATCTTCAATTTTTTCAGAAAAGTTTTCTATTTTTTTGAAAATATGCTTTTGTATGATGATTTGTCCAACCTTTATCTGTAGACCCAAAACTCAATTTCTTGTTCAGCATAAATGCACTTGTTCTTTCCAAGTATAATACCATGATCAATGCATCTTTGGGTGACAGCCAAGACATCATTTTGTGCTGCTCTATAGTTTTGGAAAAGACAAGAATATCATCAATGTCAACTAAACAACAATGATTAAGGTCTTTGAATATGTTATCCATTCTTCTCTAGAATATTTGAGTGCATTTTGAAGACCAAATGACATTACAATTCATTCATAATGTCCTTGCGAGGCACTGAATGCAGTTAAAAGAATACTTTCCTCATGCATTTTTATTTGCCAATACCCGCTTTTGCAATCCATTTTTGAGAACCAAGAGGCTCCTTGAATTCTATTGAAAATGACTATTTTGTTATGAATATAGTAACCATCAAAGACAGTATTATCATTAAGCTTTTTATAATTGATTACTATTCTAACTTTTCCTCTTTTTTTTAGCATGATTTCTTACCATGAAAGCGGGACTGGTATGAAGACTCTTACTATTTCTACTTAACCTTTTATCCAGAAGTTCTTTGATTTGTTTATTAAACTCTTGGATGTCCTGATGTGTATACACAATTTGTTTAACTCGGATAATAGTGTTCGCATTTAGTAAAGCGATTTTAGCAAATGTTTTATCTTTATCCCAAAATTTTAGAGATTATCAGAGTAGAATTCTTTGTATAATTTTTCTTATTATTCAACAATCTACTCTTTAATAGATAACTCAAGTAATAAAATTGTTAATGCTACTTCTCGTTGTGCAAGCATTACGTTCTATTAACTCATTATGACTCATAACGCTATTATCTTTGAAAATTAAATTCAATTATCTGATGAGTGTAAGCCTTCAATAGGAACTGAGCGACCATTAATTGTAAATATTATTTGGTTTAATGGTTTGGCTGCGTGGAGAGTATAATATTTGAAAATTATTTTCAATAATCATATCATGAGATGGTTGATTAGTAGCCCATAGAACTGGTATAATACATTGGACTCCTCCTAATTCAATGGATAAACCCTTCTATTACCTCATTATGGCTCATAATGCTATTATCAGTTATCCTTACTTGTAAAGGATTCTTCTCTTTTTTCCACATAAATTCTGAAAATAATGATTTTTTCCAAAGCATACAAAACAACCACTAGCTTTTTCATCTATTTTAATTATACTTTTCTTATTGATGTTTGTAGGATTGGCAAAGGTAGATATCCATGAACGATCGATTTTTATCTCCTGAGGATTGGACATAATCCTTTAGATCTTTTGCATAGGGGCAGGACTTTCAAATTTTTCTGCCTCTATCATTGTCACCTTAGTTTTAGGGTCTATTGTATTATCTAATTTGTAGATAATTTTTCAAAATATCCTTAAAGGATATCCTCCTCTTTTCATATCCACTCCAACAGTTTTATCTTAAGGGATAAGAATTTTTTAGCAAATTCATCTTTTCGACTCACATAATATCTTAGTTGATAGTTGAATTCTATTGACCCATTGTATAGATTGGTTTTTATCCCTGTGATAATTTGATTATTGAATTTGGTATGTCTAATATCACAGAGTAAAGTATAAAGATCAATATCTTTATCATAATATTGTAATGGAGTGATTTGAACTTGGACACTTCTGATATGGATATACCTATACTTTCTATCTTTGTTATACTTATGTATGTTCTCCCAATTAATGAGATTAACTTCTCCAACGTCATACTCACAATCCTTTATCTTAAGATCTCCTTCCATTATTCCACATACGTATTTACTTTTTAATTGAAAGATAGATTTTTTATAGATAATTTTTTTTAGATTATGGGACGAACTCAATATCCTTTGACTTTTTCATGATCGTTGTCTACAACAAACTCTTCTCCTTTAAGATCACCAAGACTAACCGAGCTACTCTCCATTATATAACTTGTTTCTTCATAATCACTTTCTTCATATTCATTGTCCAATATAATTTCAATAGTTCTTTTGTTATTACTTAGGGCTAGGTCTAATGTTTCATCTTCACTAAGCTCAACATAATCTAGGCTTCCCAATGTTTCAATTAGTTTGTTATTCTTCCTATTTTGCATTCATTAGCATAATGCCCTACTTCTCTACATGCCCAACATTTGTAGTTGTTTTTTTCCTGCAGGACAATAAGCAGCTTTCCTAAAAAATCTACGTTTTTTAGGACTTAGTTTGTTATAGTATTTTCTTCTATATTTTTCGCCCTTTGGCTTGTTAAAGCTCTTTTTCTTATAGAATTTTCTTTTTCTTATTTTTTCAGGTTCATTTCCCAATTGGAGAGGTGAATCCTAACAAGGTAAGAACTGCTTCTTAACCTTCTTTTGCTTTTGAAGATCAAGACATTGTTCACCGACTCATTTTCTTAAATAGAAAATTCTTGAACTACAGGTATCGACAACATCTGTTTGTTCAAGCCATGCAATGTATTTTTCATTAATTATGGAATTTATTGGATATAGCAACTTGTCATAGAACATACCAAGATTAGTTTCATTATGCCTAATTTTGTGATAATATTGACTAAATTCAGCAATATAGTTTTCTAGATATCTCATTTCCCATAGTTCTATATTGTTAATCTTCCTTTGCTATTCTCTTGCTTTTTTTTTTCAAAATCAAGTTTAGCTCCGATGAATTCAGTTTTAATTTCTTTGCACAAATTTCTAAACATAGCAGCCAGTGTTTCCACAATTCTTAACGTATTTTTACCGTCTTCACTTAGTGAATCATACCAATTAGCTATAGTGCCGGCAAAACTGTACTTGATATAGTTTAGGAAGTTTACCGTAGTCCATGTAGTATTTAGATTTAAGACACTATTTATTCCTCTTTTCCAGTGCTCAATTATTTCTTCTCTAGTACGGGTTTCATCAATATTTAAGATATATCCAGTTTGACTAATTGTGGTAAGGCTAATTTATTCATAGGTTGTGGTTTTCCTTGGGATAAACCCGAAGGAAAAATTGCTTGTATGTCTTACTGGAATGTACATAGGTCTAAGTAAATGAGCATTTCTTCTAGATGGTTCACCAGATTCTTCAGGCTTAGTAATGACATTATTAACTAGATTAGTCTCTATTTCATATAAGTTAATTTCTTCTCCAATCCCATTGATCTCGTTTTCAACAGTCATGTTACCATAATTCTTATCAAGTTTCCCCCTAATTTCTTCTAATGGTAATACATTGAGATCTTATAATTTAATCAGATTCATCTGTGAATATATTTCTTCTTCTAATTGGACATTATTGGTCTCTTCATTATCATCAGACAAAATATCATATTTATCACTAATTGTGCCTATGATTTCGAATTTTGCTCTTTCTCGAACCTTTTTGTAGCTCTTCAAGAGTATGTTGTTCATACTCCATCTTCCTTTTCTTTCTTTTCAGTCGATTTTTTACTAGATTTTTCTCCTACTTCTTATTGGATTTCTGTATCTTGCAAAGGAATTTGAATCTTGTTTTTTGGGTTTTGAAAAAGATATTTATGCTGAAAAGAAGTACTAATACTAGGAGTAACTTTTTCGCTACGTCTAACTTCGTTAATAAGAGAAAAGTGGACAACAGTTAACTGATTCTTAAGCTCCTTGAGTTCAACCTTTATTTTAGCTAATTCTGCTTTAAATTCTAAAACTATATCAGTGAGATAATTTAATTGTGGTGCTATTGGAGAAAGGCCTTCTGGAGAGTGAACAATATACGAATAATTTGGTCTAGGGCAAGTATATGATGATTCTAGCATTAATCACAATTAATTAGCTTAATTAATCATTTATTAGCTTAATTATTTTAATTATTTTTTGGTCATGTGGCTCTAATACCAGATGAAAGAGGACAACCAGTACTACTAGTGAGCAAAATATCATATACACAATTTTGGATTTTTCAAAAATAAATTTTTAAGGATTGAAGTTAAAATGCAAATTTTCAAAGTTTAGGGACTTCAGAAAAAAATAGAGGGTACCTAAAAATTCAATCAGCAAACATCGAGGTACTAAAATATTCACTCCAAAACTCAGGCCTGAAAACTTAATGTCGCATACGTCGGGTTACCTAAAGATTAACTTTTTCATTGGAAGAGTGAGAAGGTCTCTATCCTCCTGTTACTCTTAACCCTAAATTGAACCCCCCTCTTGCAATTTCTGCCATGAATGAACCCCCAGATCCGTCACCTACTTAGCCATTATCATTCCCCATCTCTAGATTACCCATCCTCTTTGCGTGTACTCCAATTCTGATATGAACTCAACTTCGCTTGCCGCTCTCTGCAGTCCACCTTGTGCCTTAATGTGTTTCGATTTCCTTGCGGGAACCTTTAATTGCTCTCAATTTCGTGTTAGTAGTTCTGTATCCAGTGCTAGGTATGGCAGATCTAGTATCCAGATTGTGTACCTTGCCCTCCTTGTGTCTGATATTACTCGAACGCTTGATGTGGCTTGTGATGTTACCATGATGATTTGTTCTGTTGTAGGCCATAACCCTCTACTGTGGCCTTCGCTTGGGAGCGTGGCCCCTCTAGTGTACGGTGTTAAGGTGTGCCATACCTCCCCCTCCCCCTCCCTCTCCAAGTCCTTGATTGGTAAGTGTTGCTGTGTGAGGCTAGGGTTTCTGGTAAGTCTTGTGGTGCCTTGTACTCCAAGGTTAGTTTCTTTGTCATTATATATTTTTTATGATTGTTTGCTTGCTTAATTTGTCTATTTCTCTCACTATTCTGACTCTATTGTTGACTAGCCCAAATGTTTATAGGTTTTGTTTGCTCTGTTGATGGTTATGGTGGGTTACTTTCAGATACTATTTATATAGGGTTGTGTTCCCAGATACTTGGCCAGTTATCTTAGTAGGCAGGTTGAATATGTACTGTAATTTAATTTGCTTGTAGTTAATGAAACTTTTATTTTATGGACTTATGGTTTGGAATTGTTTTTCAACCTTTAATTTTGTCTTGGTTGTCTGCCACTTCCTTTTTAGGAGGAGGCGGCAACTGAGAATTTTGGGACGTTGTTGGCTGCTTCAATTTGAGGACTTTTGCCCAGTTATGTTATCGGGATTTCGAATTCTTGTTTTTCTACCTCTGGTGCATCTCAATCTCAGTGCTACCAGGCTGTCCAGTCCTTGGTGGCTTGAGAGTGATATCCTTGGTAACCTTTTTATTTTAGTCGAGGAAGATAACAACTTTCATGTGCTGCTAACTGAGACTCTTATCCTAACTCTGACTTGGTGTCTGCACACTCTCCTGGTTTTGCCAAAGTAGGACTGCTTTAGGCTTCTCATTTTATGCTGTCTAACAAATGCCTTGAGAGTAAGCAATGGGGCTCATGTGCGAATCATCACGTTCATACTGATGCTTCTGGTATTGTTTGTTATAAAGGGATGCATTTTTGACAACCACTATAAGGTTACAGATAGGAATGGGAGCTAGAAAGCTGGATTCCTTTTTCTGTTTCCATTGTTAGGTCTTTCTCTTGTTATCCTCCTGCCATGTATTATTCGCTATGGTCTATATGGTTTATGCATCATACTGTTCTTATTGTGGTTTTTTCTTTTAGCTTGTATGTGTTGGTGAGTGGAATAGAGCGGACTCGCTCTTTCCCAAGGCCATTATTCCGACCGATCCTTGGGATCACTAGTACCATTTTCTATCTCTTACTATATAATGGAAATCATTTTGGTTATATGCATCCCAAATCATACGACACTGTATTGATAAACCTTTATGGATTGTCGTTTGTTTTCCTTGGAGATTGGATGTTGTCTTTATAAGCGGCTTATGTGTAAGGAAGCTCTTCCTTCCCTATCACTTGTGCCACCAGACTATACGATCATGCATGTCGTACCTAGAAACTCGAATTTCCATTAGTTATGGCCATGGGCTGTCACTGAAACAAGGCTACGTCTTCTTTATTGTTTAATGAAAATTATTATATGGAATGTCCAAGGAGCTAAGAAAGCCTAAATCCAACTTGAGGTTGGATTTATCAATAGAACGATTAAGCCTGATATTTTATTTTTAACGGAAACAATGGTTAACGAACATAATACTCAACGAATTATTAGAACTCTTGGGTTCTGCAATTTTAATTTCATTCTACCTCACAATCATGTGGGTGAAATATGGATTATGTGGAAAGATGATAATGTTGTGGTTGATATTGTTGCTAAGGAGCACCGAGCAATTCATTGTTCGGTACTTGAAAAAAGTACTAATAAAAGATGTATTGTTACAGCAGTTTATGCACCGGCCCAAAAGCATGAAAAACATGCCTTTTGGAATAATCTCAAAAGCCTTAATGTTTCTTTCACCTTGTCGTGGTGTATTCTGGGCGATTTCAATGAAATGTTGCACTCAGCTGAAAAAATTGGTGCTACATCGTTGTGTGCTTCTAAGTTGCAATGATTTAACGACTTTCTCTCATTTTGTAAAGGCCACGACGCTCATGTTCAAGGAAGGATTTTCACATGGAAGAAGTTCTTGAACAGTGAGCTCGTTTATGAAAAATAGGACAGAGTTATTCTTAGAGAGGATTTTCTCTATCTCTTCCCAAATTATTGCCTGATTGATGGTCCATTCATGTGCTTGGACCATTCTTATGTTTATCTTAATATTGAACCTGCTTACACTCCCAGAAAGGGCACACATTTTAGGTATCAACATTCATGGGCCTAGTATCACGACACACATTGCATAGTAAAGCTTAGCCGGAAACCTTCTCTGCAAGGCACACCAATGTATTGCGTTACTCAGAAACTGAAAAAAATAAAACTTGAGCTCAAAACATGGAGTAAAAGCACATTCGGCAACTTTAAGCACAAACTTGGGTGAAATGTCGAAAATTTGCTACAAGTCGAGCACAAACTTATGGCCCAACCCAACAGTGCTCGGCTCAATAACTGTCACTATCGACTCATTAAACAGTGTGAGAAAATGCACTTATTTAATCAAAAATACTGGGAAAAATTAGCATGGAAAGAATGGCTTGTTAATGGAGATAGAAACTCTCACTTTTTCCATCAAGCGTTGAAAGTTAGGAAATTGCGTTCTACTATTGTAAAAATCGAAGACTCATTGGGAGTCTGGATTGACGATGCGGTTGCTATTCAACAATCATTTGTTAATGACTTCAAGTCACGTTTCAAATCATCGCCAGTTCCATCTTTAACGATGGTCGACCTACCCACAATGGTTTCTTTGGAAGATAATATGAGTCTTATTAAACTAGTTGATAATCATGAGATTAGAGAGGCAGTGTTCCAGATGGATAAATTTAAAGCAAAGGGACCTGATGGGTTTGGTGCAACTTTTTTTAGGACCATTGGCACTTTGTACAGAATGATGTTTGTTAGGCAGTTCGGTCTTTTTCCCTAGAAGGCAAGCTTCTAAAAAAAATTAATCATACACTTATCGCTTTAATTCCGAAAGTTGATAATCCCTTAGTTACAGCGCAGTTTCGACCCATCAGTTTATGCAATATGCTTTACAAAATCATTGCCAAAGTTCTAGTGAACAGAATGCTGTCTCTTCTTGAAAAACTCATCGACCCTGTCCAAAGTGCCTTTATTCCACACCGGTCCATCCACGATAATATCTTATAGCAAATGAGGTCATCACTAAATTTAATTATATGAGCGGCAAGAAATCCTGGGTTGTAGTCAAACTTGATATGGAAAAAGCTTACGATCGAGTGGAATGGAGCTTCCTATTTGACAGTCTCACAGAACTAGGGTTTTATCAACAATGGATGATGTGGATTCAGCAATGTGTTTCCACTGTATCCTATTCGGTTATTGTGAACGATGAAGTTTCGGGGTTTTTTACCCCAACCAGAGGATTATGGCAAAGGGATCCTTTATCTTCATATCTCTTTCTTTTATGCGTGAAAGTATGTTGAACCTGAAATTTTGACAATTTAATACCTTTTATTACCTAATATTTGCCCAAAATATTTTATGAATTTATGATTTTAATATTAGTTTTATGTATTTTGTAGGAATGTGACACATTTGAAGAATAAATGAATTGCATGAAGAAAA
>JACYFF010002017.1:49933597-50018649 GCA_017589665.1 Selenicereus undatus | reverse complement strand
GTAGGAATGTGACACATTTGAAGAATAAATGAATTGCATGAAGAAAAAGGAAGAAAGTGAATTGGATTGGATCATAGCAATTGAGAAAGAAGAAGATGGGCCTCGGGTTCAAGAACGTCTGGGCCGCTTGCTTCCTTCTTTCTCAATTGCTATGATCCAATCCAATTCACTTTCTTCCCTTTTCTTCATGCAATTCATTTATTCTTCAAATGTGTCACATTCCTACAAAATACATAAAACTAATATTAAAATTATAAATTCATAAAATATTTTGGGCAAATATTAGGTAATAAAAGGTATTAAAATGTCAAAATTTCAGGTTCAACAAATACCCCCACACCTAGGTTTTGCTCGTCCTCGAGTAAAACAAAACTAAAAAGCCTAGAAAAAGAAAAGAGAAACCCACAAAAATACTATGTACAAAACTGGGAAAAGATATATACACATTCCAATCAACTAAACCACCCATGTAACAAAGATAGTGGTCAGCATATAAACATAATGTACACATTAAGGCACCATACCCCATGAATGACATTAAAGCACTAATTTCTCATCCCATGTTGTACACTAAAACTTTGAATCATTCCCTGCGCTCATGTGTGCATATGTCTCATCATCCCAAGGTTTATGTTTCCAAAATCAAACTCAATCCCACTTGGTAAACACAAATTACATGATTGACTCATTAACAGTAGAAGCAAGCTTTCCCAGTAGCAATATTGCCTCAAAGGGTAACACCCAGTAGCGCATGCCTCAAAGGGTTGCTTTGTCATTCCAAATTTTATTTCATTTCCTTTTCTTTTTTTTGAGTTTTTTTTCTTTTTTTTCTTTTTTTTTTCTTCTTTTTTTTTGTTGTATCTTTTTCTTTTTTTTTTTTAGATAACAATCAAAGTAATTGTATCTAAAACAAGTGGAAGAGCCGATCATGAAAAACTAAGACCTTAAGACAATAAGGATGAAATAAATAGGGATTGGATCACATAGTGATAATGAACAAATGAGATTAGAATTAGAGTCACAAATGCCGCACCAAAGACAGAGACCCAACATGCACATCATGCGTAGATACAAGCGAACAATCAAAGTACAGGGAATTTAAGTTGATCAGAATAGTACTAAGCTTCCCCAAAAACAAAACAAAAATCTTTTTAATTTTTCTGTCTTTTTTTTTGTTTATTTTTTTTTTATAGTTTTTTTTTGTTGTTTTTTTTTCTTTTTGAAATTGAAATCGAAAATAAAGTTTTCCCACCCCCACACCGAAATCTCACAATGTCCTCATTGGGAGTAGGAAGAAACATAAAGTCCTAAAATAAAGACAAAAAGAACCAACATATCTACTAAAGAAAAGAAAGAGGGAAAAAGAGAAAAGGATAAAAGAGAGAAGGGATGAAAAGAAGGTCTTAGCAAACCAGGTCGGGTGCTAAGTACACCCAAGCTATCATCTCAACACATCATTGAACAGGACTCGGCTCGCGGAGCATCAGACACTCCACATCTTCCTTGCTAGGCAACTCCAGAAATTGCTTCAATCTTTGGCCATTCACCTTAAAAGTAGCACCACTGTCAGAGTCCCGAATCTCAACTGCACCATAGGAAAAAATACGTGAGACAATGTAAGGACCAGTCCATCGGGACCTTAACTTCCCTGGAAACAAATGGAGCCTAGAGTCATACAAGAGCACTTTCATGCCTGGGGCAAACTCTTTCTGAAGGATACGTCTATCATGAAACAACTTAGCCCTCTCTTTGTAAGAACGAGCACTCTCATAAGCCTCAGCTCTAATCTCATCAAGCTCATTCAGTTGCAGTCTACGCTCCTCACTAGCCGCAGTCAAGTCATAGTTTAGTTTCTTAATGGCCCGCCAAGCTCTATGTTCTAGTTTCACAGGAAGATGACAAGACTTACCATAAACAACCCTATAAGGTGACATACCTAAGGGAGTTTTAAAAGCTGTCCTATAAGCCCAAAGAGCATCTACAAGTTTGTCAGCCCAATCCTTTTTATTCCGACTCACGGTCTTTTCAAGAATCTGCTTAATCTGTCGATTAGACACCTAAACCTGACCACTGGTTTGGGGATGATAGGGGGTAGCAAGCCGATGGACAATTGAATACCTCTTCAGTAAAGCATCAAAGGACCTATTATTGAAATGGGTGCCCTGATCACTGATAATAGCACGGGGCATGCTAAATCTCACAAAGATGTTCTCCCTCAAGAATTTCATAACAACTTTAGCATCATTAGTCCTAGAAGGGACGGCTTCAACATAGTCCACAGCTAGCAAAATATACTCATTCCCAAAAGATGATGGAAATGGTCCCATAAAGTCTATACCCCACACATCAAAAAGCTCCACCACAATGATGGGGTTCAGTGGCATCATATCCCGCCTGCTTATCCTACCCAACTGCTGGCACCTAGGGCAACTCTTACAGTACTCAAAAGCATCTCTAAGCAGAGTAGGCCAGTAAAAACCACATTGAAGAACTTTGGCTGCAGTCTTCCTACCACTAAAATGCCCCCACATGCTTGATCATGACAGAAAGAAGGGACACTTCTCACCTCATGGTCGGGAATACACCTTCTAAACATTTGATCAAAACAGTACTTAAACAAATAAGGGTAATCCCAAACAAAGAACTTCACAAGGTGGAAGAACCTATCCCTATCATTCTTGGTCCAACTCTCAGGGATCCTACCATCAACTAGGTAGTTCACAATATCAGCATACCAAGGATTAGAGTGGACGACATACAACTGTTCATCAGGAAAACACTCAGAAACAGTGGACTCACGCTCTTTATCATAAAGAATCCTAGACAAATTATCAGCTACAAGGTTTTCAGAACCTTTCTTATCTCTAATCTCACAGTCAAACTCTTGTATCAATAATATCCATCTAACAAGTCTAGGCTTAGCATCCTTCTTAGAAAGAAGATGCTTAAGAGCAGAGTGATCAGTATAGACAATTACATGAGAACCAATCAGATATGGTCTAAACTTCTCAAACCCAAAAATCACAGCCAAAAATTCTTTCTCAATCACAGTATAGTTCAATTGGGCGTCATTCAAAGTGTGACTAGCATAATAAATCACATGGGGTTTCTTATCTACACGTTGCCCTAAAACTACCCCAACAGCATAATCAGAAGCATCACACATCAATTCAAATGATTCTCCCCAGATGGGAGGATGAAGAACAGGAGCAGAAGTTAAGGCCTTCTTAAGCTTAGAAAATGCCTCAAGACAGTCATCAGAAAATTGAAAAGGCACATCTTTAGCTAACAAGTTTGACAAGGGCTTTGCAATTTTACTAAAGTCTTTAATGAACCGACGATAGAAGCCAGCGTGTCCAAGAAAAGACCTCACTTCTTTCACACAGCTGGGAGGGGGAAGATTAACAATCAAATCAGTCTTAGCCTTATCAACCTCAATTCCATCTTTAGAAATAACATGACCCAAGACTATTCCCTTCCTAACCATAAAATGGCATTTCTCCCAATTCAGAGTCAAATTTTTCTCCCTACACCTTTCCATCACTTTTCTCAGATTAGACAAACAGTCATCAAAGGAAGACCCAAACACAGAAAAGTCATCCATGAAAATTTCCATGCAAAGTTCAACTAAATCTGAGAAAATAGAAATCATGAAACACTGAAAAGTAGCAGGGGCATTGCATAGTCCAAAAGGCATACGTCTAAAGGCATAAGTTCCAAAGGGACAGGTAAAAGTAGTCTTCTCTTGATCCTCAGGAGCAACAGAGATCTGGGTATAGCCAGAGTATCCATCTAAAAAGCAATAGAAGGAATGTCCAACCAACCTCTCTAACATCTAGTCCAAGAAAGGAAGGGGAAAGTGGTCTTTCCTAGTGGCAGCATTTAATTTTCTATAATCTATGCAAACACGCCACCCAGATTGTACTCGAGTAGGGACTAACTCATTCTTGTCATTCCTAATCACGGTGATCCCGGTCTTCTTAGGAACAACTTGAACGGGGCTAACCCACTCACTATCAGAAATGGGATAGATAATCCCATGGTCTAACCACTTCAGCACTTCATTCCTAACTACTTCCTGAAGAGTAGGGTTCAAACGCCTTTGACGGTCACGGTAGGGTTTATCATTGTCCTCTAGATGAATCCTATGTTACACAATGGAAGGACTAATGCCCTTAATATCTCCTAAGGTCCAACCCAAAGCTTCCTTGTTCTCTATAAGTAGGGCAATCAACTTAGTCTCTTGGTCCCCGTCTAAGTCAAAAGCAATAATGACAGGCAAAGATTCATTGGGGCCTAGAAATGCATACTTAAGAGAATCAGGAAGGGGTTTCAGTTCAAGAGCAGGAGGGGAAACAGTTTCAGAAGCAGATTCAGAAGCAGTAGTGAGCAAACAATCAATAGTAGAGCACAAGTCATCAAACTCAAAAACATCATACTCAGGCTCATCATCCACAAAAAATGACTCATACTCAACAACAAACACATCATCACAAGCATCATCAAGAATAGAATCCTCTACCCAGTGAAGAGTAGAGAACTCCATATCATCAAAACCAGAAGGCTGTCTTTGCAGATTAAAAATATTAAGCTCTATGGTCATGTTACCAAAAGACAGTCTCATCATGCCATTCCTGCAATTAATAAGGGCATTGGCAGTGGCCAAGAAAGGACGCCCTAGAATCACAGGGACTTGACTAGCTACGTTAGACACTATCTCAGTCTCAATCACAACAAAGTCGACAGGGTAAATGAATTCACCCACTCGAATCAGCACATCCTCAACTATCCCCCTAGGCAATTTGGTCGACCTGTCAGCTAATTGAAGGACCATCTTGGTAGGTTTTGGCTCACCTAACCCTAGCCTCTCATACTCAGTGAAGGGAATCAAGTTGACACTGGCCCCTAAATCAAGCAATGCTTTATGAATAAGCTGGTCCCCTATAACTATAGAAATAGTAGGGAAACCGGGGTCCTTATACTTCACTAGGATCTGATGAGATAAAATAGAACTAGCTCCAGAGGCTAAGAAAGCCTTCCTAGGGACATTGGTAGCTCTCTTGGTTGTGTACAGATCCTTTAAAAACCTAGCATATGGAGGCATCTGCTGAATATCATCAAGTAAGGGAATGTTGATCTTGACTTGAGAGAAAGTCTCTCTCATCTTCTCAACATGAGCTTGGTCTTTTTTCTTAAGCCTATGGGGAAAAGGAGGCAAAGGCATATGGAATTTCTCAGAAGAAGAAGGAGAAGAAGAAGAAGAAGGACCCTTAGAAGGAGAAGGGTCAACAGACTCATAGGAATCTTTCTTTTTAAGCTCCTCTTCCTCAGACAGTGACTCAATAAGAGGGTGAGAATCAGAATCATTGGGGACACCATCAGTAGCATCCCCTGAATTACTGGATGATCCAGCCTCTGGAGGTGAAGAAGATGAAGAAGATCTCTCAAAGAATTGGTGAGGATACCTGCAGGGCTCATTAGGATTTCTAACCTGGTTATCAATCTCTCGACCAGAACGGAGAGATATCACTGCATTCACTTTCCTCACAGGCTCATTAGAGTTACCAGAAGAAGAAGAAGCTTGACCCTTAGGGTTCACCTCAGGCTGACTTGGAAAAGTACCTGGCTCCCTAAAAGATGATGCTAACTGGGAAAATTGTTCAGTCATCATTCTCATTATTCTTTCCATGTTAGCATTAATCATTCTCTCCACATTATTATTAATTCTCCTCTCCATTTTATTAATATCACTGTAACTAGGAGGAGGTTGAACTTGAGCCACAGGAGGTGGAGGTCTAGGTGCATTAGGTACACCTTGAAAAACTGGTATCTGAAAAGAGCTAGAAGGGTGAGAGACAGGCTGTGAGTTAGGAACCGCAGCATTTGGTCCATTACTCCAAGAGAAATTGGGTGATTTCTCCACCCTGGATTGTAAAAAGGAGAGAAAGGGTCATTCTTAGGTTTTTGGAAGGCCATACTTGCTTGCTCTTGCCCAGTTGCTAACTGGTGAGCAAAGTAGGGACAAGCACTCAATGAATGGTCTAAGGCCTGACAATGAGAGCAAGACATTGAAGAAGTTTGGGTCATCTGTGGAGTCAATCCTTTCAATGTGTTTTCTAGAGTAGCAATCTTAGACTCTAAGTGACTCACATCAGAGACAGAATGTAACCCACCCCTAGCAATCCTAGAACTTAAGCTGTCATCCCGAGCGGTTTCCCACTGCATGGTTTTCTCAGCTAAGTCCTCTAAAAATTTCCAAGCATCCGTGACGCTCTTAGAAAGAAAGTCACCCTGACACATAGACTCTACCATGGTTCTAGTTTGTTGGTCTAGTCCTTCATAAACAATTTGGCACAAACGTGCCTGGTCTAAACCATGATGGGGACACTGAGACAACAAATTCTTGAACCTATCAAAATATTTTCAAAATGATTCCCTATCTAGTTGCACAAATTGATTAATTTCATTCCTTAACTTAACAGTCTTGGCATTAGGAAAATATTTTCTCAGGAACAATTTCACAAAATCATTCCAAGAAGTAACAGAATTAGCAGCCAAGCCATACATCCAACGTTTAGCATAATCTTTCAAAGCAAAATGAATTAATTTCATACGCACAACATCAATGGGAATATTAGGAAAATGCATCATAGAACAAACTTCTTCGAATTCCCTCAAAAACAAATAAGCATCCTCTAAGCCAGTGAATTTAGGGAGCATCTGAGTATAGTGAGGTCTTAATTCGAAGGTCACATTGGGTCCAAGGTCAGGTATAGTGAAGCAAGATGGCAAAGCAGTCCTAGGTGGATAAAAAATATCACTCAAAAGTCTTTCTTGTGCCATTTCTTCCAATTCAAGCTTGGGTTCTGGTTTGGGTTCTAAGTCAGGGTTGGGTTCACTTCTAACAAGTCTATGAGTTTTAGGATTTCTAACCCAACCAGTCATATAAATCCAACACCCTCACCCCAAAGTTCTGTTTTGGTTTTTTTTTTTTTAATTTTTTAATTTTTTTTTTCAATCACAAAACAAAAAAATAAATAATGAAAACTAAAAACACTATTCAAACAGAAAATGAATAAAACTGAAAACGAAAACACAAACACAAAGAAACTAAAAGAAAATAAGAAATAAAACTGCACCTAAACACCCTAATTCTAAAAATAAAATAAAAATAGAAAATAAAAATCCTAAAATCAGAACCAAATATACAGAAAAGTTCACACAATCACAAAGGTCATAAATATAATTTTTTCTAATTTTTTTCTGTCCCTGAATAGTGCAGAAAAATGCAAACAGAATATTAATTCTAAAATTCACAGAAAAATCTAAACAGCTCCAAAAATTCCAGAAATATTCACACACATTCTAAAAATTATGCTGAATCTAGGAAAAATATCAAAATAGCAGAAATCACACCAGAACAGTCCCAGAAAATTCAAACAGAATCTGAAAATTGGTGAAAAATCTGCACTATTTCCGGATCAGTTCAACCTTGAATTTTTTTGTTTTTCAACTGCACATAAACCAAAACGATTAGTACTTTTTTTTTCCAGCAATAAACAACATCTAAAAATTAGAAATAAACTAATCTTAACCAAAAACAAAAATCAAAATCAAAATATAAACTAAATTCAAAAAGAAAACTAAACTAAATTAGTAAAACAAAAATTACGACGCAACTAAATCTAAAAACGAAAACGACTCTAACAACTCTAATAATTAAACTACGACTCGATATAACCAAATTTCACAAATTCATCCCCAACTCGATATAGCAATTGAGAAAGAAGGAAGCAAGCGGCCCAGACGTTCTTGAACCCGAGGCCCATCTTCTTCTTTCTTTTTTTCGGGCCAGCCTCCCCATTTCAGCTTTCTCCCTCTCCCAGCCCAGACTCCCTCTCTTTCTCCCCATCTCACTTAAGTGATCACGTGCCAGGCACGTGACCTGACTCTGCCTCCCTCTTCTTCAGACAGTGCTGGGTCGGTCCCTTTCTTTTTCTATTCCGTGGCCCAGCTGTTTATCCCCCTCCCCTTTGCCTTGCAAGTGGCCCAGCTCTCCACAACCCAACCCTCCTTCTCTCTCATTCATTTACTTGAGTCATTTGCCTTGCACATGACAACCTTTCCCCCTTCCCTTACCTCCTTCTTCTTCCTCGTTCAACCCAGACCCGAACAGCCCCCCCACCTCGACGCTTTACCTTCATCTCCTCACCATAACCGTCCTCACTCTCTCTCTCTCTCCCCTCATTCATTTTCCATCATCATTTTCATCATTACTCATTCGGTTACAAGGAGTTAATGGAGGCAACCCAGGGGGACTGAGGAGGCAACTTCAGGGGCTTCAAAGAAGGCTCGAGTTGCAGAAAAGGGAAGAGGCAGATAGCATAGGTTTTTAGGATTTTATCACCGATTCTCTACTTCTTCTTCTACTTTTGTTTTGTTTTAGTGTTTTCAGATCCGTTTGTTTTCATCTCTAGCTTATGTATTCAACTTAGGTATTTTGCCATTCGAGTGAGAAGTGTAGTTTTGGGGCTAGATTCGTGAGTTATCCAAATTCTTGTTCAATCCAAGAGAGATTTTTGGGTGTGAAGTTGAATGGCTGGTGCCCTATTTCTTTTCGGTAATCTTGCTGCAGAAATGCGTTGTAGGGAATTGAAAGAGACAATTACAGTGAAGTGTTGGTAGCTCACTTTATCTTCAGTTTGGTGTTGCTTTCCTTGATATTGCTGCACGTTTTATAAATGATTGGTTCTTAATTTAATAACTTCATTTTGATAATTTAGTTTCACATTTAACATAAATATTTAGTAATTAGCTCAACTTCATTTGTAGTAATTTTGATCTTGGGTTAGCATATATGATTCAGTAACTCAATTTCACATCCATCCCTGAGGACGATACCTGTAATTCATTCATCGACAACCGTATAATTGCGGAAAATCACAACAAAGTACTAATGTTCGTATTAGTAAAAAGAAAAGTGGAATACGATTCAAAATTTCACTCGAGCAGATAGATTGCCTTGTCTATTGTTCACAGATGATAGCCTCCTTTTTTGTCGAACCAATCTTGAGTCATGCCAGAAGCTTATGAACCTTCTTAATACCTTCTTTCAGCAATCAGGACAACTCATCAATATTTAGAAGTCATCCCTTACTTTCTCTAAAATGCAAGTTCGCATGACCGACATGTTGTATCCTCCGTCTTTGATATTAAGCACCAAGACAATCTGGGTAAATGCTTGGGATGTCCAGTGTTCAAGGGATGACCAAATGTACAAACTTCTTCTGAACTGGTGAACAAGATTGCAACCAAGCTCCAGAATTGCAAGGCTGCTAACATTTCTAAAGTAGGCCAAGTAGCATTAATCCAAACAAATTTGGAAGCCATGCCTGCCCACACTATGTAGTGTTTTCAATTGCCGATTGTAACTAGTAGGCACATCCATAAAATTAGCCATGATTCTTCTGGAAGAAATATGACAATATCAGAGGTTTATGAATGGTGTCCTGGAATAAATTTTGTAGGCCCAAGAAATCAGGAGGCCTAGGCCTCAGAAAGACAGAGACTGTTAACAGCGCTTTCTTAAGTAAGCTGACCTGAAAACTGTTCAATTAGCAACGTCTCTGGACAGAACAAATGTTTGCTAAGTATCCTGTCAATAAAACTTTCTCCATGGCCAAGCCACGCCAATCGGATTATTGGGTGTTGAAGTGTATCTTAAGAAACCGTCACCAATTTCGCAAAGGAATACGGTGGAAAGTTGGCAACGACACAAATATTAAATTCTTGACAAATAGTTGGTGTGATAATCGTAGTTTGGCTGATCTTACGGGAATCTCCGATACTTCCACCATTGATACATCCCTCACTATTGCATATTTTGTTCAACCCTCTAAAGAATTGGATATTGTCAAATTGTACGGACTAGTTAATCATTCATGCATTCAAGCAATTTTGGCGACTCCAATTCCATCAAACCCTATCCCTGACTCCATTTGTTAGGGTCTTTTTGGGAGTGGAGAATTCACCATGAAATCTGCAACATGGCTTCCCCATGGGTTAGATCTGCATAACTCCCAATCCTGGGATTTCAACTGGATCTGGAAGTTAAATATTATGCCTAAGCTAAAGGTATTCCTCTAGCAAGTTTGTCATGCATCCCTTCATACTCGCGGGAATTTACTCCTTAGGGGTATGGATATTGATCCTTTATGCCCCCATTGCAACGGGGCTATTGAAGATGCAGGGCATCTGTTTATGGGGTGTCATAATGCTCAACTCCTTTGGCAATTAGCACGTGATCATGATTGGCGCAATGTTGATATTCCAGTTAACTCCCAACCGAAGATCGAAAACTGGCTTTCCTCTATTAAGCGGTCGCTACCAGATATTAAGATGGACAAAATTATCGCACTTCTTTGGAGTACCTGGAAATATAGAAATAATAAACTATTTCATAACGAGCCATATAGTATGGGATTATCCCTTTTAAGAGCAAAATGAGCAAGTGTAGAATGGGGCATAAGACATTAACTATCACAACCATTCCACCGATCCATCCACCATCACCCATCCCGTCGGTGTAAGTAGTTAAGGTGAATATCATGGAAGAAGCCACCAGGGAGATTCGTCAAAATCAACTTTGATGGATCCAAAAATTCTCAAGTAGCGGCGGGAGGCTTTATCATTTGCGATTAGGCCGGGCGATTCATCCAGGCAGCAACATTCAACCTAGGAGTCGCGTCAGTATTAGTGGTAGAAGCTACAGCAATGCGTAATGGGAATACAACAGTTGTGCAGGCATGATTTATGGATATTCACATTGAAGGGGACAATCACATTCTCATCCAAGTAGTGAAAAGGAAAATTCAAGTGCCATGGGAAATCCAAGTGTTGGTCCATGATATTACTACCTTTTTAGATAGATTCAACAATGTCACTATAAATCATGCTTTTAGACAGGGTAATTGTGTAGCCGATTGGTTGACTAAATATGGGCTTTCTATTCATTCCACTGTTGGGGGGAATTTGGTTCTTCATAGGGACCTTAGGCGTATCCTCATCGAGGATAATTTAGGACGGACTCTTGAGAGAAGGACATTCTAAATTGTATGTCTTACCATTCTTACAAAAATAAAAATAAAAATGTAGCAATTAGTACGATTAGGTAGGTTGTTAGAAATTATTTAATTACTCTTTAATCTAATTCAATCCACTTTAATTAAGTTTATCTCACTTTAATAAAAAAAATACCAACTTCAATCCACTTTAACCAATTTCAACCTACTTCAATCCATTTCAACGAACTTCAACTCACCTCCTTTAAAATTTTATTCTTTTTTAACAAACTTCAACCCATCATATAAAAATATATCAACTTCAACCCACTTCAACAAAAAATATCAACTTCAATCCATTTCAACGTACCTCAACCAACTGCACCTTTTTATCAACCTCAATATACCAACGAAAAGAACAACCCCTCAATATAAAAGCATGAATTGACTTGGCCTAACATTCATTTTGAGAACCGTTGACTTTGAAGTCCCTCGAAATTTGATGCATTGATTTTTATGACCCTTATACTTTTTAGTTTATTTTTAAGTACCAGAACTTCTGAATTTCTTACAATTTAGTCCTAAAATTATAAAAATATCCTTACTATTGTGCTTTTTCGTTTTTTTAACCTCAACCCTTCTATTTTAAATACCCACAACACCACCGATAGACTGTTCGATAGCAGAAAGATAGTTTGGGAGGGGGGGTTTGCTTTAAAAAAACCCAAAAACGACAATAGTAAAGATATTTTTGTAATTTTATAACTGAATTGTAAGGAATTCAGAAGTGAAGGTACTTAAAAATAAACTCTAAAATATCAAAGTCATAAAAATCAATGCATCAAATCTCAAGGAATCTAAAACTCTAAAAGGCAACAGTTCTCATTTAGATCATCTATAATTGAAGTTGAGTCAATTTAAAATTGTACGGTCAATTGTTAAAGTCACGTAGTGTTTAGAAAAAAATAAACAAAGAAGATGATGATCAATTTAGAGATCAGTTTGGAACGTAGTTGTTCCACTGTGCCATGTTGATTGACTTATTTGTTGAATTGGACTTTGTAACTAGGTTAGTTTATCACAATAAATGTGTATTGGTCATGTTGGGTTTTCTAATTACTTCAAAATCATATATGATAAATAATCCATAAGCAAAAAAAAATTTTCATTAATTGAATTTTACAAAAAATTTAAATATTTTCTCATTTTGTTACTGTGCAATATAAATTAGATAATCAAATATTTTCTTTAATAATTTTCTTATAATTAACTTTAAAATTACAAGAATGATAATATTCTATGTTACTAGATTTCCATCTCTTGCCCTCATGAGAGTTGGCTGCATCCATAATTTTGGAATGCTTGATGCGGTTGAGTCTCGAAATATGAAAATGGATAGAAGTGTAGGCACTAAAAATTTAATAATATGTGTCATACTAGAAATTAAATATAAATTGATTATTTGGGTTAGCCCATTTAATTAATTTTTTTTATTTAAACAAGTTAGGCCAAATCGACTTTCAAGTCATAATCCAAACGACTACCAAGTCCAAGGCCCAATCAATAACCTAAGAAGGCAAATAAATCGCAAACCCTAATAAGGTGAGGGGTTTTCCTTCCCTATAAATAGAGCACTACTCCCTTCTATTTAAGAGGTGGAAGATTCATTCGCTCGAAATACATTTTGAAGACTCAAAGGGTTAATTTCTGTAAAGGAAAAACAACAAACATAATCAAAGCACATGCCGTTTGCCATCGAAGATCAAAGAAAAATCATATTGATTGAAATCTTAGGCAATCTCTCAAGATCAAGTTTATTGAAGTTCATTCAAAGGAAGTCAAATTAATCAATTTGATCATGATTCAAGTCAACCAACCTTTTTTCAAGTACAAATTAGAGATCAAATCAAGAAGAATTATTTGTTTGTTTATTTGTAACAAATACACAAAGATTGTACCTATATCTTATAAAATTAATATAAATGAAATTGTCCATATTTCTTGTCTTAATTTATTCTAGACGAGAAATTTTTGTTCACAAGGAGTACCATACAACTTAGCTTGTTGTACCTCCTTGGTATAGGGTATCTCAAAAGAACTATTGAGTCATCTACTTAAGTCCTAGAGCCTTATTGGGCCCATCTGTATACTTGGCTGGCACATCGATTTTAATTGGTCGAAGTATCACCATATTTCATTGCCAATTCGTTAAAATTTAGATAGCTTGCTTTAAATGGGAAGAATTTCACTTATGGTACAGTAATCATTCTTTTGGGAAGAAGGATCAAATCTAAAATATCGCATATCTAAAATAGGAAATTAGGTTATGTAGTTCCTTTTCTTCAACGCTTGCTAAGTGACTTCTTATAAATATTTACCAAGTCGTCGATGACTCTTTAATCTAATACAAACAATTATAAATGTTGATTGACAATAATTAGAACATCCCAGCAGACCCCTGAGTAATTCTTCTATGCAAATTAAAAGGATTGTAATTAATTTTTTTTTCTTTTTCAATGAATTGATGCCTTGGCCGTGCGACGGAAACATCATTAATCCAAACTTCCTGCTGTTGGCATTCACGAGTTTCCACTCGAGAAATACCCCTTGAGAAGTATGGACTTGCAATCCACCTATTAGAAGAACACCTTGAAGAACTTTTGCTGTTAATGGTTTCCTCCCTGCGAGAACAGGAATTGGCTGCTGGTGCTTTTTTTTTAATTTTTTTTTGGCTTTCTATTTTTGGCTTTCCATTTTTTTGTCGCTTTCTTTGTGTGCAGGTTCATAATTCAAGTTGGTAGCAACATTTCACTTTTGTTTTGGATTATTATGATTTTGTGGTAAGATGTACAATACTAATTAATAATCTTTGAATCTCTTGATGTAACGCCCCCAATTGCTAATGTCTGATTACTCAAGCTTGACTACTCATTCATTGTTAATTTACAGCGGAAGACTTTTAATCTAATTGGAGGTATTACCGTCGTTCCGGAATGGAATAAGGCTATCTAATTTACTAAACCTTTGGAATCACCCCAAAATACATATATGCCTCTTCATACTGTTTGTCCCCCATGTGATAACTTGATGTACCAATGCTAAGCATTATTATCTTCAGATTTCAAAAGAATAGCCACACACAATCTTCAAGTTACTAACCTATCATCACTGTGAGCGCGGATTAGCTAGTGATCGGTAGATGTCCCTTGTTTTGCTGCTTTCTGGATTCTGAGGAGGTTGACTATTAATTCCTTCACATACCTAAAAAAGAAAACATAAAAATAATCGAATGGTGAGCCGAAGCTCAATACGTACATCCCCATGTAGTAAGGTAAATTTTATGTGAAATTAGTTGGGTTGGTCGCATTTCAAAATATTTTGTTTTGCAAACAGGAGAAAGAGAATATATAAGCAAAATTAATTTGCTGATTCTTATCTGAAAGTGGACCCCTTGGTCGATGTACTTCTTGAAACGATCGTACTTTAGGTGCTTAGCCCCCAGGCCGATCGAGAAGCCTGAGTTGACGCCGCGCGCGGGTATATTGGTCGGCATAAGTCTTGATGATTGATGGGTATAAGCCCTGATGATAATTGGCGGGGCTACTTGTTTATGTGACAAAACATTGAGAACTTGGTTCATTACATGAATATTGTATTAATTTTTCATTGCTGAGAACACTATGAGTTTTTGAAGGACATAGACAATGTACGTACCTGCTTTTTTGAGACTTTCTCTCTCTCCTTTGTAATGAAGAATATGCATTGACAGCTTGAAACGACAGATGTGGCATCATTCCTGCTTTACATATGTAATTCCTTTTTGATTAGTGCGAGATTTTAAAATTTGATTGGACTTCTTGGTTTAATAAATAATTTGAATCCCTTGAGCTTCGTGCTAATTATTAGCATGTAAAAAGTTATTGACTTGGCTTGATTGTGTTTTTACTTCCATTCCTTTTCTTTATACTGCTAATCATGCGCTTAATGAATGTCAGTCATAAACATGAAATGAGGTAATGACATTATTTTCATATTATTCTGATAATTGATATAAGCTCGTTTCTTATCGTTATTTTGTTAAATTATTAGTATTAGTATCATTGTGGGCCATTGCCTATAATACTATGTTTACGATTGCATAATTTAAATTATGACTATTTTTATTCGAACTGTTATTAACATTTTTAGTATTATTACTGATTCTTTGCCTTACCACGTCATGGTAATAAGTCATATAACGACAGCCACTACTATGGTTATAGCTCTAGAATGTTTTGTAGTAGCCTCAGACAAGACATGAGCTCTTTTCCTAAAAACTTAACATGACGAACTCATATAATCGTATTTCGTCAAACATAACATTCCAATTAAAATCCATAACCCATAAAATACACATTTAGGATTTCTGACTCGCAAAGTGTACTTCCAATATTCATGAAACTTTATTACAAATCTGAAAATAATATGTATATTCGACCGTAAAATTGTTCCAATGCTATCCAACCCAATAGCTCCTAATACTCAAAACGTTAATCACATTTCAATATAAATTCACTAGACAGATTTAGTCTAAAATTCATATTGTAATTTCTGCAAGTATACGCTTATCGCTATAATGATTACGAGTGTCGAACCACAGGGATGGCTTATGAAATATAATCACTAACTGACGTACTCCTAAATTAGATCTAAATTAATCAAATTGACACAATTCTATGGGTTTGTAAACCCAGCAATATTGACATCATGCATATCCTTGATAATAAATTAGTATATTTAGAATGAAAACATCAAACTGACTTCAGCAACAATCGCAGAACCGAATGAAAGCTAATCAGTAGGGAAGCAAGAAAGAGAGCAAGAAATTCGACATCAACATTTAGAAACCAGTAACTAAAAGTTAAACCGAGAGGTTTTCACAATTAGGTTCTAATTTCTAACTCTACAATCTCAGGTTTGATTGAACTGGAACCCAAAGAAACGAAACAACAACATGAAGATTTGGAAAATTGAATAGAGCATTCACACAAGAAGCTTGACTGAATCAAATAGAGGAAAAGTGAAGCAAAGGCAGATGAATTTAACTTAGATCAACCAAGAACTTGTAACTCAAATCTTTAGCCTCAGTCGAATTCAACATTCGCGACTCAATTACATCAAATTTGTGAAACTAAGAAAAACCAAAAGAAGAACGAATATGAAAAAAAAGAATCAAAACTAAAACTACAATTTCCACTCAAGATTGAACCCCATAATTCGAATGAAATTGAAGCTACCCTCATCTGCTACCCTCCTCGACCTCCATTAAAAACGCAGCCCCATTATCGCCTCCATAAACTCTTCGAATTCACTCTTGCAACGGCCGAATTGATGATTTGCAGTTAAGGTGGGAGAAGAGTTAATGGGCAGCCAATGAGGAAGACGAAGGGCTGCCGAAGAGGCCCATTGATGATGGAGGAGACGAAGCACTGAGGGGAAGAGAAACTGCCTATTTTTCGGGCTTTCTGGGCAAGAAACCATCAAAGAAGATGCTGACATGGGTTGATGGATTTAAGAGGAGAGAGAAAAATGGCCACGACCGTTGCGAGCACTGGGAAGAGGAAGAGTTCTGGGCATGTTGCTCGTGGGTCTGGGTTTTGTGTGCTGATAGAAGAAGAAGAAGAGATGGAAGGGAATGATTGCTGGTCGAGCTCATGTGCAAAATGCGTGAGAGGTAAGTGAGGATGCTGAGTCCTTTGGACGTTGGGCTCGGTGGGAAACGGCAGGCCCAAAGAGAGGGGTGTGTGGTCTGGGCAATAGGTGGCCTGGAATTGAGTTGGGCCAAATCGAGCTGCTCTTCTTCCTTGTTTTTTTTTTTAATCTTTGCTCTTGTGTGATCTATCCAACAACCCTTTCTTCCAACTTTTATGTCCAATTTATTCAAATCTTCATGAAATCTACAAAAACAATAAAAACACATTAAAAAGCTAATTAACTAATTTATTATGAGCAAGTATTGGGTAGTAGAAGGATATAAAATATCATAACGTTTTTAGTATTATTACTAATTCTTTGTCTTACCACGTCATGGTCATAAGTCATATAACGACAGCCACTACTATGGTCATAGCTCTAGAATGTTCTGTAGTAGCCTCAGTCAAGACATGAGCTCTTTTCCTAAAAATGTAACATGATGAACTCATATAATCGTATTTTGTCAAACATAACATTCCAATTAAAATCCATAACCCATAAAATACACATTTAGGATTTCTAACTCACAAAGTGTACTTCCAATATTCATGAAACTTTATCACAAATCTGAAAATAATATGTATATTCGACCGTAAAATTGTCCCAATGCTGTCCAACCCAATAGCTCCTAATACTCAAAACGTTAATCATATTTCAGCATAAATTCACTAGACAGATTCAGTCTAAAATTCATAACTTCGAACCCATATTGGGTGAATTTATAACATAATTATTAAGTCACGATACCCAATTAATCAAAACATCACAACTAAATATGAAACTATACGGTTGGTTTCTACCAATTGACATTAATGCTCCAATTACTAAATCCTAAAACATCAAATTTCAAGTTTTAGGCCAAGAAATCAAGAATTACTCACCTTGAATTTTTTTCAGAACCCGAAATTATGATCTCTTCTTCCTCCTCCTCCTTTTTCTTCTTCTTCTCCTCTTTCACTCTCCTTTTTTTATTTTTTTATTTTGGCTATATGAATATTGATTTGTTTTTATGTACTATTGAATTAATATTTTCGGATAAAGTTACTAGAAAAGGTTTTGAAAACTTTTGATGTAAAATTTTAAGAGACGTTTCCATGTTAACAGATGTTCAATTATTCATTAGCATTTTAATGAATTATTTGAAGAGTAATCAAAATTTCATTTCGAGGCCATTCTGTCGATTCAACCTGCAATCGTACAAGTATACATGCGCATAAAGAAATTGTTGAATTGAAATGAGAAAATGCTGGATTGAAATGCAGGGCCCAACGTAATTAATTCATAATTAAGATGATTCAATGTAATTAATATAACTATTAGGGTCGAGCCGTTACAGCCTTCCCCCCTTAAAATAAGTTTCGTCCTCGAAACTTGCAATTGGAAATAAATCGTTACCGTACCTCAAATAAATACGGGAATTGGCTCTATTGTGGTGACATGATGTGGATCTGACATATTTCCTGAGCTGTGGGATGTGAAAATATCCTGTATACTACAAGCCGCTAGGTTCCATGCTCATGTAATGCCCCCTTTACTTTTCGGGCTCAGGATTTGGGCGAAATTGAATTGAAGAAATTTAGATGGGGAAACTGACATATTCGTGTTTGAGCCCCATTTTGGGAATCCTATTGTGGGAATCACGTTTTGTGTTGTAAATGAAAGTTTTTGGGGACTTCTTAATATTTTCATACTAGGGTTTTAAGTCTTCCCGAAAGTTGTAAATTTTGAAGTGAACTGACCTGCTTGGGTGTAAATTAAGTCGTCGTTGTAATTTCTGTGCAGTGTATATTTGGAAGAAAATTCGAAAACTCTTATTGTAAGGTGTCTACCTTATTTTTAAATTCCCTGTAAGATCTCATGAAATTTGGTAGAGTATTTTGAATTTGGTGATTTTTAGAAGTATTTTGAGAGAGCGGTTTGGTGGAGTATTTTGAATTTGGTGATTTTTAGAAGTATTTTGAGAGAGCAGTAATAAAGGTTGAGTGAGATTGATCATGCACTCATTTCGGATATTTTGCCCAAGTCATTTAAGGGGAAATAACTATTCATGGATTTCCATGGAGCTTCTAGCTTGAAAGGAAGACAAATATACAATTTGGGAGCTTGTTTATAAGCTTTGCATCCATTATGGATCAAGAAAATACCAGGCTTAGTAAGCTTAATAGCTGCTATTAAATTCAATGACTCACTTGGGATGTTTAGGGATTTATGAATGAAATATGAGAAGGGGGAGTTGTGAATCGGAATTGGCCTTTTCAACCTTAGACTAGTCAAAAGTCTGATAATTCTTAATTGGACATTAGAGATGAGCATATCCAGAAGTAGGAGTGATGGGAATGGTGGTGATGTGAGTCCTTGCCCATGAAAGAAATGAACAGTGAAGTCAAATTAACGGATTGTTATAGAATGGCGATAATAATGATGGCTATGAATTTTCAGGAATCCAAGAATAGAGTGGGAGTTATTGCTCAAATGTGTTACTGTTCCATGCCTATTCGTAGTTTGTGGATACGTGCGATTGGGACCTTTTTGTTCCACGGTCATGGATTTAATTCTTGGAAGCTTGTTCTATTGTGTCGAATTGACTTTTGTTCTGGTTACGTCAGTGTGTTCATCTGTTTTGTGTGTTATGGTTGTTTGAGGGTTTGGAGTGTGTCTGCTTGAAATTTTGGTATCCTGGATTTCAATTTCAACGTTGGATTTAGTACACTTAGATGAGGTAAACGCGGATTCAGAGGAATAGAAGTGGGATACAGATAATGTTTACGGAAAATAGATGGGATGAATAACATATTCCCTACTTAAGAGCTCAAAGAGACGGGAAGATCTAATTACATTCAGCAAGCATGGCGTTGGTTAGAAGAGAATTGATGCAAGTCAATTAAATAGTAGGTTAAATGATTTTAACAGTAGTTTCGGATGGTTCTCTGATTTAAGAAGTTGAAATTAGTGGCTGCTAGCCATTTGGAGACGAAGTGCACAATGAGGGCATGTTCATTGGAGAAAATTCCTGAGTCATCTCGGTGACAGGTACGATCATTATTGTGCCTTCTCAATCTGGTTAGGTAGTTAGAAGGTTGACTTGCAGCTCAAGGTGTGTTCTTTATGAAATATGGGATCGAACTAAGAGAGGAGTGGAGTATTAAACAAAGTGACCGTTTAGCCATCATCAACATGAAAAAGTTGATAGGAGAAATTGGATTTGAATGAATAGAGTACAACATAGGCACAATAAAATAGGCTGTAGTGAAACAAGCTTAAGTAGGGTAACGGGATTGCATGGGGAAGGCCGCAGTTATACTTTGAGGAATGATATTTAACAACAAGGAAATTGGGGGGTTATAAAATATCTATACATATGATTACGTTCTTAGTGAAGTGAAAAAGAGAAAGGTGGAAGTCAAAAGGATGAGAATGTTGACAACTGTTATTGTTTTACTTAACCGCAAGTGCACGGCGTAGCTGTAGCTAGCAACCGGCAAGTACGGGTCGAATCCACAGGGAACTAGGCTTCAACTACTAGAATTAACTAGACAACTCAAGCTAGGCAGTCACAATTTTGGGTTGAAAACTAAACTAGGAAGAACGACAACAACTAAAAAGTGTAATGAACTGCAGAATAGAAAACACTTAGGTTGGAATTAACAGCACGAATATACTAATGAATCAGTTATTAACCCAATCACACATTCCCGATGCATGCATCACAAATGGATAGATCGTCAATTAAGCCCATCTCCTCCCTCTCTCAAGGGTCGAAGACTAATCCTAGAACCATAATCGCCTATTTTCATGGGACTAAAGGTTGAAGGATTACAAGATTCACAATCTCTAATCCCAATTAGAACTTAACTATTTTCATGTTAAAATCCTAATTGTCTACTAAGACGCACTAGGTAAAGGTTTCGTCTCTCAACGCTCCCCTAAACCCCAATAAAAAACGATGAATGTTCTTTCGAGCATTTCATCGAGCATGTGGCGTGCATAGCAGAATTCGTAATTGCAAAACAAATGGGGAACATGGATTGGGCCACTACAAGATTCAATTATGCATATTCGGCGTCAATCGCAACCCAAGTTGAGGGATTTAGCCTACAGTCATGTTTCTAACGACAAACACAACATTCAATTCAATAAACATCACAACCCAAATCTTAAGTAATCAAGAACAGGAAGAGAGAGAAATAGAACGAAGAACCTGGAATTAATCGAATTAATCAAAGTAGAATCCACCTCCAATTCAAGAACTTAATCTAAAAGCGTAATCCAAAAGTGTGAAAAATAGTATTGAAACCTAAAAATCGCCTAAGAGCGTTTTGAGAATAGAAAAACTGAATGAAAACTGCCTCTTCCTGAAACAGCCCCGAGAGAACTTTTAAGTCGCGACGCGGAACGGGGGTGGCACGGTCGTGCCCATAGGCACGGGGTGACCGTGCCAAAAATCTGCCAAAAGAATCACCCGAGCATCGCACAAGTGGCACGGGGGTGCCACATGGCACGGCCCCACCGTGCCACATGGCACGGTCGTGCCACGTGGCACGGCCAGGCCGTGCCACCTGGTTGCCCGGCCAGTTGTGCCGGTCTCGGGTGGTTCGGCCGTGATGCGTGGGTCCGGTTCCGTGGGACTTTCGTGCGACGTTTTTCCGCAGCTTTTCTCGTCTTCCTGGCACTCCTTTTTCAAATATTGTTCATCTTTCCGTTTCTTTAATGAAGTTCCTGAAAATATCGAAAGATGTTATATGAGTTAAAAGTTTGCAAAAGGAGGCCGATTTGACCATTCCTTAGCACAATTAAACGTGAAAATAGGAAAGGAAATGGGTCAAATAGGGGCTAAAAAAAGTGTAAAATAGAGGTTCATCAACAACCACTTAAAATGGAGCAAGGATGGGCTCAATAGTTAACAATAGATTTCAAAAACATAGGAGATAATGCCAGGAATAGGTATGAACACCCTTACACAGCCACGATCTTCTAGAAGTATGAAGTTAAAGAAGGATCAGATATCGTTCATGGAGGCAAAGGTTAAGGATATGAGGCAAATATACCAGATATAAGAAATGATCAAAATAATGGTATCAGTGCAAAAGACAAATTAATCAGTAAGGTTTTCGTATACCAATCAAGATCTTTTAAGCAGATGCTCGGGGTTAAAGGGGGTAAAATAGTAAGGAAATGATACCAGTACATAAATCGAGATGATTAAGAATGAAGTGGTCAATGGCTAAAAATATTTGAAATGTTGCCGATATAAAATTTGTAATGAAAGGAACAGATGACAGATTTGGGAAACTGTAATAACCCGACCCTAACCCATATTTATTTATTTAAATCATCTTTATTTATTTTATTAATCATGTTTATTCATTGACTTTATCATGTTTATTGACCTAATCACTCATGGTTATGCATGGTTATTTGTTTAACCAAATCATATTCATTAAATTCAATTACGCTCCATTTATTTATTTAACGAGTTCCATCATGTTATTTAAAATTTCCACCTTCGTTTATCATATTTAATCATCCCGGTTGGGAGATATTTTATTTTGGGTACCACTTTGCAACTCAAGTTTTATTGATTGTTAATTTGAAGTTTCGTTGATGGAATAAATATCGGGTGAATCGATATTAGGCATCAGTAAGTATAAATTAGTGATTAATTATTTTCTTATCTTCACTAAAATTTAATTCCGAGCAATACAAATTTTTATTTTTGTTCAACAATCCAAATAATTTTTCAAGCCCCAAATTAGCCTTTTGGGCCCAAAACAAAAGCCCAAAACCTTACTAACTTTTGTTATTTCACTAATTACTCATTTTAGCACCTAATTTTCATTAGCAAAAAGCTAATTTTTGGGTGGATAATTTTCAGCCACATGTAGGTATTAATAGGCAATTTATATACACTAATATTCAACCCAAATACACAAACCCATCCCCCCATTTTCTCTCTCCTCACGACAAAACAGGGGCAGCTGCTGCTGCCCCTTTGTGCCACCCATTTTGGCGATTCCAACCACTTTTTTGACCACCTCCCAACTGCCCCGAGTTGCCCTTGCTGCTAGCTATCAAGTCCAACCCCTCAAATCACTCAAAACAGCCTCATCCTCTCTCTAATTCAAGCCTAAAGTGAGGTATATCTCAAAACCCTAACTTGTTTTATCTTGCGTTTTATGGTTGTTTTCTTTATGGGTTATGTTTGGATGATCAAATTGATAGTTATTGTGCATTTTTTATTGAGTTTGGAGATGTTTGGAGTTATGGGTATTTGATCAAGAGCATGATTTTCATGATTTTGCAACTGTTGAACTGCCACTATCGAAATTCTGGAAATTATAGGATTGTCCAAAAATTCTAAAATTTTTACTGTAGATTCTCTATATTATTTGGGATTTTCTGGAAACATTTCATGAAGTTTGGAGGTGTAATCCGTGAGTTATAGAATTTTGAATAAATCTGCCCTATTTTGGATACGAATTTAGTAATTATGTATTAATGAAGTTGTTTAGAGTTTGGATATATATATGAGGCCTTAAATGATATTTTGTATCTGATTGTGGTGATTTGGAATTATTTCAAGTGAGTTTCAAGTGAGTTTTATGTGAAAAAGGAAGAGAAAGATAAATCAGTGAAGGACTGAAATTTCAGGAAATTAGGGCTGACTTTGGGATTAAACTGGTAATGCATGGTCCAGTCAAAAATTATGATTTTTGGTGGGTAGATAGTTCAGTGTGTTATATTTCAAATTCATCTTGAATCGCCTTAATCCGAGGTCTGTGCAAAAAGGTATAGTCGTTTTACCAAAACTGCGCAGAATGAGATCAAAACTGATACACTTGTGTTTTAGTCCCATTTTGGGAATCCTATTGTGGGAATCATGTTTTGAGTTGCAAATGAAATTTTTTTGGGAGTTCTTAATATTTCCATATTGGGGTTTTAGGTCTCCGTTTGAGGTCGTGAATGAAAGTTATGAACTTTTGCAGTGAACTGACCTGCTTGGGTGTAAATTAGGTTGTTATTACAATTTCTGTGCAGTGTGTACTTAGAGGAAAATTCTGAAACTTTTATGGTAGACTGTTCATATTATTTCTGAATGTCCTGTAAGATCTCATGAAATTTCGATGAGTATTTTGAGTTTGGTGATTTTTTGAAGTATTTTGAGTAACTGTATAAAGAGCAATAATAACGATTAAGTGAGATTGATCATGCACTCATTCTGTGTATTTTGGGCCAAGTCATTTAAGTCATTTAAGGGGAAAATAAACTTTCATGGAGCTTTTAGCTTGATTAATGAGGAAGAAGAAGACAAATATACAATTGGGAGCTTATTTTTGAGCTTTGATTCAGTTGTGGTTTTTACAAAGAAAATACCATGCTTGGTGAGCCTAATAGCTTCTAATGAGTTCAATGACCCATTTGAGGTAGAATTCTTTATCTAATGGATTTATGAATGAAATATGAGAGGTGGGATGTTGTGACTTATCAGACCAAACAATACATCAGCGAGCCTTCAATTTGTACCAACAACTTATTTCAGAAAATGTCGTAACCATTCTCTCAATTATCGCCATTAAGGCCTTTTCCTCTGTAATACCATTTAGCTCATTGTGGACTATTTTACTTTCATCAATTCAGTTTTGAAGTTATATTGAAATACACGAGTTATGTATATCATTTAATTATTCAATTTCTATTACGCATACTTTTACTTACTCAATTGTGCGAGTAAGGATCATTTATTAACTACACATACTTTCTATGACATTTATGAAATAGAGTTGAGGCCTAGTTATCGTTCCCCATTATGCATAAGTGTTATCAAGTCCGAACATATTTATCAAGTCCGATGATATTTATGAAACAGTTAACTTGTATCAAGTCAGATGATATTTTTTTTAAAGGCTCAAGGTACGTCCATTGCCTGTATCTTCAGAAAGCAGATCATGTTTATCAAGTTACAACTCTTAATGAGTTTATCAATGAATCAGTTTATACAGTGATTTGCCATTTAACTTGTGACCCCGTCAGTTATCATCTATACGGTGTCAGCCCATCATTTACCCGCGCGGCTTCAAGCCAACTCTTGATCGGATTGGCAGGTGTACACCTATGTATAGATCATATCAGTGCAAGGGATTCACATCCAGATAATAATGAGCAATTCAATTTCATATTACTTTCATTTTCATTTTTATTGCCAACTAAATGAATTGCAAAGACGGGTACCCATCACCAATGTTTCTATGCTCATTTTACAAATACAGGGATGTATGTACTGAGTTTTTGCTCATGTTTTCGAATTTTTTTCATGTTTTTCATTTTAGGTGATGAAGTATCACATATTCCTCCTCTTAGCAAGCCTTTTTGAAGGTCGTCAAATGCTCACAGTAGATTCAGCATAGCATGAATATTGGAACCGACCTTAGGGTCAAGTACTTGTGTGGTATGGATTGTGAGTTAGTACATGGTATGGTTAAACTATTATGGACTTCGGTCTTGAAGTGTTTCAGTTTACTAGATTTTGTGATAGTAAGCACGAGTTGCAAGATTAAAGGGTTTCAGTGAGCCTTGTCCTTATCAGGACGGCGGTAGCGCCGTCGTTTACTAAGTCTTCTGCTGCAATTCTCAGTGATCATGTCATTCGTATTTTGGGGGCGTTACAGAAACGATAAGTAATTAAAATATTACCGTGATGTAGATGGAGTGAAAATAACTATAAGCGTAACCGATTTAGGCATGGAGGGCAATAAAAATGAAATAATTTCAATCATTGATCACATAGGAGCCAAAGCATTGCGCATAAATTCGGAACCAGAATAATAGGAGAATAGTCATCTATGTAATGATTGGATGTTAAGGGGAAAATCACGTTACTGTTGAAATAATGATTGCAGAGAATAAGCTAAGTAGAGGTAACTAGCGAAAGCATGAGAGAGGCGTAACCCATCATAATGGTAGGGATTCCTTATAGACATTAAAGTCATGCTAAAATTCAATGAAGAAAAGGATTGGTAATGAAGTATTGCCTCAACACTTAATTAGTTTGCAAAGCTTCATGTGAACGAACAGGAATTACAAATTAGAGTGGCTAGTTTTAGGTGGTAGCCACCGAGGTCAAGAAGGATGTTAAGAAGGATGTAAACTTAGGCAGTAATATCTGATAAGGGGGGGCTATTATCAATTGTACAAAGGTCAGTGGACTCCTATTTGGATCAATACTGGGGATTCATGCTGATAAAGTTTTGAAGATTTGAAAAGCTCACAGGTAAGTTGCCTAGATTTTACTCGATATATAGATGTCTCCTGGATCTTAATACCTCGCAATCCTTTGTTGTTGTACCTGAAGTTGTGTTATAATAATGCTCGTTTGAAATTTGACATCTCACCCTCATAGACTCACCTGTAATACTTTCATGAAGTCCATATAACAGACAGATATATGTATGCTTAACTCGCCTCTACAATTTCTTACTAGCATACTCTGTGAAGCGTCAACAAGTGCCCCAATTCAATTTCAATAGTCATTGTACTTATTATGCTTCTCCAATGATTATTTGTTTCCCAAAATCTTGTTGACTCCTGGCAATAATATAACTTATGACTCCTAGAGTCTTCCACATTCAAAAACAACAAACCCATCGATATGTTTGGTATATCCCCAAGCATTTCCCCTAAGGTTTCACTTTTATAGGTTATCGTCTTTTTCCTGATCCTTGTTAGTCCTAAGGGACTTGCTTATCAAATTACCTGATGCTCCACAAGGCATAATCTTCCCTACTTAACTGATTTTGCCTAATCTCATGAGTATTGCTGAGTCCCTCAACACCTGTGACTTAACCCAACATAAATAAGAGAAATTATTGTTACCGTCTCCTTAGAACCCCTTAATACTTATTAAACTCGGTTTTCAACCCAAATAGGCTTCTGTACATAATCAAACTTGTTGACCTCACTACACTTTATAATTTCCTTGCAATACACATAATTATATAGAGACTTCTGAAAAATATTTTCAATGTTGCTGCTTGATGATCTGCATTGGAAAATCCCTATCTTTTACCCCCAATCTCCAAAGAAGATGTAAAACCCCAATATGAAAAGATTATAGTAAGTTTCCTAAAATTAGGGTAGAACACAGACGTACACAATCCCAGATCGATCTACGCAGTCTTCAGTAAAATGGCCATAACTTTGTGTACACAACTCAAAATTGAGTAATTCTAGAGTTTATTGAACGCGAACTCCTCAAGCTATCGCTAATCATGAATTTATTTATGCGTCAATTGATACCAATTTTCTCCCAAAGTGACCCCTATTTTAGGTTTATTGACAACTCAATTTTTTTTTCACATAACCACCCACTAAAGTCACTCTTTAACTCATATAGATCCGCATGAACATCTTGGTATTCATTTCCAATGCCAATTATCACAAAATCTCATTTAAAACAATCAAAATTCATCATTACACCCTAAACTTGCATGATCATGAACAACTTCAAACATGACTTGTTTTCAAGAGTCTTATGAGATATGCCACCTAAAATCCATCCATGGTAATCTTCAGGTACCTGTAGATTTTGATTTACCTTATAATAAGTGTAGTCATTATTGACCCAACCACATTATAGAATTGGGAATCTCTGTGAGAGTTCTCCTTCACACATTCCCAATATTTCCTGTGTCCATATCGCCTAAATTGAGGCATACTTGTTTATATGATCTGAGTCAACGATCCAGATTTCAAAACGTCTCCTGATATTCCAAGTATAAACATCCTCCATATCATTATTACTTACTACCTTTGTTACCGCCAAACATGCTTCTAAGGTATAATGACTTGTCTGCACCCAGCAATCGGTAGTCCATGTAGGTTCACATACTCCGCCGGCACCCTAACAACAACACCTTCCTTGTGTGACATCTTATCTTAGCCCATGCAATCTATATGAGATCAATTTGCACCACCTAGGCTATTGAATGGCCCAACAAGACTCATTATACTAAATGATTATTGTAAAGCATCCATGACACTGTGATAGGCCCTCAGCATTGCCACTTCTACAACTTTGAGATGAATACTTCATAATAGTCCAACTTATGAATATCGCTGCAAAGTACGTTCCTCCCGTGTCACCTAATATAATGTAGTACCGCATTAAACCATATAAGCGTTTACAAAGGTAATACTTGAAACCTCATGATACCCAAACGTTAGGTATTCAACACATCATAATAACACCAAGTCTCTAGGTTGAAAGTCTCCAAATGACTCAAACAAGCCACCTAAAATTTCACAAAATTTGCTATGAGCTTAGTATACATACGTCACCAAGAAGTTGGTTGAATGCATCCTCGCTCTAGTTTAATAGCGATGGAACCCCCAAAGAATTATTTAACTATACCACTGATCTTATTATCAAAACATTCAGGCTAGGTAAATGTTTTCTAAAATATCCTCATAATGCACTTATACATATGAACTCCTGGTCACCTATTCGTCTTACTAATCTAGCCTACCTCATAGGTATCCCTATAGCTCATAGTGCTGCTAAACCTGGCTCTGATACCACAACTGTAACGCCCCCAATTGCTAATGTCTGATTACTCAAGCTTGACTACTCATTTATTGTTAATTTGCAGCGGAAGACTTTTAATCTGATTGGAGGCATTACCGCCGTTCCGGAATGGAGCAAGGCTATCTAATTTACTAAACCTTTGGAATCACCCCAAAATACCTATATGCCTCTTCATACTGTTTGTCCCCCATGTGATAACTTGATGTACCAATGCTAAGTATTATTATCTTCAGATTTCAAAAGAATAGCCATACACAATCTTCAAGTTACTAACCTATCAGCACTGTGAGCGCGGACTAGCTAGCGATCGGTAGATGTCCCTTGTTTTGCTGCTTTCTAGTTTCTGAGGAGGTTGACTATTCATTCCTTCACATACCTAAAATAGAAAACATAAAAATAATCGAATGGTGAGCTGAAGCTCAATACGTACATCCCCATGCAGTAGGGTAAATTTTATGTGAAATTAGTTGGGCCGGCCGCATTTCAAAATATTTTGTTTTGCAAACAGGAGAGAGAGAATGTATAAGTAAAATTGATTTACTGATTCTTATCTGAAAGTGGACCCCTTGATCGATGTACATCTTGAAACGATCGTACTTTAGGTGCTCACTCCCAGGCCGATCGAGAATCCTGAGTTGATGCCGCTCGCGGGTATATTGGCCGGCATAAGCTTTGATGATTGATGGGCATAAGCTCTGATGATAATTGGCGGGACCACTTGTTTATGTGACAAAACATTGAGAACTTGGTTCATTAAATGAATCTTGTATTAATTTTTCATTGCTGAGAACACTGTGAGTTTTTGAAGGACATAGGCAATGTACGTACCTGGTCTTTGAGACTCTCTCTCTCTCCTTTGCAATGAAGAATATGCATTGGCAGCTTGAAACGACAGATGTGGCCTCATTCCTACTTTACATATGTAATTCCTTTTTTATTGGTGCGAGATTACAAAATTTGATTGGACTTCTTGGTTTAATAAATAATTTGAATCCCTTGAGCTCCGTGCTAATTATTAGCATGTAAAAAGTTATTGACTTGGCTTGGTTGTGTTTTTACTTCCATTCCTTTGCTTTATACTGCTAATCATGCGCTTAATGAATGTTAGTCATAAACATGAAATGAGGTAATGACATTATCTTCATATTATTCTGATAATTGATATAAGCTCGTTACTTATCGTTATTTTGTTAAATTATTAGTATTAGTATCATTGTGGGCCATTGCCCATAATACTATGTTTGCGATTGCATAATTTAAATTATGGCTATTTTTATTCGAACTGTTATTAACGTTTTTAGTATTATTACTGATTCTTTGCCTTACCACGTCATGGTAATAAGTCATATAACGACAACCACTACTATGGTCATAGCTCTAGAATGTTCTGTAGTAGCCTCAGTTAAGAAATGAGCTATTTTCCTAAAAACGTAACATGACGAACTCATATAATCGTATTTCGTCAAGCATAACATTCCAATTAAAATCCATAACTCATAAAATACACATTTAGGATTTCTGACTCACAAAGTGTACTTCCAATATTCATGAAACTTTATCACAAATCTGAAAATAATATGTATATTTGACCGTGAAATTGTCCCAATGCTGTCCAACCCAATAGCTCCCAATACTCAAAACGTTAATCACATTTTAGCATAAATTCACTAGACAGATTCAGTCTAAAATTTATAACTTCGAACCCATATTGGGTGAATTCATAACATAATCATCAAGTCACGATACCCAATCAATCAAAACATCACAACTAAACATGAAACTATACGGTTGGTTTCTACTAATTGACATTAACGCTGCAAACTACTAAATCCTAAAACATCAAATTTCAAGCTTTAGGTCAAGAAGTCAAGAATTACTCACCTTGAATTTGTTTCAGAATCCGAAATTATGATCTCTTCTTCATCCTCCTCCTTTTCCTTCTTCTTCTCCTCCTTCTCTCTCCTTTTTTTTTTTTAGTTTTTATTTTGGCTATATGAATATTGATTTGTTTTTATACACTATTGAATTAATATATTCGGAGAAAGTTACTAGAAAAGGTTTTTAAAACTTTTGATGTCAAATTTTGAGAGACACTTCCATGTTAACAGATGTTCAATTATTCATTAGCATTTTAATGAATTATTTGAGGAGTAATCAAAATTTCATTTCGAGGCCATTCTGTTGATTCAACTTGCAATCGTACAAGTATACATGCGCATAAAGAAATTGCTGAATTGAAATGAGAAAATGCTGGATTGAAATGCGGGGTCCAACGTAATTAATTCGTAATTAAGATGATTCAATGTAATTAATATAACTATTAGGGTTGGGCCGTTACACTTGATCTTGTGGATTCTCTTTCAAGACAAAATTGACTTGACTATTAATCGACCTTTGAATGCCTTATCCATTTGGGTACGTAAATGGGTTGATATTGAATTACACCCTAAGGTGAACTTTCTCAAGGCGAAAATTCTCCAAAGGCAAAAAGTTCTCCCAGAAAGAGATTTGACTTGATATCGGTTAACCTTTTAATGTCGCACTCTTTTGGGTACATCAACGGGTTAACCTTGAATCCTCCTAACGTGAACTTCCTTAAAGGCAAAAGTTTTGCAAAGGTGAAAAGTTCTCTAAAAGGAGATTTGACTTGATATAGGTTAAGTTTTGAATGTCTGATTCGTTTGGGCACATTAACGAGCTAACCCTGAATCCTCCTAAGTTGAAAATCCTCCAAAAGACAAAAATTCTCCCAAGATGAATTTGACTTGATTATCGGCTACCCTTTGAATGTCTAACCCTTTTGGGTACATCAACGGGTTAACTTTGAATTCTTCTAACTTGAAAACCCTCTAAAAGGCAAAAATCCTCCAACGGCGAATTTGACTTGATTATCGGCTAACCTTTGAATGTTTAACCCTTTTGGATACATCAACGAGTTAGCCTCGAATCCTCCTAAGTTGAAAATCCTCCAAAAGGCGAAAATCCTCCACAGGTGAATTGGACTTGATTATTGGTTAACCTTTGAATGTCTAACTATTTTGGGCACATCAACAGGTTAACCTTAAATCCTCTTAAGGTGAAAATCCTTCAAAGGTGAATTTGACGTGATTATCGGTTAACCTTTGAATGTATGACTCTTTTGTGTACATCAACGAGCTAACCTTGAATCCTCTTAAGATAAAAATCCTCCAAAGGGGAATTTGACGTGATTATCGATTAACTTTTGAATGTCTAACCCTTTTGGGTACGTTAACAGGTTAATCTTGAATCCTCCTAAGGCGAAAATCCTCCAAAGGCGAATTTGACTAATTGATTATCGATTAACCTATGAATGTCTAACCTTTTGTGTACATTAATGGGTTAACTTTGAATCCTCTTAAGGCGAAAATCCTCCAAAGGTGAATTTCACTTGATTATCAGTTAACCTTTGAATGTATGACCTTTTTGGGTACATCAATGGGTTAACCTTGAATCCTCCTAAGGAGATGTGTATCGCCTGTGTGAACAACTTGAAGAAGGCTATACCGCACATGTCAAGCAACTATATAGCTTTTTTTCTTCATGCTTTTGAGGGGTTGTCATTTTGAAATGTCGGATGCTTAAAGCTTTGGACTAATGGATCATTTTCTCCATGACTTACCACAAGCAATACGAAATGTTTTTCTTCCCCCCTTGAATAGGTCCACCTGGAGTGACTTTCCTTATTTTTCTCACCGTCAGATGGCTTGCTCGTGTGAGTCTGCCTCGGGTGACTTTCCCTATTATAAAGATGGAGGTCATGTTGTTGTCGTCACCAACTTGAGGGGGCCGTACGTCGATAACATGAAGGAAGAAGTTATGGCGCTATTTTTATCAACTTCAGAGAGGAGCCTTGCATTGCCAACAATAAGGAGGAGATCATGGCACCGTCACTACCAACCTGAAGGATGAGGCATGCATTGTCATTGATGCTAACTCAAAAGAGGAGGCAGACAACTTGAACAAGGAGGCTCCAACACTATTATCACCAACTTAAAGGAAGAGGCATATGTCACTATTGCCCTAATTTAAAGGAGTGCTAAGAGTTTACAACTTAAACAGTGTAATAGTTGACTTAGTGCCTTTGAGGGTCACAAGCTTTAATGACTTAAGGCTTATGATCTTTAATGACTTGAGAGTCTACCACTTTAGTAACAATCTAAAGTCTGCTTAAATGATACAAATGTTTGCTTAATGACTTGAGAATCGGCAACTTGGATGATTTGGTGGTCTTAAACTTCGAAGACTTAGGATTTTCTTAAACTTCAATGACTTATGAGTCTTAAACATTTGATAACTTGATAGTTTTAAACTTTGATGACTTCAAAGTCTTTATCTTTGAGGACTTAGGAGTCTTGCTTTGGATGAATTTGGAGTCTTTACATTTGATGAATTTTGAGACTTAAACTTTGAAGACTTGGGAGTCTTTATCTTTGACTTAGTTGCCTTTAGTTTTGATGACTTGAGAGTCTTTGTCTTCGATGACTTGCGAGTTTTGAACTTAGGAGACTTAAGAGTCTTGATTTTGATGACTTGAGAGTCTTTAACTTTAATGACTTATGAGTCGTTAAATTTACTTCAGAGTTTGTAATTTTGTTGACTTGATTAGGGCTGAGCAAAAAAACTGGGTACCCGAACTTAGACCCAGACCCAGATCAACTGGGGCTGGGGCCGAAGCCGGGACCGGTTCCAAAATTTAGGACTCAGTTACAACCGGTTTCAGGTCTGGGTCCTAAAAGTTTGGAACCAAAACCGGTCCCCAAACCCGATTACCTGGTCCATCTGCTAAAAATTTAAAAAATAAATTAAAATATATATAATGAAACCCTAAAACTTCCTTAGTCCAACTCATCCCTGGCCACTCCCCTTGGGCTTCGGCTACTTCTATCTCTATCTCTCTTTCTTCCCCCGACTAGGCTCTCTCTCTGTCTCATGCTCTCTATGTCTCACAGTCTCTCTCTCTCTCCACTCACCTGCTCAGGCTCAGGCTCAGGCCCTCAGCCACCCAGCGACCTGCACCCCTCAATCTCTTTCAGTCTTTCTCTCTCCTCGTTTCAGATGCTGAGCCACTGCCCTCTCTCTCTCTTTCTCTTTCCCCCCGGCTTAGTTGGCTACAACGAGTCAACTTTTGTTCTCTGGCACTAGTAGTCTGGCGTTCATCCTTTGCTACGGTGAGGGACGATGAGCCGACGGCTATTCTTCCTATCGACCCGCGACCTGCGATTGACATCTCAACTCTCTTGATCTCTCTCCCCGGCTACGATGACAACTTTTCCGCCGACGGCCAACAGTGAGTAACACTCTGTCTCTCTTGATCTGTGTATTACTTGCAAGTTGTCTGATTTATTTTCGTTTAGATAGACTTGTTCATGTTCTTGTTTAGATCTGTTCGTGTTTAGATATGTTCATGTTTTAGATATGTGTTGTATACTTGTATTACTTACAAGCTCCCTGATTTATTTTTGTCACTCCACTGTTTTGATTGAGTTTTGATCTTAATGATTAAATGAGTCTAGGGTTTGTTTAGTTAATTTAGGGTTAATGTTGTTCAATTTTTATCTTGCTACAATCACTGTTTTTGTTCAAAATTAGAGATGAAAGATAATTAATTTGATGTTTGAAAAGAATATATTCACGGTAATTCATCTAGCTTTCCAAAAAAAGGGTCTGTAAGAAAATTTAAAAGTGAGATTATGTTCGCGGTAATCTTTGAATCTCTTCCTCTACAATTGCACACTTAATTCAAGAACCAATTGTGAAAGTTTAGTAAATCCCCTTAATTTGATCAATTCGAAGTTTGGTCTGGAAGCTTTTTTTTTTTTGGTGATCTGCAAGGATAAGACTACTAAAAACGAAGTTTGGCCCAGTAAATTTCTTGTCAGTCAATACTGAACCTAAAATATTATCTTACTAAAGTACTACAAAATATTCCCTACAATTATTTCAACTAGCTAGTAAACTAGAACTTGATTAGCTTCAAGCTTGATCTGCTTATTAACCTTGGCAATAAACTCACCATCCCTTCTCCTCAATTCATCAGTTGATAAAGTTAGTCTGCAAGCATTAGAGGAAGAAATTGTAAGTACTTACTTTTTCTTCTCTTATTTTGAAGAATATCAGCATAGAAGGTCACATTAATTTGGAAGTGCAGAGTAGTGTTAGTTTTGGTTCAGCTTGCCATAACAAAACTAGCAAGGAGCAAGTAAAGCTTGGTGGTAAGAGGAAATCAATTTATTGGGAGCATTTTACTGACATCGTTAATCCAATGACCAAGAAAATTGAGAAAGTGAAATGCAAGTATTGTAGCAAGGTATTGTCTGCCAACCCTAATAATGGGACTTCTACTTTGAGAAAGCATCTTCAATCATCTTCTAAACATCCGTACAATGTGGATAAAAAACAAAAGAAGATTTTCTTTTTTAGAGACACACAAACTGAGAGTGTTACTTTCTCCAATTGGTCCTTTGATCCAGAGACTATTAGGCTTGCTTTAGCAAAAATGGTTATTATTAATGAGCATCCTTTTTTCATAGTTGAAAAGGAAGGCTTTAGGGGTTTTGTGAGTGTTGCTTGTCCACAATTTGTTAGTCATGTCCCATCTCGCTTCGCTGTTGTTAGAGATTGCAAGAAGCTTTATCTTTTGTGACAAAGATGCCTTGAAAACTACTTTGAAAGATTTGAAATCTAGAGTTGCTCTCACAATTGATTGTTGGACATCTGTGCAAAATTTGAATTATCATTGCTTGACTGCACATTTCGTAGATGGTGAACGAAATTCACATAAGAGAATTTTAAATTATCATTGCTATGGAGAGTTGTGTTATTGATTGGGCTATTGAAGATAAACTGTCTTGTTTAACTGTTGATAATGCAAGTTCCAAATGTGGCTGTTAATTAATTGAAAGACAATCTTGGTGATAAACTTGTTTTAAATGACGATTTTTTTCATATGAGATGTGCTACCCATGTTTTAAATTTGGTTGTGAGACATGGTTTGTCAAGGGTTAAAGATTACATTCATAACATTCGTTGTGCTATTAGATATATAAGGAGTTCTCCAGTGAGATTTGCATTGTTTAATACTTGTGTCAAAGTTGTTAAGGTTCCTTGCAAAGGTCCTTTGTGTTTGGATGTGTGTACAAGACTTTCCTAATGTTGAATATGGCTTTGAGGTTTGAAAAACCCTTTGAAAGATTTAAGAATAATGATTGTAATTTCGAGAACGAGCTTATGGAAAATGCTCCTATGAAAAAGGATTGGGAAAATGCAAAAGTCTTGGTAAAGTTTTTAGAGCAATTTATGAAGCCACTAAGAGGATGCCTTGCACTTTGTATGTCACCGCTAATTTGCATTTTCATTACTTATTGATCACACTTATTAAATTGTTGGAATGGGAGAAAGATCTACCTCCTAGTCTTCAGGATATGGCTTTCCAAATGCATAAGAAATTTGATGATTATTATGGAGATTGAGCAAAAACTAATCTTGTGGTGCTGATTGCAGTTGTTTTTTTTTATCAACTCTATAAGTTAAAGTTTGCAAGATTCTCTTTTAGAAAGCTTTATCCCAATGACTTTGCCAAGGCAGATAGAGTTTATGATCACCTCTATAGTGTGCTTAAGCGATTATATGGTTCATACTGTTATTGTGTGAATATTGATAAGCATGATAATAATGGTTCTTCTTCCCCTATTCCTGCTAATCATTCAAAGATGTCCTTAAACAATGATGCTCTTAAGAAGTTGTACTCTTAGTGGCATGACGAAGGGGACATGATGTGGAGGTTGTTGAGAAAACTGAGTTGGATGTCTATTTAGATGCTCCTCGCGAAATGGTAGATGGCACTTTTGACATCTTAAAGGAGTGGAAGACACATAGTGACACTTATAAGGTGTTAGCTGAAATGGCAAGGTGTAACGTCCCACATCAGTGGTTGAGGAGAACAAATCACCCTTTATAAAGGTGGGAATACCTCAACACATCGAGGCGCCTTTTGGTGAAAGGCTTAAACGCCCATTAGCCGAAGGACAAAACCGTGCAGGGACACCCTTCTAGTCCCCAAAGCGGACAATATCTCGGTGTCCGAACTCCTGGGCTGTTAAACGAGGGATGTTTTAGCTGTGCCTGTTTCTACCATGTCCAGTGAGTCTGCATTTAGTACATCAGGTCGAGTACTTGATCAGTTTCGTAGTAGATTGGACCCAGAACACTGGAGACCCTAATTTGTGCTCAAGATTGGTTGCAGGCTTCCACCATTTACATTGATGTTGAGCAACTTATAAATGATATGGAGAAATATTAATTATATATGTAGCTTACATTTATCATTGTATTTCATAGTTATTATCAAATGTTGAGCTTTGGTTTTTAACTTGTTTTTCTTTATTTTAATATTGAGATTTCGGTGAGGAAGAGATAACCCAAATTGATCAAATTATGAGTGATTGAAGAGGAGCCAAAATTAGAGGTTGTATTCTATTGAGGTATCTTCTTAGTTTTTTGGTCTTTGGTTTCATCTTTTGGTCTTCTTGATTCTAACATAAAGTTTATGTTTTTTAAGGTCCAAAAAGTTACACAAGGATGATTGGAGTCGTTGGATTGTCAAGTTATGGCCTTTGCTTAGTTGGAAGCAAAACTATGATTTAAGATCATATTTTTAATTATGGTTATGGCTTTTGAAAACTTAAAATTTGTAATTTTTTTAAAACTTGGTTTGTAAGATGTGCTTCTCTTTATTCCTTCCATCCTCAAAATTCCCAAACTTGATTGGTTATATTTTAAACTTCAGATGGTGGCCTTGTGGGCTTATTGCTCATTTTAATCAAATGAATGAATGTATTGATAATGGTTTGGTCTTTTAACAAAAAAAACTGATTAAAAATTAAATTAAAAATGCCAAAAAAAGAAATCGGCTGCCTGGTTGTGGAACCGGTTCTAACTGCTCTGGGATAGGGTTCGAAAATCCTGGAACAGATCCAACCGGGATCAGGACCAGTTCTCAGATTTCTGAACCCGATCTAACTGGGACTGGGACCGGTTCTGTAAAAATCGACCGGGTATTCGGTCTTGCTCAACCCTAGACTTGATAGTCTTTAAATCGACCAGGTACCCAGGCTTGCTTAGCCTTAGACTTGATAGACTTTAGGCGACTTGGAAGTCTTTGATTTTGATGGTTTGAGCATTCTGGGGGTGACTTGATAGGCTGTGCTGACTTGAGAGTCTAGAAGCTTGGACTTGAAAGTCTTAAGAATGACTTGATAGTCAAAACTGTTTTGCGACTTAGGAGTCCTTAAGAGGGACTTGAAGTCAACTTGACTATTTGAAAGTTTTTAGATATGTACTACAAGCATACAATTACGTTTGGCTTAGGAGTATTCAACTGAGTTGGAAGTTAGCTAACTCAAAGCTCATTTTGGATTGTCCTTTTTCCAAAGCATTTTCCACTATGATCTTGATAGAGGATCAATCAGATTCTTTGATGTCTTCTTCATCTAATGTGATTTTTCCTTTCTTTGCAAGTTGCTGGACTTGCGCTTCCCTATAGGATGACTGATGATCTTGTGATACTTACAGTACTCAGGATCATTAATTCTTCTACTTTCTTCAGGACGCCTCGACTCTGGGAGTTCTATAAGTCCTTTCCCAAGAAGTTTGTTAAGCATTTTTTTTTTGCATCAAACTTAAAATAAGAATATTGATTCTTTTCAGAGTCTCTTAGTATAGAGCTTCTATTTCTTGATGATGCCATTGATTCACCATCATTGGGTCATCTTCCATAGTAGGCGATTGTAAGCTCCATATCATGAGATATGCCAATGAATGATATAATCTATGATTGACTCTTCACCCCATTGCTTAGTGTTAGTCAACTCACTTATGCTGGCCACGCGACGTGTGGTATAGAAGCGATTCAGGAATTCACTTTTCATTTGCCCCATCTATCAATGGATGCAGAAGCAAGGTTTACTTACTATTCAAACGCAAGACCTTTAAGAGAATGCACGAATTGCTTCACTAAGAGGTCGCCACCTATGTCGGCATTATTGCAAGTCTCGATTAAGTGCACTATATGCTGCTTCGGGTTCCTTTTGCCGTCAAATTGATGAAATTTTGGAGGTTTGAATATCTGAGGCATCCATAGTGCATTAATCCTTTTCGTGTAAGGCTTGCTATAACGATGAGTTCTATGAGGACCTCTTTCTATATGTGCCTTTATTGCATCAGCTATCAAGTTTTGAATTTGCTCAACTGACATTGAATTCCAGGATGAATCGTTTTTTGGATTGCGTTCATCGTCAGATTCCTTGCTGTGATTGGACTCTTTGTCAGAATCTTCATTGCCTGAGCCTTTGTTTAAGGTTTTAGATGACTGCTTTTCCAGCTTCTTTTTCAAATCAACAATTTACTTATTTTGATGCTTAATTTGAGCATCCTTTTCTTCGCTCTCCTTAGAGAGTTTTTCTAGAGTTGTCTTCATATTTGCCAATTCTTCCTCCAAGTTGATTGCCTCTGTCACCATGAATGGCATGAAGATAGTATCAAATGATTCAACTTCAACTTGTGAGAAAAGTACTGAATCCCTTGGAGATGCTGGTGAAGAATCACTACTACCATAGTCATCCTCCTCCTCATCGAAAGGTTGGAAGACATTATTGGTGTATGCTTGAAATTTATCCAATCCACAAGGTAGAGTCTTCCTCATATTGTAGACAGCAAAAGGCTTTAGTTTCAAATTAGGGACAAAAGTAGTCTGATTGACTCCATCAGCAGGCAAGTTGGAGCGAAATTTCTGAATTTTACGTGATTGCAGAGTTACAGCTACAACTTGTTGTTTAACGGTGATGGAGGCAACAACTTTGGCCATACTCCTAGTCATCACTCCAATGCTTTGATTGTCAAATGCAATACTAGTCTTTGCAGATCCTTCAGATGTAGATCCGATAGTTTCCTTCTTTGAAGATTGAAGGATGACGTTTTCGGGAGCCATTTCTTCTTCAAAGAAGTGTAGAACTTGTTTGCATGGAGAAAGAGATAAGAGGCAGAGAAGCCCCACCGAGCATCCCAAAATTTGTAAACACAAATTTCATGTCTAAAACAAATTAAGATAAGAAATATGGACAAATTAATTTATATTAATTTTAGAATATATGAGTACAACCTTTGTGTATTTATTACAAGTAAACAAATAAATAATTCTTATGATTCGATCTCCAATTTGTACTTGAAAGAGGGACGGTTGGCTTGAATCCCGATCGAGTTGATTGATTTGACTTCATTTGAATGAACTTCAATGAATTTGATCTTGAGAGATGGCCTAAGAGGCTTGATCTCAATCAATACGATTTTTCTTTGATCTTCGATGGTAGATGACACATGCTTTGATTGTGTTTGTTGTCTTCCTTTAGAGAAATTAACCATTGGAGTCTTCATAATGACTTCAGAGTAAATGAATCTTCCACCCCCTAAATAGGAGGGAGTAGTGCTCTAGTTATAGGGAAGGAATCCCCTCCCCTTATTAGGGTTTTTGACTTATTTGCCTTCTTGGGTCGTTGATTGGGCCTCGGACTTGGTAGTCGTTTAGATTGTGACTTGAAAGTCGATTTGGCCTAACTTTTTTAAATAAATTAATTAATTAAGTTGGACTTACCCAAATAATCAATTTACATTTAATTTGTAGCATGACATATGTTATTAAATTTTTATTGCCTACAATAGTTTTTTTATATGGAACAAAAGGTGGTACATTGAATGAAATTAGAGTTAACAAATTCATGTATATCATTAGACGCTCAAGCAACAATGTTTTACACGATATCCATCTCTCATAACCTCTGACCCAAGGAACAATGTTGAAATGGGTTAAATCATGGGTGACCATATTACACTCTCTTAGCAACAAAGTCAACAAAATGATATTGAAACAAAGAATCGTAATTCATAACCTAAAGTTCATAATTATTAATACGTGTGCTATTAGGTTGAGTTTTCATTAATTCATTTCGATGAAATGTTTTTTTTTCCCTCTCAGATGATTACTAACGAAGATTTTTTTTTTATAAAAAAAGGCCTCAACATATACAACATATACACGTGCCCAAGTTCTATTACTTCAACAATCATGATAATCAAAATACGTCAATTTTTTTTAAAAAAATAATCACTAATTTATGTTTATATTTAAGTCATTATGATATCCATCGATTCCTAAAAATTTACTATTGCACACACTTTATGTCTAAATGATATCTTCTGCAAATACAATGTTACTATTTTATCAAATTTCAGTGACTCTTAAGTCTTAAGTTGTTATTTATTAATTGAATACCATAAATAAATTAAAGCTACCTATTAGCAGTAAATACAAGAATAAACAAATAATTATTACAGTTACATATCATGTAGTGAGTCCGATAGATAATGCAAAAACCTATAAAAAATTGCAATAGTATTTGACAATATTTCACTAGTTATACTTTAATAAATTCAAGCAACACAACTTTTCTATACCTGAAGAGATACTATTTAGAACTAAAAATACATCAGTATATATACGTGGTACAACATGTCAAAAATAACACGTATAATATGACCAACTATAACATGTACAACATGAAGAGATAAGCAAAAATTATACTATGTTTGTTAGTTTATGTATTATATGTGTGTAGGTATAAGGTGAGCGGGACCAGGGGTACCCGGTTGAAGTTTTAGGAATTGAAACCGGGCCCAGTTGGAACCGAGTCCTAGAATTTGGAACCAGTCCTGGACCTGGTTGGAATCGGGTCCTAGAATTCAGACCCGGCCGAGATTGGGTTCTATTTGGATACTCGGTTCCTCAGTAATATTTTTGTTTTTTCTCATTTTTCCTCTAAGAAAATAGGGAGAAGAAGGGATTGAAAAATTTGCAAGGGAAAGAGAGATAAACTATCAAAATAATATAAAAACAAATACGTAGTAAGCAACAAGACTCACGAGGAGAAGAATCAAAGCTTGAAGAAAGATATCCATGCGGTCAAGATACATAAAGAGTAAGTCGATGATAAATTGAGAGTAAAAAAGACAAAGGGTCAAAGTGGGGTAGTTGGGAGTTGAGTCTCGATATGAACAATACATCACTTGAAGAGTAAAAGTTAACTTTTTATATTTTTCATCAAATTCTTTACATTTTGACTAGTACTCAGTACTCAGTCCGGGTCTGGTTCCAAAATTTTAGAACCTGATTTTTTTTGTTCACCCCTACGTAGTTGTGCGTGTGTTTGGGTTGGGGGGGGGATATCTGAGCATGAAGAACGCTTGGTCTTTAAGAGAAGAAATTACTCTCGGTGTAGTTGTCCTCATGAACACAGAGACAGTGCAAGAAAGCTGCCAATAGCAAATACTTTCATTCCCAACTGCACAATATGGTAAAGCAATTTTGTAGAAGAAATTCAAAGCTCATTTTTTTTTACATATTTTATATCTTTCTACACATTACCTAAATGGAAAATCTCACATTGTAGAGGGCTCTACCAAAATGAGGATTTTGTAATGCAAAAACAATGAAGTCATTTGCAACTAAAAACATTTAATAGAAGTAAATAGTCAGTTATAATGTTAGGCATGAATTAACACTATTAGGTGCACTTAATGAAAAAATTACCGTATAAAATGTCTAGTGTAGTGTACGATATTTTCAAGGTAAATTTGAAGGCCCCAAACGTACAATTTTCGCTGCAGTACTTGAGGGTTACCACTTCAGGGACGATAGATGGAACTAGACCACTAACTACAAAAATAACTAATTTATCATCATTCTAAACTAATTAAAACAATAAACAACTAAAACTATAGATTATAAATGGATCACATTCTATACAATCCGTAACTATTCACATACTCTAATATGGTCTAAATATCTTTAAACTAGATAAAATAGCAAAACCATACTCAATGCATACATTATCTCAACTGACCACAAATAATATGATACTAGGCATGCTATAATATAGGGATTTCTAATCAAAAAATCAAGATTGACATAATGAAAACCCAAACTAACCCTCATAAAACCAAAAATAAGAATGAACACCATAATTTAATACAACTAGAAACAAGAAGAGAGCACAAACAAAGTCACAAAAAAAAGCAGCCCGGTGCACAAGCATCCCACGTTCACGCATGGTCCGGGGCAGGGCCCCATCCCAAGGCGTGTATTGTAGGGCATGGCAAAAACAATCAAGCCAAAATTAAAGTGAGAATTAAAAGGAAACAAAATCAAGCCACGATAAATCAAGCAGGGCATGACAAAAAAACAAATAAAATAAACAGAGAAGGTAGAACAACCGAACAATCACAGGAGAAGAGAAATAGACGCCATGGACATCCTTGCTTCAAGCTCAATGCAACTTCAAGACCTCCATTAACGGAAGGCTAAACAACATTCACTCAATTCTACTTAGATTCACAAGGAGATGACAACCCAGGTTCAAGAATGACAACAATAGAATGGGGAAGGGAATGAAGAATAACCCAGCTAAAATAGGGAAGAGGGGAGGAATAAGGATGGGGTGTCCCTGCCCATTTAAGAGCTCAGTCTAGCACAGAGAAACCAACAAGGTCCAAGCTCGCCAACAACGGCGTAATCGCCATTGACGTGACCTCGAACTCAGGGCAAAATAAGGGAAAAAGAGGATTCAAATCTGCAGCCAACTAGTAACCCAAAACAAATCAACGAACAAACTTCGAAGCTCGTTAACAATGGAGGAATCGCCATTACCGACGCTTCAAATTCCAGCAAAAAATAGGGGAAAGATTGCTAGCGAAGTCTGATAATTAAGCAAACAAATTCAAGCCATAAATTACAAATTCCATATTAAACTAGTGAACTAAACCAAATGTTTAAAGATTTGAATCCCAAAATACAAGAAATCCAACACTAACAAACGGATCTGAAATTGAAACCAAAAATAGAAAATAAAACCCTAAAGCTCAAACCCTAAAATAGTAAAATTGAAATTAAAACTAACTAAAGCCCTCAATAAAACCTAGATTACCTCCCATCGCGCCGCTGCCTCGGTTTATAGCCTTCAAGGTTGCTTCTTGACTGCCGAATTACAGGTCAACGTAGACGGTGGAGATGATGATGTGTTAGCCATTGGCGTGGCAGTGATGGTGATCTGGTTGCGTGGGCGCACAATGGTGGTGGTGATGGTGGTGTTTTCGATGAAGGAGGACCAACATAAGGGGGGGTGTCAGGTTTCTAGGCCAAGATGGGAGAGAGAAAGTGAAGAAATAGAAAGTGGGGGGAGGCGGGGGGGGGGGGGGGAGATGGTCACGTCAGAGGCATGTGGGGGCGAAGGCTGAGTTTATTTTCAATTTTTGTTTGCTCTTTTTTTCTTTTGGGTTATAAGAGAGAATGAGTTGAGGAACTTCGGTTAGATTTGAATCAATTTGGCCTAATGATGTTTTTCCTCAAATTTTCACATTTTTTTTGATTTATTGTAAGACCTATAAGATAATAAAAACTCAATTAAAAATCTAAAAATCATAATTATTAGGAGCTAAATTAGGTGTGAAAATACTGCAAAATTATCATAATTTTCAGTGCCAAAAAATACCCTCACGCCTAGATTTTGCTCGTACTCGAGTAAAACAAACTAAACTATCTAAAAAGAAATGGAAAATAAGAAAAAGAAAATCCTAACTCACTTTCGTAGGAATTAAAGTTGCACTTAGAGTATGCAACAAGCCCTTTAAATCACTCGATTTCTCAAGTTGATGATTGAGGTCTTGTGAGGGTTTTCAAATGAAATACTTACAAAATCTTTTCAAAAGGAAAGGAAAATCTTTTTGGTCTTTTCTTTCAAAACATAAACATATACACGAGTAATGGGGAAATCATGTACACGTTGCTATGTACATGAGTTAGACAATGGCATCACCCTAGTAACTAAATTGCCAAATTATATACAAGTAGAATGTACACTCAAAAGATATCTAAGTCTTAAGAAGCACCCCGACTTTTATTTTTTACCCTACACATAATATGTAATGATATATATACCTTGGTGCATGTGCAAATGTGTATCAATCTTTACGAATCAAGTTGCTAATATTGACGCAATTCCAAATTTCCTTTCGTAATTGCCGTCTTTGCTCTTTTTTTTTTTTTTTTGCTCTTTTTCAAGAATAATACCCACTTGACTTACAAATATTCGGGTCTTCTCTAAGAAGGGGTTTTATTTGAATGTGCAAAGCACTTATTTCATTGCCAAACAGACGTGTATAAAGTAAAATAACATATATTCAAGCCAATTAAAGATATGAAATAAAGATACTGACTTTGAACATTGGTGCCCGAGTTTTTATTTACCTTTAAAACTTTTTTTCTTTCTTTTTTTTTTGCATTTTTTCAAGAGCATAGAAGGCAACTTCGACAAACAAAAAGTTCACATGCCAACTTAGCAACAAAACCTAAAGAATTGAAAGTAAAGTGAACAAGGTAGGCACAAAATCACCCATACGAGATGGGTTTATTATGGAATATCGAATCTACATCATCAACTAGACATCTCATCATACAAACTCTATTTACATATGACTTAATAACCTAGCAACATGAGATCAAAACTACCAAAGAAAAAGAAAATATTTTTGAATTTTAAAAAATTTTCAAAAAATATACACAAATGGACACCTCAACCCCACACCAAAACTCCAAAATGTCATCATTGTAGGAACTAAGATGCCAAAAATAATCACATAGGATATACAACTTTAAAACCGGCACAAAAGCACAAGTATATACAGACCTGCACCACCAAAATAAAAGACAAAACCAAAATCAAAATCACCAAAATCACAAAAGAAAACAAAAAGAAAAACAAACTATAAAACAAAGACAAAATCAAAATCAATGAGCCATAAGTAAACCTCAAACAACACAAAAGAAAAAACACAATGCAAAACAAAAACAAAACACCAAAAAGAAAACAAAAAGAAAACATTAAACAAAACAAAACCAAAGAAAAACAAAAACTCACAAAACCAAAGAAACAAAACACACAGCTAAAACACACTAAAAACAATCCTAGATATCTACAACTATTCACAATCCTAAACAAAAATCAAACAGCACACCCATAACACAATCACAATCCTAGATATCCATAACTATTCAACCAAAAGGATTAAAAAGTATTCACAAAACAAAATTCACCACCAATAGCAAAATGCATAACAAAACCAAAGGTGATCATAGCCAACTCAGCTCAACAAATCCCAAATGTCTCCTCAAAATCGATCACCCACACAATCACAACCCTAAATATCCACAATCATGTACAAAAAGAAAGAAAAGAAAAGACAAATGAGAATAGGAAAGGGGGTGAAACGATCATACCATGTTGGGCACTAATTGTACTCAAACTAATGCTTCACTCAGATGATGTCGACGAGGTCCATGGAGTATCAACCACTCCATCTCAGCTCATAAGCTGCCACTCGTATCAAAACCCACCATTGCTCATAACAGCTTGTCAAACAATCAGGCACAATCCTCGCAGATGAAAGCAGTAAGAAACATGATGTGTAACCCAAATAAAGTGCATAAGTGGAATGCAACTCAAGGCTCAAGAGAACTTATCCAAGCTCTCAACCCAATCAAATGAGAGATGTGTATATGCAAAGTCAAATGCACAAGTTGATGGCCTAAAAGTGATGTGACTGTATGAATGCATAAGCCATCGAGAGTGATCTGAATGCTCTAAATGAAGTCCAACCTCTCTAAGACGGAAGGGGAGAGGATCAAGGCAAGGCCAATCAAGTGAAATATAAACATCGAAGCTCATAGGATGGCCTAAAATCAAGTCCTTCATCTGAAAGTGGACCTCGGGTCTCTCTATATCACTATCATCAAGAGTTTGATCTAAACAAGGACTACCAAGTACAAAAGTCTCAGACTCTTTGAAAGTAGACTCAGGAGGGTCTAAGGAAAGAAGAAAAATGGGGAGGGAAGAAGAAAGGGCGAAATGGGAGGGGTGGGAGCTAAATCAAGGGTATAGTAGACTCCGTATGAATGAGATCACTAAACTCCATGTGATGTGTAACCTCACTAAACTCCTCAATAGAAGGCTTATTAGGAGAATGCTCCTCGAAAAAGGTATTCTCTGACTCAACTAATATGCCACACTTATCATCAAAACTAGCATTAGTCTCAAATCGATCTCCCTCATCAAGCTCTCCTAAGGGAGTCAAAGAAAGAGACGAATCATGAACGATTAGATTACCCTCGGGGTGGTCACTAACTATGTTAAACTCTTGGGAGGGTGCAACTACTAAAGGGGGCGACGGATTACTTGCTTCCTCGAGCTCATCACGTATCATCATAAAAGTCATGCCCTAAAGGAATTGGTCCCTCACTCCTAATGTCAAAGTCATCACAAGACCTAGCTTCAGGCGTAATAGAGCTTAAACTAAGGTCAGTCTTGAGTAAACTATGCAAGTAAAGCTCCCTATTTAAGGTAGTTAATGCCTCTAATCAGTGTTATCTGCAGTGGACAAGTATCGACATCATGATAAAAGGAACCACAATAATAACATGAAATAGGAACACATGGAGTATGAGAATGCTTATAAGATATACCACCAAACTAACTCTCATCTAAAGGTGTGGCATGCATCATATAAGGGTCAGGAATGAGGTGACAAAAGGTAGGGGTGAGCAAAAAAAACCGAAACCGAAAACCGAACCGAGAAATTGAAAAAACCGAACCGAAAAATCGGTTAACCGGATCGAATTTTATTAAATTTTTGGTTCGGTTAACTGAACCGATTTTTTTCCCCGGTTCACGGTTCGGGTTCGGTTTAGGGGGGAAGATTTTTCTGTTAACCACAGTTAACTGATCCGAACCGATTTTTTTAATGGCAGCAAATAAATAGTAAATACTAAATAGTAATTAAATTTCTAAACCATAAAAAAAATGCAAATTTAAGTGTATGGAGTTCGGTTAACCGTAAACCGAACGGAAATTTCGGTTAACCGAACCGAAATTACAGTTAAAAGGATATTTTGGTTCGGCTTACGGTTCGACTTTTTGTTGAACCGGTTTTTTCGATTAACCGATTTCCAGCTAACCAGTAATTTTGGTTCGGTTTACGGTTCGCATTTTTCCCGAACCGAAAAAACGGTTAACCGGTTTTCGGTTAACCGAAAATCCGGTTAACCGATTTTGAGCACCCCTAACAAAAGTTCTCTCTAGCATTTTCATACTCCGAAGTCTCATGGGCTCAATATTCAAAGAAATCCCAAATTTCATCATGAGTATTAGTGAACAAATATCCCGAACCCCCGGGACATATAGTATCAACATGACCCAATATTCATCTTTAAGGCCCTCAAAGATCACTTGGTAAATTTCTCATTTCTCAAAATATCGACGAACACATTGAGCATGAAAGTCATTCTATCTACCCAAATATCACAAAATATTTCACGTCCAAATTGAGGAAAATAGAAAATTGCCATTTGTTTTCAATTTCTTTCCAAATTTTTTTTTCAATTTTTGACTATTCTAATTTTTTGGATTTTTTCCCTCAAGAAATAGACTAAGCTAAGTTACTATTAATAACAAAATAACCAAAGCAAAACAAAACATATACAACTAATAAGAAAGTAGCAAAGAAAATGAGAATGTGAACTAATCTCATGCCACCGTCCCCAACAATGACGCCAAAAAATTGTACGATATTTTCAAAGTAAATTTGAAGACCGCAAGCGTACAACTTTCACTGCAGTACTTCAGGGTTGTCAACTCAGGAACGATGGATGGAGTTAGGCCACTAACTACGGAAGTAACTAACCTGTCATCATTCTAAACTAATTAAAACAATAAACAACTAAAATTGTAGATTATAAATGGAAGAAATTCCAAATAATCCCTAACTATTCACATTCTCTAATAAGATCTAAATAATCTTAAACTAGATAAAATAGCAAAACCAAACTCAGCACATACATTATCTCAACTAACCACAAATAATATGGTATTAGGCATGTTATAATATAGGGACTTCTAATCAAAAATCAAGATTGACATAATGAAAACCCAAACTAACCCTCATAAAACTAAAAATAAGAATGAACACCATAATCTAATACAACTAGAAACAAGAACAGAGCACAAACAAAGTCACAATCAGGTATAAAAATGTAGGAAAACAATCAAGCCAAAATTAAAGTGAGAATTAAAAGTAAACAAAATCAAGCCAAAATAAATCAAGCAAGGCATGACAAAAACAAATAAAACAAACAGAGAAGGTAGAACAACCGAACAATTACAGGAGAAGAGGAATAAACGCCATGAACATCCTTGCTTCAAGCTCAACCCAACTTCAAGACCTCCATTAACGGAAGGCTAAATAACATTCACTCAATTCTACTTAGATTCACTAGGAGACGACAACCCAAGTTCAAGAATGACAACAATAGAATGGGGAAGGGAACGAAGAATAACCCAGCTAAAATGGGGAAGAGGGGAGGAATGAGGTTGGGGTGTCCCTGCCCATTTAAGAGCTCATCCTAGCACAGAGAAACCAACAAGCTCCAAGCTCGTCAACAATGGTGTAATCACCATTGACGTGACCTCGAACTCAAGCCAAAACAGGGAGAAGAAGAGGATTCAAATTTGCAGCCAACTAGTAACCTAGAAACAATCAACGAACAAGCTTTTAAGCTCGTTAACAATGGTGGAATCGCCATTACCAACGCTTCAAATTCGATCGAAAAACAAGGCAAAGATTGCTGGCAAAATCTGATCATCAAGCGAGCAAATTCAAGCCATAACTTACAAATTCCATATTACACTAGTGAACTAAAGCAAACGTTTAGAGATTTAAATCCCAAAATACAAGACATCGAACACTCACAAATGGATATGAAATTGAAACCAAAAACATAAAATAAAACCCTAAAAGTCAAACACTAAGATAGTAAAATTGATATTAAAACTAATTAAAGCCCTCAATAAAACCTAGATTACCTCCCATCACACCGCTGCCTCGTTTTATAGCCTTCAAGCCTGCTTCTTGACCGTCAAATTACAGGTCAACGTGGATGGTGGAGATGATGATGTGCTGGCCATTGGCGTGGCAGTGGTGGTGATCTGGTGTTGCGTGGGCTCACGATGGTGGATGAGGATGGTGGTGGTGATGGTGGTGTTTTCAAAGAAGAAGGAGAGCTAGTGAAAGGGAGGGTTGTCGAGTTTCTGGGTCGGGATAGGAGAGAGAAAGTGACGAAATAGAAAGGAGGGGGGACTGGTCATGTGAGAGGCACGTGGCAGGACATTTTCAAATTTTTTTTCCCTCTTTTTTTCTTTTGGCTTATAAAAGACAATGGGTTGAGGAATTTCGGTTAGATTTGAATCAATTTGATCCAATGATGCTTTTCCTATACTTTTCACATTTTTTTCGATTTATTTTAAGACCTTCAAGATAGTAAAAACTCAATTAAAAATCTAAAAATCATAATTATTAGGAGCTAAATTCGGTGTAGTATTCAAAACTATCATAATTTTCGGTGCAAACATGTAGTGATCAAACTTGTTCATTCATGCTTTTTTAAACAGCTTGGGTTCAAAATTGCAAAAATTTAAGACCCGTAATGTCACTTTTTGGTTACTAAATTTTTCTATTGATTTTTATTTTATGCTTATTGAACTCAAAAAGTCAACATACGGAACATATACAAGCGCATTATTATCCAAAAATAAAGAAAAATATGTATGGATTTATAAGTAATCCTACTAATATATTATTGTAATAAACTCTTGATCTTAAAAGTTTAGTTGAAAAAATCAAACTAACAACTAATAGGATAGTGCAAATGTCATCACATATGTCAATTATTCACGTTTAGATATATTTAGATTTAGATAGATAGATAGATAGATAGATAGATAGATATACATGATGATATGGAGACCTGATAAAACTGACTCGATCCGAATGACCCGAACTGAACAATCCGAAACTAGATTCGAACCAACACCTGAAGGAGTTTAGCTGATCTCAACTCGAAACCTGAAATTGAGAGGAGCCAAAACTGAACCGAATCGAAACAGTATTGACCGAATTTGGTCCAAAATCCGAAATAACCCGAACTGAGTCTAAACTATCCCGAAATCTTATTGACCCAATGCAGACCCAAATCCAAAATGACCCGAACTGATCCAACCTAAACACAAATGACCCAAACCCAAACTAACCTGAATCTGAGTTTGACCCGACCTTATTGTAACATGATCCAATTCAAACTTAAAGTAGTGAGTAATGATACTAGTTACACAACTTCACTTGATATTGATGATGCGAATGGCGAAAGCAAATGAGAAAGCCTCACTTTGAACAAATGAAATAATGCATTTTCAAGTTTGCCAGGAAAAGACTTAATAAGGATTGACTCATTTGGGTAACAAAAATGGAAATATATCGCGGTTAAAGTTATTCCATGGTTTATATTGATTACGCACAACCCTTCGATTTTTTTTTAAAATCTTTGATTTCTTGGGGAGTGATAAGTGCTTAATGTATACATCATTTTAGGGCCATTTTGCCATAATTTTAGGAGAATTATGTGCTCTAAGTTATCATTTATACTCTTATTCTCGATTTATCCTTGGGTATGATTGTTTGATGATGTTTGCAGGTTTTGGACCATTTTGACCCAACATTTGATCCTCATTGGATTTATTTTGACCTCTCCCACGGACACCCATATGATGCTATGCCCGTGAAGCAAGAGAAGAGCATAAATTTGGTTTTAGCCAAGACCACGGTTGAACTGTGGTGCCTGCCACGGACTGTGGTGAGATTTGTAACTGTGGCCTCTTCATCTTCCTTTGGCTGTGTGCCTGAAAACGTCCTTGTTCTTTTATAAAACCTCATTTTTTTTAGCAGCAGAAGAGGAGAAAGCATAGTTTAGTTCATTTTCTTTCTCAAAATTTTGCTCTTTTTAGTTAGAATTTTTAGTTTGACTATTGTCTTAGTGAGAAATCTTGAGTGTGAGTTCAGCTTTCGGGCGGTTTGAAGCCCTTGGTTGAAGGCTGTCTTTGTCAAGCCATTCTATCTCAGATTTTGACTCGTTGGTTAGTTGTTTAATCTTTAATCATGTGTGAGTAGTCTATTTTTTCTAGGAATTTATTTGTTAATGAAAGTGTAATTGGATTACGTTTTAATCAATAGAATTGTGCTTTGTTTTATGATTAGTTTGATTTCGTTTTATCAAGTGATTATCATGTTGTGAGTGGATTCTTTTTTGCCAAAGTGTGCTCGCACACTTGAAACAATTGAGTGAAGAATCGAAAGGTGATATTCGATTGTTAGACTACTTGATAAGACCTAACATAGCATTGACTCGAAAGAGAGATTTGCATGTTGTGAGAACTAGAGAGTAATCGAAAAATATTCAACTTGGATTAAGAGAAATTAGTTCGAAAGAATGACTTTTGCTTAGTTTAGGTAATTTGGTTGATTTCGAAAGAATAGACTAAATTCTGGATAGATTGCAATTCCTCAAAATTAGCCGATTAGAGAAAAGCACATGTTCATCATTTTGATCCAATCACCTTTCTTAACTGCATAAATCCCTAGGTGTTTTTCCTTAATTGATTTAGAATTAGTAAATTTGAAGTCGTTGAATCGAAACCCCTTGATTTAATATTTGCTTAGCATATTCTGATAGACAAAGCTCGATGGATTACTTTGGCCCCTAAGGATGATCTTTTATCTATACTACGACTACCCGTGCAATGGCAGCAGTTATCAAGTTTTTGGCGCCGTAGGCGAGGATTAATTTGTTAACTATCGAGCTAGTCTTATGAAAGTGACTAAGTATTTTATTGTCTTTTTTTATATTTTTTTATTTTCTTGTTTGATTGCATTGGTAGCGTTGGTGAAAGTGCTTGCAGGAATCTTCCCCATTTATGCAAGGTCCATTCCTATACGAACCCGATCCCGAGATCCAAAGGACTTTTCGCTTAATAAGGAAGAAGCAAAAGATTGAAGAACAATGAAGCGAGGCAAGAAGAAATCCAACAAATATGGCGGGAGGAGGAGGTGACTAAAGAAGGACGCTTAGGGATTTCGTTACCCCTAGAGTCCAAGGGATCGCCTCAAGCATCGCTCTCCCTAACGTTGATGCCAACAATTTCAAGCTCAAACCGACACTCATTTCCATGTTGCAACAATCCCAGTTGGGAAGAACTCCTTTGGAAGACCCGAATTAACACCTCTCGGTCTTTTTAGAGGTGTGCGACACGTTGAAGCTTAATGAAATCTCCACCGATGCCATTCGACTACGATTATTTCCCTTCTCATTAAGGGATAAGGCAAGAGCTTGGCTACATTCTTTGCCACATTGATGTATTACCACTTGGGATGAGCTTACGAGAGCCTTCCTCGCCAAGTTTTTCCCTTCAAGCAAAATGGCAAGTTTGAGGAATCAAATCACCAACTTCATTAAAAAAGATGAAGAGTCGCTCTATGAAGCTTGGGAGCAGTTTAAAGATTTGCTGCGTTTATGCCCCCATCATAGTCTTCAACGATGGATGATTATCTAAGTTTCTTATAATGGTTTGACCCAACCTGTATGGTCCACTATTGATGCGATAGTAGGAGGAACCTTGATGAACAAAACTGAAGATGAGGCCTATAACCTAATTAAGGAGATGACACTTAAAAATTTCCAATGGTCCACCGAACGAGGCCAACCCAAACGAGTTGGAGGTAAGCTTGAAGTTGATGCACTTACTTTGCTTTCTGCTAAAGTTGATGCTATGACTCAAAGATTGGACGGAATGAATGTTAATGTTGTAATTCTAGAGCCCCTTCCCCATGTGAAATTTGTGGTTCTGTTGAGCATGTGACTTTGAATTGTCAAGTTAGGAGTCCTTTTTCCTAAGACCCTAGTGAAGTCAACTATGTTCAATTATTCAACCCGAGATCGGCCAATGACCCTTACTCTAGTACCTATAATCCGGTTAGAGGAATCATCTGAATTTCTCATATAGGTCTAATCCAAACCCTTCGAATATGCCCCCAATGAATGTTAGACCACCCACCAGTTTTCAACGACCTCATTTCCTTTCTCAAGTACCCTAAAAATCCAATTTAGAAGTTATGATGGAAAGCATGCTTGTGGCACAACAAAAGCAAGATGAGTATATTAAGCAATTAGCCTCAAAGGTTGATATACTTACAACTCATAATAAGATATTGGAAGCCCAAATTACCCAAAAAGCTAGTTTTTCATCTACGCCCCTAGATAGACTTCCTAGGAAGCCCGAACCTAACTCTCGTCAGTATTGTAATTGTGTCACCTTGAAGGAAGAAGTGGGCGACTTTATTGACCCCAAGGATATACCAATGGAAGGGGGTAGAGAAATAACCATGGTAGGAAGTAAGGAGAGAAATGATGGTGGCAAGACCGCCACATTCATAGACAATGACACTGTAGAGATCCCCACAACTTTTCCACCTAAGTTTCCTGACCCATGTAGCTTTTCTATCCCCTGTATTATTGGAAAGGTGAAAATTGAGAGAGCTTTATGTGATCTAGGTGCAAGCGTCAGTTTAATGCCAAAGTCTTTGTTTCATAAGCTTCACTTAGGGCCATTACAAACCGCACCCTTTTCATCACAATTAGCAGACGGTTTTAAAACGCAACCAATAGGCAAATTAGAAGATGTTTCGGTCAATATAAGAGATATTTGGGCATTGGAAGACTTTATCATAGTTGATATACCCGAGACCGATGATGCTCAAATTATCCTAGGTCGGCCTTTATTGGCCACAACTGGTTGCCATATATAGATGTAAGAAAGGGACAGATTACATTTGAAGTGTAAGGGCGTTATGTTGTATTTTGCCATATGAAGGAGAAAGTGGTTTCTCCTAGTTCTTCTCTATTGGATGATTTTTCCCCTTCCCCTGAGATTGACATGGAGGATGTCTTGAATTGTGAAGATTCTTCTGACATTGACTGGATTTCTATTGAGGACCCCGACCAAAGGTATGTTAAGGTAGAGTTTGTTGCTTTTATGTCGCCTAGCATACCTAAGGTTGAGGGCCATACTTCTAATGAATCTACTATGAGTGATTATTGCAGGTTCGCTCAAACTGTTCTCTTTTTGCCCTCTATGGAAGGATTTGAAGCGGACTTTGACTTGGGGGTTGAACAAGTTGATAATAGCCTGTCTGATGGGCTACGTATGCGGGTTGTTTTGTACATTGATAGCGCGCTATGGCGTCGAGTGATGATGACGAAGGACCTTCAACTAGAGCTTTTGCGATGGTACCTTCGACTAAAAAAATTTGATTTTGTGGTCCACAATAAGGTCAACGTCCATACGCTTATAGATCCGAACCGAGCATAGAAGAAGGGTCAAACTCTTGACTTTAAAAGAGCGCTTCTTGGTAGGCAACCTAAACTCTTTTCGTTTTTCTTTTCTTAGCTTTGATTTTTATTATTTTTGTAGTTTGTTTTAATCAATAAAGAAGAAAATAAAAAGGGGGGGATAAATTATTTGGCACGACGGCCAAGAAGCTCAACCCTGTGGCCGTGGGGTGCCAAACTAGGAAAACCGAAAAATTCTGGTGTCAGCAAACACCACAGTCAGACGCTGGTGAAACCCACAGCCGCGATAGCCTGATACGACACGCGGTCAAGGGTTTTGACCTCGGTGACCGCTCATTTCCCCCAAATTCATCTTCTTCTTCGAGCATCTCTCTCTACCTTTATTTTCTCTCTCTAAAACTACCATGGCTAAAACCTTGAATCCTCTCTCATTTCTTCTTATTTTCCCTCCATTTTCACTCAAAATTCATCCTTTTCACTTAAACTTTCTCTTTCTTCCACAAATTTCATCTCTTTCTTCTTCTTCTTCTTCTTCTTCTTCTTCTTCTTCTTCTTCTTCTTCAACGTCATCTCCCTTTCACCCATCCACCATAGCCATCTTCTTCTTTCTTTATTTCTTCTTCTTTTTACTTAATATCTTCATTTTTCTTCCTCAAAATTTAATTTTTAGGTTTTAATTTCACTTTTTGTTTCATTTTGCAACAATGACACGTACCAAGAGACAAAGGAGTACCAAGGAGGTTGGATCCTCAAGTTAAGCACCATCTCGACCTTAAAGGACATCCCAAACCTCCACCAATGTGCGTGGTCAAGGTAAAATTCCTCACCCCCTTTGGATTGACAAATCCTGATCATGTTGCTAGATATAACTGTTTGAATGAACACATTTTTGTGGCAACTCGATATTATGATGAGGAACTTTTAGCACGTTTAGGAATGTTAGATGATATTAGGTGGTCGTTTGCACGAGGTGGTATGGGACACTTCACATAAATAAAAAAGCATACATACTGGAACCTGACTCTAGAGTTCCTAAGTACACTCCATGTCGAGGTCACTAGAGGGTCTAAATGTCAAACAGGGTACATTTCGTTTTATTTGCAGGGACAATTATATGAGTTGAACTTATGTACCTTTCACCGTATATTCGGTTTTTCACCTAGTATGAATTTACCGAACCGATAAGTCCCCCACGAATTCAACTCAAATGCATTTTGGGGTGAGCTTTTGGGGAGTGTTAGGTACAACACTAGTTCATCCAAGTGCACTCATATGAGGAACCCTTGCATTCGAGTACCTCAGCGTATCCTGGCTTGTTGTTTCTTTGCTCGAGATAATAGTCTGAATGTCCTGAGATTATCTGAGTTGTATTTCTTATCTTATATGCTTGACGGTGTCTAGCTTGACCCTGGTTCATTTTTGGCCAGGAAATTGTATAGTATTGCTGTTAGCACTAAGAGTAGGATAGTCATAGGTGGTATTGTGACTACTATTGCTAGATTTTTGAGTATTGAGCCCAACCCTGAGAATCAAGTCTCTGGGTCCGAGCGGCTTGATCAAGCTTCTTTTAAAATCATGAACTTTTGTAAAGTAGAGGCTGGGCGTTTGTGTTGGATTTACCATGGGGATTGGCTTTTGCCGCTTCCCAATCTTGATCGACCCACCTTACTTTATCCAGCTAACCTTTATTGGGTACCTGGTGATGCCGAGGTTGTTCAACCCGCACCCCATCATCCAACCCCTCATTGTAGTCCAGCCGGACTTAGCTCTTCCTCCCGACCACCCCCTACTGACTATACTGACCTACAACCCACCCTTAGGTCCATTCAGGCCGAGCAAGTGGCCCTTCAAGCATATGTTGCTTCTGAGAACGCCGCTCTTCAAGACTTTGTCTAAGAGCACCACAACGAGCTTCATGGAATGCTTGCTACCCAGACTCAATATTTTCAGGACTATAGGGCTTATTTAGAGACCTGGTGGGATTGACATATCTCTTATGACCAATCATCCCATCCTCATCCACCACCTCATTTCAGATATCTTTTTGCTACTCGCCTTTTCTTTTTCTACTATGTGCCCACATTGAGGGCAATATGTGATTCAAGCGTGGGGGAGTTAGTCATTATATTTGGCATCTGATGCTTGATTTGGTTTGATGTGCCTGTGTTTTGTATATATTATTTGTGATAGTTTTGGGAGTTTTTATTGTAGGTTCTAGTCTTATTTGGTTAGCAGCATTTTAGAAGTGCATTTAGTTTTCTTTTCATTCTAGGTTGCATTTTAGTTTTTCGTTTGTTAGTTTCTTTTGCGTTTTCCTTTTTATTAGTTTTATTAGTTTCCTTACATTATTATTAGGAGCATGCATAAAAAAGAAAAAAAAAAGAAAAAAAAACCTCCGATGATGATCTTTGTAGACTAGGTAGACTTCTCTGGTTTGGATTGATCCTTTGGTTCGCCCAATTATGCATAACATGTTTGAGAATGAGTTTTCGAAATGAGCTCTATGTTTTCACCGCATGTTGAGTGCAAGTTGATTACCCCGTGACTCTTCACATGAATTTTGGCATGTGTTTACTAATGAGTTAGTTATAACCTTTGTAGATGTCCCATGAGGCTTTGAGCTTTTAGAGAGTATTTATCAATTTGGTCTCGTGTTTCTTTCATGTGTGACTCTTCCTTGACATTAATTCTCTAGAACTTTCTTTGACTCTCATTCCAGATCACATTTTGCATATGCATTTAGGCAATGTGATTGAGGCTTTTTTTTTGATTTGTCAAACCGAACAACCAAATAGCCACCTTTGTTGCATATTATATCCTTTGCTAGCCCCTTTGAGCTTATATCTATTTTTCTTGATTTGAACCTCCTACTATAGCCTATGGCCAAATGATTATCTCACCTTTAAGCCAACACTAGAGGAGCATTTCATTCTTTTGCATCAAGTTTGATTGGGAACTAATAGGGTGTATTGTTGTCTTTCAGTGGATTTTGGTTGTTTGGTGAAGAGATGTGAGATCTTGACAAATTCCTTGTCTTCTTGTACAAAATTTAGAAAAGTGCTGGAATTCAAAGTTTGGTATGGATTTCCCTTGGCTAACTCTTTTGCAAAAAAAAAAAAGAAAGGAAAAAAAAGAAAGAAAGAAAGAAAAAGAACAAGAAAAAAAAGAGAAGAAAAAGTGAACAATAAAGAGAGTGTTAGCCTTGATTGGGATTGTAAATTTTTATTATTTTCAACTCTTTATCTCTTCAATTAGGGATGTATTTTGTTGATAAATTGTATTGGTCTAGGGAGGATGTTGTATGATGCATTGGAAGGGTTTAGCTCTTTGTCTATGGCTTCTACCTCTACATTTCCAAAACAATTGTTCCCCTCTTACCTTTACCCATGACCCCATTACAACCTTATGAAAGTCCTCATTTTTGTCTAGTGTGTTTGCATATTAGTGATGGCAAATTAGAGAGTCTTGTCAAACTTATGGTATATTTGAGTCTAAGGAATAGGGGTAAAGGGAACCTTCGTATGCCTTATGGTTACCAACCTCCCAAATTTAACCAATTTGATAGGAAAGGTAACCCAAACAACATGTTGCACACTTCATTGGGACGTGCAACAAATACTAAATAGTTCGTCGAGACTTTGAAGGGCATTGCGTTCGATTGGTATACCGATCTACTGTCCGAGTCCATTGATAGTTGGGACCATATGGAGCAAGAGTTTCTCAACAGGTTCTATAGCACCCAGTGCACTGTTAGTATGACTGAGCTTACAAATACTAAACAGTGGAAAAATGACCCTGTTCTTGACTACATCAACCGCTGGCGCTCACTCAGTCTTGAGTGTAAGGATCGGTTATCTGAGACTTCTGCGATAGAGATGTGCGCTCAAGGCATGGAGTAGGACTTACTTTATTTCCTACAAATGAGCAAGCCCAGGACCTTTCAAGATTTGGCTACTAAGGCGCATGATATGAATATGACGATAGCTAATCATCACGGAAAAGCTTCCCTTACTTTTGAAGCAAGGAAGGACAAGGGTGACCTTAAGAAAAATTCTAAATCTTCTAAGAGCTCGACCAAGGAATCCATGTCGGTCACTACAAGCGACCCTATCTGGATTTTAGGAAAATCAAGAATAGAGGAAAAGCAGCGCCCATCAACGACAGATGCTAAGAAGAAGCGCCCTATATTGAAAGAGCTTCAAGAAAAGAAGCACCCATTCCCAAACTCAGATTTATCAGGCATGTTGGATGATTTGTTAGAAAAGGGTATCATCGAGTTACCGCCGTCAAAATGCTCCGAAGAAGCAGGCAAGATTAATGACTCAAAGTATTATCGGTGTCACAGGGTCATTAGTCACCCTTTTTAAAAGTGCATTACGCTCAAGAAGCGTATTATGCAGTTAGCTCAGGATGGAACGATCATCCTAGACTTGGATAAGGTGGCTGAAACCAATCACACAATAATTCGGCGTGAGCATTATGACTTGGCTCCTTCGACGAGAGAAGATTTGGTTACCATACAATTTGGAAGCTTTGAGCCAGTAATGCTTTCATTAATGTTTTCTACGACACCTGTGGAGGCTCAGCATTTATTAGACATTGCTGATGAAGACAATGAAGGATGGACGCTCGTCACTAGACGAAGGCCTAGGAAGCAAAGGCATGTTCAACCACCCCCACTCTGTCAAAGAAAGAGTCACGCCCGAGAAACAAGAAACCTGGACGCCCTAAGGGAAAGAAGAAGCCCAATTCTGGTAAGAGGCATAAAGTTCAACCAGTCGATCTGCTTGAAGAAGAACCTCTTGTCCCTATTACATTAGAAGAATTCTTCCTGAGGGACTTCTTTAAGAAGGTTGCAGTTAACATCGCTTTGTGTTCTAAGTTTGAAGATGAGGAGGATGAGGAAGATGCACAAGAAGATGCCCAAAAGGCGTCCTGTTCGAATACAGATGATATAGTCCTCGCCGTCTTAGAAGCTTTGCCTGAACGCATGAGTTAGAAAGAAATTTTTCATCTGCCTGAAGAGATGTGCGAGCAAGTACCATGCGCCATGCAAAGTCATATGCTGCCAATGTAAAGGAAGTCAAAGAGCCTGTAAACCTTCCAGCTCAATGCGCCACGCGTAACACAACGGTATCATTTACAGATGACAATCTATTGCTTGGGTCAAAACCCCACAATCGTCTGTTGTTTGTCATTAACTAGATTTGAGGGCAAAAAGTCAAACGCATCTTGATAGATGGTGGCTCCACTATCAACATTATGCCCTATGAGCGACTTAGGGATTACTGTTGCGGAGCTCTCTAAGAGTCGGATGATGATACAAGGCTTTAACCTGGAGGGTCAACATCTATCAAGATGCGTTTGACTTCATCCATCTTCCATGTGATAGATTCAAAAACTTCATGTAAGTTATTGCTAGAACGGCCTTGGCTTCATGAGCATGGGGGTAGCATCAACTTTCACCAACGCCTCAAGTATTATCGTGACAGGAGAGAAGAAGATAAATGGTGATGTTAAACCATTTACTAAGGCTGAATCTTATTTCGCCGATGCGATATTCTTCGAGGAAGAGGCCCCTTTGAAGGAAATAATGCCGGCCTTTATCTACTCTACTGGTAAAAGGAGTGATGAAGAAACTCATGTGACGATAAATGGCGGCACTAATGGTAATGTCAAACAACCGAGACAATATGAGAAGGAAAGTAGCCAAGTAGCGACAAATCCTTCCTTTAAGAAAGTAGTTATTGCAACGAATCATGCAGCGCCAGTATCCTGCAATGCCAGTATTCAGGTACATTCGTAAATCCTGCCGCAAGGATTGTGAAGTGCCATTCAATAAATGCACAACTCTTGAAAGCGCAACTAAGCCTATTAGCAAATTCAAGGAGACTGATTGTTGTATCCTTGGAGATAAAGGTGTGCTTCCAACTCATAAAGCCAGCCAAAGTAGGGTAGCTAGAGCCCCTCTCTGGCTTTGTTGTTTCTTCCAAGGGCTCACTTCAGGAAGAGAGTGACTTGCCGAAGGTGTGCATCGATGATGGGTTTGATCTGAATGCGTACAAGATGATGAAGAAATCTGGTTATGACTTCAATAAGCCAGTTTTTTTGGGGCATGTCATAGAAGCTAAGCCCTACGACATCAATGAGACATAAAAGAAAATACAAGAGCAAGGTGGCATTGGGTAGTTCCAAAGGCAGGCCTCGGTTATGCACCACCTTAACCTGTCCAGATTTTAAGGCGACATAATGATAAGCAGTCCCTTGCTCAGTATATTACAGTAGAAGAGATTATTGAACGTGATGAGGAGGATGTCAAGAACAAACTAAAATCTTCTGTGTTTGACATATTGCAATTTTACACTTCACAAGGACGCACTTCTGTGTTCGACAGAGTGGGAAATGGCAAAGTCTCAAAGTCTTCTACTTTCTGGAGGTTAAAAGTAGGCACAAAACCTAACCTTCAGTCTTCACTAGGATCAAGTCAAGTGAAGAATTGGCAAGCTCGTCATCCGCATAGGAAAGGGGCTCAGTATTTTGTCATCTTGGCGAAATAAATGAAGTCCAAAGTGCTATTCCTTCTCATATGAAACGCTTATCAACTCTAGATGTGAAAATGAAGGGTTCACTAAGAGTCAAGAGATGCACAGTGGTTTTCACTGGCCATAGGGTTAATCTGGGCCCAAAATAGGAACTCAAGCAAGAGGAACAAGCTTCCTCCAATCACATCACAGCCTGAGAAGTTGATGACTCAGATGCTGAAATAGAACTCAAGGAAACTCCCGAGACTCTAAAAGACAGAGGGAAAGCCATAGTGGACGAACTCAAAGAGTAGAATCTTAGAACTAGCAAGGAGCCTTGCCCTATCTACGTGAGCTCATTGCTTAAGCTCAAAGAGGAAAAGGAGTATTTTGATCTTCTGTCAGAGTACAAAGACATGTTTTTTGGAGCTACAAAGAAATACCCGGTCAGACCCAAAAGTTACAGTCCACCACTTGTCTATTAAAAAAGGCCTTTCACCTAAGAAATAGCCCCAACGACGCTTCCGACCAAAGTTAGTACTAGAAATAAAAAAGGAGGTCAACAAACTCATAGAGGTAGGATTCATTCGCGAAGTTAAGTACTCGACATGGATTGCGAACATTGTTCCTGTAAAGAAAAAGAATGGCCAACTGCGTGTTTGTGTGGATTTTCGTCAATGATGTCTGACCCAAAGATGATCTTCCACTACCTGTGATGGAACTCATGATTGATTCTACAATAGGACATGAAAATATATCCTTTATGAATTGCACGGCAGGGTACAATCAAATTCAGATGGCCCCAAAAGACCAAGCAGCCACAACTTTTCGCGCACCTAAAGGCATCTTCTACTATAAGGTGATGCCCTTCGGCTTGAAAAACACCGGACCCATATACCAAAGGGCGATGCAAACCATCTTTGAGGACATGCTACACAAGACGGTGGAGTGCTACATCGATGATCTAGTGGTCAAGTCAAGAAAGAAGCCAGAGCACTTGCGTGATCTCCAGCAAATCTTCGAGAGATTACGAAGATGTTAACTCAAGATGAATCCACTTAAGTGTGCATTCAATGTTACTTCCGGCAAATTCTTAGGCTTTATCGTCTGAAATCAAGGCATTGAAATTGACCAAGCTAAAGTCAAAGCCATTCAAGACATGCCCGAGCCTAAGAACCTTAAGGAGCTTTTACGGTTTACAGGGACACTTAGCGTATATAAGGAGATTCATATCAAACTTGGCCGATCATTGTCACCCTTTCAGCCAGCTCATAAAGAAAAGGGCACCTTTTGAATGGGATGAATCATGCATAATGGTTTTAAAAGTATCAAGAAATATTTGTTAAGCCCACCAGTGCTAGGAGCTCTAATTCCCGGTAAGCCTTTGATACTTTACATTGCAACCCAAGAAAGATCATTGGAGGAATTATGTGCCCAGGAAAATGAGGAAGGCAAAGAGAGAGCTCTTTACTAATTGACTTGAATCTTGGTCGGGGCGGAATTAAATTACTTTCCAATCGAAAAGATATGGTTGTCTCTCATGTTCGCTATGTAGAAGTTGAGGCATTACATATAAGCTCACACAGTGCGGATCATCTCTAAGGCTGACCCAATTAAGTATAACTTGTGAAGACTGATTCTAAGTGGACGGTTAGCAAAGTGGGCTGTCTTAGAACAATATGACCCCGTCTATGTACCATAAAAGGTTGTTAAAAGGTATTTACTGGCAAACTTCCTAACATAAGATCCTGGAGGAAGCACAACAAGAAATGGAGGAAGCTCACTTAGGGGTGTGTGGTGCGCATCACTCCAAGCCTAAATTGTGTGATCGCATTAAAAGAATGGGCTATTAGTGGCCCACCCTGGTGCATGACTGCATTGACTTTACAAAAAAGGTGTGGCGCTTGTCAGCTCCACGCCAACTTCATTCACCAACCTCAAGAACCACTCCACCCAACCTTAGCATCCTGGCCTTTTGAGGCATGGGGACTTGATGTCATGGGGCCCCTTCACTCCTGAGTCTTCAGCTGGTCATTTATATACTTTTGCAATCACCGATTATTTGTCTAAGTGGGCGGAGGCAATCGCATTAAAAGAAGTCAAGAAGGACAATGTTGTCGATTTTATTCGAACGCACATCATCTACCAATATGTTGTGCCTCGATACATCGTCACCGAAAATGGCAAACCATTCTTCAACAAGCTAATGACTGGTCTCTGTGAGAAATTTAAGTTCGCTTAGTATAAGTCTTCAGTGTATCATGCACCTGTAAATGGCCTAGCAGAAGCATTTAACAAAACATTGTGCAACTGACTAAAGAAGGTGGTCAAATCCAAGCGAGACTAGCATGAAAGACTAGAAGAAGCACTTTGGGCTTATCGAGCCACCTAGAAGACACCAACGCAGTCAACTCTCTATGCGCTTCGTGTATGGTGTAGAGGTTGTCTTGCCTCTAGAAATTCAAATCCCATTCGCTTCGCATCACTATACTGGAAAGCTTAAGTGAGGATGAAAATCACAAACTCTGTCTAGTAGAGTTAGAGTCTCTAGATGAGAAAAGGCTTCAGGCGCAACGAAAACTGGAGTGTTATCAAGCGCGTCTGTCACGAGCGTTCAACAAAAAGGTTCGACCTCTCTCGTTCCGAGTTGGGGATCAAGTGTTCGCTAGGGGTGTTCATGGTTCAGGTACCCAAATCAAAAGAGATTTCGGTTCGGATACCCAAAATTTTGGGTCGGCTGGATGGCAAACTGTATCCAAACCAAAAATTATAGGTGCCCAATTCGGATACCCGATAGTTTCGGTTCGGATTTTTGGTTACCCAATAACTCAATTTTTTTAAACATTTTCTTTTTGCCATACAGTTTTGTTTTATGTTATCCATAATTACTTGACAACATCACTCCTTGGGAATACAAAAAACAATAGTTGAAAGAATGGAAGGCATCAAACCATAAAACATCACTCCCTGGAAATACAAAAAACAATAGTTGATAGGAGTTTGCCACTTGCAACTTGCGAATGCAAGTCAATCCGGATTTGGGACTCGACTCAGAGGGATGGAGAGTGAGAGGGATGAGGATGCGAAGCAGCACCAGCCACTAGCAGGAAAATTAGGGCTTCAGATTTTCAGTGGGCAGTAGCATTACCACATGCATGACGCTTAGGCTCTCCTATAGTCCTATTTTTGAAAAAATAAAAAAAAAGATTTTTGGGTTTTCGGGTACATGAATTCGTAAATTGGTCGACCTATACCCGAACCAAAAATCTGAAAAAATAACAGTTTGGGTACCCGAATTGAACTTTTAGAATATTTCGATTTGGGTACTCGAAATTTCAGAGCGGGTAACGGGTTTTTAGTTCCGGTATTTGGTTTTGGATATTTTTGAACACCCTAGTGCTCACGGTAAGAAGGTCGATCATCATGACGCATAGGACAGGGAGCAAGTTCACCCCCTAAATGGGACGACCTCTATGTTGTTCATGAATTCTACTCGAATGGTGCCTACAAGATAGTTGACGCAGAAGGAGTACGAGTGGGACTGATAAACAACAGGTTTCTGAAGCAGTATTGCCCTTGAAAATTGGTAGTAAGCTAAAGTACAAGCCTAAACTGCTCACGCAAAAAAAATCTTATACCACTCCTAACCCGCAAGAGTATAAACTATGAACGGCTATAATAATAATAATAATAATAATAATAATAATAATAATAATAATAATAAAAAATCTTGTACAACTTCTAGCCTGCAAGAGTATAAACTGTGAATGACAAAACAAATAATTGAGATTGAATTACATTATGACTTGATCTCTTTGAAAAATTATAATTTTCGTGAGTATGTAGCTAGCTTGGTGAATAAAATTAGCAAGTGCAGTTAGATGAAACATAAGAAAGAGATGAAGAAGTGGCAAAAATATTACTATTGCATAAAGAGTATCAAGAGTTCACTAACATGAACAATCCAAGTGCAAGTATAATAAGTTAAGTAACCTAATCAAATAGTACTAATCCAGTTATTAGGGTTTAGTGAGAGTTGCAACTCTAGGACAATGCGCTCATATTTCTTTAACTTCTTAACCTCTTCTTGAGACAAAGTGGGTACGGCTTCAAGGTTAGTAAGAGCTTGTTTCTTCTCAATGACTTGCTCCTCGATGGTGGCCACTATTGACAATTTGGCTTCAACGTCACTCTGAAGATTTTGCTCCTCTTCACAAGCAACACGAAGTGCCTATTCTAGCTAAACTACTTTTTGAGTTGCACACTTATGTTTGTCCTTAATGGCATCTAGCTCTTCCTGCACTTTGATGAGATGGAACTGCGCTTGGTTGACTTGTTCAATGTAGGTGGCTTTCTATTTACCCAAGTCATTTGGATGGTGAACTATTAAAGCTGCTTGTCTAAGTGCTAAATACGGGGAGATGCTGCTCACATAAACATCTACCAACTTCCTCAGAGGATTTGGGTCTCCATTGAGATGTTCAATGCTTTTGTACATCATGGGGGCGCTCTTAATGAAGTGGCAGAAACTGCCGCAAACATAGATTTTGCTTTCACAACTTCATAGCTGGTAGTTTTCTTAATGATAGTGGATATCCTTTTTGCCGCCAATTGAAGAGATGTCGGTCCCTCTACTAAGTGCTCACTATAGGCTGGTGATGAGGAAATGTTTCGACCCCTTTCAAGACCGATCCTCTAACTCCCTTTAGGGATGCAACCTCTTTACAACTTCTATGTCCTTGCCACCATGAAGACTAAACTTAGCGGCTGACAACTTGGTTATAAGATTAACCTCCTCAAGCAATTGCTCGTCTATGACAGGGGTGGCCTTTTGCAATAAATCGAACTCTCCAATCTGCATTCAAACAAAAAAAGGAGTAAAAAGTTCAAGTTGTTGAAATTAAAAAAAATGGTTGTGATGAGTCTCGCAAGGTTCTATACAAAAAGAAGAGCAAGTTACATCTTCAAGGTTTGGCATGTCTGAACAGCTTGGGATATCATTGAAGAAACTATCTCGGAGAGGCACTCTGGAAGTATCGACATCGACGATCTTGCATTTTTTTTGCACCCATGACGTTTAAAGTTAGCTTCCGAATCCTAGTCACTGTCATCATTTTCGACAATGTCCCCCCCCCCCGCCCCCCTTCGATTGGCAATAGGAGTGTCAAGGATTTCGGTGGTCCGTTTAGCATTAGAATCTTGGTCCTCAAAATCAGATCCCTCCTTTGAAGTATTGCCCATTGTGTTCTTCTTAGACTTAGATGGGTCATGTCCTACACTCTTCTGAAGAAGACCAACATTGGCCCTGAGGACACTTATTGTCACCTTATACCACCAGTCCTAGAATTTCTTAATCATGAACTTATTAAGATGTAGCGAACGACTCAGCAACATCGCAATTTACCTGGTGTTCTTAAATAGGATGGCGGTCCAAAAGTATAAGGCATCATTGTTGGATGTGGTTCGAGTGCAAGGGTCAAGTTTAAGCGCACCAAGTAGCTCTTGCCAGAAACTAAATTGTCTACTAAATCGATGTGGGCTATAAGGCACGACATAAAAAGTCGTTGCATGATGAAGAGGTTGGTAACCAGAGCGAAGAGCTATTAGGTAGCTGAGCTTCTCATAGCCAAGAGTTCCATCATTATTCAAAATCTCATATTTGTTTTTGCTAAGCATGGTGTAACCCAAATCAGCAATCGCCTCTTCATGGATACATCTTCAAGTGTCCACAAAACTTTTTGCCCCTCCAAAGCCAGAATAGTGCACCATTAAAGGACTCGTTGGAGCTGGATCCAGTACATAGTGGGTGCTAAAGTAACATGTAAGCCAATCATATAGATGATGAGCAGGAAAGAATGACATGGAATTTGAGGGTTTTCCTGCACTAAAAATACCACTCAGGCCACGATAAATGCTTGCCGACACTGGCACTGTAAGATTATATGTGCATTCAATCGCCATATTGCTAGCCACTTCGAAGGTGCCAGGACGAATGAATCCTTTTTCATCTTTAGGAAGAGAAAAAATGCATAATCAACATGAAAGAAAAGCAGCTAGATAGGTGATCTCTCTTCTATCAATAGGAATTTCAAATACATCAAAGATAGTGGATTCATATCAAAACCATTGTAGGGTCGTAGGCTGAATGTCAACTGAAGGATTATGGGTTGACTTAGGTCATGATTAGGGTGGACGCGACTTGGAAGAGCTTCGCCACCTTGAGGAGGACTCTTGCTGAACTTGTCTCTTGCACCAAAAATCTATCCAATGTTCAACGCAAACCGCTTGGTCTTGGGCATTTTCAAGACTGTGTTGTAAGCAGCAAACAAGTATCTAAATGTGTGCTGGATCAATATCTGATTGTTCTGACGATGTTGATATGATGCATCTTGGCTAGGTAGTGCCTCATCATAAATTTTTCTTGTAAATATGGAGCCCACTAAGTTTATACAAGTCCCATAGAGATATCGACATTTTTCCGGATATAGTATGCAAAGTGTTGGTCTTAGGGCACCAAGCCTCACAAAAGATGCGAATAACATGAGGATCACAATCATAAGTGTATAATGAAGCATACACTACATCAAAGAGGCGGTGAGTCATCAAATTGGGATTCGAAGCATGAGAGAATGTGTTTTACCCACTCCCAATATTTCAAAATAAAAAAGAATTCCCCAAATATCTTTTCCCCCAACGAACTTCACCGGAAATAATTTTTCCCCTAAGTAGCGAGAAAGTGGTGATGGTGTAGCTATTGTCATGGCTGGCACTATGAAGAAGGTAGATATCATTATGCGTCCTATCTGCAGCCTTGGTCGTCATGGTGATGCGAAGTCAAAATGAGGGACGGTGGGTATCTGCTCAAGCTTTGGATGAAGTAAGGATGGGTAAACAATAAATGTGCTAACCAGCTTTACTTTCGTCTCTTCATGTTCTACGATAGAAAAATAACTTTTGCCCTGTCACTTGTATTCCTTAAATCGTACCATGATTGAGCACTTGTTAAGAGAGAGAGAGAGAGAAAGAGATATTAGTTTCGTAGAAAAAAAAGGGGAAAGGAAGCAACAAAAAAAAATCATCGCAGGGTAGTTTTCAAGGATATGAAATCCTCAACAGGCTCATTAGCATGGCTCAATCCTCAGGCAACACTTTCCATTGGCATGTGCGAAGGTTTTCTCATCGAAGTCTAAAGGCTGAATCTGATCGCCCTCACACACAATGAGTCTTCAAGTACTACGTCTCGTTGGCATGTGCGAGGGCTTTCTCCTTGAAGTCTAAAGATCAAGTCCGATCGCCCTCACGCACAACGAGTCTTCAAGTGCTACGTCTCGTTGGCATGTGCGAGGGCTTTCTCCTCGAAGTATAAAGACCAAGTCCGATCGCCCTTACGCACAACGAGTCTTCAAGTACTACGTCTAGCTGGCGTATGTGGAGGCTCTCTTCTTAAGGTATAAAGACCGAGTTCGATTACCCCAGCGCACAGCGAGTCTTCAAGTGTTACACCCATTGTCATGTGTAAGGGCTCTCTCCTCAAAGTCTAAAGATCGAGTCTGATTGTCCTTATGCACAATGAATTTTTACTGGACCCTGCTGGCATATGCAAAGGTTCTCTCCTAAAGGTTTTAAAAAACCGAGTCCCATAACCCTTGCACACAACAAGTCTTGAAAAGGATCAACTTGCAGATAAACAAACACAATACAAAAAAAAGAGAGAGAGAGAGAGAGAGACAAGTTCGACGCTACAATAGCTCATGCAATTCAGAAGAAATATATATAAATTTCTTTTTAGGGGCAAAGGAAACTATGACATACAAGAAAAAAAAGAGCAATATATAAATACATATAAGTCGAAAGAAGTGCCTTTGGGAACTTCTTGCTTGAGTATTTATGATCAGTTGGCTCCAGGAAGCAAAAGATTTCTACAAAAAAAATAATCAATTATTTAGTGGCTATTCTCAAGTGTTGTTAAAAAAAAAAAAGAGAGGCAAGAACAATAAAATTATGAGAGGCATCAAGTAGAGATTCACCAAGAAAGAAATAACAAATTGTAAAGTCAAGTGTCCAAGGAGCCATGAAAAAAAAAATCAATCAAAAAAAAGAAATGAGCGAAGCAGCCAAAAAAAAGGAAAAAAAATCAACAAAAGATGCAGCAGCCAAAAAAAAAAAAGAATGGCCAAAACCTTATAGTAGCAAATTACCCAGAGGTATTGCTTTTGCTAACAGATTTTGATCATGTGTTGCTACGGCAAATAGTTTTCTATGGATGCCCTATGAATCGTGAATGGGGGAGCACAATTTGCATTCATTAATGAATCCATGCGGGGGTGTTTCCTAACGCACACTAAAAAACAAAGAAGAGAAACAAAGACAGTGAAAAGTTGGATGCAACCCACTAAGCAAGCCAATAAAAGAAAAAAAAGCTCAAGTCATGCTTTCACACATTACTGATTCATTGGAAATGGAAAAAAGTAAATGTGAGTCACTCTTTAATCAAATTTGCTGATGCCAATGCATTAAAAAAGGCACTTTGAGGGCATTAAAAAGGAGAGCAAACCTCTCAAATTTAAAAACAAAAAAAGAGGTAGGAGGCAGCTAGGTTTTTTGCTTGAACACGACAAAAGGAAACCAGGATCATCCGATTGATCAACCAGATCAAGGTTTTGGTAAGCCATGATTATGAGTGAGTTCCCTTCCCTAAAATGAATTAATAAAAAAAATTCATGGCGGCTGGACCTTCTTGAATAACAAGCCAAAAAAATATTTGTTGAGACATCGGTCACACTTGAACACTCCTAAGTTACTAGTGTGACTTAGTCTCAAGGGGGCAATTTTTAGACACTAAAAATAAATATAAATATGTGCTACATCACAAAATTATTTAAATTAATCAATTTAAGTTAGTCCGAATTAATTGATTTAATTATTTAGGCTCAAACGACTATCAAGTCAACGGTCCAATAAAGTCTCAAGTCAATGGACGTACAAGATTATCAAGCCCCCAGCCCACTTGACTACCAAGTTATCAATTGAAATTTGTGGTTACAGTATGTAATCTCAATAATTTAGGAAAACCTAAGTAATGGTATTTGCATAGTCTAAGGTAAAGTTGACAGTGCAATCTTAATTACATCCTTTAATGATTACCAAACATGATAATGGAATCATGTTTACCATTTTGATTGCATTACCACTTTGATTACACAGAACCAAACGAACCATAAGTTCTTTGAGTCCCTGAATTAGAGGGGGGATATAGAATTGAAGATTGAATGAATGGGTGAGGTAGTCAAGCAGATCCTAACAAGGTTGGTTCAATTCAGGCTAGAATCATGGAGGTCCAAGCCAACACCAATAAGCTTGCCGACCTCCTCGAGTAGGTGGCGCACATAAGCTATGACTTGTACGAGACATGCGCCATGCATTGTTAATGAACTATGATATCTCTGTTACTCATGATCAGACCCCCTTTTTTGCCCCATAGTGCCCGAGCTATTAATAAAGGCTAAGAGCAATGATAGAGGAGATGAGAGCATAGACAACATCAGATATAAAGTGACCATTTAGAACAGGGGTGGCCATCTATTAATGTTATCACTAATATACACTATCCAAAATAAATAAATCATATGATACATGCTGTGGTGGCCTATTTTGTATAGATGCTTCGTCTCATTTTTTTTACGAACATTCCATTTTGAACATCTACACTAGCGAAACTTGATATACAATACTATTATACCCCATTTTTTAGTTAAAAAAAAAGAAATAGTTTACTACTTGTTTGTTCTCTGTGATTCTTTATATTTTGAATTTGATACATAAACTGTGCTGAAACCATAGAATGTATCAATTACATACCATTTACTAAAACTCTTGATTACATAATACAAATCATCAGCACCAAATAATAAAACCTCTAAAAAAATCAATATTAAGCAATGAAGTGAACATATCGAAATATGAAATAAAATTACAAATAACTTAGTAGAATTTTTTGGTGTATTATATTGTAGGAGGCAAGAATTTGATGCCAAACCACATGATGCAAAGTATAAAATAAAGTAATTTTTATTTGGCCAATTAGAAGTTGCCACGTGTAAAATTGACTTTGGCGGGTCCATTTAAGTGGAATCAAATTCTAGCCATTCAGAAATTACCACATGTTATTAGTGATGCAATAAATAGTAGTTATTTCTTTATTCAAAATAAAGAGATAATGTCTAAAATATGGGTCAAGGCCCAAAGCCCCACTCAAAACCCTAACTTGGGGGCCTATAAATAAAGGTCCTCCCTTCTCATTCTGGAGGGGCTCAACATTCCACCTCCTCTACCAACTCAAGAGCTCAGACTGTAGACGACATCAGCTACCAAGTAACAAAGATCAAAGTCTGTGTAACGCCCCGCCCGAAGGGGGTAGATGCATTACCGTCGTGAATGTTCGATTAGGAACACCCACAAGGCTCTCTAAACTTCTTAACCTTAATGTTCTTATCGAAATCTAACTAAATTTCGGGAGGGTCAATATAAATCATGCATTACGTAAATACTTAAACTGTATCCATAATGTTCTTACATATATGTAATCCCAAAAATACATCCGTGCTTACATTTAATAAACATAACTCATAGCATAAACAAATGACGGGGTTAGCATTTCCAACTAAGTTCTTCAAAATTATTTAATAGATAGCTAGCTCTCTTAATGCCCCTGTGTTCCCTTTTTGCTTCCAAACCTGAAAAATGGTGAGGTCATGAGTTCCCCGAGCCCAATGAATAACCCTTACCTTCCCTGTTGTTACACTTTGCACATTAATCGGTTAACACAAATCCCACGGTACACATATCTTATAACATATAGACAGAACATATCATATAGTATATAGAAGGCGATAAGAAAACATGCTTATGCACCAAAAATCGAAATAAACTCATATCTTTCATATCTAACATGTTCCCAAACTTTACACAATACAACACATATTTCTGTCATGGAGTGGACAATTAGAGCAACTTAGTCGTACTTGTCCCATACCAGGTACGATTCAAGGATCATTGTTTTCACTTAAGTCCCTAAATAAATTCTGCTGTTAGTATATTCGCTAAACTAACCATAATTGTCCCATACCAATCATGTCCTTTGGGCTCATAGTCTTCACTGGAGTCCAAAAGAAAACAAAGCCTGCTAAATCAAACTAATGGCCCACCCATAACCATACTTGATGCACACATAAAGCATATCTCATTCAAAAGTTCACATACGAGGATCCTTGAATCGTACCTAGTATGGGATAAGTATGACTAAGTTACTCTAATTGCCCACTCCATGACATAAATACGTGTTGTGTTTTGTGAAGTTTAGGAACATGTTAGCTATGAAAGATATGATTTTATTTCAATTTCTGGAGCATAAGCGTGTTTTCTTATCACCTTCTATATGCTACATGATATGTTATGTCTATATGTCATAAGACATGCGTACTGTGTGATTAAGTGTTAACCGATTAATGTGTAAAGTGTAACAACGGGGAAGGTAAGGGTTATTCACTGGGCTCGGGGAGCTCATGACCTCACCATTTTTCAGGTTTGGAAGCAAAAAGGGACCACAGGAGCATTAAGAGAGCTAGCTATCTGTGAAATAATTTCGAAGAATTTAGTTGGAAATGCTGACCTCGTCATTTGTTTATATTATGAGTTATGTTTATTAAATGTAAGCATGGATGTATTTTTGGGATTGCATATATGTAAGAACATTATGGATACGATTTAAATATGTATGTAATGCATGCTTTAGATTGACCCTCCCGAACTTTAGTTAAATTTCGATAAGAGCTTCCGTTGCTATCGCCTATGAACAGGTTAATTAAGGTTAAGAAGTTTAGAGAGCCTCGTGGATGCTCCTAATCAAACATTCACGGTGATGACGTGTTTTCCACCTTTGGGCGGGGTGTTACAGAAGTGGTATCAGAGCAACAGTCATGCGACCTCTGACCTGTAGGGGTTGTTTGCGCATGTGATTGACTATTTGTTTCATGATGTGCGATTATGTGAGTTACGTCCGTTTTACGTGAACACAAAGTTTATGTGATTTGCATTATGACTTTGTTTGACATGGATGGAGCTTGATATTAGAAACTTGGTGATTATAAGTTTCAAAGACGAAACTTATTTTAAGCGGGGAAGGATGTAACACCCCCAAATTTTTGTTACTTAGTGTAAATTATGTGTAATATGTAAATTATGTGTATATTGTATGCATTTTATTTTAGGCACATGTGTGTGTTGTACGTTATTGTTATTATTATATTTTTGGGAGTGATTAGAAAATATTACTCATTTAGTAATTGTGCCAAAAAAAAAAAGAAATGGAAGGAAGAGTCAAAATAGGTGGCTTGACCCAAAAAAAAAGAAAAAAAAAGGGGGAAGGGGGTTTAACTCACGTGATATCTATCAAAAGAGGGGGGTTTGCTTTCTCACACTAATACACACACGCACACCATGCAGAGAGGAAGAGAAAGAGAGGAAGAGTAGAAGAAGAAGAAGAAGAAGAAGAAGAAGAAGAAGAAGAAGAAGAAGAAGAGAAGAAAAGAAGTTTGGGATTTTGATTTTGATTTCAAGTTAAGGTGAGTAATTCTTGTTTTTCTCAACCTAAAATTGATTAGGGCAAGATGAATTTGATTATTTATGCTTGAAATTGAGAAATCAATTGAGAATTGAAGCTTTGAATTTGATGTTTTAAGGTTTAGTATATTATGGCAGTAATTTCAATTAGTAGAAACCAACCTTAAAGTTTCATGTTTAGTTGTAATTTTTGGACTAATTGGATTTTGTGAATTGATGGTTGTGTTGTGAATCCATCCAAATACATATTATACTTTGGATTTTTGGGTTGATTGCTTGTATTGGATGAACAAGATGATAGAAATTAAGTTGAATTTTTAGACTTTTCAGAGACCAGGCTACTGTGCGAATTTTTGCGAATTATTGGAGCATTGAAAACTTCTGAAATTTTTACTGTAGGTTCCCTTGTTGTTGGGCAATTTCTTGTAAATTTTTATGAATTTTAGATGCTTATTTTATGAGTTATGAATTTTTGATTGAATATGCCGTGTGAATTCGTATTGAAATTCGGTTAATATTTTGATTATTGTGAGCTATTGGGTTCGAGAAAAATTATAAAATTTTTACTTTAGAATATTCATGTTATTTGGCAGTTTCGTGTGAAGTTTCATAAATTTGGAATATTTACTTTGTGAGTTATGAATTTTTGATGGAATTGCCTTGTTTTAGTGCGCAAATTGTAACGATACAGAGAAGATTAGCATCGCCCTTGCGCAAGGATGACACGAACAAATCGAGAAATGGTAGAAATCCAAACCAAAACCAATTTCATATCATATCCAAAGTCCACATCCAAGCCAAAACCAATTTCATAACGTATCCAAAATCCAAATCCAAGCCAAAACCAATTTCATAACATATCACATATTCTTGACTAAATGCAGGCCTTTTTAGTTTAGGGGAAATCAACTCATGACTCACACAAAGAACCATCACAGCATAGGGGTGACAAACACAACCTGGTGGCTCAGCTACGACTCATTCATATGGTACAAACCAATGGTGGACCAGCTGCAACTCATTCATATAGTACCAACCAGGCACCCAACGCTCTAAAGTACGTAGAGGTCCTTAAATCACAAACTGATAAGTCACATTCATATCCTGGAGTACCAAGGACCCATACAGCTCCCAAATAACACAAACTGAAGAGTCAATTGGCGGATTGGGCAGTGTCCACTCAAAGTACCAACAAACGACTCACACAACTCCAAACACAAAGACAATTATTTCTATGACCATAGCTCTAGAACGCTCTGTAATAGCCTCAGACAAGACATGAACCTCTTTCCCCAAAAACGTAACTTAGTGAAATCATATAATCACATTTTTATTTTCAAAGAAATTCAATTCCACAATTTTAACAAAAACATAATCAAAACAAAGCATAATTCCACTCAAAATACTTTTCACAAGTTTCCAATAAATCATAACCACATTTACTGTTATAATGCGTGAAATCATCACAAACGTGATGATTATTTAATTATGCGTACGAATAACTCATAATTACACCAAAAATAACGTTTCACTGAAAAATCCATAACTCAAAGGACACACATCCAACATCAACCAAATTGGCAGAAAATTTCAAAATAATATCATGCATTCACCATAATATTTTCATAATTTTACGCTAAGCCAATCCTCCATAATAATTGAAACAGTACTAAGAATTATGCTTTAAAACAACACAATTTCAATCAAAACTCCACAACTCATGAAGTACATCTCCAAAGTTCATAAAACTTTCCAAAAAATTTAAAAATATCATAGAGAACCTATGTTAAAATTTTCACAATTTTATGCCAAACCAATAATTATCAGATTTAGACAGCAACTGAACTTTGGGCACTAAAATAGGGTAGTTCCATCAAAAATTCATAACTCACAAAGTACATATCCAAAATTTATAAAACTTGACACTAAACTTACAAATAATATGAATATTATACAGTAAAACTTTTATAATTTTTCTCCTACCCAATAGCTCACAATAATCAAACATTAACCGAATTTCAGCACGAAGTCACAGGATAGATTCAATCAAAAATTTGTAACTCATAAAAAAAGCATCTAAAATTCATGAAAATTTATAAGGAGTTTTAAAACAACATACAAAACCTACAGTAAAAATGTCAGAAGTTTTCAATGCTCCAATACTTCACAGAAATTCGTACAGTAGCATGGTCTTTGAAAAATCCGAAAATTCAACTTAATTTCTGTCATCTTGTTCATCCAATACAAGCAATCACCCCAAAAATACAAAGTATAATTTGTATTTGGATGGATTCACAACACAACCATCAATTCACAAAATCCAATTAATCCAAAAATTACAACTACACATGAAACTTTAGAGTTGGTTTCTACCAATTAAAATCAGTGTTGTAATATACTAAACCCTAAAACATCAAATTCAAAGCTTCAATTCTCAATTGATTTCTCAATTTCAAGCATAAATAATCAAATTCATCTTACCCTAATCAATTTTAGGTTGAGAAAAACAAGAATTATTCACCTTAACTTGAAATCAAAATCAAAATTCCAAACTTCTTTTCTTCTTCTCCTCCTCTTCTTCTTCTTCTTCGTCTTCTTCTTCTTTTACTCTTCCTCTCTTTCTCTCCCTATTTGCGTGGTGTGCGTGTGTGTATTAGTGTGAGAAAGCAAACCCCCCCCTTTTTGATAGATATCACGTGAATTAAACCCCCCCTTCTGCTTTTCTTGTTCTTTTTTTTTGGGTCAAGCCACTTATTTTGACTCTTCCTTCCATTTTATTTTTTTTGCACAATTACTAAATGAGTAATATTTTCTAATCACTCCCAAAAACATAATATAACAATAACGTTCAACACATACATGTGCCTAAAATAAAATGCATACAATATACACATAATTTACATATTGCACATAATTTAAACTAAGTAACAAAAATTTCGGGCGTCACATTCTGCAAGCTCATACTTCAAAGTTCTTCATCCAGTACATCAATCCAGGTCAAGCAACCTCGCCCTTGCATCGATTAATCTGGCCAACTATATTCAACATTCAATATTTACATAATTCAGAAGCTCAGACTGCAAGCGACATCCAACTATCAAGCGAGAAGGATCAAAACTTATAAGCTTCACAGTCGGTAATCAACCACCTGCAAATCAAGATCAAGAACAGTTTTAGAGCTCTTCAGCTGATTCTACATCAATCGAGATCAAGCATCACGCCTTCGGAAGACTCAAGTTACTGTGAGATTGAATTAGATGACTATTTCATTGTATTCTATTCAGAGATTGTACCCATACATATAACATTAATACAAAATTAAATTTGTTTCTCAATTTCTTGTCTAATTTATTTTAGGCTCAAAATTTGTGTTTACATTTATTTATTTTTTTTCTATCTAGTTCTAAAATTATAGCCGTAATTTTTTTATCTAAAAAAAAATATCACTATGTGGATTTGATATATTTAAAGGGTGTCTATAACTTTTTAGATCTATTTTACAGATGTTCACATATATTAATTTGACATCCTTCAAAACAAATAACTTTTTTGGATTAGGTGTGTCTATGAACACCCCTACCCAACAAATAGATTCACCCATGAGTATTGGAGACGAATAGGCGGTGGTCGCGAAATAAGTGGAGCACAACCCAGAAGACGGGGAGAGAGATAGAAGGTGCTTTTTTTTAAAAAAAAAAGTCCAATTGTAAACAACTTGCTGTAACAGGTAATTCAAAATCCAATCAAGGGTTAAGATTTGCGTAAAATTCTTATATATAAATATATGTATCTAGTAAGATACACGCATTTTTTCCTTTATATAGTCTTCTTCCTCATTCTCTCTATTTTCCCCTGATATGATTCCCTTGTTTTTTTAAAAAAAAATTTTTTGGGTAAATTCTCATCATGTGATTACTCCCTCTTTTTTTGGTTGAAAAATCCATGTAAAATTATATCAAAGCTAAAAATCTTAATTTTATATGACTATTGCATTTAAATTGAATGAATTTTCAATGAGCCTTTTGATTTTTTCCATTTCTCTTAAATAATAAACATTTTCTATGAGCCTTTCGATTTTTACCTAATAAAATCTTAATTTTATATGACTATTGCATTTAAATTGAATGAGTTTTAAATTTTGAGTTGTGAATTTTTTGGATCTAAATAATGAATCTTTAACATATGTATAATGGACCTTTCGATTTAATTGACGAACCTTTTGATATTGCAAGCGATGAACCTTTCCTATTATATGATGTATTTTTTCAGCGTGTCTACTAACTATATACATATTTCCTGCATTGTAACTTTTTTTACATGTAGTGTATCTTTTCTTATCTGTATTGTACCTTTTGTATACTGCAATGTATCTTTTCTTACCTGTATTGATAATTTTAGACACTGTTGGGCTACGGAAATAAGGTAGGCGTCTAGGCGTAGGGCCAATTATATTAGAATGTCTATATTTATAGGTGTGTACCTAGCTAGATATATGAGTATGTACCATAAAATTACTGTGCCGTATTTATAAATTAACGACTCTGATTTAAGTTAACTATGATAGTTAAATGGAAAATCAATATTGGGAGTTAGGGGTTTTTATAACAACAGCCACAAGGGTTGTTATTAAGCACCAAATTATTACTAAAATATATTCAACTCATAACTATATATTTAAATTAAATTTGACATTTGTAAAACTGTGCTCTTATTAATTTCTCTCTCCAAAAATTCTTTGTTACCTTCTTCAATCAAAGAAATCGGACACCATATTTTTATGTTCACATACTCTTCAATGCTTGGACATAAGTACCCTTGAAACTTGATTAGTTAATTGTGGTTAATTATTATTATGATATTAACATATAAATTTTATTGTTAAAGTCGTAACGAACAGACATAAGATCACATAACACAACCTACTAATGTGGAAAGTCCAATAACTGAACCAAAATTGAAACCAACAAGTCGAAATTGAAAGATCTTGTTGAAATGCTCTGTGGTCATAGGACTTATAAATTTGATATCGTTTTCAAACTAACGATGTAGCACAAAGTCTTCTCGTACACACATTCACAACTACAGAAGATTGAGGCGTTATAAGATTGAGGCGTTACAAGATTGTGGTAATGATTTATACTAACCTAACTAACACTTGCTGCAAAGTTTGTTTTCTTGGGATCGCCAAACATTGATTATATGCCTTCCTTTTCTTTTCTTTAAAATTAAATGATATTATCAAAAAAAAAAAGCTGAGAATCCCATTATGGAAGAACAGTTAGATGCAGAACAAATTACCAATTATTAGAAGGATCTGTACCTAGTAAAATTTTTATCAGGTTTGTTATTTATCATCTCTTTTCATTTTGTCAATCAAATTATTCACAGTAGACATTTTACTATTGTTGTGGGAAGCCATATTGGAAGCACTCTTAGAGTATTTTTTGGGTTCTTGCATTTGACATTGTGTATTTTTTTCATGTCATAAGAATTTATGTATGCAACATTTAATTTATTACTCAATCACCAAGCCCATATATATATATATATATATATATATATATATATATATATATATATAAGAAGTGACATTTATTTCTCTACAGTATTAAAAGAAAATTAATATTTTAGTTATAATATCAATTAATTTATATTATACGTATCTGTTATTTCATTGCTCATCATTAACTTTTAAAAGTTTTTCATGTTTCAAATAGTTTAATAAATTGAATGGGCTAAATCCTACATAAAAACTTCTTTTAAAAGCTTTCAATCACTGCAACTATTTTTTTGGAAGTTGAACTGCAATAATTGGTGGAAGGATTTAACAAAGCCTATATCATACTTCTGATTAGCATATATTTTCATACGCCACATCAGCGTCACATATGAAAAATTGCATATATGACAAATACACGTTGAAAAAATATATATACTTAACAAGTGAGAGTATATACTTTCAGGTATATGATACATATTATTGTAAGTTAGACAAGTATATTAATTGGATGTAACCAAAGAACGAGAGTGTGAATATAAAAAAATGGTGTGCCAATATTAGAACCAAAGAAACTTATTCCCTTCTCGATTGTTGATCTCGTCATTCCGCCACTCATTAACGACATTCACCCGTCGGTGGCTCTGTCATCACCAGCATCATCTTTTACTCTCACCAGTTAATGTCACAAAATATGACCCCAATCCTCCTCTCCCACAGTACCACTATCACCACCACTCTACTATTGTCACTTCTAACTTCAAGCCAACCAATTCTGCCTCTATCATTTCCCTCCTGTCTCTTATCATTCTTATTCAATTCGCAACAACTCTAGATTAGATTCTTCTCCTCAATACCATTGTTTGGGGCCTCCACTCCAAATTCATTTTAAGAGTTTTCAAAACAATTGCAATTATTCTAGTGGTATTAATCATGTATTTTGTTCAAAACTTCAACTATAGGACCCACTCAACTGGTGACAGTCTATTTTTATGATTTTCTCTTTTTTAACTCCCCTTGTATACCCCCTCCCTCCCCCCATTGAATCCTTTTCCCAAACTCTCTATTTTTTCCTTACAACCAGAATTTTCATCATATTCCATAGCAAAGTATGGCACATAAATCACGAGCAAGGGCTAAAATAAAAGGAGTAAAAGGAAAAAAAAAATAATCCAACCCTCTTACGTTGGTGATGATAGTAGAAAAGTTTTAGTGGTAGCCATAGGGTCTGTTATTTTCGTTGGTAAATTGGGGTTAGTAAAAGGGTGGGGTTAGTTGCGGCAAGTTGAAGTGGGTTGAAGTTGATATTTTAAGTTGGAGTAGGCTGAAATAGTTGAAATGGGTTGAAGCAGGTTGAAGTTGGTGTTTTTGATTGAAGTGGGTTAAATTTCGTTGAAGTTGGTTGAAGTTGATAAATTAAAAAATACTAAAGAAAAGAACAGGCCCATAAAAAGAGGCCAGAGACAGGGAAGAGTAGTTGGTCATTTCTTCTAGTGGAAAAACCATAGAGGTTGGTTGGTTGTGAAATGGGGGGTCAAAATTAATAGTTACCTATGCGTCCTTCGGTGGCAGGTTGTAATGATGCCCATAGAAATAGAGATGGCTATGGTGGCAATGACTCTAAGAAAGGGCAATTTGTTGTGTGCAACCGGGTGGACATCTCAGTTGTTTACCCGGACTCACAATTGTAGTTATATTTTTCCTTTGTTTTTGTTTGTATTATTTTTTTTGGTCCATTTTGTTCACTTTGTTTTACACATTATTTACTTGGAAGTTTGATATAATATGTTCGTCCTTTTCATCCTCTATTTTTTTATACATTAAAAGAATTTATATTTGTTAAAAAAAAAATCTTTCCTCATTTTTGTCTTATTTTCTATTTCGTAGTTCATTATCCCTTAATTTTATAACCTATTTTATCTTCTTTCTTCTTTCTCTTTTTCTTTTGTATACGCAAATGTGGAGCAGACCAATGAGCAAATACTTATTATTTACTTCATTTATTTGTGAATGGCACATTTTAAAAAGTTATGTAGTATTTTTACAAAATGAAACTTGGGGTACATAAGATGCATTGATTTTGATCTATCCACTCACTAGAAGTATATATCAACTTACAAAAACTGTGTCTCAGCTCACTAAAATATTGTAGTTTGCTATACATTATTTTCAGTGAGCTGAAGTTCGATTGTACATTGTTTCTTATACAATCGGTTGTATGATATAACAACTCACTAAATAAATATCATAGCTTCCTAAATAAATATAGAAATATAACTAGAATATAGTTTAGCGAGTTTCAGATGTACAATAACATTTTTTTTAATACAATATCACATTTTAATAAGTTATATAGTATTTTTACTAAGTGAATCTTTGGTATATGAGATACATTAGTTTCGGTATGTCTGCTCACTAAAAGTATATATTAGCTAATTAAAACTGTGTCTCAGTTCACTAAAATATTTTAGTGAACCGTACATTATTTTTAGTGAACTGTACCTTATTTTTAGTGAGCGAAACTAGGTACACAACAGCATATTTTAGTGAGTTATATGATATTTTTAATGAGTCGAAATTCAATTATATAATTATATCTATACAATTGATTGTATGATATAATAATTAGTAAGAAAGGGGAGAGACAGTTTGGAAGGGGCTTTAATGGAGGGAATAGTGGGGAGAATTTAAAAAAGAGAGTCTTTACCTTCGATTAAAAACATGATCCAGTTGCAAAATTTATTTTTTTCGCCAAGTTCAATGATGCTTTATTTTGAGAATTCTTTATTTGAATTGTCCTCAGTTATGCTGCCAAATCTACCACTACAACAAATGATTCAACTAAGATATGCCATTATCGCAAATAAATTTTGAATTTCATACACAACTTAGGTACCAGTTTTGTGAAAATTTTTCAATTGTCTTAGGGTTTACGGTTCACCAAAACTACCGACAAACCAAACCCTTTAGGGCGTTATTTTGGTTTGCCAGTTTTGCCAGTGAGATATTTGAGATTGATTAAGATGCAATGATATATGTGTTATACTCGACCCAAAAGAAGAAAAAAGAAGTGTGATAAAACCCCTACATATCTGTCTATTTTCTATCAGGAGGTTGTTAATGCTTAAACCTCCTGTTTTATACCTATATGATATCTCTTTATTCTAGAACCCCATATTCTCACCATCTGCAAGATCTCGGCATCATGTTAATTTTTCCATAGGAGAGCAAGAGAACTCTCTAGAGAGAGAAACGCCTTTCTAGTGAGAAATGCTCTTTCTTTCCTTTCCAATGAAACCACCAGACCTAACCCTAACCTTCGTAGCTGCATCCCCTATTTCGTCTCCTTCTTTACGCCTCCCCCCCCCCCCCCCCTATGCACAGCTATATTAGAGAACTGATTTTGCGTATTTCATACAAATTAATGATGAACTCCACATCGGTAAACCTTTCTCTAATCATGATCAAACCGATCTAAGTCTACTAGGAGTCCAGATTCATTGCAAGGTTTCTTGTACGCAGCAACTTCTGCTTTCTCTTAGCAGGCTACGCCATCAATCTGGGGTTCAGGGGCTCTTATTAGGCCTCCTCTCTTCGTTTTCCCTTGTCCTTCACTGTCCTAAATTGATTAGGGCCAGGCCTTCATTACTTTGCTGATTGGACGACTCAGTTGCAGGATTGAAGATTTCGACCACTCTAAACATGATTGCAAGGGGCTTTGTGTAGACTTGGCAAAACTAACCCGAGACCCGAAACCCGAAACCCGAACCGAACGACCGGATCCATACCCGATTTGACACCTGAAATGGGATAAACCGATTTGGACCCGAATACCCCAAGTAAACTAATCCATAACCGAAGGAAACCTGAATTGTAGTATGACCCGAAATTACCCACACCCAAAATGACCCGACCCAATTCAAACCCGAACCGAAGTGACCCGAAAATGGACAACCCGAACCATACCCGTTTTAAAACCGATCCAATTCCTACCCGACTTAATTTGACCTGAATTAAACCTGAATCCGAGTATACCCAATCCGAATATAACCCGAACCCTCTTTTTGCAATGATTCCCCCGGATTCTTAAATGCATTTGATAAGTAGTTGGAATTAATGCCCAGATCAAGTATGCTAGTGCCCATGAACCAATGGGATTGAGAAAATCATGTGCAACAAAAGTCACAGTTGAGATATCTACAAGTGTACATCCCATCCCCCTCTCAAAAACCTAAGCTTTCCACTTTTCCAGCGACAAACCTAAGCTAGGACTACTGGACTAGATGTATCCACCAGTGTACATCCCATCCCCCGCTCACAAATCCAGAGGTGTCACAGCGGTCCATTGTTTCTAGAAAGGGGATTTCAATTGAGCCAGGGGACAAACAGTTGAATCACAGGCCCAAACTTGTCAACTTTGAGGAAATAACAGAGAAGCAGTCATCCTGTAAATAACAAGAGAATTAAGAACAGTAGAAGGTGAACCGGGCAAATTAAGAGCAGTAGAAGGCGAGTACCGGCGGTGGCGTCAGGTGTGAAGCCCGGTGAGGCTATGGGCGACTGGCGTTAGACCAGCGTGAGGCTATTGGCATGTCGGCGTGTTGTGAGTGGGAGATGAGTAGATCGGTAGATGATCGAGAGATGAGATGAGAGAGGTGCATGGCCGATACTGAGGGGTCAACCATGCATGGTCGACACTTAGGGGGTGACCGGCGACTGGCCGACGGTCGACCGAGTAAGAGAGAGAAACTGAGAGAGTGAGAGTGTGACAGAAGAGAGGGCTAGGGGTATAGCACAGCTGAAGGGTTTGAGGGACTAAGGGTTCAGGGTTGACTGGGTTGCCTTGCTTGCCTGGGGACCGTAGAAGTAAATAAACAATTGGGATTTTAGGTTTCCACTTTCCACTTTTCTAGACCCAGTTTTCTTTTGTTTTGCTAAAATCTTAAAATTATAAAAATATTTTTAATATTTATTTATTTGGGGCGGGGGTTTAATTTTATACTGCTCCGTCTGTTTTGCACTTTTTGCTTTTGGGGGAGGGGGATTTTGAAATTTTAAAATCCATTTAGGCCCTGTTCTTTTCAGTGGAAAATGAGAGGTGTTGAATGGGTGATTGTGGGAAAGGGGGGGAAGGAGTGGGTGAGTGTGGTTTTTTTTTTTAAGTGTGGGAAAAAGTTGGTGAATGTGGGTGAAAGTTGGTGAGTGTGGGTGAAAGTTAAAAGTAGTTGAATGAAGTTGAAGTATTAGTTATCAATATTTTTTTTGTTTTATAATGTAATAATTTTATTGTCATATTAATTAATGATGATGAAGTTTTTTTGGTTTTGTTTATTATGTTCTGTTCTGTTTTATTTTGTTTACTTTTTATTTTTGTGTTTTTGTATTTGTATTTTTTACTATTTATATTTATATTTTTTTATTTTTTATTTTTTTATTTTTTTTATTTTTTATTTTTTATTTTTTTATTTTTTTTATTATTTATTATTTATTTTTTTATTTTTTTATTTTTTTATTTTTTATATTATATTTTTTATTTTTTTATTTTTATTTTTTATTTTTTTATTTTTTTATTTTTTTATTTTTTACTTTTTATTTTTTATTTTTTATTTTTTTTATTTTTTTGTTTTTTATTTTTTTT
>JACYFF010002017.1:49890560-49908597 GCA_017589665.1 Selenicereus undatus | reverse complement strand
ACTTATATAAAGGAAAGAATGTCAAGAAACTTCTTGCCAAACTTAACGTGGATGTCCCCAGCTAGCAACCACTCGCCAGAACAATAAAATTCCCCCATAAAGTTCAATTGGATTCAAAAAGTTGCCGCAGGTTGCCATTAGTAGTAAATTTATTACAAGACAAATATCTACTGCATACCTAGTATCTGCAGACACCACAGAAGCAAGCAATAGGTATCAGCACATAAGTGGAATTATCCACTAGTTCAAGCCATTGGTTGGTACTGAATAGTTCATAAAAGCAAAAACTAACGGGAGAGCTCTCAAACAAGAAATACCTCCATATCATACTTCGGGACTGAATCAGCCGAGTACTGACATAAAGTTATGTCATTCTGAGCTTCTTCCCCATTAGAAATTCTATTTCAGGCATAAATCAGAGGATTTTTTATCTGTAATTAAAGTATCTCCATTCACTGCATGCACACAAATGGTATTCATGAAAGAAAAAGTACAACGGGATCCGCTAAATAATCGCTAATAAAGAGAAAGAGCTCTGTCGCTTTTTATTCGTCCTTATTTCTGATCGGATGATTACAGATACTGGCCCCATTTTGAGTTGGTTTGAAATTCTTTCACAGGAGTCTGAAAAAAGCATCTGGATTAATTTTGTCAAAAGCTTCAGGAATGCTGAAGGCTACTCACAACCAGATTGTAGCTGGTGCCCTTCTGAAACAGGGTATGTTGACTTGAATTTCCTTCCATATGGTGAAACTCAGTGATAGGGTTGTAAAGCTGGGTATGTTGACTCAGAACTGCAGCGTGCATGGGCCTTGGTGTTAGGGAAAAGATAGGGATTTGACATTACGCAATTTGAGAAAGCTCAAGCTTGCCTTTTTAATTCAGTTTGGCAAGTTTGGCAACCAGTAATGGCTGCTGGTGATAAACTAATTATTAAACATGACTGGTTGCCCTAGCCCCTATTTCTGAAGCTCAAAAAGAAATATCATACTAGAAATTCTGTCATTTATTATATTGGATTTGAGATCATTTGCTTAAAATTTTAATTTCATTGCTTGGGCTTTTGTAAAAGGGGATGATAGAAAGGTGCCTCAATCCATACCATACCTCCAAACTCCAAACTTTGGAACTTGGCAACAAGCTTTGGTCGAGGGAAGAGCTAGATTTTATGTCTGAACCATCAGCCAAACTAACAAAGAGAAGCAACCTCCACTACTCCATAGCAGAGAAAGGGAATTAAAAACCATCAAAGCAAACTATCGAACAGAATTAAGGACTGCTATTGCTTTCCCCACTTTTTACCCACCACTGCCAGAGAGGCCTTAGTGTAACATCCCAAAATACAAGAGAAACAGTAAGTTTGGTCGCTCCTTAATTACCATTGCCCAATGTTTAAAAACCCAATATTTCGACTCACCTATTCTATCCAATTCTACCATGCAGATTCAATTTGCACCAATCATCACAGGAGTTCTTAACACCCCCCCCCCCCCAAAAAAATCCCTGAATTCTCTAACTCATATGCCTCTCAAATTCTGTAGATTCAGTAATATTCTCCTGGAAATTCTGGAGGCCGGCTTTGAAATTGCCTGCAAGATGCCAACTCGAATGGAAGCAAACAAAACTACCAAGAAAAGGGCATAATGAGAATCGATTATTACCTCAAAAAAGTGATTGTAGATGACAGCCACTCCATCTCATCATCGTCAAAACCGCCAGTATTCCCCTCGCCACAGAGCTTATAAATCGTATCCATTGCTCTAAAATGATTCTCAGCATACATTGATACTTCAATCCCCGAATCAACTAAGCTACTACTGTTTGCAGCAATTACACTAACTAGACCTGCTTCTTCGATCTGCTTTTCCTCCTCGTTCTTCTTCTCTACTGCAGGTGGTGCTTCTGCTGAGTTTGCCGTGTTTCTCACTCCTCTCCTCGTCTTCTTCCCCTGATAATCCGAACGTGTATAGAGAGAGAGAGAGAGAGAGAGGTGTACACGCACAGGCACACGCACATATACTTATATACATATATAGAAATGCTAAATATGGTTTTAGGAGCTACTACATAGGGGTCTTTGCATATAGTTATGCTAATGTACCTTCACTCTAAGTGCTCGTCCACTATAGATTGAAATCCATCAGAAACACAGTCAAAATAAGTGCTTCAGAAGTTCTCACATGTTTTAACTACACTCCATTCAATGACAGTCCAATTCGAGAATAAGATCATCAATGTCTACCCCACAAGTAGTTGAGTTTCCACATGATCAGGTGAGTTTATATATGATTATCCAATTCAATGATTGTTATGCCACTAGTTCACACTTGAGACCCAGAAGCTTGTTACAACTATATTTCCACTGGATAAAAACTGACCTAGGCATTTACGTATTGTTATACACATTAGTGACCATTATGCCCGAAGTTGGCTCAAGAAACCCACTGCAATCATTGTTATTGTTATTATTATCAGTAGTAGTAATATTATTATTTTGCTGATAAAGAACAAGCATAGTGTTTGAACATAGGTTTTTAACGCCAACCATTAGAGACTATCAACTTAATTAGATGACGCCCTCACTCCCACATTGTACATTTTACAAGCCTAAATATGATACTAGTATCTTGTAAAGACCCAGTAATACCAATGATTAATGATTTGCCCCTTGATTGAAGGAAACTGGCCCATAGCTTATGGTTGTTTGGTTCTAGCCATACCCTTGACTGTTTCATTGGCCTGTTTCAGTCATTGAGGGAGAGGCTAATTCCGCTAACTAGATTTTGACGGCCCTCACCAACACAACATAAACATCACAAGATGACCAAAGACGAACTCGCAAAAGGGAAGCAGCAGTTAGCTTCCAAATACCTGCTACAACATCCCAGCACAGACACGATTAGATAGGCAACTAAAACTAGTACGCAATCCTATATATGTATGCTAAATTATGTACAAGGACACAACAGCGATGCCTAAGAAGGCCCCCTCCGTAAAAGTTTCTTATCAAAAAGAGGGGCAACTATCTCCTGGCACCGTACAATTCCAGCAGCTCCTCCATAGCAGACCCACCTCTCACTTCCGTTGTTCATATTCCATCTTACTTTATACATAGATACAATCTTAGAAGGAGGATCTTCAATTTCACCATCTACTTCCTCTTTCACGTCAGGCTCCCCATTCATAGTCCTCCCGTTTTCATCAATAGATATCAATACCTGATCATTGTTTGCCTTTTTCAATTTGCCTGTTTTGCCTTTCCTCTTTGGTGAGCTTGTTTGAACCTCGTTCGTGTCTCCTTTTATGTTGTCGTCACCATAAGACAAAGCTGCAGGTGCAATTCAATAATTCCATCAATGGAAGCATACATCTGAGTCACAGATTTAAATCCAATACAGTCAACATATCCGTTTCTTATTGGAAGGATACAACAATCATGTTCCTCGTACTGTCGTACCAGATTCTTGCTATCTTAAATATTTGAAAAGCAAAAAATTAATAATAAAATTTTTGAAAATTTCAAGCTTTTGTCCAAAGTCTCTATGGGTAGGAATATCGGTAGAGGTAAGGTTGCCTACAGCTGGATCTCCCCAGACCCCGCGAAAACGGGACCCACACTGGGAGGTGGTGGTGTTGTTGTTGTTGTTGTTGTCCAAAGTCAGTTGTTATTGGGCCAGAGCAACTAGTATAGACAAATACCGACCAGCATTGGCAGGTGTGGATCATTATTGACTAGTATTTAGCCAGTAGAGAATCTGGAATTGATCAGTACCATCTGTGGCTGATAACGTACAGTTTCTCAAACTATGATACGAACACCTCATCAAACGAAAAGCAGCAAGGATACACAAACTTACCAAGAACTTCATCTGTTTTATCGTTTTTCTCCATCCCCTTTTTTACCCTTTTTGCCTGATTTAGACCAGATGCAACACTTCTTGCAGGCCTCGGTGTATTTGCCCATTCAGTAGCTGACTTTTTCATCAGATGTGGAGACGTTGGGAGGTCAGTGTTCACAGCAATGACTGATTTTTCATCCACAAAAGAACCACATAGAAAATGCGGGACCCGATTTCTCAATGGATCTTTATCCACTGCTTTGTGAGTAAGCTGAGGAGAACAATAATCAAGTTTAAAACCAGAAAAGAGGACCTTTCCATGGGATTAATGCGGTTAAAACTTGGTGCGGTTCATGTCAAAATGTGGGCTGGGGGTAAGAAAAGCATGCACCACAATGGCTAAGAAGATGGTTTCAATTATTAGCAAAATGTGAGTCCATGCCAGGCACAAAAACTCAAAATGTAGGAGAAGCAAGGATATCACATTCTGCTATATGACACGATGGTATCACCCAACCACCCTCCTTTAATAGCACAAAACAAAAGTTTGTAAGAGAACTGTGCAAAATTCCCCAAGAATGTGTCCAACAGCAGCATTTACTAGTCATTAACATATTAACAAGGAAAAGGGGGAACACATAAAAAGGGGGGGGGGGGGTATTGACATCTTAATTCCACACTTCTTTCTTAATGATGATAACACCATTAGTGGCAATATCATTGAGATGACTCACATCACTATTATGCATTCATTCTTCTGTTCTAATACAACAACACTCTTTTAGAAAAATAAAATAAAATATTCCAGTACCTACAGCCTACCTAACTAACTAATTAAATTTATACTTGAATCACAGACTGTAAAAAGTAGTTCAGATACAAACACACATAATTCCTTGAAAATAGCCAATCTCAAAATTAGAAAATGTATGTGTATCATTCGCAGCAGAGACTGACACAAACTTAACATGAAGTTAACCATGTTACCCGAAGTCAACACATTTTGACCATTTAGTGTGAAACATGTTATTTCTTGTTTTTGGTAATTTAAGTTGTTTCCAATGCAAAAAAATTAGCTTGATAGAATTATGAAGCAAGGAACACGGCTTGAACATATTGTGATCAACTACTGAATTATACTCATGCTATCGTTCTCTTACTTATAGCATTTGAGAAATCTTTGTAAGGGAAGAACTTAGTGACAATAAAGTTGGGATAACTTTCTCGGGGATGAGTGTTGGGTGAGCAACACTTATTGAGTGACTCCACTAGAAGGACTTAGTTGAGTGCTAGATCAAAGAGAGTGAGTTTCTAAGATTGAGTAAGCTGGCCTTGGAAGCACTCATGGAAGCTGTGAAGAGTTGTTGAACTCTGTGGTTGTACTTCTTAAGTGAAGCAGTGGTTGTGGTTCAAATTCTAAGGATGGGATCTTTAGGCTGTGACTGACCCAATTTGGATGGGTGAAGATGTGTTAACAAATCATAGTGGTTTGTCTTTCCGAACTTACATTATGCCTCAAAGCTCTAACTTTAAGTCTTAGATTGTTGTTTCAGTCTTCAAAATTCTATTGCACTGACTTTGGTTTTTGTATTACAGTAATTATAGATAGTTACCTTGACTTGTCTTTTGAGTTTGATTTTTGCTAATCACCCTATTCGAACCCTCGCCACCGCCCAAACACCAAAAAAAGGGCTATATATCTTTAGGTTTTAAGATATGCTTGGATCAGCATGATTCCCTAACTCAAGCAATACAGAGGAAGTCAGATAGCAAAGAACAAGTGGTTTCCGAGGGCAACATACAAGTCAGGGATTCATCCTTCAAGAACAAAGATAGGCGCATGCATAATGAAATTTAACAGAAGAGGATGGTAGACTAACTTGAAAATATAGAACAGTTCCATCTGCACAGCAATATGCCACCATCCCTGGAAATCAAGATAATCACAATCAAAAGACCCATAAGCCACAATGCTTAACTAAAACCACAAGGAATAAGTAGGACATAATGCAAAGCCACATAGAATGAAATGGCTGCATTCAACAACAAAATCACTCAAACAGGACAAGGTGACCCACATTTTGTTGAAAGTGCTTCAAAGGGTTAATTCAGTTTCCTTATTTTCAGGATTTAATCAAAATGTTTGGTTGATGTTTACCAAGTCTTCTCTATCGATTTGTTTTCTATTTTTAGGTTTGTTAGCTGTTCCTATTCTTTAGGCTCAAGGTTAGCTAATTGCTGAGTTGTGGTTAGTTGGCTAGATCTTATGAATTATTAGTTTCTGTGCAGCCTATAAATCGAGCAGCATAGCAATTGTATTCTTTATCAATTTTATCTCAAAGAAATAAAGCATCAACAGCTTTATTAAGATTCTTCTCAATATTGTTTTTACTATTTTGAATTATTTTCTCCTGTTTTTTACCAACAAAATTGGTATCAGAGCAAAAGTGCAGGATGTGTTATAGTCAGCATATTGGGGATTTGGCTTCCTAATTCTTGTTGATCTTCTGAGTGGAGGAGTAGCTGAAGTCTCTTCTACATTTGAAGAAGAGTTTCTGCTTGGGGATGACATGGGAGAACTCTCATGTGAACTTGGAGGAGATGACCTTGCAAGATTGCTTCTGGTTCAAGTGGTGGAACTGAAGAAATGTCCATAGGAATGCCTTGCTAAGCCTGTTGTTCTCCCCAATCCCAGCTTGTTGCTTCATTGAACACTACATCTCTGCTAATGGATAACTTGCCACTAAGAGGGTTATACAATTTATATGCTTTGGATTCAGAAGAATAACCAACAAAAATGTATTTCTCAGATTTTTCATCAAATTTTCGAGAATAAGTTTTAACCAAAGCATATGCTGTACAACCAAAAACTTTTAAGTCGCTCACCGTTGGTCTTCTACGAGTCCAAGCTTGATATGGTGTCTGATCACGAACTGCCCTAGTAGGAGACAGACTCAAGATGTACACTGCCGCTACTACAGCTTCAGCCCAAAAACAGGTTGGAAGTCCTATTGCTTGTAACATACTTCTGACCATCTCTACTACAGTTCGATTCTTCCTCTCAGCTACACCGTTCTGTTCCGGTGTATAAGGTGTTGAAAGCTCCCTGCATATTCCATTTTCTTCACAAAAAATATTAAACTCAGTGGATACAAATTCACCTCCTCTGTCTGTTCGAAGAGTTTTTATTACCAGTGCACTTTGCTTTTCCACTAAAGTTTTGAACTTCTTAAATAAGCCAAAGGCTTCAAACTTGTTCTCCAAGAAGTAAAACCAACTCATGCAACTAAAATCATCAGTAAATAGCAGAAAGTATCGACTTCCACCAAGACACAAATCTGTATGCACTAATTCAAGACACTTTGAGGCCCTCCAAGCCTTTTCTATAGGAAAAGGCTTTTTGCTTTGCTTCCCATAAACACAATTCTCACAAAATCCAAGATTATCAAGCTTTGGTAGTCCAAAAACTATCTCCTTTCGACTTAGCAATTTCAGCCCATTAATATTCAAGTGCCCATAGCGTAAATGCCATAATCTAGTCTCATTGTTGGAGTCAGCACTAGTCATCAAAGCACACCTCTCAACCATAGAGACTTTTAGTGGAAACATTTTATTGCTGCCCATGGGAACTTTAGTAGTAATCTGACCAGGGGCTTTATCTCTAATAACACAATACCCGTCATCAAACACAAGAGAATATCCACTAATCATTAGTTGCCCGACACTAAGTAGATTATGGGAGAGACTAGGAACAAGCAGTACATCATCTAAAACCTTAGCATTACCTTTAGTAGTTGTAACGCTAATAGTACCTTTGCCGTGCACCTAAATTTTCTGATTATCTCCTAGTGTCACCTCTGATTTCTTGGACTCATCAAGCTCCCTAGACAATGACCTTGTTCCAGACATGTGATTGGAACACCCACTGTCCAAAAACCAAACATCATTAGGCTTTTCATCTCCAGAAAAAACAGCCATAAAAAGCTTACTGTCCTCTGTTTTCCCTGTTTTCTCTGCAAAACTAGCTTGGTTGGCCTCATCCTTCTGCTTTTGCCAACAATATGCTTCTTTGTGACCTGATTTTTTGCAATAATGGCAGTGGAAGTTTTTGTTCTGCCTCTCTTCATGAAAACCACCTCCGCCTCGGCTTCTTCCTTGACCTTTTCCACGTCCTCTGCCACAAAATCCACCTCTGCCACGGCCACGACCAGAATATTCTGATGTCTCCCCCTTTACCTGAAAAGCTTTTTCTTCAACCTTTTCCGAGGACCTACTAACTCTGGCTTCATGGGCTTGCAAAGAACTCATTAATTCATCAAAGGTGTATGTAGACAAGTCCTTAGACTCTTCTATTGCAGCAACAATATAATCAAAGTTTGCTGTTAAACTTCTCAGTACCTTGCTCACAATAGCTTGGTTACTAACATCTTCACCATATGTTTTCATTTGACTAACAATGGCAGACACTCTAGACAAAAACTCTTGCACAGACTCTGTCTTTCATTGCCAAAGTCTCAAATTCACGACGAAGTGTCTGTAATTTTACAGTAATTATCTTTTTGTTACCCAAAAATTCTTGCTTCAAAATTTTCCACGCCTCATTTGAGGTTGTAGCTAGCCTACTGCAATTCGTGGAAAAATTTCATCATCCAGTGCTGATTGGATGAGAAACAGCGCCTTCGCATCTTTCTTACGAGTCCCGCGCAATTGTTGGTCGGGTTGAGCCGGTGCCCGATTAGGTTCGGTGTACCCATTTTCCACCAACTCCCACAGCTCTTGAGACCTAAACATGGTCTTCATCTTAAGACTCCAAAAGTGATACTTTTCCCCTTTGAACATAAGAATAAGGGGCTGCACTGAAGAATTGGTGCTATTGTTAGCCATGAATTCCTCTCAAATGTGTTTAGCTCACAGCGAGTCTTAAGTACTCAAGAAAAAGAGTCTTTCACTCAATTGCCCAAAAGACCAAATTTGGCTTGTAGTTAATGCCCACACCCATGAATGTGAATGAAAAGCTTGTAGTTAATGATGGCACCAACATGGCAAATGCAAAGCAATTTCGGAGCATTGTTGGTGGTCTAAATTATTTGTGCCATACTAGACCAGACATCACATTTTCTGTGAGTGTAGTGTCAAGATTTATGCAAAATCCTTCACTGCATCATCTTGGGCAGCAAAGAGAATTCTTCGTTATGTAGCTGGAACTACTGATTTTGGGATTTGGTACGTTAAGGTATCAAAATTCAGGTTAGGTGGCTTCTCTAATAGTGATTGGGCAGGATGCTTAGAGGACAGAAAGAGCACTTCAGGCTCCATATTTTCCCTGGGTTCTGGTGCTATTTCATGTAGCTCAAAGAAGCAAGATGTCATTGCTCTGTCCTCGTCGGAAGCAGAACATGCCGCTGTTACGGGAGCTGCTTGTTAAGCTATTGGGGTTACGGAGGTTATTGGTTGATTTCCTTCAAATGCAAGGGAGAGCTACTGAGGTTTTCTGTGACAACAAAGCAACAATTGCCATGACAAAGAATCCAGCATCTCATAGCAGAACAAAGCACATAGACATCCGTTATCATTTTATTCAGAAGTTGGTTGCAGATGGTGACGTAACTTTGAGTTACTGCAATACAAACAGTCAAATCGCTGGCATTCTCACAAAATCACTTCCGCGGGCTAAGCATGAAGTCTTCAAACTTCGGATGGGAGTGACAAGCTTTGAAGCAAGGGGGAGTGTTGAAAGTGCTTCAAAGGGTTAATTCAGTTTCCTTATTTTCAGGATTTAATCGAAGTATTTGGTTGATGTTTACCAAGTCTTTTCTGTTAATTTGTTTTCTATTTTTAGGCTTGCTAGCTGTTCCTATTCTTTAGGCTCAAGGTTAGCTAACTGCTGAGTTGTGGTTAGTTGGCTAGATTTAATGAATTATTAGTTTCTGTGCAGCCTATAAATAGAGCAGCATAGCAGTTGTATTCTTTATCAATTTTATCTCAGAGAAATAAAGCATCAGCAACTTTATTAAGATTCTTCTCAATATTGTTTTTACAATTTTGAATTATTTTCTCCAGTGTTTTCCCAACACATTTTGCTCGAATTAACCAAAAATCTCCCCAAAAGCAGACACTAGTAGATCTCTATACAGAGTTTCAGGATGCCAAATGCAAACAGCTTTGGCAAGATTTTCTTTACAGCCTGGCTGTAAAATCTAAAATATTCTTAAAACGCACCACATTAGATGAGCTGCCTAACAACACTATAATGATAAAAGTGCGATATAAACAAGTACACAACCTGTTAGCCGCGACACATGAATGCTCCATATGGCGGATGATGAACAACAATAACTGTGCACCCCTTGCTGCAACGTTCCTGTAAAAGGTTCTCCAGTGACCGGAACATCATATGCAGCTCTTGATAAGCTAACCATCCTTAGTGTTCCATCATCATAGGACACAAGGACACATCTTCAAAGAAAAAATATCTCCAATCAGTGACGCAGAAAGACAAGGTAGCCGGACTAAATCCCATTACAAGGAAAAGGAAAAGGAGTCCTTAAACCAATCTCCCAAAAGACTCAACAAATATCTGCTATCTCTTCAATTAGGAAAGCTGGGACCCATCAACAAAAAAAAGGCATCACATGTTTTTAGAGTTCTCATGCGCTTGAATAGCACAAGCGTCACACTATGAAACACCTCTTATGAGTGGCATGCCGTGTGTCAGACATGCGTTGGAAATGTGTTGGACATCGACATAAGACCGAACACATATTTGACCCTCCCAAAATTGAACAAAGTTTAAAAGCTTAAAAAATGGGTAGGACACACATGTGAGGCATACAAAGTCAACCATGCAAGACAAAGGTCAATAACATTGTGAGTTTGTTCTTTTGCTTTATTATTGCCAGTACAATTTAGTGAAACTCCATCATTGCTTCTATTTTAAGGAGATCTATTGTCATTGCATACCATTGTTTCATTTCCATGTCCTGAACACTTAATTATCAGTGTAATCTTTGACTATGGATTACATTTTTCAGTTTCAATAGTCAGAACAATCTGTAGACTTTACTGATTGACTGTCAAGAACCTACTTCGATCCGATTGCATTTTAGAAAAATAAAATATTACTATAAACATTGAAAGTCTCAAGTTAATTATATAAACTTTGACCATTTTTTCCATACTATGTCCATGCCCTAGAATATTGACGTGTCCCATGTCTGGATCGTGTCATATTCGCATCGCAGTGTCAATGTACTTTGCATCATAGGCCTCAGAACAGTAGAAAGGCCAATATTGGCCGACATAAGAGCTGATACTAGAATTAATGGTGCCACTAATTCATTCAGAAAACAACAATGGGCCAAAAATCTAAAGAATCTCATCCTAGCCATTAACGGTGCCTCTACTTCTACAAGCCATTCCTTTGGTGGAGAAAGAAAATCTAAAACTATCCTGCCATCAAGAAGAGTTGCGCTAAAAAAGGGAAAGCACCAAGAGTATGCACTAGGTTTGCAAACCGCCACTTAGCATCTAAATAGTTAGATAACAAGATCTAAGGGCTGAGATTTAAGCCTTGTCAACAACCACCACCACCTCATTGTGTGGGTCCCGCTTGCGTGGGTCCCGCTTGCGTGGGTCCCCAAGAGATCCAGATGTAAGCGGTCTTACCTTTGTGGGTATTACTACCAACAGAGGCAAATTCCAATAGACTCAAAAAGAAAAAAAAAAGTTATGAGAAACCTTTTACATATGAAAAATCCTCTGGTAAAATTAAAAAAAAGCTGAGGTAGGTAAGCATACACCACACACTCAACAAGTTACTTAATAATCAAAACAAGCATACGCGATGCACCACACAATCAACAAGCCACTTAATAATCGAAACAAGCATACACCAGGACTGAGAACAACACATGACAAGTGATAGCCAACTCCAAGCATCAGCACTTTAAGCGTCGTACCTAAAGTCTCCAACCTTAATACTAGATCTCCATAGTTTCTTGTCATGGATCATGTCCTCCGTTAACTTTAAAGTCTTCAAATCGTTCCTACTCAACTCGCTCCAGCTCTTCCTAGGTCTACCTCGGCCCCTTCTACATCCTGCAAGATCAATCTTCTCACATCTCCTCACCGGTGCATCATCACTCCTCCTCATATGACCAAACCATCTGAATCTTAACTTCTCTCATCTTATCTTGTATGGGTATCACTCCTATTTTGTCTCTAATCACATCATTTCTAATTCTATCCAATCTCGTGTGGCCCTGCAGCCTACATAACATCCTCATCACTACAACCGTCATCCTCTGATACGTCGTATAATAATGTCGATCTAACAACTGTACAGTAAACCCTTCCCTTCAATCTTAGTGAGATCCTCTTATCGCACAGCACCCCTGCAACATTCTTCCACTTTTGCCATCTTACCTTTATTCGGTGGTTAAGGTCTTCATCAATATCCCCTCCTTCAATGATAGAGCCCAAATATCAAAACTTTTCAACCCTAGGTATTGGCACATCTCCGATCATCACTTCATCTATTATATCACCATCTCCTCCTTGACTAAATCCATATTCTAACTACTCAATCTTTGACCTACTCAACCTAAAACGTTTAGTCTCTAGGGTATCTCTCCACCGCTCTCACCCGTCGTTAACCCCTTCCCTACTCTCATTGAAAAGAACTATGTCATTAGCAAATAAATAAGCATCACAGTACCTCATACTGAATCCCTCTAGTAAGCTCATCCATAACCATGGTAAAAGAAAAAAAGCTCAGTGACCCTTGGTGAAGACCAATGTCTATAAGGAAATCCTTATCTCCCCCCCCCCCAGGTCCTAGCTCTTGTCCTTTTTTTTTTTATAAGGAAAAAGAATAGAATATATTAAACTGTAAAATGTACAAAGGGATGGATGCAAGCAGGCATCCTACAGAAGGATTATGTACACCCTCGATAGAGCCTATCCACAAAATCAATTACATCAAAAAAAGAATCACAAAAGTTCCCACCATCCCAAAAAAAAAAGAGTCTTGATAAGAATATCCTTAATTCGCTGAAGGGGCATCTCCTCTCCTTCAAAGACTCTTTTGTTTTTCTCTCGCCAAATAGCCCAAAAAATAGCATGTGGGATCAATAAAACGCTTCTCTCTTAAATTTTTCTACCAAAGGCACCCTCCCAAGCCAAAAGATGATTCCTCACTGAATCCGAGACAACTCAGGAGACTCCCAAGCAACTAAAGCATAACTCCCACAAAGCCCTTGCAAATTGACAATATAGTAGTAGGCGATTAGGAGACTCCAAATCGTCCTTACACATAGAACATCTGTTCACCAAAATAATTTCCTTCTTTTGTAAATTATCACATCTCAGAATACTCCCGTGCGAAACTTCCCACACAAAAACTGACACCTTCAAAGGAGCCAAACTCTTCCAAATGATTTTCCAAGGGAACTGCCCCAACAATTTAGACTCCATAGCGAAGGTAGAATTAGAGAGGAGCCTTAGATAATAAGATTTAACAGTGAAAAAACCTTTCGGGTTGAGAACCCAAGCAACCGCATCAGGTGAGTTATGAAGTGCAATCTCACTCAACTTACTGAGAAAGGTGGCAAGGATAGCGTCATCCACCAAAGCATCCCAGATGAAAACAGGTGACCACACAATAGTGCCAAGCCCACGTTGGCAAAAATCTGTGACAGTAGCATCTCTATTCACCGTGAGCACATAAAGAGAGGGGAAGCTATCTCACAGAGGACCCTCCGTACACCAACGGTCGTGCCAAAACAAGATAGAAGAACCGACACCAGCCTTCAAGGAAAAACGATGAAAAATCTTCCCCATCCTTTATGAATGAACCTCCATAAACTTTGCCCATAAGCACCACTTGGTTTGGATGGATACCATCCAAGACCATTATCCCCATATTTGCTCCTAATCACCCGTCTCCACAGGCTATCCTTCTCATTCATGGAGATCATGTATCTCCACAACCACTTGCCTAGTAATGCTTCATTGAAGAGTCTAAGGTCTCTCACACCTAATCCCCCTTCTGGTATGGGATTCTTGATAATATTCCATCTAACAAGATGAAATTTGAAGTCACTACCAAAAGACCCCCAAAGGAATTTTCTCTTAATAGCTTCCAACTTATTAGCCACTTATTAGCCACTGAGACTGGTAGAGGGAAGAGTGAGAGAAAGTAAGCTGGAATGCTCGCCAAAACGCTTTTAATAAGTGTCAGTCTCCCCCCTTTGGAGAGATACTTTGATTTCCACCCAGATAGTCTTCTCTCAAAATGCTCGATCACAGGTGTCCAAATTGATTTATCCTTAAATTTTGCACCAAGAGGGAGACCAAGATAAGATGATGGAGAAGAACCGATAGAGCAACCTAGAATCCCTACAAGCAATCGATAGAGCAACCTAGAATCCCTGCAAGCAATTGAATATTGTCCACTTGCCCCACTGGTAAGATAGAACTCTTTGACAGATCGACTCTTAGCTCAGACACCGCCTCAAACCATATAAGGATGCCCCGCAAATTCACTATTTGCTCACAATCATTATCATAGAAGATAGTCGTATCATCAGCAAAGAGTAGGTGAGAGACATCAGTGGCAGAATCACTCACTCGGCTTACAGAGAAACCAGAAATAAGCCCTACTGTAGCAGCCGAATTAATCATCCTTGTGAACACTTCCATCACCAATAAGAACAGAAAAGGGGAGATAAGGTCACCCTAGCGCAACCCTCTAGATGCAGAAAAGAATTGAGAAGGGGAGCCATTAACTAACACCGCAAAAGAAGCAGAAGAAATAAAATAGCAAATCCAAGCAATCCATCTCTCCCCAAACCCCATTCTTCTCATCACGTAAATAAGAAGATCCCAATTGACATGGTCATAAGCCTTCTTGATGTCAAGCTTGCATATAACCCCCGGCTTACCTGACTTGGTCCTAGAGTCAATAAGCTCGTTTGCAATGAGTACTCCATCCAGAATCTGTCTGCCCCCAACAAAGGCGTTCTGATTCTCAGAAATGAGTGCCCCAATAACACTTCTCAACCTACGAGCTAACACCTTTGAGAGCAACTTATAAATACATCCAATCAGACTAATTGGGTCGATAATCTTTGATATTCTATGCATCAACTCTCTTTGGAATAAGCCCTATAAAAGTAGCGTTAAGGCTAGCCACAAACTTTCCATGAGAGTAAAACTCGGAGAACATAGTCAAAACATCCCCTCGCACCGTATCCCAATTTGCTTGGAGGAAAGCCATAGTCATTCCGTCTAGGCCAGGAGCCTTATCCCCACCAAAACAATCATGTAGAGCTCTAGTGACTTCCTCGTCATCAAATGACATCTCAAGAACCTCCCTGGCAGAAGTAGATAAAGAGGGCAGCGATAAGCCATCCACTTTCGGCCGCTAAGGTTCAGTTTCAGAGAATAGCTTCTTGTAGAAGCCAAGTATAGATCTTTTCATACTATCAATTGTTTCTTAACGATTCCCCTCAATCTCCACCCCTGACATAAAGTTGAACTTCCTACGCAGATTGACCGTTCTATGGAAAAACTTTGTGTTGCCATCCCCCTCTCTAAGCCACAGAGCCCTTGACTTCTACCTCCAAGAAACTTCTTCCATGTGCAATACCCTAGCTCTTGTCCTTATTCCGTCATACATTTCTTTACTAACCTGAATATAAGAGACCGGCATGCCTTTCTTCTCCATGCACCTCCATAATACATTCCTAGGTACTCTATCATAGGCTTTCTAAATTCTAAGTCAATCAACACTATGTGGAGGTCCTTTTTCCTATCCTTGTAGAACTCCACGAGCTTACGTATGATATGAATAGCCTCCATTCGTGCGACATCTTTGTTGTCTTAAATATAACATTAAAAAGGGTTGTTAGCCACGCAACGCCCTCTTCACCCAAACATTTCCAAATAAAAATAATGCAATGCTCCACGCTTCTATCACCGGCGGCGTTAGTCATAGCCTATTGGTGGCCAGGTGAGTGGCCAGTGGGTAGTGCCGTAGTGCATGGGATAGGGTGGAGAGAGGCGGCTTAAGGTTGCTTTTGGTGTTTTCAGAAATTGTTTTTGAAAAACAAGCCACAAAAATAATATTACATAATGAATATTGTGCAAAAAGATGTTATGTTTAAGAAAAGTGAATAGAAACTTAGAAAAAAAAAAATTATAGATTACTCTTTAAGAAAATGAATAAAATTTTATTCTAGTAATAATAATTGGCGTGTTTTGTACGATCAACATTGGTTACAACAGGATCAATATGTACCATAAAAGCTACGGTGGATTGTTTTCGCATATTACAACAGTAGATTCTTTCATAGCAACGTGAAATACAGGACTAAAAATAACAAAGTTTATTCTATTTTTCTTTAATGTTGATGGAGTTAATTGCTAGATGGGCCCGAAAGGAATAGGTAATGCTTTTGTGAGACATTGTCAGACCTTGTTAGGACTCTACAGCAGAAGAAGCTCGGAGTATAGCTCCATACATTATAGCAGCGGGCCTGTTTTGAATGAGGATCAGTGGAGCCAACCTCTTAGACAGATCCACATAAGGAGATCAAGGAAACGCAGCATAAACATCAGTACAAGTCTAGGATGACGTGGCTACTGAAGCAAAGTTTTCCGGGAAGCATAGACCATACGTGCGCCAAAGGAGGTTGGCCATTCAGGACCTCTTGAGGGCAGGCCAGTTGTCCAAGCACCTTCAACCGAATGCAACCAGCTTAAATTTATTCCCAAAAAATGCCTCCCCACACTCAGACAAAGGACTTTCTGCGAGTCGCTTGTTGTCGAGTCGTGCATAAGACCACTTCCAACGTGATTTGCCAAAAAAATGAGAACTTTATTACTTTTTTTAATGGACCATACCCGAGCTACTTTTATTGAATTAAGTGCATTCACAGTAGTGAGCCATTTTTTCTCATCAATGGGGGCCTAGCTCTACCACATTAGCTTGTGAGCTAACTTTTTGGCTCACAATCCTCCCTCTCTCCAATGAAAGCTTCACCACTTTAGCTCACCAAATAAAATAATACTCATGCACTCACTCCATAAAACACAACTTTATTTTTAGAATCAAACCAAAAAAAATAAAAAATAATTAAAAAATAAAAAAGCAAGCAAAAGGTCGGAGTGAGCCGGCTCATCTGAGTGAGCCTCTTCGCGAGCCCCTTGCCGCAAGGCAACCACTGGAGAACTCCCCCCCCCCCTCACCCCCTGTCTCTCCTCCGTTTTCCCTCGCAAGCCAACCATTGCAATGCTTCTAACATCCTCATGAATGTGCTACACTGGAAGGATATGTTAAGACACTACTAAAGAAACGATACAACACCAAGGGCACTTATGATATCATGAAGGCATGTGATCCTCACGACTGGAAATTCGCACAAAAAAGAACGATGAAAGCATTGAAATTTCCTCAACATTTCATTAATTGGGCTATTCAACCTTTCACTACCAGCCTACCGCTAAATTCAACGTATTGCTCAATTGCAGTGATCATTTATTTTGGGGGCATAAGTGGTGTTAGACACACAGCTGTTACACCCCCCCCCCCAAAAAAAAACATTGCACATGATCCAAAAGCATGGGGCTTTCTAAGGCCACAAAGAAATCCATAAAGAGCTAACACGGATACTTCAAGATGCTGGTTTGTTTCCAACATATGTATCCTACAATACCTTGGATCGGGCAACCAATCAAGACCATATATAAATCGCTGTGAAGGGTTTGCATCCCACAGAGGCCGAAATGGATCACTGCAGTGTAACATAAAAGAAGTGGTCAATGTAATATGTTCAAAATGACCAATAGGCCAACGCTAGGAACGCTAAGACTTAGAACATAGAATACAGAACTCATTTTTCCCCCTGTTACCACCAGGGGCAGAGAAGTTAATAAAAAGAAAACACACGACAGGAAAAAAAAGTCCCTCCGACATAAATGAAGCCACCCCTCAACCCATCATCCCATGACATCCTCCTAAATGCTCTTGCTTAAAAATTTATCACATGCCCGCATTTACACACCCATCCCCCCACCCACGTCTCTCTCTCTCTCCCTCTCTCTGCGCATGTGTGCGCACACGCACACACACACACACATATATATATGTACATATATATATGTATGTTTATATATATATATGTACATATATATAT
>JACYFF010002017.1:49871228-49890160 GCA_017589665.1 Selenicereus undatus | reverse complement strand
ATATATATATATATGTATGTATGTATGTATGTATGTATGTACACACACACACACACACACACACATATATATATATATACATACACACAAACACAAACACAGATACACACTCACAATCACACTCACACACACACACACACATATATAAGCAAATATATGTACATACATATATGTACACACACAAAGATATATGTAAGCGTGTGTGTATACAAACGCACACACACTTACATCAGAAAAATTCCATTATTACTAGATACTATTTTCCACAATTAGAGGTTATTTTCAGACAAAAAGAAAGAAAAATTGGTAAGTTTGTCTTACCGCAAGTCCCAAAATTTCAGCCCTCCATGCCCGGCAGTGACAATGACATTCACATTCTCAAGATCTCTGGAGAAGGGAAAAATGCAGAAAACCATTTTAGGTATCTCAACGACTTTGATACAATAAATGAAAAGTTGAAAACCACTAGGACAAAGTCACATACTAGATACGACAATTACTCAAAGCATTCACATTAGAACAATAAATCGTTCTTTCACAATCATGACTCTCCCAAAAGGACAAGATTAATCATGCTTTATTAAAAGCATTAGCTCACAATCAGACAAGTGCTAAATACGAATTATTGACATTTAGGTACCTTGAAGCTAGTGACACTAATTTCTTAATCCCTAAGTTATTGGACTTAATTTTCAGGCCCCACACTTGATCATCTATTCATAATTTAACTATGATACTTATGCCAACAAACCACTCTAATTTCAATCAAGAAGACTCAGCAATTATTCTGATGCCCATATATAGCGAATTGCTAATAATAAACAAAAACAGATCAAAAAAACGGAGAAAGCATTCAGTGTATTTCTTACCCCAGACTAATTAACAGTGAAAAGGGTGAAGTTGAAGGTTGAAGACCTGAGAACTCAGGAAAATGACAGTCATGGAAATTGAGATCAAATAGGAAGGCCCTCCTCCTTACAGCTGTGGATTTGCTTCATTTTACAGAAGAACTCACCAACCTTGAAGCTCTCTTTTCAAGCAAGCAACTGACCCCCGAAATTATCTAAGGAACCAACCATTGAAAAAGAGAATTATGATGACAATCATGATGAGTTTGACAATATTTGCTGTTTGTCATCAATTCTTGACAACTAGATTGTTTTATTCCCCCCGCCCCCCCTCTCCAGTTTTTTTTTCTTGGTTTGTTTTGTATTAACTGTTTGGGGTGGTGATTGGCAGTGTTTTGTGGTGTCTGGCCATTACTAGGCCGAAAAAAAAGGAAATAGACATAGGTATGAAGATGTTTTAGAGGAATGGGAAATTGGAGTGAGGATGGCTTTTGGGATCGGCGGAGGCTGTAGCTGTTGGCAGCAGTGGTAGAGAGTCTTGCTGCTGCCTGAAAGCTTGATGAATGCCGGTGTTGGGGTCGGTGAGGGTGAGGTTGAGGCTGATACAAGAGCGACTGAGGGGATGAAGGAAACGGATTGTCACTTGCATTTTTGGAGATAAATTTGCGTATTTTTTATCCAACTGACAAAACAATTTCATTCGAATTACACTGGCATGTATGCAATGTGTCATTGAAATCCGCAAGACAAGGAAAATTGCAAATGTACAGTCTTGGGCAATTTCTTAATGTGCACATCATCCAGCAACTGAAAAAGGCCAATTTAGAGCAACTTTGCACCTTGGATTGTAGTGGACAGATGCAAACAGTTTCACTAAACTGCACTTTAAAGTCTTTACTTCTTTCCCTCAGGGTAATAGGCAGTCAAAGGTTTCAACCTCAGGTCCGAAGGAAATGTCTCTGCAACTCAAGGGCGATGCTGCTACATATCTAACAGGCTTTCCCCCACAATCCCCAAAAACCCTGCTTAGGCAGGCGTCCATGGTACGGATTTGGATTTGGATACAGTCTGAAATATGCTGAGACGCTACAAATCCATCAAATAGGAATTCGAGCAACACAATCTCCCATTTCTCATCTTCCTTAGGAAGGTTCAAATTCTAAGAGTCTTCCCTAACAACCAGATCAACTGGTCAGAAATAATTGGATGAGACCCTCTCATGTAGTAAATAAGTGAGACGAACTCCTTTATGGGTGACTTTCCACAACATATAGGGTGACTAATAATTATTTTGAAATGACTTTCATAATTCACATCCAAATAAATTATTAGTTATGCTCACGGAGTCACAGGCATACTTATTAAAAGTCACATTGGGAGCATCCATCTTTACAATATCAAATTATCAATTACGTGAGACAGTCCCATCCAGACCTACTATCATTTGGATTTTCATCCAACCAACTTGCTCCAGCCTCTAGTTTTGTATCCATGTGGGTGTTTTGCATCCATGTGGGCGTGGGTCAATCTTGCTTTCCTCCCTCCCCCAAAAAAAAAGAAAAAAGAAAAGTGCCGATAAAGATCAAACAGAATAAACTCGGTTTGACATATGAAAATGTGAATAAGTATACTTTTTAAAGTCTGGTAAACCATTTTGGGGGGGGGGAACTAATTCCGTCTCTGTGGGTGTGAGGATGTTTGTGTGCATATGCAAGCAGGGGGGGGGGGGGGAGAGAGAGAGAGAAACCAAATTTGCTCAAAGTCAATCAATACAGCCTACCCTTCATAAGGGGCCCAAGAAAGGGCTCTGATTGGAACTGTCTCTGCTCTGAAGCAAAGCAAAGGTCTGACATCTGCAGACAGCAAGAGAGTAAAAGAAATTAAGAAGTAAACCTCAATAAACACTACAGACACTTTTCCCTCCATGTCCATGCAATTAAAAAAGTACATTCATGAAAGACAAAGTCAGTGGTTCAGATCATACAAATGGCTAACCCCTTGTCCCTAGACCTCACCTCACCTAACCCACATGCTGTCTGAATTAGTTCCAATACACACTAAAATTTTATCTCCATGACTGATATCTCACTAGACCCATATACTTGTTTGCAAATTCAAAAAGTGATACTTGATTTCTTAAATGGTACATAGGACGGGATGACAGCAGAGATCCTAGGTTAAGTACATAGTCATAATACCTTGAGATGAACCATTGGGAGAGAACTTCCACAAAGCAACCTGCATAAACGTTCAACATCAGAAGTAGAACAGAGGAGGGGGAGGGCGAGAGATCACTCAGGCCTTTTGAGGTGGGAAGCTAATGTAGCCAAAAATAAGAATCAAGAATAGTTACTAAACCAAGCTGCTGATGCATTAAGTAAGAATAAAGAAAATATGTCTTTCTGTGACCAAAGAAAAGAAGGCACAATGAAGATCAATACCATGCAATGCGACTGCATGCTCACAGCAGTTGCCTAGAATTCTTACCATTCCATCATGACATCCAGCTAGTATCAAATCATGTGGAGGAGAAGCTGACCATTCCACAGTCAAAGGCATACTGCAAAACTAACAAGGCCAATTATAAGTTGGTAACATGAAAATAGCTCCACACTGGACAGGGGGAGAGGAGGGGAGGGGAAATATTCATAGCCTTATTGTCCAGAATAATGAGAACAATAAGACTACTGGCAACAATTACAGCAAAAAAGACTCCCTGCCTTAAACTGATCACTTGTTTTCAGAGACTCTGTTTTAAGAGGCACAAAACCTAAGGAATGATGTATAGAACACTGAGAATGTATTCTCCAAGGGCAACCACTACGAACCCTGTTCTAGATCACCCACACCATGAAAAGGCCAAAGTGTCACGGTTTAACCGGTTCAAGGATGTGTCCCACCACAGTGTTCCCAACCAGAATGAAATATGGACGTAATTTTGACGTATGAATGTCAGTGTCCAGGTGCAGGTGCAGTTGGACTCTCTGCTTGGTGCTCCACATGGTGATTGCTAGGGAAGATAACTTCAATAATCAGAAATTTCTGTTTAAGGACAAAGAAGAAATAAAAAGATATGGGTATATCTTAACATTGGCATATGAGGAGGATTTTGATTCTTTATTATATTTGTAGTTTACCTTTTAGGAATAGATTATCTTTTAGTTATCTTCTTAGCTAGCAAAATAATATCTTTATGATTAGGATGTCTATTTGTTTCCTTAATGTTTTAGGTTTCTTCTCTATTTAAACTCCTCTGCTATGTATTAACGAATCCGATTTGAATGAATTATATTGAATTGAGTATTATTTGTGAGTGTTCTCCTTTTTTGTGTCTGAGTTTCTCAGTGTGAGAATTGCTCTTATAGCGTCCTACATCAAATTTGGTATCAGACCTCGCAATCTTTGCCGCATCCCTTTGAGTTTTTCCTTTTTCCCATTTCTTTTTCGTATGATGTTCATAAAAAAAAAAAAAAAGGGAAAAATTCTCCAACCCAGAAAAACCCTAGCCACGCACACCGCCAATTCCCAATTCGCCACCAGGCCCATCGCCCACCGCCACCTACCACCATCCCTTGACCCCCTTTCCCCGGGCGACCACTACCCACCGCTGCTGGTGGCCACCGCTCGCCGGAACCCTAATTTCCAAAATCAAAACCCTAATTCGTGATTTACCACAATTTCGCAACCCTAGCTTTTCCAAATTCATCCCCCACCCCTCACAATCCATTAAAATTCATCGTAACCCTTGATTACCCATTGAATTTCGCCCAAAACCCCCAAAACAATTGAAGTAAATCGCATCAACCTTTGGCTACAATCGATTGTTCCCAAAACCGCGAAACCCTAACCTTGATTTCGAATTTTTCCCCAACTCAGCCTTAGCCCATCAAGATCATCCCAAACTGACTTAATCCATCCACTATCAACTCCATTTCGTACCAAAGCCCTCCATCAATTGCAATACAAAGCTTCAAATTCGACATTCGATTGCATGCCCTATTTTTGGGAAACCCTAAATCACGAACGGCTCTTTTGCATGCAAATTGAGGGCTTCTGTGCCTTCAACCATCCACTGCAAGTACCGAAACCCTCTTGGGTCTACTGTCCCACCACCTCCGGCTCCTCCTATTGCCGGAACTTGACCTCAATGGCCCAAGTCATTTTCTATGGTTGTTGTTCGCTGTTATGGCTATTAGAAGCCCCTTATTGCTAGTATTGCAACGATGATTTGGTGTGAAAACATCATCGGGGTTTGTTTGTGATCATTCACAATAAAGCATTTCCAATTACGACAAATGTTATGTACCAAGTTTTCTCTCCGTATGGAGACGTACAAAAGATTGCTAGATTTCAAATAATGGGTGATTGTCATGCTCGAGTAAATATCTACTCTCACAGGGATGTCAATGCTTTTTGCAAACTTCAAGGTCGTCAAATTTATGACGGTTGTTGCGAGTTAGATCTTTACTTCGCTAGTAAGGTCATTTGTGGCTGTAAGCCTATATTCCTCAATATATGTGGGACTATGAACTTCCTAGAGCTCCTTTGATTCCTTCGAAGCTAGTCATTGAAGATTGTAGGGTTTCATCTCTAAGATATATGAAACAACCAGCATCTTATTTGCATGAGCCAAATCCAACCTATTATGATGCACATGATAGGGGATTTATCATAGAGGAAAAGAAAGAGGAGACTCTAGAAGATGAGAATATGGAAGCAAATGTCCAAGTTATAGAGCATTTCCAGATATCAAGTCAAATGATTCTAACAACAACGTCCTTGATTCTATAAATCAAGAAGTTCAAGTTGCGGACTGGCAGTCAAATGCAAGTAAAGTAAACAATAAGGAAATGTTCATTCTAGACAGCAACGTGGATGCTTTCAGTGGGGCACCTAATGAATAGGATGTCCAACCACCAATACAAGTGAATAAAGAGTCAAAGATAGTAGAAAACAACACTTCCATTATCCCTCATGAACATTCATTAGACATTCAAAAATTTAACCGCATGCAAAGAAAATTCGAGATGGGCCAAGTAGTTAGCATACATGCTGAATTCTAATCGGTAATCATGTTTTCATCGACAATATACTCTACATCCGACATTTGCATGGTTCCTAATGTTGGAGAAGATACTAAGGCTTGAATTTCAGCACAAGTGCTGGAAAATTAAAACACTTCTAGCATCTTCATCCCTGCCTCGTTTTTGTTTAAAAACTCAAGGTCGAGTTTTTTTCCAACTGGGGAAGAATGATGCATAGCCAGGAGAAGGAAGATCAAGAAATTCAAAATGACCATTGTCTAATAGAATTTGTGGAACGTGTCGAGTTTGAACATGTTTCCAAAGATGAGGGATGTCAAAAGGCCACATCTGAACGCAAGCTATGGGGATTTTCCATGTTGGTATCAAGAACTTGAGTGCGTGGAGGTGTCAAGACTAGAAAGTGGGGACTTTGATTTGCTTATCCCTAATGGGCTTCTAGTTGGCAAGAAGCTACCTCTGATAATTGAATTTCTACTTTCTGGGAAAAGCTATACAAATTACAGTTTTCTAATATGTGGACGAAGTGAAGATGGTCTCTTGCTTGATTTTCTTCATTCTAACCCTGTACAAAACTCGAGGAGTTTTTTTTCCAACTAGGGGAGAATGATGCAAGAAAAGAACAAAGAAGACATAAAAAGATATTGGTATATCTTAAGATTGGCATGTAAGAAGTATTTTGATATTTTATTATCTTCATAGTTAGTGTTTTAAGAATATATTATCTTTTAGTTATCTTCTTAGCTAGCAAAATAATATCTTTGCGATTAAGTAATCTATTTGTTTCCTTAATGTTTTATGTTTTTTCTCTATTTAAACTCTGTTGCTATGTATTAGCGAGACAGACTTGAATTGAATTAAACCATTGAGTATTTGAGAATTCTTGTGTGAATTTCCCCTGTGCGGGCAATTGCTCTTAAAGCGTCCTACACAATTGCTCCCCTTTATAGGAATTGCTCTTAGAGCATCCTACATCAGTCTGCTCAAAGAGTTCCCTAACTATTGGATAAAATTTATTTCTTTTGAGGGCTTCGGGTTGGATAAGAGCTCCATTCTATGAGGCCTAGACTTAAAATAATACATGTGCCACATAGACCATGCCAAAGATAGGTCATGAGGTATGTGGTATACATGAACCCAGACTCTTAAGAGTGGTGGGAATGAAAAGGGCAAGACTGACGTAGTGTAGTCCATCTTGTGTTGTGCTAGTAGTATCTTGTTGTGGCAGTTGCAATTCAGTGTGATTGTAGTTTATAATATTTGAATTTCCTAGAAATCTCTTTCTTTTTTGTTGATGAGTAGTAAAGATTTGTATTGATAAGAGAGCAAAACATGGCCATATACAAAAGGGCAAGACCAAGGGAATGTCACCCACATGGCCACTTACTAAAGGGCAAAACATTATGTCCTCAAGCTCTCATCCATAATGGCATCAACAAAATAAAAATATTCAAATTTCATTCACCATTAAGCCCAACACTCGAACTATACAATATTCTTAAAAAAAATAGAGCTTTAAATCTTGAAAGGACATACTTCGTCCCCAAAAATCCAACAATCTCTCCTTCCAAGTAGCCCACCGAATAGTCAAAGGAACCATTTTCGAAACGCCAAGAACCCAACTCTTCTTCATCCTTCTCCTCTAAGCCACCAACACATCTTTCACATTAGATGGTTGGACCCAACTAACCCTGATCAAAGAGAGACAACTGTCAAACCAAAGAAACCCAAAAAATGCACAAGGACATAACCCACATATTCTTCCTCCTCAAGACATATAAACCACCGACTTGGACCATTGAAACTTCTTCTTTGGAGCATGTCCTTCATAGGAATCTTTCCCTTTGTCGCCACGCACGCAAAGAAGCAAGCTTTTGTGGGAGCTATAGGTCTCCATTAGCCTTTAAAATGTGTGACACAAAAAATCTTGTTGGTAAAAGACCCCTTAGAGTCATGGGGCCAAACAATCTAATCATTTCCATGAGACAATACCCACCTGTCGTACGCTATCCTCTTCCTAATCATTAAGGTTTCTCACATAAGTCAAATTCCAATGGCTATTGTCACGATTCCATAAAACCACCTCTTGTATCATCACCTCCTATGAATAAGCCATCCCAAAGGATCCGGAAGTTAAACCTTAAGAGGTCAATCCCACACTAGACATCATACCAAAACAACACCTTGAGCCGTTCTTCACGTTAAAATGCACCAAAGATTTTAAGCACTCCAGATGTGCAAAGACAGATTTCCAGCACCCAACCCCATGGCCATATGAACTCTTCTTACTCCACGATCACAAATCATCAACCCTGTATTTTGCTTTGAGCACATTTTTCCCTAGATTACAAACCAACACCATATGCATATCATAGAATTCTCTTGAAAAATAATTCTGAATAACCATAAATGAAATGATGAGCATTCATATCCCTATATCAAGTGAAAATCCTAGATAGTGTCCTATGGCTTTCATTTAGAACTTTGACACATCAGATACTTTAATACATATTTGTATCCAACACCTTACATTCGGGATACTCTTCTTTTTTTGGATGACCCAGGGTGTTAGGGTGTTCGGGCCAGCTTGCCTGCCCCTATACCCGATACCTATGTAATATTATATATTTAAAGATGTTTACATAGACCATTACATACACAAGAGTATCTCCACAATCACAAACGCAACAAGAAAAGGAAACTTAATTTGAGACAACATTGCTAGTGTGTCGATAAACAAGTTACATAAAATAAGAATTGAAGCTATCAGCTATAAGATGCAAGTGGTCTCAATTTAGGACAAGATGAGTAAAGAAAAAGACAAATGATTTTAGTCATCTCTGGAGGATACATTGATATGCAACATTAAGGTCATCCATCTAAAGTATCAAGTTATGCGCATCAAGCAAAACCAATATAGGAAACAAACAAAGAATAAAATAAAATAAATGCTAAAGAAATAAGTGATAAGTACACATATTGTAACAAAATATAAATAAGTTACTAAGATGTTTAAAAAAATCAGTAACAAGAAATATAAAAATAAAAATAAAAATCGATTAGGGATGAGATTCACCACATAAGCAAATAAAATTTTGAAATAAGTTATAGAGACAAACAAATAAAGAATAAAATAGACAACAAGTTAAAAAAATGAATGAACAAGTAAATTATGAAATTAATAATTAAATACACAAGTAAATTGATACCATGACACTAAATGAATATGTAAAATGTTACAATTAATTAGAAAAGACTAAATCAATAAATTGAAGAATGAAGACAACAGATTATAAAATCATATAAAAGATAAAGACAAGAATAAATAAAATAAATGAATGAAAAAATAAATGATATGTAAATAAAATTAAACAAAGATTTTAGATTAATAATTAACATAAATAACTAAAATCAACAAATAAATAATAAGAAAAAGGGAATTTTCATCTGGTGACCCTGAACGTTTTACGTTTCCGTCTTATCTTTATGTGTTTAACTTTTTCCACACTATCACCTCATTTGTAGTTGATGCAAGATAGGAGTAAAGAATTGGTAAAAAGATCTAGAAAATTAGAATATTTTGATATTAGATATCGTTCAGATTTTTTTATAAATTAGTAGGTTATTTTTAAGCATATTTTAGAAAAGCCAAAATAAGGATATTTAGTGATATTTTATTAGGATTTAGTTTCCTAGTCTATTAGGATAATATTAGGTTATATATTTTTATCCTTTTCTAGTTTATATCTTATTATTTAGGTTTCCTAATACTACTTAGCCTCTTGGTTATATAAACCCTTTTTATGTAATTGGAGAATGCAGATTATGAATAAGAATTGATATTGAATTTAAGTAAAAGTTCTTGTGTGAATTTTCTCGGTGTGGGAATTGCTCTTAGAGCATCCTACATCAATTATCCCCTTTGTAGGAATTGCTCTTAGAGCATCCTACATTAGGGAATCATTGAATTATTTTTTGTTAGTACTCCACGAAGAGATATAGGCTTGCTTATGGCTAGAACATCATACCAACCTCTGACCCTAAACAACGGCCGGAACTAGATTTACCCTTTATTGAACCCCTACCCTTTAAAAGGAGGACTGAGAGATCTCCTAGGCATAGAAAGAGAGAGGTAGTTTCCTAATTGTATTCGAAGTCTATAGGCTATTCTGAGTTAATCAAAATAAGAATACTTGGGAGTATTTAGCTAATCTTGAGTTTCCTATTTTACATAGGTTTGGTTTAGGTAGTTTCCTAATGGTATTCCAAGTCTATAGGATATTATAAATAGATGATTTGTCTTGGGTGATTATTATCTATTATCCATTATTGAATACTGATTCTTCAATGAATATTGATTCTTCAATGAATATTGATTTGAGCACAGAGATGCCAATTCCTTTGTTCCCTCTTTCTCTATAATTTTCTCCCTTCTTCCCCTGTTCTCTACCTGATCTATATCAATTCTCCTCTTTACCAAAACGCTGGTCTTAAGAGCTTTTATTATAGCTTATTTACGATTTATTTCCAAAATGAGCTTAGCTCTTTCAAACTCATACCCCAAAGTCATTTGATGGATCACTTGGAAACAACCCCCCCCCCCGGTATGCAGTTAATCCATTTGGATCTCCCCATATGCTACTCGATCAGAAGAGTGTGCTGTGTATTCGCCCTAACAATTAAACCTTTACATGAAGAGCTTGAAATAGATAGAACCTAAGGTTAACACCTACATCGAATCAGAGAATCTTCTAAGGGTAAAACAGAATTCAAATATTATACATCCTACCAATAACGACTCCCAACAAGGTCTAGGAGATCCAAATATAGGCAGCTTTAGCCCCTGTCCCTTGCAAGAACGCGTGCAAGTAGAGATAATACATCATAACCATTCAAAAACTAAATGCTTTTGGGCGAGGGGAGGGGGGATTTAAGCATGCGGACAACCAGAGAGATGATGACGATACCTCTGTGTTTCGCCACACTTCAGTTTTGAACACTTGAATATTGGCTTCAATTTTGCAAAGCGCGGATCGATACCTTCACCATGTTGAGAAGCATAAATTCGTTGAATTACTTGAGGTGAAGGAATTTCCCACCTGTTATGCAATATTGAAGAGAACAACATGAAGATCCATGCATGGCAAAAGGTAATGGCGGGAAGCATAAAATTGCATTAAAAAAAACCACTGGTGCAAGACAAAAATGAAGGGCATCCAGGGAAAAGCACAAGATCACATCAAACATAGCCACCTAAAAGCATTCAATACATGTCTGCAGATATTTTCGAGATATTTTCGAGATCGGAGCAGAAAAATTAGAAGTTTCAAGATTCTTACGTTGTTTTTAACCACACATGTAGTAGGATTTATAGGATCAAATTAAGGCCATGAAAGCAGAAAAATAGAACACAACATAAAACTGAATAAAACCATACTTGGCCTTCTCCCACTACTGGGACTAGTCTTCATCAATTAGTAGACCTATAAATCAATAAGATTCAAATCAAAATTTGAGACAACAAAAAATTTGCTTCAGATTTTAGACCCACTAAATCACTAAGAAGAGGCCTCTGTAAAGGAGGACCTACTTTCAGAACTTCATACAACTTAATTAACAATCATTTCAAGTATATAATGTGCCATACATCCAATCTTCCAATGCTTTCAGGAACCACACAACCAACCAAAAAGGGAAAACCAAGAATAAGAAGTTGAAGAAACAACTCAAGGACAAATGAAATAAGGAGAAGCGATGACAAGGATCAGAGAAAGAAAGAGAGAGTGAGAGAGAGCATACACTTCAACAGATCCATTCCCAAGGACTACTGCAAGATAGCCTATTATATGCTTGTCAGCAGACCCAGAAGCATTATGAGGCCTCCACTTCACATCCCATGCGACCTTTCCATCATGACCAAGGCACAAGACAACTCTAGGAAGAACAACATTTTTTGGTACATAACCACCACCAGAAGCCAGATGTGAGAGACCATCACCTGCAACATGATCTTCTAATACAATATCTCCTTTTTCTGAGTTATTTTTTTCTTGACCTAGCAGGGATGGACCTTCACCCTCATTTTGAGTCAGCCTGACATCATGGCAAGGCTCATTACGTACTTTTGACTTGCCTCTGGACCTTCTTCTCAGCTCTGAAATTGTACATTCTAAATCAGCATTAAGTGCTTTCTTAGTTGGAACTCTTCGCCTTTTACCGAAATTTTTCTGGGGTGCAGGGCTATACACTATGTGATCCTCCGATGAAAAAATCTTTGGCATATCTTCTGGAAACTCAACAGCAAGAGCTTGAAAAAGGGGCTCTTCAGAATCAGGGGCATCAGCAATTTCAGCAACTCCATTTTTTCTACTGGAGATAGCTTTTCGTTTTCTTCTCTGTTCTTTCGGGTGGGCTGGAGTCGTCAGCATGTTTTTGTCCACAGGAGGCATATTTGAGGTACGTTCCGACAGATGAAGGACAAGAGCTTGTGTGAACGGGCCTTCAGTATGCGCAATAGCTGGAGTTTTGTCTAATGCATTCTTTCTCATTTTGAGACCTTTCTGTTTTTCCTCCTTTTGCTCCTGGGAAGCAGGGTAAATAAGTAGGTCCTCATCCACTAGAGACACATTTGAGGTGCCTTCTGTTGGCTGGACAATAAGAGCTTGACCACACTGGCCTTCAGTATCCAAAATGTCTGCAGCGTTATCTGTTGCATTACTTCTAATTGTGACATCCTTTTGTTTTTTTCTCTTTTCTTTCTGCCGAGAAGGGGAAATCAGTTTATTATCATCCAATGGATGCACATTTGTACTGTCTCCTGAGTGGGGAACAGGAAGAGCTTGAATCAACCAACGTTCAGTACCCGCAACAGCAGGAGTTTCATCTGGTGCATTCTTTCTTGGTCGCCCTCTTGGCTTCTTAGGCTTATTTCCTTCCTTTGTACCATCCTGTTTTTCAGACTTTTGCTCTACATTATCAACAGCAGCTGGCATATTCTGGGAAGGAAGGGTATTCAGTATGTTCTCTTCCAGGAGAGGCATATCTGATGTATTTTCTGGAAGCTGAACTACAGCTCGACTGAACTGCATTGCAGGATCTACATGGGCAGGACTTTTATCCACCAGATTCTTTCTAGGCCTTCCTCTGGGCTTTTTCAGTGTATCTGCGTCTTTCTGTGCAACAGCTTTCTTTTGATATTTCCGTGTTGTCTTACCATCAGGAGCTCGTGAATCAACTTCACTTGAACTACAGTTAACTAGACACCAAATCTGAATCATCCCTTGGCCATTAAGAGGTGCTCCAAGCCTGTGGTAAGCTGAGTTGGGGGGATGAGCAGCGACAGCAATGAACTGAAATTGAAGACAACAAAAGGGAAATTAGTTAGATTACAACAGGAAGAACAGAAATTTTTTGTTTTTAAGGGACCAACCTCCACAGCAAGGAGCACCTAGGCAATGAGTAAGTAAGCCGAAAATGAGAGCTGATAAAAACAGAATATGAAATCAATATCTTATCCAGTCCAGTCTATAGAACACAGGATCCTAGGAGGCATATTATCCTAATATTAAACTACTTTCACCATTTATAGTTGATGCCAACTAAAGGTCACAAATTAATCAGATTATCAAGCTTTTAATTCATTAGATGACTATTCATCACATAATACAATCATTACATATCTTTTTCCCGTTAGTTATGTAATATTTGAATATATTAGATACTTTAGTTTGATTCTTTTTTACACTTTACATTGTTGATCACCATGATTAATTATTACAAACCATTGTAAATTAAGAAAGAAAAACATTAAAAGAAAGCTTCATGTGTCGCAACAGTAAGTGGGTTACCAAAACTAGTTTAGGACAAGAAAAAAGTGAAGCATCAAGGATTCGTGTTGCACGACAAGATATATATTCCTCTTTAGTTCATAACCTTAATTCCAATATCCCCCTTGATTTCCATATAGGTGAAAGAAATCTTAAACTAATATTTTTCTTAGCAAAGATGCACAGTAAACGCAAGGGAATATTAAATAAGACTTAGAAACACATTGTTGGCTTAACCTCTGTCTCTCATTCTAGGTCCCGGCAAAAACAAAAGTGTGGATGAAGCCTATATTACTTACACTCTTCATTCCTCTTAATTGTATGTTCCCTCTCTTTCCGTCAATACTCCCTCTTCGTCTCCTTCAGTTTCCCCTTCTACTCCTTTCTTTTTCTCCAATGTCTATCAGCATGGTATCAAACTACTCCATTCTCCATCAGCAACGGGAGGGAAAATAGAGCCATTGAACTAAAATTGAACAGTCAACGCTTAGTACTTATTTTAAAACCTTAGATGTAATACTTCAAATATATCAACTATTGTATTATATCTTACGGTTGCCAGACCCACCCAAAGTGGGCTCATACTTACAGGGGAGGCTTCAAATGAGAACAACTTTAAAACACATATAGCAGCCTCTTTAAGTCGGAAAGAATCACCAGGTTATCTTATTCCCCACACACTCACCCTCTCTCTGTATCTTTTTTTTTTTTGTGGATGAGTAATCAAACAGTTCTATAAATGAGACACCAAGTGGGTGACACCCATGTCCAATAGGGGCAAATACAAAAATCATCATGCCCTCAAGCTCTCATGCATAATATTATCTACAAAATCTAAAAGAAACATCTTAGAACCACCATCAAGCACTTGACTCCAACTATACAAAATCTCAAAAAATAGAGCTTAAAATCCTGTGGGAAAGAAGCTTTGCCTTCAAAAATCCGTCGGTTCCTCTCTTTCTAAGTACACCACCAAATAGCCAAAGGAACCAACTTCCAAATCCCATGAACCCGACTTTTTTTCAATCTCCTTCTCCATGCTGCCAAAACAGTTTCAACATTAGAAGGTTGAACCCAACTAACCCCCACCAAGGAAAGGGACAAAAGCCAAAGTGAAGATACACATTGACAATGAAGAAAGAGATGGTCAACCGATTCTTCCTCCTCAAGGCACATTGCGCACCTACTAGCTAAATTGAAATTGCACATAAGCCACCAATGGTCCAAGTACACCCTATCTTTTGCAGCTCCTCCTCTACTAAGCAAAGCCTAAACCCTGTTTCCCTTGCTAATTGCACAGAAGCCACCAATGGTCCACTACCCCCTCAATCTGCTCCACCACCAGCTACTACTTTGCAATGGCTTAGGGTCCCTCAACTAGACTACTGGCCACCTTGCAAATACCTGTATTCATGCCCTCATCTCGATGTATTTTTTCCAATTTTTTAAATGCAAACGGTTGTTGTAATCTAGACATCTACTGTTGAACTCTGACTCAGGTACAGTGTTTTAAGCCAATGCGCCAGTTCATTAGATCTTTAGCAGCATTGCACCAATATTGGCCAATTTTGCTCATAAGATCATCACAAATCCCCATCCGCACTCGTATTGGGCCAATAACCTCGGAATGATTTACTTCTAGAATCTATAGAGCAGCTACCACTCTGAATCCCACCCAACCACATTTTGCAGGATCCAAATATATGCAGTGTTACGCTTGAGATGCAAAGAGGTTGTCTACGAGAGTTCTACAAAATTCATAGTAGCTTTATCCACCAAAGCATGAAAAGAGCACTAAGGATCTAATGAACACTTAGGAAATGACAAGGGGATTAATTCTTGAAAAGTTGCATTTACATGTTTATGCATCACAACTTATTTTGCAAATATTAGCTTTAATCTAGCAGAAAAAAATAATGAGGCAAAGTTATCAAGCCAACTAATATTAGGGATCACAAAGTCTAAATGAAAACATCTTGCCAGTACCTCACATTTGATATCAGAATGTGTTCCTCGTTCCGGCCTGGGGCACCAATCCAATGCCCATACAAGTCCTCCAACATACAGCACAAAATCTTTCCTGCACAAAAGTCATATTAGCAACACCCCTGGTTTATTCATGGTCAATGTCAGAAGTAACATTAACAATCCTAAAATTAGTATTCAAATGAGATATCAATTACAGACCTGGCATTCAATTGCTACAGTTTCAATTTGAGGAAATAATGATGCAGCAAGTTTCAGTAATCCAGGTTGACATTCATGAGTCAGCATATAGCTCCCATTTTTTAAGATAAGGAGAGATATACTTTACAATAAAAACCAAAAGCAATGGATGAGAAGAAAGCATCTTACAAAGATCCGGTTGCATCCCCAAAAAAAAGGGTAGGGAGGGCCTCAGCTTAATCAGCTACATCCAATGAAGAAAAACAAAAATTCTTCTCACCCCAAAAATACAATGGAGTTCCAATGTGTCAAAGTCCTAAGACAAGCCAAGAGACCAAGGAGGAGCTAGTTTCTCCCCAGAAAGTCCTTGTTATGATTAAGTCCAAGCTAGACGAAATCGGGCACTGTCCAAGCCAGGTTTTGTCTGCTTTAAGTGCTTGAGTTCCTAAGGGCCTTTTGAGACGCAACCAACTCAAAAATAAAGTTTCGAGTCTTGCTTCCTATGCGTCGAATTGCACATGATTTGGAGATCATTTAACCCCTCAAATCAGCTTGCAAGTCAGAGACACTGAAACTGTCCAATTCCAGCACATGGAGTTTAGCATTTGATTTGTGGGCATACTGTTGCAGCTTTGTTTTGCAGAGTTTTATGGCACGAAAATGGGACATAAATATTACCCAAGAATCCTTAAAAAAAAAAAATAGAGTTCAAGGATCTCAAGGGATTCCTTTTATCGAGCTCAAGAGAGGAGAAAAAGGCCTTTATCCAAGCAGCTGTACAACCTGCTGCAAGTTATTGATTCAGCCCATTTTTGGCCCAAGTCAATGGGCATCTTAGCATGCCTAATTTAGTGGTTGATTTGCACTTGAATAGTTAGCCGTTAGCTTGACACATAATTGGTTGCCCTAGTAAATTAGGTTTCAAAGGGCTGCTGCATCTTGCCTTAGCTGAATTGTACTTTCAATTGCAACATGCAGGGGCTGCCATTTTGGGGCTTTTGCTAGGCATTCAAGCGAAAGTGTGGACAGCTTATAGATAGCCTCCCAAGCTGCTTAGCAACTCGTATTTGCCTAAATAGTGTTAAATGAAGTTGAGGCAAGCTCCCTTTTTATACTTGCTTATCTCTTCTCTTGGCCAATAAGAGTATTGTTCAAGTGAGTCTTAGTACTGTCCATGGTCTTGTGTCTTATTATCCTTGGAGGTAATCAAGGGCCCTATTGTTACTCCTATTGTTGGGTCTTATCCTTGATCATGGCTAGTTTACGCTTGTATTAGGTTTTCCTTGCTTGCTATTCGCTACTATTTATCTTGCTTAGCTATTGTCCTCTATTCCCCTGCTGCAAATCAAGCATTTATAGCTTGTTCCATTCTGTCAGATTTAATTATGCTTGCTGTCGTGAGTGTGCTTGTTGTTCCTTTGGTGTTTTGGTTTCAGTTCTCTCTAATTCTATCATACAAGGTCTTCAACCACATATCCTTATATGCTCGAGATATGTATTCTCACCATCAAACACTCTCTTGGATCTTTCCCTTCAAATAATCTACATAGGCCCTATTCTATTTCACGTTTTTTAGGATTTAACTAAGAGCTTACATCTCGCTATAGCTTCTTATATCTCCTTACATCTCCTTACATCTTCTTACATCCCCTTACATCTCCTTACATCTTCTAACATCACATATAGATTTTCTATAATATTCATTTATTTTAATTACAGAAATATGTATATTTTTTTAATTATGCTACCAATATACAAAATTTGTAAATATCTTATAAACACAACGCTTATATAAACATAAAAACATAATATAACGATGCAAATTATATTTTAGTCTCGACATGAACAACATTTACTTATGATCATTTTATTTTATTTTTGGGATTTTGGAAGGTAATCTTTAAGTTTTGGTTGTTTAATATGACAATACAATTTTTGTATTTTAAGCATTATTTCTTAATGTTTTAAGGGTTTATTTATAAAATTTCCTGCAAACAACATTGAGCATACATTTACATTTAAAATTGTTTACTTAAAATAGGATTCTATTTTAAGATTTAAGAGTTGTATTCAATTTTGTGAGATTTTTTTTTTTTTTGTGATACTTTGCTTATTGCAGGATCAAGCCAATGTAAATATAAAAAATTACCTCAACTGTAAGATTTTATTGACAAAATTTATGGGGTCTAATATATTTTATTGTTGTGTAATTAACATAGTTATTAGTTCATTTTCAATAACTATATTATTTTAATATTATTATTTCTCATCCAAAATGTTCATTGTAAAACAAACATATTTAGTTTCAATAACATTAAGAAATATTTGTTTACTGATAGTATCAAATTTTAGCCGTAAATATGACTAATATATCATAATTGTCACAAATTATACTATATAACTCTTCAATAATTCAACAACTCCTTACATCTATTCTTACATCTCCTTACACTTTCTTACAACTCGTTATATCTTCTTACAGTTTCTTATATCTCCTTACATCTTCTAACAATTCCTTACAGCTTCTTACAGCTCCTTAAAGCTTATAGCTGTATCAAAACGCGAAATAGAACAGGCTCATAATAACTCAAGGATAACTATGCTAACTCATCTAACTTCACTTCCATGGGGGCCCTCCCAACCCCATAAATTATGCCACCACCATCCCTCCGGGAAAATGAAAAAAAAAAGCTTTTGCCCCCAGCCAAAAAAAGGGCAAGGAATTAAAAGTGAAACTGCAAAGAGTCAAAGACCACAAATGAACAAAATACGTATCAATAAGTAGCCAATGGATTCCAACACCATCTTACACATAAAGTACCTACTAACCAAGATTTGACATTACATGCCTAACATATAACAACCAATACACTAATTATACTCTTACTCAAGCATGCTTGATGAAATGCATTATGAAGCCTCTTAATTTGCACGAAAATTGATGTAAATTAAAATTTGCATCCTTTCCGGATAATACAAACTTCCACGCTTTTGCATTATGAAACTTATATAAAGGAAAGAATGTCAAGAAACTTCTTGCCAAACTTAAC
>JACYFF010002017.1:49844665-49870828 GCA_017589665.1 Selenicereus undatus | reverse complement strand
ACTTATATAAAGGAAAGAATGTCAAGAAACTTCTTGCCAAACTTAACATGGATGTCGCCAGCTAGCAACCACTCGCCAGAACAGCAAAACTCCCCCATAAAGTCCAATTGGATTCAAAAAGTCGCCGCAGGTTGCCATTAGTAGTAAATTTAGTACAAGACAAATATCTACAGCATACCTAGTTTCTGCAGACACCACAGAAGCAGACACCTTCTCTGCCTGAAAAGCAAGCAATAGGTATCAGCACATAAGTGGAATTATCCACTAGTTCAAACCATTGGTTGGTACTGAATAGTTCATAAAAGCAAAAACTAACAGGAGAGCTCTCAAACAAGAAATACCTCCATATCATACTTCGGGACTGAAGCAGCCGAGTACTGACATAAAGTTATGTCATTCTGAGCTTCTTTCCCATTAGAAAATCCTGTTTCAGGCATAAATCGGAGGATTTTTGGTCTGTAATTAAAGTATCTCCATTCACTGCATGCACACAAATGGTATTCATGAAAGAAAAAGTATAACGGATTCGCTAAATAATCGCTAATAAAGAGTAAAAGAGCTCTGTCGCTTTTTATTCGTCCTTATTTCTGATCAGATGATTACAGATACTGGCCCCATTTTGAGTTGGTTTGAAATTCTTTCACAGGAGTCTGAAAAAAGCATCTGGATTAATTTTGTCAAAAGCTTCAGGAATGCTGAAGGCTACTCACAACCAGATTGTAGCTGGTGCCCTTCTGAAACAGGGTATGTTGAATTGAATTTCTTTCCATATGATGAAACTCAGTGATAGGGTTGTAAAGCTGGGTATGTTGACTCAGAACTGCAGTGTGCATGTGCCTTGGTGTTAGGGAAAAGATAGGGATTTGACATTACGGAATTTGAGAAAGCTCAAGCTTGCCTTTTTAATTCAGTTTGGCAAGTTTGGCAACCAGTAATGGCTGCTGTCAGGGGTGATCAACTAATTATTAAACATGACTGGTTGCCCTTGCCCCTATTTCTGAAGCTCAAAAAGAAATATCATACTAGAAATTCTGTCATTTATTATATTGGATTTGAGACCATTTGCTTAAAATTTTAATTTCATTGCTTGGGCTTTTGTAAGAGGGGATGATAGAAAGGTGCCTCAATCCATACCATACCTCCAAACTCCAAACTTTGGAACTTGGCAACAAGCTTTGGTCGAGGGAAGAGCTCGATTTTATGTCTGAACCATCAACCAAACTAACAAAGAGAACCAACCTCCACTACTCCATAGCAGAGAAAGGGAATTAAAAACCATCAAAGCAAACTATCGAACAGAATTAAGGACTGCTATTGCTTTCCCCACTTTTTACCCACCACTGCCAGAGAGGCCTTAGTCTAACATCTCAAAATACAAGAGAAACAGTAAGTTTGGTCGCTCCTTAATTAACATTCCCCACTCTCCCCCCCCCCCCCCAAAAAAATCCCTGAATTCTCTAACTCATATGCCTCTCAAATTCTGCGGATTCAGCAATATTCTCCTGGAAACTCAGGAGGCCGGCTTTAAAATTGCCTGAAAGATGCCAACTCGAATGGAAGCAAACAAAACTATCAAGAAAAGGGCATAATGAGAATCGATTATTACCTCAAAAAAGTGATTGTAGATGACAGCCCCTCAATCTCGTCATCGTCAAAACCACCAGTATTCCCCTCGCCACAGAGCTTATAAATCGTATCCATTGCTCTAAAATGATTCTCAGCAGAAGAATCAAACATTGAGACTTCAATCCCCGAATCACCTAAGCTACTACTGTTTGCAGTAATTACACTAACTAGACCTGCTTCTTCGATCTGCTTTTCCTCCCCGTTCTTCTTCTGCACTGCAGGTGGTGCTTCTGCTGAGTTTGCAGTGTTTCTTACTCCTCTCCTCTTCTTCTTCCCCTGATTCTCCGAAGATCCTTTGTCAGCGGCCCCCATTGGATCCTTCAACAGAGACCCCCGGTTTAGGGTTCAAGAGCGCTGCAATTTCACCGACGCGCCACCTCCGTCCGGCTCAAGCGCCGCCCCCTCCCGCGTGGTCCGTGGTTCGAGTCTCCTCTGCGAGTAGTTATTGTTTCACTTTTCGCCAGGTAGGGTTTTTTGTTTTCCCCTTTTGGCGAGGGGGGTTCCGTGTTTTTTTTTTTTTTGGGTATGTTGGTAAACCAGAGTTAACATACACTGTGCATTGTGATACCTCACCTATCTAGCTAAGTTGAATGCCATTTGCATTTAACACTTGTTTGTATTCCTAAATATACATCCTAGAAAACTATGTTTATATCCAATACATTGCTCTAGTATCATTGAAATATTCGCTTGTGTGACTTTTTCTTCTAGCAAGGATTGTATCAACGCTAAGTTGTCTGTCTAGATCTCTATTGTCATCCATCCTTGTCAGAGCGCCAGAGCCAAAGCCTTTCTGCGCCCAAAATTGTCGTACTCTCACTTGAATTACATAACATCTTGTCTTAGTATGTCACAATGGTCTTTTTTTCGGCCCGTGCTAATATAGCAATGCCAACCCATCATTTTTTTATGGATCGCTCTTTGGATCAGAACGCTAATATTTTGATTATTATACCCCCATAGCACCTTGGATGTCTTTTGTTGTGGGGACAAGGTCCTTAGACAATACTTTCTTGCCTGAGTAAGGAAGTTTGAGACGGAACGTAAATTGCTTTGTCGTATTTCCACCAATCGTGATCGAGACCTAGGTGCTAACTAGAATAGAATTTGATTACAGAACATCTAGATGCTGCATATAACCGTTACGAAAATACCTGGTCCCTTTTATCTCAGGTTGCTAACTCGGTTTAGCAAGGTCAGCTAATCACATATCCACTGGGTCCATGGGACGAGCAGTTTCTCATCAATGTTGAGTGCCAAAGGGGATGTCCACCAGAGTAGCTTGGATAGTGAACAGTCTCTAAAAGATGCAGAACTGTTTCCTCTGAGTTATTGCACATCGGGCATTCATACTCTTGTCGTATCTTTCTGATCTTCCTATTATTCAAGTGGGGAGAGCATTATGACATGCTTTCCAAAATAGGATTTCCAGCAAGTTGGGACTTGGAGTGACTACAAAATTTTCCACATGTTGACAGTTCGGTTATTCATCGTTATATTATCATTCTTCAATAACCCCTAATACCCTGAACTGACAGTATACTCTCCATTGGTGTGTAACAGCCAGTATAATCTGTCAGGGTTTTCAGTAGGCCTAACACTTTGCGCAAGGATGTTCCATACTACTTGATGGGGAAAAGAACTTCTGACTTACATCCTATCCAATTTTGGTACCATTGAACAAATCAACAACAAGGCGATGTTCCCCGGTTGCAGGGTTAACTAATGATCATAAGGATAATCTTGTCCTATTACACCAGTTGTCTTCAAGCATTTTGACTATGTGGCCATTCCAAATTTGCCATATGAGGTCCTCCTTAAATTTGGATGCTGCTCTAACCAAGCCCCATCTTCCCCATGATGCGTTGTGCTCCTGCCAATTGTAATATGCTACATCTATAGGAGAGTGTGCTCCATACTTACCTTGATGAAATTGAGCTATGCGTGCTTGGGGACTTTTACGAATTCCCCATGCTTGTCACATTAATAAGGCATGATTCCATTCTTTAAGCTCTCACATCCCCAAGCAGCAGGTTTGGCGTTCGTGGACTACAGGAACATGAAATTATCAACTTTCTAGCATATCTTATAGCACGAGGCAAGAGATGTATGAGGCATACAATATTTAAAGGGTGAATTCAGATAGCTATGGGTTTAGATTAGTTACATAGAGCATATGCTACTTAAGAGTGGATGGACTTGTTTTAATATACTTATGTGCGACATATGTCCATTATTTCCTTTGATCACGCTCTAATACTTCTTAGTGCCCAACAACAAGAGAAACCAAGGGGATGACCATATAAGCTGGAACTTTGGTGTTTATGAGAGCTAGACATGAAATGGCGTATTAAAGAAGTGTGGCAATCTGCGGTTCAAGGGTCTTTTACGTTTCGAGCAATCAGGAATTGAAATCTAGCAAAATAGCATACAAAAGGTGGTGTTTAGATAAGTGTGCAAACGGTGGGTCACTTAGAATACTATCATCAATGAGGCTTCAAGTAAGCAAAATGATATCATGGAGGCGTTCTTGTCGATAGGGAACATGCCAAAAATCATATTATATACAAAGGGATAAGGAGGACATATTCAATTAGAGTAGAGTATAATGGATTTGGGGTTATATCGAAACAACGAAGTGAAATTAAATGAAATGCTTAGGAGATGATTACACTTGATTCTTCTTAAATTACTTTAAAACATAGATGTCAATACTCTCACCTAAAGGTTATATTTGATACAAAAGGGAATTGGGACACAGGTGCATACCAACTCCAATAAATGACAAATGAATATTTTAAACAACTTTTAAATTATCGAGGGATGGGTTTACATATCATATAGAGTACAACCTTTGGAATAGTCTCTTACTGTTGAGACCAAATATCTGTTTATGTATGATGAGAATTGGCTACTTTATTTGTTTACTCAAGATGAGGTGAAGCAAGTTTTCTTAGCATTGGATGGGTTGAAGTCTTTGGAACCTTATGGAGTCCATGTAACTTTTAACCATAAGACGAAGTGGGAAATGCAGCCATCGAATTGATCCAATCGTTCGGCTCCTTCATTAGATTAACCACACATTTATTATGTTGATTCCAAACAAGGAACTGAATCATTTGGAGATTTTTGGCCCATTAGCTTGTGTAATGTATTATATAAAGGGGTGTAATGTATTATATAAATGGGTGGCAAAATGCCTCACCAAGGGAGTTAAGTAAGAAATAACAAATACAATGGGGCCATTCTTGAATGCATTCATTCATGGGCTATCTATTGGAGGCAATTGCCTCATTGTCCAAAAAATAATGGAAAAATGTGCAAGTTCTTGTCTGCAGCACTGAAATTAGACATGAGTGAAGCATACGTCCATATTGAATGGGACTTTTTGGAAGCCCAAATGTATGGGTTCGTATCATAATGGAATATGTTAGGACAATATCATATTTTGTTCTCATCGATGGGGTGCCTTCTAAAACATTTAAATGAAGGGCCAGCATCAGATAAGGCGATCCATTATCCCTACACTTGTTTATCTTATGCATGGAAAATTTTAAAGTATGCTTTCTTGTGTAAGTTTTTCTTTTGTTTTTGTGCTTTCTTGTGCTAGTGAACAAAAGTTAGTTACAGGTTTACAAGCTGCTCGTTAGCCACCCTAGTTAATTAATCTTTCTTTACAAATGGTGCTATCCTATTTGCTATATTCATGACAATTAATGCTAGCATCTTAAGCTTGTACTAGATATAATTTGTTTTTTTATCGGGTTAGATGATAAATGCATCAAAGTCTTTAATCTACGCCTCCTCAAAAGCCTCCAAGACATTCAAGGAGATGCTCTAGCTGATTTTTGATTTCTTGCTGGATGAGGTCTTTAGAAGCTATCTTGGTACTCCCATTGTCCTACCAGGATCAAAGAATACCCATTTTGCAATTCTTATGGATCATTTGCAAAGAAGGCTACAAGGATGGAAGACTACAATTTTATCTCAAGCAGGAAAACTTGTCCCAATCAATGTTGCTTTAGTGGCACTAGGAAATCATGCTATGCCCATATTCAAACTACCACAACGAATAGTAGACATGATGAACAAAATTCTTTCAAGATTCATTTGATCCAATACAGAAGGAAAATGTTCAGTACATTGGGTTAAGGACACCATGCAGTTACCAAAAGGACTGAGAGGGTTGGTGATGCTGCCGCAAGCGCACGGTTGTTGTGGCATAGTTTTAATATCGATCCCACATAGACCAAATGTAATCTACTGAGTTTTAACCTATTATAAAAGGCTAAGTAATCAAATTTTCAACGAGTTGTTTCAACTGTCACTATTTAACTAACGGAACTTCAGTTAGGTTAAAAGCACCTAGGGAATTGCTTCGCCCAGTGAAGAGTTTGATCGTTGGGTTTAAATATGCACTTTATCTAGACTGGATGATTCCAAGGAGCGCAATTGAACTAAGAATTCAATGTTTTCTTTCGAAACGAACTGAATTGCCTAAACTAATCCAATTAACATTCTTTCAAATATCCTTGGTTTAGTCTTGATTATGGATTTTTGATTGCTAGGATTTCCTCTCAACAAACAACTCTTTTTCAAGAAGTTGCTAAATTAAGTTCTAACTTGTTGTTCTAATACTGAGTTTCTCATTTCAGTACTTCGCTTAACTATCTAGTATATGCAAGCCAATTTGGCCAAAATTTACTCACGATAGTTCATCCACAAGACGGAATTCAATCAAACTAAGTTTGATAAAAAATATTGAAAATGAGAGATCCAACATGAATACTTTGGCTAATAGGTCCCTGGATTAAGAAAAACAACTCACACATAATTGAAATAATCAACATCTAAACATAAGTTTAAGAAGAGATTAGAAGGGGAAGAAAACTTAGCAACTATGATGGTATTGAATTGCTTCTCAAACTCCAAGCCTCCAAGTGCTAATCTTCCACTCCAATTTCCTCTCTTACTCTAAAGAAAACTTGAAAATCATAAAATTAATTATAGGAGTGAGATAGAAGTGAGTGATAGATGTCTTGGCTCTTCATGCTTTCTCCCTTCTGCAGCTAAAAAAACCCTATTTAAGTATGAACACCTCAGCCACACGATGAAGGAAGACGGAGAGGTAAACTCAACATGGAGGGTCCATGGTTGGCTATGTCTTAACATTCTCTGGTTCTTCTTTCTTCTGCACAAACATGGTGACTTATGGGCATTTGTGAAGAGTCAAAATATACTCAACTGGGGTCAAAGTAAGGACAAAAAGGTCCAAAAGCCTGCAAAATACATAAAAGAATCATACTCAAGCGTAAAATAAGAAAAAGAGTATAGATTATAATATAAAGTTCATAATTCTCCCTAAAAATGCAGTAAAATGACCTAAAAATGAAGCGCACTCTAAGCTTTTATCAAACTCCCCCATGCTTGAAACATTGCTTGTCCCCAAGCAGCTATGAAAAGCAGAATTAAAATGAAGAACCTCCTTAGGCAAACATAAGTAGCAATATCAATAGCCTAACCGACCCAAGAAGCTAGCTCAAAAGTGGCAGAAAACATTGCAAAACAGATGAGAGAATGAATTTTTTGAAATGAGAAAACATTGAATCAATCACTCAAATTAACTTAAACAATCATATCAGCACGTACAATAGGTAAAGCGGTAGACCCTCACTTTAGGGATGAAGCACTCATCACTCATGTGTTTGAAAATATAATGCGGTTATCTCAAATCTCATTCCAAAGAATCAAATCTGTCATATGCTTGACAAGACTCTCAAATTCGCCACCACTAAAATGCAACACATGTTAGGCAATCCTGAGAACTTTGGTAGGGTTATAACAGGGCTATAGGTAAAGGTAAGAGAGGAGCAAATATGTTGGGATTTATGGAGCTCAAAGCCAAAGGCTACGAGTACAAATCATCTTCACCCAAGTTTTTACATAAATACTCCTCACACCAAACACCAATACATCTCAAACACACAAAATTATCCTAAGTTGGTCGATTAAGCGAAGAAGTGTTGAAGCATATTTAATATGAAATTTATACCAAATCCTTGTATTATTTTGCTTCTTTTTTTTTCTCTTTCAACATTCTTTTTCTTTCTTTTTTTTTCTTTGATTTTGATTGACTTTATTTTCTTCTTTCTTTTTAGAGAATGATTGTGGCAAGAGAAATTGTGCACTTTTGAGCACTGTTTCTAACAACTTACAAAATTTAACCAAAATGACACCAAGGAAAATATCGCATGAATCCCTTATTGCTTACAAACAAACCACACCAAACAACAATGTCATTATCTACCAACTATTCTCAATCATTATTGAAACTCTATAGTCTTGGCTAAAAAGATAGGATATGTATCTAGCCAAGGTTCAATATTATAGGTTTGCATCAAGAAAAAGGTCAAGGCTCAAAGGGAGTAGTAAAGGATAAATCATAACAAGGATAGCTATTTGGTCAATGTAGCTCATAAATTAAAAGAATGTCTCAATCATATTGCCTAAACATGCCTACTAAATGTGATCTTGAATAAGAGTCAAAGCAAGTTCTAGAGATTTGAATTCTAGGAAAAGTCACACATGAAAAGTATATGAAAGTAAAATGATGAATTAGTCCACAAAGGCTCAAAGTCGCACGGGACAACTACCAAAGCTCAACTAGCTCATTAGATCACATGTACCAAATATTCATGCAAAGAATCAGTGAGTAATCAAATTGCAGTCAACATGACGGGCAAAACAAGAAGCACATTTCGAAAACTTATAATCAAATTTTTTATTCACAAATGGGCATAACAAAAAGGGTCAGACTAAGTCAAAGAAAACTACTTAGTCTAAGACTCATCATCGGAGGATTTTATTGCTTTTATTGTTTTTTTATGCTCTCTTTTTGTTTTTTTTTTTTTGTTTTAACTCTAAAATGCAACCAAAATTGAAAATACCAAAATAAAGGTAAAACTAAGAAAAGAATGACCAATTAAAAATACAAACTACACCTAAATGCATAACCTAAAATGCAAACTACTCACACATCCACATTATATACCATATTCACACATGTGTCCCTTATGCTTGGATAAAATGTTGTCCTCAATGCAAGCACATAGGAATCACTAGGGAAGAAAAAGAAGAGCTAAAAAGGAGGAGGGGGACAAGAAGGAGGGTGGGGATGAGAAATATGCGAGTCACACCAAGTCTCTCAGCAAGCCCTAAAGTCTTGGAAGAATTGGTTTTGGGAAGTAATCATCCCACAAAGCTCATCATGCCACTCCTGAACAAAGTCACGGAGTACGGTATGCTCAGTTAGAATATAAGCTTGGAGGGATGCTTGCTCCGCTTGATTGGACTGAAGGGTAGGATGTAAGCCAACAATGAGAGGATGAGGGTGGTTGGGATGAACTAGAGACCCTTAGGTGAGGCTGGGAAGGAGGTGGCGCGGGTTGACCAACACTTCATCATCTGACAAAAAGTAAAGATTGGCCTAGTTCAAGAGAGCAGTTATGTCAATGTTAAGGAGAGGCATGAGATTGTTTCGAGGATAAATCCAACAAACACACCCAGCCTCTACCTTACAAAACTTCATTTGTTTAAAAGCAGCTAAGTCCAACCGCTCGGAACTGAGAATGCTATCATCGGGGTACGATTCTATCCCAACAGACCTAGTGATGGGGGTAATGAAGCCCCCAATCACAATCCTCTATGCAGAACTGGTGACCGCACTATGTAACTAATTAGCCAAGAATTAACTGGGGTCAAGTCGGACATCTTGGAGCATGCTATACCAGAAATACAATTTAGACGGGTGAGGCACATTCAAACTATCCTCCCTCGGAAACAAACCACAGGCAAGCAATCTTTGGGTCACCTGAATACAGAGGTTCGAATAACAGTGTCTTTGAAGTTGCTTGTATCACACGGATAGTCCCCAGAAATTTCATTCCAAAAAGCATTCGGGTTAAAGTCTTTAGAGATATGTCAATAGGGCAAGTCCATACTTGGTAGAAAACCAAATATGATATTAAAGACACTCAAGTTTAGTTTATAAAACTCTCTATTCAAATAGAAAAAAATATATCCTTCTTGACAACGTGACCCACTCGTGACCGCCACATGCAATGTACACAAAAATTCAAGGATGAGGTCACGATAAGTGTAGTCCTTAATCTCTAAAAATTACACCATGCCTCCTCAAGCAAACAACCAACGTATATCATCCAACAAACCCAATCTCATTAACAAATCCTCGTCACAATAACAAGTAGCAACAACTAGCTTATTACTCAAAATATTGTAACTAGCAATATGTTCAGGATGTGTTAAACCAAAGGGGTTAGGAATATTACTTCGGTTTCTAGCATTGGTTGAGGCTCGGGAAGTCCGGGGGGCTCGTTGAGATGCTTGACTGAATGTCTCTGCCTCTTTGGTGGTTCTTGCCTTCTTCTTGGGTGTCATGGTAATGGTGGATGGATGGATGGATGAAAGCTCTAAACTCTAACTAAAGTGAAAACAGAAAAGAAAATGACAAAAAATGCAAAATTTGTGAAAATTAAGGTGAAATGGGAAGAAATATGGAAGAAAAGAGAGAATTTGGAAGAATGGAAGGTGAAGTGGAGTTGTTGAATTTTGGAGTATGAAGAGGGGTTGATGGAGTCCCCACCACCAATGACAAAGAAGAAGGTCCAACAACTCATTCAAGGTCCAATTTAGGCTCCAAAATACAAGCATTGATTCAAAATGTTCAAGGGATCAAAGAGGTGTTCACGGGCTAGCAAACCAGAAATTGTCCGGTTTTGTCTATGTCATTACTTAAGCTACATTGTGGCTTAAGTCATGAATTTTTGCATTTTTAGAATCCTCAAAAATTCTACAATCAAGTCCAAGCATTGATTTCAAATCATGCACACAAGAGGATGGAAGATCAAGGAGTTTTCTCAAACCGGCCAGATTGGTTCCCAATTTGCACGGTTTAATGTTTAAGCTTGATTACCCCACTTAAACACATCATAACCTTGATTTCTTGGTTGGGGGGGGGGGTTTATACACATCTTAAAGTTACCCCCCCATGCTTAAAACTCAAATCATGATCACTTTTGCTATGCTTAAATGTTGCCTAAAAACCAGCCTGCCCACGGTTTGAACCCGGTTCAACAAACCCAAGTATTCCTCTAGCTTCAGCCAGAATTCTCTAGCTTGCAAGTTGATTGGCACCCTTCCCAAGACAAGGCACACGTCCCAAGGTTGTCTAGGATTGGTTGCTACATAGGGAAGTTCAACCAATGGGAGTGAAGAAGCAAATATCTTGTCTCTCTTCTCCTATTGGCTAGTCGTAAAGGGGGATTGCTTTTCGGTTGTGCACATGGGTTTCTAGCTTCATTTCAGCTTGTATTATGTCTAAGTATAAGCTAATTGATGTATAATAAAGCTTAGACATGGTTTTACTTCATGATTTGATGTGATAGTTTAGCTAAGTATTGCTAGTAATTGTATTAGTGCAAACCGGATGTAATTAAGCACTTAACACCTTTCCTCCCTAGTAAGGAAAGGGGAAATGTGTGTGCTTGCTTGCTTACTTGCTAGCTTGGCCATTTTGCTGTCGTCTTAAAAGCTTCACACGGCCATAGCTAGACACACAACCCTTTTGAATGATAAAATTCAGTTTGAGAGCATTTGCTTTCTTTCTATCATACTCTTGCTTGTTTATCCTTAATTAGGGCAATTAAGGTGGTGTCCAAGTGAGTCTTAACCTTGATTAAGTGGTGATTCTATATCTTAATCAAGATTAAGGGCCCTAGACTCAAGATTGGTGGTCTTTCTGTATCCATTCTTTGAGTTTAGTTTATCCTATCCTAGTTTGAGCTACTTGAATTCTAAGTGAGATTATTAGCTTAAGTATTGAGTTAATCTCTTTCACTTAGTAATTCCTTCATATCCCCTCATTCTTCCATTCATTTTTACTCCCATATACATTCATTCCCATGGCTTATGCTTCACCAAAAGGCTTAGAATCAAAGCAAACATCAAAAGCCTTCAAACCGTGCAAAGTTAGAATTTTCAAGCTTCAGCCTGCAGCAAGTTGGCACGGCCTACCCGTGCACATAGGCACGATCGTGCCACCCTTGGTCCGAATTATATCTTTGAGTTTTGATTGTCCTTTGATGTATGTTGGCTTGGGTTGCTTCTTCCCTTGAGACAAACATCAGGGGTGGACTGTGAGAGAAAGAAGGCAAGAAAAGAGGAGTTTCAAGGAGATTTGGAGTAAAAGTGAAGAAAATAAGAAGAAAGGAAAGAAATTTTATGAAAAATGAGCAAAAATTAAAGGTTTAGCGGTGGATGGTTATGAGGGTTTTAGAGAGAAAAGGAAAGAGAAGGACGAAAGGTAGAGGAAGAATAATGGGTATCTCTGGTCAAAGGGCTTGAAAAACCCTTGACCGCGGATGAATAGTCTCACCACGGATCGTGTGGTCCACCAGGAGTGTTTGTGGTGAGCTCTATTTTTGTGTTTTTTCAGTTTTCGAGGCAGCAGCTTCACGGACCGGATTGGGCACCACTAGGGGTCTGTGGTGGCTTACTGGTAGAGCTTCTAAGACTCTTATTTTTGTTCAATGATGTTTTCTCTCTTCTTTCTACTTCTTTTGCTTCTTCTCCTCTCTTTTTTTACCACTTCTTTTGTTTTTTTCTGCTTTTTTTTCTATCTTTCACTAGAAAAACAAAAATAATACACCATACATAATTAAAGAAAAGAAAAACTAGTAAACGAGAAAGAAAAACTTGGGTTGCCTCCCAAGAAGCGCTCTTTTAGGGTCGGAAGCTTAACCTTCCCTTCTAGGAGGGCTCGGGATCAAAAAGATGGTGGATAGTGGGTTTATCAATGGGTTCCCCTACATCTCCCGATTTTCTTTATCACAGAGCTCGAAATCAAACTCTTGTACTAGAAGAAACCATCTCAAAAGCCCGGGATGGAGTTCCTTCTTTACCATCAAGTGACTCCTTTTAACGTGATCTGTGCACAGAATGAATTTGTAGTGGGCTCCATCAGACAGGCCACTGCGAAGCTCAACTCCTAAGTCAAAGTCACACTTTATATCATCAATAGGAGGCATGGACTGCACTACTTAAGCAAACCTGCAATAATCGCTCTTGGAAACCCCATTCGTAGCATAAGGCTCATCCTTGATTACCTTAGGTGCCGTAGGCGCATTGAATTCCACCCTCGCATAATTTAGGTCGAGACCTTCAGATGTAACACATTCAAACACAAAAGGGTCAATATGCCACCAATCATTAAATGAGCTAATCTCATGAAAATCCATATTTTCTTCTAAAGCAAATGAGGGGGAGGGAATACTATGGTTTTCAAACAAGACAAATTCAACATGACATTCTCCTACATCAAATGTTAATCTTTCTCTTTTCACATCAACCTTGCAACTAGAAGTGGTCAAGAAGGGTCTCCCTAGAATAACATGGGCATACGCATCTACAGCCATATCTAAGATGATAAAGTCATCAAACACATAAAAATCACCTACTTTTACAGGGAACATTCTCTAAAATACCCAAATAGCACTTCATGGAACCATCCGTGAATTGAAGTGAAATAGGTGTTGGTTGCAACTCACCTAAACTAAGCTTCTAGAAAATGGAATAGGGAATACGACTAACACTTACACCAAGATCGAATAAGGCCCTATCAATCATCACTTGACCGACCATACAAGGAATAGAGAAGCTACCAGTGTCTTTAAGTTTAGGGGAAAACTCTTCAGGTACCATCACACTACTCATCCCTCCAAAGGGTAATGTCTCAATCTCAGCATTTTTCACCTCACCCTTGGTTCTAGACACCTCTCCACCCTTCTCAAGTTCCATACCCATAGAATCCTCTAACCCACCTTTCAAGGTAACACAGTTACACTGCTTACGGGGATTTGGCTCGGGCTTACTAAGAAGTCTATCCGCAAGTGTAGATGAAGAGGTAGCTTGTTGGGCGATTTGAGCTTCCAATATCTTATTATGAGTAGTAAACACATCAACCTTAGAGGCTAATTGCTTAATATACTCATCTTTCTTTTGCTGCACCAAAAGCATACTCTCCATCATTGTCTCTAAATTGGATTTTTGAGGTGCTTGTTGAGAGTAAGGTGGTCTTTAAAATCCATGGGTGGTCTAAAATTCATTTGAGGCATAGAAGGGGCATTAAACCTATATGAGAAATTGGGGTGATTCCTCCAACTAAGATTATAGGTGTTAGAGAATAGGTCATTGGTCAATTTAGGATTGACGCTATTCACATGGTTGACTGAGTCACTAGCATTTTGAGCAAATAGACTCTTGACTTGACAATTTATAGTCAAATGATCAACAGATCCACATATTACAGATGATGGGGAACGAGTAGTTGAACTAATTAAAGTAATATTCAATCGTTCTAACCTTTGAGACATGACATCTACCTTAGCAAAAAGCATAGAGATGACATTAAGTTCTAACTTACCTATAACCCTCTTGGGTTGACTTCTTTCATTGGACCATTAGTAGTTATTTAGCACAATCTCTTCAGTAAGATTGTAAGCCTCATCTTCAGTTTTGTTCATAAATGTACAGCTCACTGCTACGTTTATAGTAGACCTCATCGATTGAGTGACTCCATTATAGAAGGCTTGCACTAACATCCACCGCTAAAGGCCGTGATGTGAACATAGCCTCAATAGGTCCTCACAATGTTCTCAGGCTTCATATAGCGATTCATCCTCTCTTTGAGTGAAAGGGGTGTTTTGGTTTCTCAAACTTGTCGTCTTACTTGCAGGAAAGAGTTTCGCGAGAAAGGCTTTGGTGAGTTCATCTCACGTTGTGATGCATCCTAAAGGCAAATAATGTAGCCATGGTTTCGCATCGTCCTTAAGAGAAAAGGGAAATAACTCCAATCGTATGGCATCGGTAGAAACACCATTGAGCTTCAACGTGTCGCACACCTCTAAGAATACCGAGAGGTGTAGTGGGATCCTGTAGCGGGGTGCCTCCAAATTGGGATTGTTGCACTATAGAAATAAGAGCTGGCTTGAGCTCAAAGTTTTGGGTTTCCACGTTGGGTAGAGCAATGCTAAAGGCAATGCCTTGGTCCCCCAGGGTGACAAAATCCCGAAGTGTCCTTCTTTGGTCATCCCCTCCTCCTACCATCGTTGAAGAGGCTTCTTGAACTTTGGCTCTTTGCTCCACTAACTTCTTCCTGTAAGAGTGAAAAGTCCTTTATATTTTCGGATCAAATTCAAAAGGAACGGGACTTCACATATAAGTGGAGAGATCCTGCAAAAATCACCACAAAACACTACCAAATGAAAAAGAAAAATGCAAAAATACATAGTCAATCTAAATAGGCATACTCAATATCCATAAATTGGTCCCTGGCAACAGTGCCAAAAAAACTCGATGCTACTGCAAGCGCATGGTTGTTGTGGTATAGTTTTAATATCGATCCCGCAGAGACCAAATGTAATCTACTGAGTGTTAACCTATTATAAAAGATTAAGTAATCAAATTTTCAATGGGTTGTCTCAACTATCACTATTTAACTAACCTAAATTCAATCAGATTAAAAGCATCTAGGGAATTGTTTTGCTTAGTAAATAGTTGGATCGTCGGGTGTAAAATGCACTTTATCTACCCTGAATGATTCAAAGGAGCACAATCAAGCTAAAAATTTAATCTTTTATTTTGAAATAAATTGAGTTGCCTAAACTAATCCAATTAACATTCTTTCAAATATCCGTGGTTTTAGTCTTGGTTATGAATTTTTGATTGCTAGGATTTCCTCTCAACAAACAACTTTCTTTCAAGAAGTTGTTAAACTAAGATCTAACTTGTCGTTCTAATAGTGACTTTCTCCTTTCAGTATTTCACTCAATTATCTAGTATATGCAACCAAATCTGGCAAAAATTTAGCCATAATAGTTCACCTACAAGATGGAATTCAATCAAACCAATTTTGATAAAGCACAAATATTGAAAATTAGAGATCCACCATCAATACTTTGGCTAACAAGTCCCTATAAACAAAAACTACTCACACATAATTAAAATGATCAACATCTAAACAAAAGCTTAAGAAGAGATTAGAAGGGGAAGAAAACTTAGCAACTATGGTGGTCTTCAATGGCTTCCTAAACTCCAACCCTCCAATGCCAATCTTCCACTCCAATTCCCTTTCTTACTCCAGTTCCCGGCAGCCCTCAGCCGTAAGATGAAGGAAGACGAAGGGGCAAGTAATTTCAAGCTCACCACATATCGTGATCTTTACCACAGAATGTCCATGGTTGGCTCTATTTCAACATTCTCTGGTTCTTCTCAACAAAAGCTACTATGATGGATTTTTTTTATAGAAAATATCCCTAATTCAAACGCCAAAGTTAGTGAATTCATCCAACAAGACACAAGTTGGATTTTCTTAAGCTTATAGAGACCCTCACTATTAGAAAATGTGACTTTTCCGACGGAAATTCCGACCGAAAAAGTGACTTTTTTCGTCGGAAAAAAGATTTTTTGACGGAATAGCCGATGGATACGTGTCGTCAGAATATAGCAGGTCTAGACCGAGTTTCGACGAAATATGGTATTCCATCGGATAATTTCCGACGGAATTTCTGGCCGTCGGTACAAGATTCCAATGGAACACCGACGGAAATCTTGTTTCCGATGGCCAGATATTATGTCACCTCCCTAGCCAGCACCACCCTCTGAAAAAAAGAGCAAATCGTCGTCGAATAAGCATCGGAATGCCGACGGATTTTCATCGAAATTCGTTGGCATTCCGTCAGAAATCTGTCGAATTCTGTCACGATCCATCGGTTTTTCCGTCGCAATTTTTGAGAAATTTTGATTAAAAAAATGGGCACTTCGAGGCAGCCCAAAATTACAATTTACACACAACTTGCAAACTGATCCCTACTTCTTTGTTCATTATGTTGTGGAATTACATGTGGTACAGGGATGTAAGAGCCAAAATGGTTGCCCATAAATGCTCCTTGCGTCTGAGTGTTAGGTCTTTATGATTGGAATAAGCACATGTCAGCTTGAGGGAACGTAGCATTTTGAGGTACCTGTTGGTGAATTGCATGTTTTGGACGCTGTTGGAATCAGGAAATGCATTCTGAGGGATGTCTTGGAAGTTTTGCCATCCCTGGAACTCTTCTTCCGCTTGGCCAGTTTGGTCGTTATGGCCTCTTCCCCGAGTTCTACCACATCCACCGCCGCGTCTCCGTTGCATACCGAACGTCTTTAACTCTTTAAGATAAACATACAAACCATAGTGATCAAACAACATAAAATGTAAGAATTAAACATCATTAATAACTCATACAATGACAATTGCATCATTAATTATTGAACAAATATTAAATGCATACGACGACCAAGTGTGCATCCATATAATGAAAAAGTTACACTAATTCAACAAATACTAGTCATCATCCTCAATTTCGTTGTCCTCGTCAGAATCATCATGGTCCACAACGAATTCGTCTTCAATGTATTCATAATCATCATCCCACTCTACCTCCGCATCTCCCTCGTTTGCACATTCCTCATTAACAACTTCAATGTCTTCCTCGTGACTCAGCAAAATTGCATGAATTGTGTCATTCACCGGTGTCACTGGTAAAGTGACTCAACAAAATTGCATGAATCGTGAGACACATGATCCTCTTGGAATGCAACTGGTAAAGTGAATTCGTTATGCACTTTATGCCTGAGTTTGTTTGGTACAACAACCCACCAGTTAGACTTATCTCTTATTCCATTCGGGTATTTCATGTACACCACTTGCGTTGCAGAAGTAACAAATATGAATGGATCATATTTTCTATATCTTCGAGTGGCATTCACCTCTACAAATGGACATAGTGTGGGACAACGTGTTCCTCGATGGGTGTTATCAAACCAATCACATTTGAACAACATGTATTGTTTGAGCGGCTCTCCAAGATATTCAATGCAAATAATCTCTTGGAGACTTCCATAATAATCGTCCTCATATCCACCTTCCCCGCTCCCTTTAACCGAAACGCCACAATTGAAGGTCTTTTTCCCTTCACACCTTTTCTGTGTGTGAAAATAGAAATCCATTAACTCTGAATGCAGACCACGATGTAACTTTCCTTAAAGGCAGTTGAGCCAAGTGGTATATGTGCACTTGGCGTTCGTCATTGAACATTTGTACAATTTCAACATACATTAATTTTTACAAACTTGATTAACATGGGAACCATATTGTATAAGATGTGTTGAAGGAGATAAGCATATAACATAAGATGCAAGTTTACGCTCTTACTGCTTTTTTGAACCACCAAATAAATTGAGCTTCAATCAAGGTATTTATCTCCACGTCCGTCAAAGTGGGATTTCCTTATAATTGTTGTTGTTTGAATAAACTATGAGAATGACATTCATCAGCACTGAGTTCCCAATTAACTTCATCACAATACAAAAGGGCACATGTTGGACTTACTCGATATAAGGTTGCACTTCATTACAGTTTAACAAAATGTGAAGGTGTGCAGCGTGCAACTCTTCATCAGTTAGGTACCTTTGTGTACGACTTCCCACTGGAGTTCCTTGGGTTTGAAAAACTGATAAAGTTGGTTGCATTTGTAGCTCATCATTGTAATCCTCGTTACGTCGACGTCTTGTGCGCATTGAAGGCACATCATCGCAGAAGTAATACGAGGAAAACTGCGATATCTCAAACGCCAAGTATGCTTCAGCCATTGATCCCTCAGGATGTGTTTTGTATCCTATCTTCTTCTCAAGCCATCCAAAGTAACTAAAATACAACAAGTTGTACAAGTATTTTAGTATAACACTACTGCTGAACTTAGTGCTCCATGATGTTTGGATAACTATTTACCTTTCGAATGAATACATCCATCGATATTGCACTAGACCCCCTAGGTATGCTTCTTCTGCCAAGTGTATAGGCAAGTGCTCCATGACATTAAAGAATCCCGATGGGAAAACTCTCTCCAATTTATAAAGTATTATGCTTATATTGCACTGCATTTCTTGTCACTTATCAACCCTTAATACTGACGAGCAAAGGTTTTTGAAAAATTCACTTAACTCAACCAGTGGTTCTAATACGTCATCTGGAAGGGTACGAAATGCTATTGGCATAAGCATTTGCAAAAACACATGACAATCATGGCCCTTCATGTTTTGAAGCTTTGCAGACTTCATATCTATGCAGTTTGCAAAGTTGGAGCAATATCCATCAGACATTGTCAGTTGCTGCGCCCACTCACACACCCCCTTTCGTTTGTCCAAAGAAAGGGCGTACGTGGCTTTCGGTTTTAGTGTTCGGCCATTAGCACCATGTCGGACGTTCAGCTCACTTCAATCACACATCTCCGCCATATCTAGCCTTGCCTTAACATCATCTTTTGTTTTACCAGGTACATCCATCACAACGTTGATGATGTTATCACAAAAGTTCTTCTCTATGTGCATTACATCCAAATTGTGATGTAGTAGTTGGTCTCTCCAATAAAGTAACTCCCAAAAGATGCTTTGCTTTGTCCAATTATAAGAGTTCTCCTTAAAACCTGGGATGATGAAATCTCCATTAGTGGTTACTTTAGGAAGACTTCAAACCTCTTCGTATAGTTCCTCCCCATTTTTTTCTGGATGGAGGAGCATTGTTAACAACTTTTCCTCTACGAAATGCAGTTCGATTTTTGCAAAACGCATGTTGCTGGGCAAGAATCGATGATGACAGTCAAACTAGGATGGATTGCCCCCATGTTTCAACTGTGTTGCTTTCAACTTCTCCATACAACCAGGGCAACTTAAAACACCATGAGTACTCCATCCAGATAACATTCCAAGGGCTCAGAAGTCATTTACTATCCACATTAATGCAGCCCTCATAACGAAGTTCTGCCTCATTGAAATGTCATAAGTTTGAACACCATCCCATAGCATTTTCGACTCATCAATCAAAGGTTGGAAGTACACATCTATTTTGTTCTTTGGATTTGTAGGTCCATGTATAATGCAAGTTAAGAACATATATGGCTTTGTCATGCACATCTTTGGGGGAAGGTTGTAAGGTGTCACAACGACATGCCAAATTGAATAAGGCCGTGCAGATTGCGCAAATAGGGTAAACCCATCCGCACACAAACCAAGTCTCACATTACGGGCCTCCGAAGCAAAATCTGAGTGTTTGCGATCAAAATGTTTCCATGCTTCACCATCTGAAGGGTGACAAACAACACCATCCTCACCTATTGTCATAATGTCACCTCATGTGTTCAACTGTGCTTCTTGAGGCATAAAGGCGTTGCAACCTAGGTATAACTAGGAAGTAGAACATTTTCATATATGGTTTTGGTTTCCCATAATCACCTGACTTTTTTGGCTTCCACCTTGGTGTATCATAGAACTTACATTTGTCAATTGCTAAATCCTCCTTAAAGTACAACATACAGCCATTGTGACAGCAATCAATGGTTTGTACGTCTAAACCCAAACTTCGAACCTTCTTTTTCAACTCTGTGTAATTTCTTGGGACACGATTGTCTGCCGGACAACTCTTATGCATTAATTGCATCACCTCGTTCAAACAATTTTTAGACAACTATAATCAGATTTGATACTCATCAATCTGACCTCATTTGACAATTCGGTTTGGTTAGAACACCCTTCCCATAAAGGTTTCTGCGCCGCTTGCAACATATTATAGAATGCCTGAGCTTCTGCATTTGGTTGCTCATTGTCACTAACTTCATTAGTAATCATTACATCATTCACCATTACTTCAACATTATCCACAAATGGTCCAGTATTATCAACGTCTATGGGACTTGAAACCATGTTGTCATATAAGTTCTATGCGTTGCTACTTCCAACATTGTCATAGAAGGTTGGTTCCACTTCCCCATGAGATGTCCAGTACCAGTAGCCTTTAACAAAACCGTTGTGGTACAAGTGTAATATCACGTCATCAGGTTCTCTATAAGCTTTATTTTGGCATTTGATACAATGACATTTATAATTAGGGGTGGCAATGGGGCAGGTACGGGGCGGGTTTAGCCGTACCCTCACCTATATCCATTTTTAAAATTAATACCCATATCCATACCCATACCCATCGGGTATTGTAAAGTTATACCCATACCTATACCCACTGAGTATAGCGGGTATGAAGGTTTTATTCGAGTATATATAGACAAAAATGAATTAAATCCATTTTGTACCTATATTCGATAACAAATACTCAATATGTCACATTAACACTAAGCTTCCGACGACATATCATATCACATCAAATATAATTAAAAATTTATCAATCAAAACAATAAATTAGCGCTTGACAATTACAATTTGAAACAAAATATTCTGCTGAAGTTTGGAATATCATACAACTCAAAGCAACTAACAAAATATTCAATTACAAGTAACAAATTAGAACTTTAAACAAATGAATATGGGTTTTATATGGGGCGGGTATGAGACGGGTACGAGACGGGTATTAATAAAACGGGTATGGAGGGGGTATGAGGCGGGTATGAGCTATACCCATACCCATACTCATGCTCATACCCATACCCATTTTAGCAATACCCGCCCCATATCCATTTTTTTTCAATTTTCGCCACCCATACCCATACCCATTGGGGCGGGTTTTGCGGGCTTTACGCGGGTATGAGTTTGCCAGCCCTATTTATAATGTCTATTATTTATGAATTCCACTTGACTTCTTGCAAATTGATCAAACAATTCAACTCCATCTAAAAATTCTTGTCTATACCCTTTTTTACCTGGTAAAAATCTTTTATACATCCACCTCCGATTGGGTGGTCCATCAATATTATCCACTGTACAGCATTACAAATGTATACGTTAATTCCTTATTTATAATAATAATGGACATAACGATTACACTTTCCTTTATACATTTTTACAATAATAATTTACATATGATTGTACTACTTCGTCATGCACTATGTTCAATATGCGATACACAAAAATAAGATAGTACGACAATTAGGTCAGAATATAAACCTGTTTGAATGTCTGAAATTACAGTCCAAATTTGTGACATTCACACCGACAATAACGATATTCACAGCAACAATAACGTATTTTTTTCCCGTTCGCAATATGTTTTCTCTTATGACCCATATCCTTCATATTAATCATCCATACAAATTAAATCTACAAATATTTACGTTATATATAATAAATGTATTATAATTTACTCTACGTACATAACAATAAATAATATTTACACATTTACAAAATAATACAATTTCATCATCTCACTTGCAATTATTATCCACCTTTCGTTCATTTAATTTATTACATTTTTGGTACAACATATGACATAATCTACTAATTATAATTATTATCTAATTAAATTTTGACATTAATATATTACAAGTACTTGTACAATACTAAATAACATGTACACATATTATCCAAATAATACGACATTACAAGTACTTGTACAATACTAAATAACATGTACACATATTATCCAAATAATACGACACAATATTTCACTCTCCCACATTTTCTATATACTACCATACTAATTTTTCTAAATAATCACTATCAATTATAACGATAATAAATTTTACGAGTTAGTCACACCAAACATCCACTTCCAATATGAAATTCTCTAAAGTTACAAATTCCAAACTCCCAATAATACGTTTCAAAAAATAACATTCAACTACATATGTATATAATCCACCCAATTACGTACTAATAATACTCAATAATTACTTTCACATTCACAACAACACAACCACATTTAAAATCTAAAATCTATCAATTGTTGAACAAAATATCTACAACAAACACAAATTACCATATAATTGTTTAATTGTCACTTCAATTTCTCAATTTCATCAACATATCTACTACAACCTAAACAAACAACATTTACATATTGAACTTTCATATTCACATCAACACAACCAAATTCAAAACCCATAATCTACAAATAACTCAATAAAATTTCAACAACAAATACAAATTATCACATAATTGTTAAATTTTAACTCAAATTTGTCAAATTCATAAAAAAATATACTACAAATTATATAAATATCACTTACTTGAATTTGGAGGAGAAAAGTGGTGGTGGTGGAGATGGGTTGCCGGCGGGCTGGGCGATGGCCGGTGGACGGCTGGGCGGCGTCACACGGGCATGGCGGCGACAGGCGGCGATGGCTCTTTCTCTCTCTACCTCGCACTCTCTCTGTCTCTCTCTCTTTAGTTTCGGTCGAAATGACCCCCGAAACCTAACCACCTCGTTGCAACTTTTTTGGGTAGAGATCTGGTCAAAATTGACCGGCGGGCCGACGGAATTTCTATCAGTGTTTTGACGGAATCCGACCATTCCGTCAGAACTTTCGACGGAAATGTGGTCCGTCGGACCGTCCGTCTACCCTTTTTGCTTTTCCCGTCCTTCCGTCGCCATGTCCGTCGGCCTATCCGACGGTCTCATTTTCTGTTGGCATTTTTCGTCGGAAAAAGCAGACATTTTAGTAGTGAACAATGTCCAAATTATAAAGAAAATCCAAGGTATTGCTATTCCGATCCATAACATTAGCAATGCCTTCTGTTCGGACTTCATAATTTAGGGGAATTTAGCACAAAGTCTACAACGTAGCTAACCCAAGGATTTAAATGACACCTCTAAATGGACATTCAAGTGGTTATGGAAATTAGATAGTATGGGAAAAGTTAAAGATTTTTTTGGACAGTTAGGCCATAATGTATTGCCAATCAGAGGTACTCTACTTAAAAGGGGCATCCGAGTGGACCCCACTTGTCCTTTATGTGAAGAAGATGTTGAATCAACGGATCACCCCTTCAAGGTGTGCCATGTGGTTAAGAAGAATTGGGACCTAGCAGGGCAGCTCCGATGGTTGTCACCTGAAGCTTTTCCTAGTATAGATCGGGGGATTCGACAATGGTTAAGTAGAATTAAACATTATGAGAACCAACATCTACTCCAGAAACTTTCCTTCCATCTTTGGAGCATTTGGAAACATATGAATCCTACAGTTTTTAAAAATGAGGTTTTTAACCAATTAGCATGCCTTATTAAGCAAAAAAAAGTAAGGGTTGAATGGAGAATCCAAACTTGCACATAAGTTGATGATTACTCCATGGGTCCCCCCCTAATAACATCTCAAACCACTTCGTGAGATGGTCTCCCACCAATGCGGGATTCGTCAAAATCAATTTTAATGGATCGCTCATAAAGTCTTTGATAGCAAGCGACTTTATTATATGAGATTGGATAGGCAAACTTATCAAAGTTGGAGTAGCAAATTATGGGCAAACATCTATACTAGTGGCAAAAGCAAGAGCCCTTAGAAACGGAGTCAGATTAGCAAATCAAGTGAGCTACAACAAAATTAAAATAGAAGGCGACAATCTTATTGTGATTCAAGCTCTTAAGGGGAATTTCCAAATCCCGTGGTAAATTTCTAATATTATCGAAGACGTTCACACTTGGTTCAGACAAGAAACACAACGTGTCATTAATCACATCTTTGGGGAGGCAAATATAGCAGCTGACTTGTTGTCGAATTTTGGTCACTCCATCATGGATTTCTTCTCCGTCCGAGATACGTTTTTCTCTTTCTCTTCGTTTTATTTTGGCTGATGATGTAGTTGGGTACAATCTTGTGAGAAAAGGCGCTTAACATTATTTTTTTTATCATTTACCTTTGTAGGAGGAAAAAAAAGGGTAGTATCCACATTAATAACAAGGTTTATGAGTTGGGTTACAATATTTTTGGGTAAAATATGGGTTATAGGAATACCCTACCCATACCCTCCCAATGCCCACCCCTACGAACAACTCATATTTGGTGGCATAACAAGACCAAACATGAGCGATAATGCTTTCAAGCATAGAACAATGTGTGAGATTGCATATCACTTTATTTTTCTATTGTAGTCATTTGCTAATAGTGTAGTTCTTATTTCCTATGTCAACCCAAAGGATGGTAGTAGAATTCAGCGTTTACTAAGGTCCATAGAGTGACATCCTTCTGTATCAATGAACCGTCATATCTTAGATTCACAAATCTAATTTGAAGACACACACACACACACACACACACACACACACACACACACACATATATATAGGGTCGAAATTAGGGGTACCGAGGAGGACCGTCCCCCACCCCCCAAATTTTTTTTTTGTTTTGTTTTGTTGTGGAAACTGTGTTAATGCATCAAATTATTATTAGCATAGCCGTCTAGACATGTGATGATGTAATGGAGGCCTGTGTTCGACACCCATTCTCAACACTTTGTTCAATTTATTTTTATTTTCATTTCAGTGAGATGTTGGGCATTAGCTGTAATTTTAGTGCAAGAATACAAGTCCCTTCTTTCTTTTAAACTGAAATATTCTCATATTTTTCCTTTATATTTTCATTTTTTTTTTACAACACATTTCCTAATTCGATACACGCATGATGTTACAACAACAACACCTCTCAGTGTGGGTCCCGCTTTCGCGGGGTCTGGGGAGATCCAGCTGTAGGTAATCTTACCTCTACCGGTATTCCTACCCATAGAGAGGTTGATTCCAGGAGACTCACGAAAAAGGTTTTGAGAAAATGTTTTATAGAGGAAAGCGCTTGCAAAGTATTTAAAGATGACAAACAGTGCCAAAAAAGTTGAAATTGAAAAAAAGCTGAAAGAACGTACCTCAACATTCCACGATAAGCATCTGCCGTCACTCTCAGAAAAAGCACAACCTGCATACAAGCACGACAGACCCCTACCAGCACTAAGCCACTGCAGCTACTGACAACTACAGAGACGCTTCTTTGCCATTTAAGATTCTAATTCTATCCCGCCACAGTCTCATATCCTGAGTCAGGTCCTCCGACAGACCCACTACTTTCAAGTCCTCTCTAATCACCTCGTCCAAATTCTTCTTCGGTCTACCCCTTCCTCTCTTACCATCGGGGAGGTCGATCAACTCACACCTCTTCACTGGTGCGGCCGTACTTCTCCTTTTGACGTGGTCAAACCATCGGAGTCGTGATTCTCTCACAACTCACACGCATGATGTTAACATTTCTCAATTACTTAAAATCATTTAAATGTTACAATATCTTAACAAATTTATTTTAGTTGATATGATGATAAGATTGTTTAGGAAGAGAGATTAACTATGATAATAAGATCAAGTTAGATAATAACAAATTCGATCTTCTAGGTTTGATGTTTTTCTAAATGATTATAACTCTATCAAATATATCTAAAATTTTCCTTGACTATAATAGTGGGGTTTTCAAATTAGTACTTCTAACAACTTCTCTTAAATACTGACTAAAAAAACTTATACGTTAATTCTTTTGAAAAAATTTAGACTATAAGAGAAAAATTATTTAATATAAATTTCTTAAAGAAACTTCATATTAAACAACCCCTGTAAAATAAAATTCTGGTTTTGCAATATATATATATATATATATATATATATATATATAT
>JACYFF010002017.1:49761537-49844265 GCA_017589665.1 Selenicereus undatus | reverse complement strand
ATATATATATATATACACACACACACACACACACACACACACATACACACATACATACACATTCACGCACATATACATATATACATACATAGAAATGCTAAATATGGTTTTAGGAGCTACTAGATAGGGGTCTTTTGCAGATAGTTATGCTAATGTACCTTCACTCTAAGTGCTAGTCCACAATAGAGAGAAATCCATCAGAAACACAGTCCAAGTAAGTGCTTCAGAAGTTCTCACATGTTTTAACTATACTCCATTCCAATGACAGTCGAATTCGAGAATTACAGTGTTGAGCAATTTTTATGTTGGCTTTTTTTTAATTTGCCGGAGTGTTGGACAGTGCCTCCACATTTAGCTTCCAATAGTGAAATCTTCAAGACATTTTATAACAAATTGTTTCATTTCCACACTAACAAGATCATCAATGTCTGCCTTACAAGTAGTTGAGTTTCCACATTATCAGGTGAGTTTATATATGATTATCCAATTCAATGATTGTTATGCCACTAGTTGATACCTGAGACCCAGAAGCTTGTTACAACTATATTTCTACTGGATAAAAACTGACCAAGGCGTTTATGTGTTGTTATACAAGTTAGTGACCATTATACCTGTAGTTGGCTCAAGAAACCCACTGCAATCATTGTTATTGTTACTCTTATTAGTAGTGGTAATATTATTATTTTGCTAATAAAGAACAAGTAATTTTCTAGTAGGGAACATTATTTAATGGAACCTTATGTCTTATATATTGTGATTTCTTGATTAAAGTCTCACTATCCTTAAAAATATATAAAAAAAAAACTTGATTAGTGGCTACGATTTGAGGTAGGAAACGAAATGGATTTGTGTTGTGCCTGATCTAAGGAAAGTGTGGTTGAGATTAACAATATATGTCAACTGGAAGCTAGAAGAACCTCAAGGTCTAATGCCAACTAAGTTCAGGTAATGGTTAAAACTCTCTAATTAAGTTTTAATTATTTTACTAAGCATGGTGGGCCTCTAATCAAAGAAAAAAATAATATTTATAATATAAGTAGTAGATTGTGATAACTAGTACCGGTATAAATAGTTCAAATATTAATATATGTTTAGTTTTTTTTTAAAAGTCCAAAAATGTGAGTATTTGCATTTTGAACTCCATTTGGGTCAAAAATAGAATTTTCATGAAGTTGTTGATCGGATTTAAAAGGAAAAACCCCCAAAAATAATTGTTTCATAGAATATTAACCACAACTAATAATTCATCTAAAATAGTAGGTGCTTAGGAATACATTCTAAAAAAGTTGTCCCCTAAAAATTATTTTCATAATCAATCTTTGAAAAGAATTCAAATTATTTGATCTACAAAAATCCATACTTTTAATATACAATTTTTACTAACAATATTTCATAATAGGAATGAAAGAAACTATATATTAAATATTATAGTATCATGATCACTATGGGATCCATGTACAGTACCCATTTTTTTCCTCCTAGTGGAATTTCATACCTTTTGGAGTGCATAGAGTTTGATTTTTTAATCATCATATTTGATGATGTGAAACGAGTGGAAAAAAAAAAGTAGGATGACTATTATTGTGGATGTTCTAAGACACAAAAATAATTGGCAATGCCAATGCATTCACTCTTGTTAGACTTCGGACAGTTTAGTTTAACATAAGAAGCAAGAATTATTAACCAATTGAGAATGTTGTGGCGGTGGGAAGCTTTGCCCATTTTCCATTGGACTTTCATGTGTTATCTACAACTTGAACAATGGGTAAAAGTAGGATTTCATACTCTTAGGCCCTGTTCTTTTCAGTAGAAAATGAGGTGTGTGGAATGGGTGATTGTAGGAAGGAGTGGGTGAGTGTGATTTTTTTTTTAAGTGTCGGAAAAAGTGGGTGAGTGTGGGTGAAAGTTGAATGTAGTTGAATGAAGTTGAAGTATTAGTTATTAATATTTTTTTGTTTTATAATGTAATAATTTTATTGTGATAGTTAATGATGATGAAATTTTTTTGTTTTCGTTTATTCTGTTTTGTTCTTATTTATTTTGTTTATTTTTTATTTTTTTGTTTTTGTATTTGTATTTTGTGTTTTGTATTTTTGTATTTTTTATTTTTTATTTTTTATTTTTTGTTTTTATTTTTTGTTTTATTTTATTTTTTGTTTTATTTTATTTTTTTATTATTATTTTTTTATTTTTTATTTTTTATTTTTAATTTTTAATTTTTAATTTTTTAATGTTTTTAATATTTTTAATTTTTTTAATTTTTTAATTTTTTAATTTTAATTTTTTAATTCCAATTTTTAAATTTTTTTTATTTTTGTTTTCATTTTAATTTTCTTAATTTTTTTTGTTTTAATTTTTATATTTTTTTGTATTTATTTTTTATTTTCTTATTTTTTATTTTTGTATAAATTTTTTTTATTTTTTATTTTTTTGGAATTTTTCGTAGGTTGTTTTTCTGAAATAAAAAATAAAAAAATACAAAAAAATTTATAATTTAATTTTTTTTAAAAAATACAAATAAATACAAAAAAATTAAAAAATTAAAAAATTAAAAATTAAAAATTAAAAATAAATACAAAAAATTAAAAAATTAAAAATTAAAAATTAAAAAATTAAAAATTAAAAATAAATGCAAAAAATTAAAAATTTAAAAATTAAAAAATTAAAAATTAAAAAATAGAATTGAAAAATTAAAAAAAATTAAAAAATTAATGAAAAAGAAAAAAACTAAAACTGTTCCATAACATCCGAAAAATTGAAACTACTCATAATTGCTATCAGATTATTCATACACACAATTATGTAAATTATAAAAAACTTTCAAATATGAGAAATGGTTGTTTTATGTAGATATAAGAATGAGTGGGTGAATGTGGAAAGGAGTGGTATTTTTTTTTTAAGTGTGGGAAAGAGTAGGAAAAGGGGGGAAGAAGTGGGTGAGTGTGGGATGGGTCAATTTCCCAACGAAAAGAACAGGGCCTTAGTTTGGTAGAGTTGGTTAGTGTCTTGTTTTGTTTGATTGATTGATTAATTGGTGTATATTGGTTTGTTATATCTTGTATTATAGGTTCAATTTAGCCCATATGTGGCTTATCAATAATCGATCAGCCGACAAGATTTTATTTTATTTTATTTTTAAAAAAAGCATTACAAACCATGCCCAAGAAAAGGTTGCTCAAATAATTCCAAAGAAAAGAATAACAAGCTAAGAAAAAGAAAAGATGTTAAGAAGAACTGTTATGAGCATGTACTTTGCACGAAACCTCTTAAACAAAGAGTTTTATATAAATTGATAACAATTTTATTATTTTAAATTATTTTTAAATGTAATATGTTCTAATGAATCTTTGTTAAAAATGCTATCAATAATCTTCAAATAATACAACTTTACTTATAAATGTGTTGCTAAATTTTCACATGGTACTTTACCTCCAAAAAGAAACTCACATGATACAATTTTATTTGTAAATATATTTTCAAATATTACAAATTAAGTTAAGCACCCTACTCTGGCCCCCTTTATTTTAGGAGGTTGCCATGCAAGATTGGCCATGCACACTAATAAATACCACATTAGTTTTTGTACAAATGAAACTATCACTCCCAGTGTGCATTTCTTGGCTACAAAATAAGCATGCACAACTTCTTTACCTCAATGAATCAATACATTGACAACAAAGCGACAGTTAATGATCCTTTTACCAAGCTAAACATAGGCATGGGCACATTAAAAAGTTTAGGACATTTAACTTTAAAATTTTTAATTGTGGAAACAAATATTTTTACCATATGTGTTGGAGCACAAATCAACCCATTTTGATTCCAATTCACTGGCGACGGGGTTGATAAAGTGGTGAGTCTAAGTACAAATGAAAGAATATCAACAATAAGATAAAAAAGCACTAAGCATAGCAATGCCTTTTGTTGCAAGAGAAAAAAGTCAACAGCAATTTGCTTAAGTTCACATAGGAGTGTTTGTGTACCTTACCGTTTAATGTAGGCATGAATCCTATCACACCAGCTTGCCCCCATCAAGATTTGGAGAAAAATTGCAAGTCTTGTTAAAGTTTTCCATAAATTCTCCATATACTGGACCTCATTATACTGCAATATAAAAGAACTACACTTCGTAATGTTGCAAAATAAAAGAACTGCAAAAAATACATTTATTAACGAGAAAGTAAAATAAAAAGATAACAATAATTAGTTTATAAATTTATTTTTGAAATATCATAAAGTGGATGCCTAAACATGGATTCCTCCCTCTAGTCTCCCCTTCTAAGATCAACCTCAAATACCTTTTTTCCCATGCCCATCTCACTTGGCGCATCTACATAATATGTCCTGCTCACATTCCTTTTCCAATTTTGGTAAATTAAAAAAGTTTAGAAGGATCAATAAGTGACTCGATAACACCGTTGAAACATACTATTCTCAGTCAATGACAACTCTCTTATGGTCTGGGGGATCATGACAAGGAGGACAAACGACTTTCTTGAATAATAAACCGGTAATATAGTTAGTAGTCCTCGATTAATGAAAACAAAGAATTTAACATACCAGCTGAAATGTTCAGCATTGGACATGTGCACATGGTGGGAATTCGTACCTTGTAAGTATCGTGATTTGACATTTGGTTTTAACTTTTACATTGTCGGTGGGAATAATTTAGAGTATGTTCTTTTCGTAGATAAATTGGGGTGGATAAAAGAGTGAAGTAGGTTGAGATAAGTTGAATTATGTTGATGTGAGTTGAAATAGATTGAAGTGGGTTGAAGTTGATTGAAGTTTTTTTTATGTGATAAATTGAGCTTTGTTAAAATAGTGAAAGTGGATTGAAGTGGGTTGAAATAGATTGAAGCAGGTTGAAGTGGGTTGAGGTTGGTATTTTAGATTGACTCGAAAAAAGAACAAGGCCTTAGTAGTATAATAAATTGATTCAATTGGATAATAGTGGTGATATGAAATGGCTGGAAAACAATCAGACATTGGATGACCTGCATTCTCTCTTATATATTATGAGAAAGCTAAGGCCCTGTTTGGCAAATAGTTTTTTGGGTGCAAAAAGAGCTTTTTGGGGGTATTAGCTGTTTGACTTTGGTCAAAAAACTCTTTAGGGTGTTTGGTTGATTAGCTTTTTAGATTAGCTTTTTATACCCAAAAAGCTCTTTTACAAAAAGCTATTTGAGATAGCTTTTTCAAAGAGCTTTTTGATATTTACTATTATAATGACCATACTAACCTTATAATTTGGACAAATTTACATTACATGTCATTCACAAATGATATTCCCAAATGTTGGATGCTTATACTTTAAATTTTTCAATTTATTTTTTTTCTTTTTTTAGACAAGAGTTGTTGATGGTCATGATGTTGAAGATAATGCTTTTAATTTTAATACTTTAATTTAACAAATAATTTATGTTAGTCTTATATGATATATAAATATTTTTTATATCACATAATTTCAATTGCTATTAAAAAAGAAAACATTTAACATTAAAAATATATTTTGATGATAAGTACTAAAATTAGGAAAAAGTATAAATGTAATTTTATATATCACATTAGTCTTAATTCATAATTCATATCGAAAAGAAAAATAAATATCCAATGAAAAATTATTTTGTTAGAAAAATAATGAAATTGAGTAATGGGTATAAGTGAAATTTTATCAAATAACTTTGTTAGAAACAGCTAACTTCACCAAACACTTTTTTTACAAACAGCTAATGCAATCAGCTAAGTCAAACAGCTAATACAATCAGCTAACAGCTAACAGCTAATTGCCAAACAGGGCCTAAGCCTTTTGCATTTCTTTTGTCCTCACCAAAAGCATAGATGAATGAAGTGAGAGCTAAAATACTTGGCTTCAAGTTGTTTGCTCTGATAAGTCTAAATACGTTAATTGCTTGATCTAGTCATCTAGAAAAACTTTATTAGGGATATACTGGTTCATGCATATTTCATACACATGAACAATGACGAATTACTAGCTTACTTCATTTCAATCCTCAACAAAAGCAACCACCAACACACTTCCCAAAATTAACTTATTTTCATATGATATTAACACTATAACTTGCCAATGTCTACTAAATGCTGTAGAAACCTTTAGTTTTAGCAAAATTGTTTAGTTTACAACATGCGTTATGAATAAAAAAAAGGTTGGCAAAATCTAGCCCAAAGCCTAAATCAAGCAAGATTGCCATAATCAACTTGTACAATATAATTAACCTCGCAAAGTTGAGCAACATTACCTTTGAAAAAGATCAATTTTAAAAGCAATGCTCAAAGACCATCCAACATTGCCACCAACTCTACCATCAAAGTCTCATAACAAATAACTAATTAGCAGTCTAACATGTGGCTTGAGTAGTTGAGTTTAGCTAATGCCATAGTGAGAGAAATTGGTATGATGCATTAGGCATCAATCACGCAAATCTTCCGACTAAGAATCAAATATTTTGGTTATTTGTGTTATTTGTGTCATTGTAATCGGATGAAATATCTAATAGAAGATATGTTAGGGTTGAATCGAATCGCAATGCGATATCACAGCGGAAGAAATTAGGATGAATAAATAAACAGAAATTCTAAAACAATAACAAGAACAAATCACACACCAAGAATTACGTGGAAAACCCCAATGTGGGTAAAAACCACGGACGGCGACTAGCCAGGAACAATTCACTATGAGAATCTGAAGTACAAAGATTGCAATCACAATACGTGATTCAATCTGGATTTTACAATCCCTCAATTTGCACTCAATCTCACCAATTGTGTTTGGGAATAGGATTAGGAACTCTCAGGATCGCCAGTCGCAATATTTCGCCGCGGCGCACCTCTGTTTTTCTTCTACTGCAAAACCTAAATCGCAAAACCCGAGAAAACTCGGTTTCACTAAAGTGGCACGGTCAGACCGTGCCACATCTCTGCCTTCTGAAATCTGCGTCTCTCTTCGACCCAGCGCCAACTGGTGACCATGCCACCCAGCAGCCCGACCGTGCCTCAGCCCATGCCGCCCAGATGACTCAGATTTTGGGCCACAACCCAACAATCTCCACCTTGGGCCAAAATCTCCAACAACCCAAAAACATCCAACAATCGAACCCAATGCAAAGCTGCCATCATACCCCCTTACACCGAGGGGAATGCCCCGCAGGGCCATCAGTAAGAACCAACACCTACCAAGTTCAAGCAGAGCTCAAACTTGGCTACAGGAAGAAATTTGGTAAGCATATCAGCAGGATTTTTAGAAGTGTGTACCTTCTTGACTACAATATCCCCTGCTGCCATTGTGTCTCTCACATAATGATACTTGACACTAATATGCTTCGTCCTAGAATGATAAGCATCATTCTTAGTCAGATGTATTGCACTCTGACTATCAGAATACACCACCGTGGTATCCTGATGAACTCCAAGCTCCATGACTAGCCCCCTCAACCAGGTGCCCTCCTTCACTCCTTCTGATGCAGCCATGTACTCAGCCTCAGTTGTAGACAAGGCTGTGACCGACTGCAAGGATGCCCTCCAAGAGATGGCACCAGCACAAAGAGCAAAGATATACCCAGAAGTCGACCTCCTTCTATCGAGGTCCCCAGCATAGTCCGAGTCCACAAAGCCTACCACATTACAGGTAGTAGCTTTGGACTTGTCAAATACCAATCTCTTACCAATAGTTCCCTTCACATATCGAATGATCCATTTCACTGCCTCCCAGTGATCCTTCCCAGGATTGTGCATGTACCTACTGACCACACTCACCGCATATGCCAGGTCAGGTCTAGTGCAGACCATGACATACATCAGACTGCTAACTGCACTAGAGTAGGGTACATGAGACATACTCTTGATGTCCTCCTCACTTGTTGGGCAACAACCATCAGACAATTTCCAATGTGCAGCAGAGGGAGTAGAGACTGACTTACAGTTTTGCATGTTGAAACGATCCAACACTTTCTCAAGATAGCTACCTTGAGATAGAAACAATCTACCTCCCTTTCGATCCCTCTGGATCTCCATCCCCAAGATCTTCTTAGCTGCACCAAGATCTTTCATCTCAAACTCCTCACAAAGTTGAGATTTCAATTTGCTGATCAAGGAACGATCCTTGGAGGCAATCAGCATATCATCCACATACAGTAATAAGTATATGCAAGACCCATTCTCATACTGTTTGTAATACACACAATTGTCAAATTTGCTACGTGTGTACCTATGCCCAACCATAAAGGTGTCAAACCTTTTATACCACTGCTTGGGAGCCTGTTTTAGTCCATATAATGGTTTTTTCAACCGACACACCATGTGTTCCTTCCCAGAAACCACAAACCCCTCAGGTTGTTTCATATATATCTCTTCCTCCAAATCCCCATGGAGGAAGGTAGTTTTAACATCCAACTGCTCAAGTTCCAAATCGTACATAGCCACAAAGGAAAGCAACACCCTAATAGATGTGTGTCTCACCACAGGAGAAAATACCTCATTGTAGTCAACTCCCTCCTTTTGGTTGCATCATCGAACAACCAACCTCGCTTTCCATCTGGCAGCCTCTACGCCAGGAATACCTTCTTTCCTTTTGTAGATCCACTTGGCAGTTAAGGCCCTCCGGCCTTTAGGTAACTGACAAAGATCCCAGGTCCCATTCTTGTGGAGACTGTCCATCTCCTCTTGCATAGCACATTCCCAATGCTGGGAATTAGAACACGAGACAGCTTCTCTATAGGTGGAGGGATCTTCCCCTTCAGGCACCTCCTCAGCAATGGAGAGTGCATATGCTAGCAAGCTTTCCTCATCAGTGTATCGGGCCGGCCTCCGGATCTCCCTCCGAGGACGATCACGAGCAATGGAGTGATCGACCTCCTCCACCTGAGGCCGGTCCTCTCTAGCAGCAGTAGGTACAGCAGTATCATTCTGCTGGGCTGGCTGATCATCAGCTCCACCTTGAGCTGAAACACGCTCCACCTCAATCTCCACCTCCTTGTCGATGCTCGTCGAGTCTCGAGCACCAACCCCAGGCAATTCCGAGTCTGCTGTAGGTGACAGCATGGCAGACTCGTTGAAGGTCACATCGCGACTCTGGATGACCTTCTTCAATTCAGGACACCACATCCTGTATCCCTTGGACTCTGTAGCATACCCAAGGAACATACACTTGACTGCTCGAGGTGCCAACTTCCTATTAGTCACATGGGCATACACCGGGCACCCAAAAACTCTCAAAATGGAGTAGTCTATTGGATGACCCGACCACACCTCCTCTGGAATCTGGAAGTCCAGGGACGTGTGTGGCGACCGGTTCACCAGGTAGCATGCCGTGGAGATGGTCTCAGCCCAAAACCCCTTGCGGTCCCAAAGCCCCGCATTAGAAAGCATACACCTTGCTTTCTCCAGAAGTGTCCGATTAATACGCTCTGCAACCCCATTCTGCTGGGGTTTCTCGACCAGAGTCTTGTGTCGTGCTATGCCATTGATGGCACAAAACTCATCGAACTCTGACTCGACAAACTCAAGCCCATTATCCGTCCTGAGTTTCTTAATCTTTCGCCCAGTCTGATTTTCAACTAGGGTCCTGAACTTCTTGAACATAGTGAAGGTTTCATTTTTGTGCCTCAAGAAGTATACCCATACCTTGCGTGAAAAATCATCCACGAAGGTAATCATGTAGCGTTTGCCTCCCATTGAAGGCACTCGGGATGGACCCCAAAGGTCCGAGTGAATATAGTCAAGCACTCCTTGAGTGCGATGTTGTGCTGTAGAGAAGCTCACCCTTTTCTGCTTCCCTAGTACACAATGGTCACAGAAGCTCAACTTGCTGGTCCCAACGCTACCCAGACGACCCTTCTTGCTAAGGAGGGTCATCCCCTTCTCGCTCATGTGCCCCAGACGCATATGCCACAAGCGAGTTTCATCAGCATCAGGTGACACTGAACCAACTGCTGCCACCCCTGCAGCTGTCGTCCGATCCAGGATGTACAGGCTTCCCATGTGAAGCCCCTTCATTACTACCATGGCACCCTTCATTACCTTCAGTACGCCATGTTCCATGGTGATACGACATCCATTCGTCTCCAACGTCCCCAAGGATATGAGGCAACGAGTCATATCCGGGACATGACGAACATTGGATAGCGACCGAACAATCCCATCATGAGTCCGTATCTGCACAGTACCTCTGCCTGCAATGTTGCACCGTGTGTCATTGCCCATGAGAACCACTCCAGAGAGCACTGGCTCATAGGAAGTAAACCACTCCCTATAGGGGCACATATGAAAGGTGCAGCCAGAATCAAACACTCATTCATCGCCCAAACTCCTGCCTGTGGTGGTGGCTAAGGACATGCTGGTTGCCACCAACACATCTCCATCGGACCCCGACTCGATCACACACTCAGCTGAAGCAGGCCTCTCAGATCCTTCCCTCTTCTCCTTATTCTTCAGCTTCCAGCAACTGGCCTGAATGTGGCCCAACTTGCCACAATAGCGACAGGTCTTGTTTGCGTGAGGATTGCGGGATTTAGAGCGACTCTTTTTCCCCTTATCATTCCCCTTCTTCTCAGGTCTACCACGAACTATCAACCCCTCCGCGGAGTCTGTATGAGCATCATGGTCAAATTTCTCCTTGGAGAGTAAATTTGACTTCACATCCTCGAACGATATCGTGTCCGAGTTACTGTACAGCATTATCTCCTTGAAATGCTTGTACGATGGTGGTAGAGACACAACTAATAGGATGGCCTTGTCCTTATCCTCGATCTTGACATCCAGGCTCTCAAGATCAACCAATATTGAATTGAAGTCGTTCAGGTGCCTCTGAACAGGAGTACCTTCAGCCATTCGAATGGTGTACAGTTTCTCCTTCAGGCGAATTTTGTTGGCAAGACTCTTCTGCATGTAGAGCTCTTCCAACCTCGACCACAGTTCCACCGCAGTCATGCGATCAAGCACCTCCCTGAGTACATGAGGCGCTAAGCACAGTTGTATGGCGGAGACTGCCTTCAATTCCAATTCCTCCCAATCCTCATCCGTTAATTTTCCACGACGCTTCTTATGATGTTCAGCCCATTGTTCATCAGTCATTGTTGAAGGTTTCGTGTGAGGCCCCTGCAGGACCTTCCACAACCCATGTTGAATTAGTACAGCTCTCATCTGTACTTTCCAGAGATTGAAACTCATCTCCCCATCGAATTTCTGGATATCAACCTTCATGATTGAAGACATCCTGACAACCCTAATTCGCTCTGATACCACTTGTTAGGGTTGAATCGAATCGCAATGCGATATCACAGCGGAAGAAATTAGGATGAATAGATAAAAAGAAATTCTAAAACAATAACAAGAACAAATCACACGCCAAGAATTACGTGGAAAACTCCAATGTGGGTAAAAACCACGGACGACGACTAGCCAGGAACAATTCACTATGAGAATCTGAAGTACAAAGATTGCAATCACAATACGTGATTCAATCTGGATTTTACAATCCCTCAATTTGCACTCAATCTCACCAATTGTGTTTGGGAATAGGATTAGGAACTCTCAGGATCGCCAGTCGCAATATTTCGCCGCGGCGCACCTCTGTTTTTCTTCTACTGCAAAACCTAAATCGCGAAACCCGAGAAAACTCGGTTTCACTAAAGTGGCACGGTCGTGCCATGTGGCACGGTCAGACCGTGCCATATCTCTGCCTTCTGAAATCTGCGTCTCTCTTCGACCCAGCGCCAACTGGTGACCATGCCACCCAGCAGCCCATGCCGCCCAGATGACTCAGATTTTGGGCCACAACCCAACAAGATACCATGAAGTGGCAAATATAAAATCTACAAAAATATGTTTGCAAATTTCAGAATGAAATATATGAAGAAATAGACTACGCAAATTGGGGAGGGGGACAAGTTGCTTTCCCATGGAAACCCTTGGGGAAAAAAATGCCCAACCTGTACCCAAAGCCACAAACCATGTACAGAAGTATTTAGACTAGAATGAGAGAAAAAGGGAGGAGGAGAAGGGGAGTCCCCAGTAAAGAATGCAACGTTAAGAGGGGAAGCTACATCATTAGACTTCAATAAAATATGTTACTTTTGCAAAAGACTTCAATCAAGCATTTTGCTTTCACCCGCTCACTTGCTAAATTCTCATAACCATTTAATTCCACCAACAGTTCGCTATCAGACCTCCATGACTCATATCTGCACAAACTCACTTACCACTATCAGATTTCTCTCTTTGCCCCTACTATCTCCCCCACTATTGCATTATCACTCAAAATTAGACATATTATCAGACAATGATTCAGTAACCCTGTCTCATAGATTATATATGTAAAATAAGTCCATCCATGTTGACGCCTACTTTGGACTAAAATGCGTTAGACCAAATATCTATCCAAACTGACTTGTACGAAATTAGCCACAGTCCCATGCTTTAGAGCACACACCAAGTAAATAAAAAGAAAACATATATATAAATCCATCTCAAATTAGCTTTAGATTCAGAAAATGAGGCTCCATTAAGGTAGTGTTTGGTTGGAAGGAAAATGGTTTTCCCGAAAAATCATTTTATGTGGAAAATTATTTTCCAAGGAAATTTGATTTCAGGTCACATTTTCCATTGTTTGGTATAAGTTAAATAATTTTCCATGAAAAAGAAGAAAATGTCAACTGAATTGTTTAAATGATGAAAAATATTGACTGAATGATCGTAGTTGATATAAATGTTCGCCAAATGAAGAAATTTTGAGCTTAAAATTCATATTTGAGGTGTTTCAATACTTCCTCTCGAATAATAAAGTTTCGATCTAAACCATTGAAATTATTTCAGTCACAAAAAATATCAACTGAATTGTTTGAGTTGCGAAAAAGATCGATTAAATTGTCGTGACAGAGAAAAATATTGACCAAATGAAGGAATGTCGTGCTCAAAATTTAGATTTTAGCCTATTTTAATCTTTCCTATCCTATGATCAAGTTTCAATCCAAACTATTGAAATTGTTCTAGTAGTGAAAAATATTGATTGCACTATTTAAGAGGCGAAAAATATTAATTGAATTGTCGTTGTGGAAAAAATGTTGAGCAAATGAACGAATATCAAGCTCAAAATATGATTTTGAGCCTATTTTAATATTTTCTATCTGATGATCAAGTTTCGATCCAAATCGTTGAAATTGTTTTACTGGCGAGTCGACTGAATTGTTTTAGTGACAAAAAATGTCGATTGAATTGTTGTAGTGCAGATAAATGTCGATCAAAATGAAATAAATTTGCGTTGAAAATTTAGATTTGAGTTTATTTTAATCTTTTCTATTGGATAGTCAAGTTTCGATCCAAACGATTGAAATCAAATTTTTCACCTAAATTCAGCTGACCATATCATCAAAAAGTTGAAGGAGGAAAATCAACTTCCTATTTTTTCAAAAAGGAAATCATTTTCCTCCACTGGGGGAAAAATAATTTTCCTTAGAAAATAGTTTTCCATCATTTGCTGTGCCAAGCAATGGAAAATCGAAAAACTATTTTCCAAAAAAATCATTTTCCCTCCAACCTTACATAAGTGATATTAGAACCCAGATAAGTAAACTCACGCAAAAGCACTTAGTACTACAAAATAAGGCTCATTATTAGTACACTACAAGGTTTTGCAAAAAAGGAAATAAACAACATTCACATAAAACAGTTAAACTATGACGTTTCCTTTTCTACTTCCCCGTCACAATGTTCTAAACAACATGTCCAAACATCATGGACTTCCTTCAAAGCACTTTCACCATGAGCATTCTATATATTTCTCTGTACTACACAATGTTGCCATATCTATGACAACCAACATGAGTAGCAACCTAACAAAGTAGATGTTAATGAATTAAGCAATAATATTGGATTATTAACAGAGATAAAAGGCATATTGTTAGCCAATAAGGATAATTTTAATTATAGTTGTAACGTATTGTAAGTAATTGTATCATAATTCATAAATGATGTATAGATTAAATGGAAAGAATGTCTTTTCTTGAGAAATGTTTCCAAATTACTCTTTATGAAGACATTATTTAAGAAAGATGTTTGGTGCTTCTCGTTTAGTTGCTTGCACACCACAAACAGAAGTATGGCACTAGTGCACCCTCGGGACTATTTCTTTTGGTCACACGCCACTTATTTATCCATGCTTCTCCCCATATCTAATAATGAGAATATCACTAAAGATCACATTGCCTGATAAATCTAGTTAAGATAGAAATTTGACCTCCATCTATAGAGAAGTCAAAATGTCATTAATAACATTCAAGAGTTGTGAAAGATATATAAATGTCAAGTAATTAACAGTTGAAATTGAATACGACTAAACCAATAGCAACAAACAATTAAGGCCCTTATCAGTCTCATTCTAGGATAAGAAGAAACTAAGGTCATAAAAATGAATAGTATTATACTAAAGACTTACCACGGTTCAAAGATGGCAATACATGGCATACAACGTCAATGCTTTCTAGCAAATACATAACGAATCATGGAAGACATCAAATGCAGGCCCTGTTCTTTTCGTAGGTCATTTTAGATTTACTAACCTCAACCCACCTCAACCCACTTCAACCAACTTCAACCCACCTGGAAAAAAAAAATATCAACCTCAATCTACTTCAACCCATTTCAACCAACCTCAACCTACCTCAATCCACTTCAATCAACTTCAACCCACCCCTTCATAAATTTAATAATTTGCAAAGTGCCATGTGAGATTTAATTATTTTTGCAAAGTAGTATGATTTTAAAATGGTGAAAATTTGTAAGTAACTTGGGGTGAATAAAATGATGAAGTAGGTCAAGGTAGGTTGAAGTAGGTTGAGGTGGGTTGAAGTACAATGAAGTGGGTTGAATTTTGTTGATGTGATAAATTAAACTTGGTTAAATTAATAAAAAGAGGTTGAAGTGGGTTGAGATTGGTATTTTTGAATTGACTAGATACGATTCCATTTTGTTGATTATCATGATGCATAAGGCAGTATTGATTAGATACGATTTCATTTTAATTTTCAAATTATCATCATCATATTTTGTTGTCACACGCTTTTGAAATTACATCATATTTTTATTATTTTTCACAACCTAATTTTTCGTATTTTATAAAATTAGAAAAAAGCTAATGTTATATTTTCAACCAACTCTTACATTTAAAAATTAATAACAAATCTATATCGTTGATATATTTTCTAACACTTACGATCATACTATTTTCTTTTGTTACATCTGAATGTTTTGAATACGGACCTGTTATTGTAATCGGTAAATTGGGGCGGGTAAAACGGTGAGGTGGGTTGAAGTAGGTTGAGGTCAGTTGAAATAGGTTGAATTTTTTTAATGTCATAAATTGAACTTTAGTTGATAGTGGAAGTGGGTTGAAGTAGGTTGAAGTGGGTTTAGGTTGGTATTTTCAAATAACCAATGAAAAAAAAAAGCACGTATATAAAAAGTTGTCATCAATAAATTTTGTAACCCAAATCGTTAAAAATAATTGACAAGCTGTGCCGGCCTCCAACTTCCAAAAAAATAGTTACAAAATTATGAAATTACCATTCAGCGAAAAAATGTACTAAAAATTACAATAACTTCATAAATTATCACACATAATTACATTCTCATTATTTTAATCCACTTCAACCCACTACAAAAAAATATATCAATTTCAACCCACTAAAACGTACTTCAACTCACTTCAACTCACTTCAACCAACTTCAACCCACTTCAACCTACTTCAACCCACCTGAAAAAAAAAAATATCAACTTCAACCCACCTCAACCAATCTCAACCACTTCAACCTTTTACCCACTCATATTTACCCACAAAAACAACAAGCCCGAAGTTATAGAAATAAAGAACGATTTTATTGTTGTTTTTGTATGATTTTATTGTTGTTTTTGTATGACTTTATCATGACAAGCTATAGAACTCTTGTACATATATTATCTAGAAGCTTTTGCTTTGGTGGGCATATAGGTTTCATGTTAGATATGCTTGCTTTATTTGACCCTTGTTATAAACTAGTTAAGCCAAGGTTTACGTTAGATTTTTTTTTGGGGGGGGGGGGGAGGAGAGGGGGCAAAGTTCAGCGAAGGAAAGACAACTTGTAAATAAATTTCGTAATTCTTTGCTCTAGCACATGAAAAGTGAGGCATGCACGTCTCTAATGACCAAGACCTATACAGTTATACCCAAAGGCTTCTAGAAACCAATTGTAATTGAACCGAAGTTAAATAAAATACATAAATCTAAACAGAAAAAAAAAGACTCACCCAAGTGGGGTATGGCACATGGCTTCTGCAATTATAAGACCAACAAGGACCTAAATTCAGCCAAAAACTGAGTGGAAGTTCTATAATTTGGAGGGGATGGGAGTGAAAGTGGAGTAAGAGTTTCATGGGTTAGGAACTGGGGAGGAAGGAGAGTCAGGAAGGCCACTGGAAAAGGCTCATCAGTTTACTGGCAAGAGCTGGAGAGTAATGAAGGGGGAAGAGGACGTTTGGTTTTGGGGGAAGAGATCCTGTGCGTGCAGAAGTCAAGTTGGTACGTAGGGTTAGGTGGTTATGAGTTCGGGTGGTTATCATTTCGTTTCTTCCTATAAAAAAGTTGTGCTTAGATTTAACAGTTGTGATTGATGTTGGCCTGGCCTATTAGTTGAGGTCCGACGGCCTCAATAGTTGTTCCCTCCCAATACCTATAAAAGGAGGTTTGGGAGGGGAATATTTACCTCACACCCGCATATTGCATCGTACATACCGTCGACTATCATCTATCAGGTAACACATTTATAATAATATTTCCACCCAAAACTACAAAGAGTTGTAATGGCTGATTGGTGTAATATGTGGCTTTTAAACTATAGGTGTGAGGTTCGAATCTTAGGAGAGCTTTTTCCCACAATCTTTTCATTTGTTTCCCCCTGTTTCTCTCCTTTAACCTTCCAATCCTCTAATTCTTTTGTTAGGCTGTTATTCATTTTGAACTTCTTTTAATGATCTTATCAAATTTCATTAATAAATATATGTTGAAATTTACTTTTTTGCTTGTTGGCACAAAAGATTCACTGCATTTGGGGAAAGGTTCCCTGCAGTTGTGAAAAGATTCACTGCATTGTATTAAAGATTCATGGGATCAAAATTAAGATATATCATTACAATCCACCGACACCAAATAAGAATCAATAGCAGCATGCACATTTACAATAAGCAAACAACTCTAATATCCACAAAATATTAAATTGTGTTAAAATAAATGATGGTGTTCTTCTGTAACTGTTCGTTGTGATTTCAAAAGATGTCGTTTGGTGAGATCACAAAAAGGATGGTTGTGCACCTTATCGTGCCTCGTAACTGTCCAGACACCATTTCCATCTACTGAAAACTGAATCATTGCTTTGCAACCGACTCGGGTTACTCATTTACTGTATGACCTTCTATCGATATGTTCTTCATTTTTTTGGACGACATTTCTCTTTGTACCTTGTTTAGAACAACAATATCTCTTTGTTGTTATACCACTTCGATCAGCTTTCGTCCGTTGTGAATCCTTACGATTGCTGAACACCACTCTTAGACCATAAGTGTTATACAAATCATACGCTTCTTGCTCAGATTTGACACTTTGTCCAATCAACACAAATTCATCATTCTCAACATATTCTTGTCCAATGGGTTCTTGATGCTGAGGAACTGCAATTTAAGTAGTCAATAGTGTCAGAAGCTATTATGCTTATCAATATGTTTGGAGGATAGATAGTAGCTGAATCAGGAAAAACAGAATTGATGCAACAATGCATTGCATCAACAAAAGATTCACTTAAATCAACAAAAGATTCACTTAAATCAACAAAAGATTCACTGCAACAGGTTAAAGGTATACTAACTAACAAAATGATTGCTACTATAATTATATATGAGATCCATGACTACCTTCCTTTTAACCATGAGTTACAGTATGTACAACACCATATTCTTAGAAGTATAAATCATACATACCTATCGCTACATAAGCTCTACAACCATTACTTTCACAATTCACTGGCTACATGACATTACACTGAATTTTGAAAATATAAATCTGATGTACCTGCCGATGACCAAGCTAGGGTTCACTAGAATACAACTAACTTAGCAACCAAAGGAAGATAACATCAAGGGGAAACCAAGGAAAGTGGTCACATAAAATGATGGTTGTGAGGCATCAAGTATGTGGAGGGAGAATGGTGCTTAGAATCAAGTGATTCTAAGTGGGAAAACAATGATCTTTAATGTGAATTTGATGTACAACCAAGGGTGGAAATGGACCCAAGCTACAAACTAGCAAAAACACAACACAAAAGATGAAAAGTCACGACATTGAGGGTGGCACGGTCGTGCCATGGAGCACGGTGTGGCCGTGCCTCATTTCTGCCCACACGTTCCAAGCTTAGTGATCTTTCACGGTTTGATGTGTTTATGTGTTTGGGTTCAAGCTAAGCCCAAAGGGAGTATTCTTAGCTAGAACTTAAGCATAGAGATGGACATGAACAAGGGTTATGGATGTGGAAGATGGAAAGGAGAATCAAAGTAAGAAATACTAACTTCAAAACAAAAGCTAGCAAATCACTTTAATCCTCTTAGGAAAAACCTTGAGTAATACAATCAAAGGATAGAACTAAACTCTTGGAAAGGATACAGAAACACCACCAATCCTTGAGTTTAGGGCCCTTAAGCTTGATTAAGATACAGAAACACCACTTAACCAAAACTTAAGACTTCACTTGATCACCACTTAGTTCGGCCTAAACTAAGATAAGCAAGTTTAGTATTTGGGTTTATGTGCCTAGGCACAAAAGAGGAAGTCAATGCTTCGACTTCACTTGAATTCAATTCATAAAGGGTTCTATATTTTGCCTTGGCCATGTGCTCTCTTAAATAAGCAGCAAAAGATGATGGCCAAGCTAAGAATACAAGTACACATACACCTCACCTTTTCCTTCCTAGGTAGGAAAGGATTAGTGAGCTAATTACAACCTGAATTTCACTAACCTAGATTACAACATTCTTAACCTAAACTAATACATTGAAATACAAAGTAAAACTATGTCTAACTTATTAATACATCATTACACACTTAAACTAAGCTTAATACATGCTGAGATTTGCTGCTTCAACCTCATTGGACAGCCGCAAAGGCATTACGGCTGGCCAATAGGAGTTAAGCAACTCAATGCCACCAAGCTAGCTCCCATTGGACCTCCCTTTTGCCATGCAACCAATCAATGAAGGCTTAGAAGTGTGTGCCAAGCATAGATGTTCGTGCCTAGCTGCATTTGAGTGAAGAAATCTGGCTGGAGGTTTCAAAAGAACCGGTTTATACAAAACCGGGTTCAGGGGCAGCTTCGTCCGGTTTTTATGGCAATTTGTAAGCAAAGCAAAAGTGAGTATGATTGCGATTTTAATCATGGGGGGGTAACTTTAGGATGTCTATAATCCCCCCCATGAAAAATATTTTGCTAAGGTGGGAGAGGCAGAGAGATTGGCTAATATTGCCGTGGCCTCCTTTTTTCCTTCCTCTTGAATGACCAAAAGTACATCATTATATACAACAGCTTCAGCCCTATTTTGCCTAACAAAGCTACGCAAATCAAGGGAGAAATATTATCACATAATATCAACAGTACCTAACTTTCCTAATTATACACAATTTCCTTAACACTCCCCCTCAAGTTGGAGCATGCAAATTGATCATGCCCAACTTGCTCCGTAGATATTGAAACTGTCGGGTCCCAAGTGCTTTGGTAAATATATCCGCAGGTTGCATCTTTGAAGGAATATAAGAAAGAGCCAGTTCTCCTGAGTGATATCTTTCACGAACAAAGTGACAATCAATTTCAATATGTTTGGTGCGTTCGTGAAAGACAGGGTTCTTGGCGATATGTAGTGCGGCTTGACTGTCACAAAAGAGATGCATAGCCTATATATGAAATATACCGAAGGAAGCGAGAAGAGACTTCAACCATACCAGCTCACTTGTCACGGCAGCCATGGAACGGTACTCAGCTTCAGCAGATGAGCGTGAAACAGTGGTCTGTTTCTTAGTTTTCCAAGAAATAGGTGAGTCTCCAAGAGTAACTAGATACCTGGTCAACGAACGTCGAGTAATGGGACAAGCACCCCAATCTGAATCACAATAGCCAATCAGGTGAAGATCACTGTGAGCTTGAATCACAATCCCACAATCCGGGGAACCCTTGATATAACGCAAAACACGACGAGCAGCATTCATGTGTTCTTCTCTAGGTGCCTGCATGAACTGAGAGAGAATATGGACTACATAACACAAATCAGGGCGAGTAATCGTAAGATAAATGAGTCGGCCCACGAGCCGACGATAACTCCCAGCATCTACCAAATGTGTCCCGGTAGCCAATGCTAACTTGTGATTCTCTTCCATGGGAAAATCACTGGGCTTCGCTCCTAGAAGCCCGCACTCATCCACTATCTCTAGAGCATACTTGCGTTGGCTAAGAAAAAGCCCTTTAGACCCATGGGCCACTTCAATCCCAAGAAAATATTTTAGGGGCCCAAGATCCTTTATACTAAAACAGGAGTGCAGATAACTCTTAAAATCAGCACAAGCATGGTGATCATTGCTGGCCAACACAATGTCGTCAACATACACAAGTAAAGCCATAAAAATGTTCTCTTTCCGGTAGGTGAAAAGAGAATAGTCGGCATAGGAATGAATAAATCCATACTCACGCAATGTGGAAGAAAGCTTGGCAAACCACTGACGCGGGGCTTGACGAAGCCCATAAAGTGATTTTTGCAGTCGACATACCTGACGAGAGTTGCTACAAGTGAACCCTGGAGGAAGCGTCATGTACACCTCCTCAGCCAAGTCGCCATGCAAGAAAGCATTGTTGACGTCAAGCTGGTGTAAGTCCCATCCCTTAGAGACTGCAACAGCTAAGAAACAGCGAACAGTAGTCATCTTGGCCACAGGCGCAAACGTCTCATTGTAGTCAAAGCCTTCCACTTGATGATCTCCTCGAATAACCAGGCGAGCTTTGAATCGTTGAATACTTCCGTCTGATTTGTATTTGACACGGTAGACCCATTTACAGCTGATGGGTCGCTTTCCATGTGGGAGATCTTGGAGTATCCATGTCTGATTTTTTTCTAAAGCCTGAATTTCGTCTTGCATTGCCGCCCTCCAGCGTGGATCTTTCACAGCCTCATGATAATATCTTGGCTCCGAGATTTTAGTGATGGTGGCTAAAAAATGTCGATGAGAGACAGAAAAATTAGCACTCGTGACATAATTAGCTATGGGATAAGGCGTACCTGAGGATTCCTTTTGAAGCCGGTGTGCAAGAGAGAGGGGGTCTTGAGAGCGAGTGTTGTAGCAAACATAGTCATCTAAGTGGGCTGGAGGTCGGCGTGATCGAGAGCTGCGCAAAGTGTTTGGGCCCAAATTAGCAATGGGCTGGGACAGAAGAGGCCCATGCTCAACATTGGGCAGATCAGTGGGGTACCTCTCTCCTCGGGTTGTCGCCGTTTCAATTTGTCCTGGCCCATTTTCCTGCAGATCAGCCACTGTCTCCGTTGCAATGTGGCCTGGCCCACTTTCCGACAAATCAAACAGGCCCATTTTGCTGCTCCCCCTGTCTGCGGGTTTTCCAGCCGGCTGGACTGGGCGTAAGCTTGGGCTGCCTAGAAGTCCAGACAGGGCTGGGTCTTCTGTCCATGTGGACCTGCTAGGCCAATGCACTGAAGGTTTACAAAGCCTAAGATCATCAACATTGGTGGGTTGCTGGCTGCCTTGCCCTTCCTTGTTGATTGTGGCTTCCTCAAAAGGATATTTGTCCTCACAAAACTTTACATCCCGACTAACAAAAATCTCTTGTGTTTCTAAGTCATATACCTTCCACCCCTTTTTGCCAAATGGATACCCGAGAAAAACACACTTTTTACTTCTTGAAGCAAATTTGTCCTTCACTCTCGGATTATGCCGTGCAAAACACAAAGTGCCAAAAACTCGGATTTCGTTGTAGGATGGCTTGCAACTGAAAAGTATCTCATATGGGGATCTTCCTTTGAGCAACTTACTTGGAGTCCGGTTTATTAAATATGCTGCTGTGAGTACACATTCCCCCCAAAACTGAATTGGGAGGTTCGCTTGGAACCTAAGTGCTCTTGCCACGTTGAGTATGTGTCTATGCTTGCGTTCCACCCTTCCATTTTGTTGTGGGGTGTCTACGCAACTGCTCTCACGCAAAATGCCATGTTCACAATAGAAATCCTGCATGAGTCCGGAGGTGAACTCAGACCCATTATCACTTCGAACCACTTTGATTCCTTTATGAAATTGATTTTTAACCATGTTAATGAATCCTTTTAGAAGCTTGCTTGCTTCGCTTCTATCTTTCATCAAGTACACCCAAGTGGCTCTACTAGCATCATCAACAAGGCTAAGAAAGTAATGGGAACCACACAATGAAGGATATCTGTACGGACCCCAAATATCGCAATGAATTAAATCAAAAACATCCTTTGCATTATGTTCGCTAATAGGAAATTTATTTCGAGTTTGTTTTGCACGAAAACAAATTTCACAAGCCTCTTCTTTATTCAAATCACAAGTAATCCTTAAACTAGGAGGAAGATAAAGTAAAACTTCTCTTGATGGATGCCCAAGTCTTCTATGCCACAAACACTTTGCATTTACCGCATTTGCTTGTTTTGATGACGCCCGCTTGTAATAGTAGACCCCTTCTCTTTGCTCACCCGCTCCAATCAGAGTCCTCGAAGTGCGGTCCTGTATCACACAAAAATCATCAAAATATGTCACGGCACAATTCAACTGTTTGCATAATTTTGATACGGACACGAGGTTGCAATTTAAATTGGGTACATATAACACGTTGTCCAATTTAATTCTATCTCCTAAGGTCACCGAGCCGACGTCACGGGCCACAGTGCAATCACCATTAGGCAGCCCAATAGCTATTGGGCTTATTTTTTGAAGATCATGCACCAAATTTGCATCACCTACCATGTGGGCCGATGCCCCACTGTCCAACATCCATGAATCCTTACCCGATAATTTTTCATAACCTTGTTTTGGTGTATCGATAAGGCTGAGCAGTCTCTCTACTTGCTCCGAAGACAGCCCCGGAATCGCAATCTGGGCTCGTTCATTGCTTCCTGGGCCAGTCGTACTCCCTGATCCAGTGCCTGAGCCAAAACTTGGGCCTGATCCTGCAATTGGGCCTGTTTCTTGATGAACAGCAGCAGCAGCCGATTCACGCCCATATCCTCTGCTTCGTCCTCCACCTCTTCCTCCTCTGCTGTTCCGAGCTCCTCTGCTGCCTCTTCCTCACCCACGAGTGCCCCACCCGGGTGGATAACCAATTACTTCATAGCAAACCGCCTCTTCGTGTCCATATCGACCACATATCTTACAACTCTGCTTTTCCACCATTCCGGGTTGCTCTCGTGCTGCGAAAGCCATGGTCGTTTCGCTTCGGGTGTCTCGGGCCATCATAATCTTCTTGTGATTCTCTTCTTGTCGAGTCATATTGAAAATTTTATCCAGCGGAGGCAACGGATCAAGTGCTAGGATTTGGCTTCGAAGCGTGGAGTACAAGTCGTCATTCAAGCCCATTAAGAATTGGTGTGCCCGATCCTCTTCATTCATGCCCATAATCTTGCTGCTGACTTCACACTTACAGCCACTGCATGTACACACCGGAATTTTGATGAGATTAGTGAGTTCATTCCACAGATTATTCAATTTTGAATAAAATTCCCCAACATCTAAGTTTCCCTGTTTGCAGTTTGCAATATCAGCTTTCAACTGATGAATTTTTGGTGTATTCGCCATGGCATAGCGTTTCTTTAAATCATCCCACATAATCTTTGCTGTGTTAGAATACGCCACATTCATCCGGAGCTTCGGGTCAATTACGTTTATCAACCAAGAACATAGCATAGAATTGACCATGTCCCATGCCTGAGCTTCTGTGAAAACTTTATCGTTTTCATCTTCCGGTCTCGTCAACTTGCCTTCTATAAAGGCTAGTTTGTTCTTTGATCTTAAGGCTGTCTTTACAGCCCTCTCCCACAAATCATAGTTTTTCCCATCGAATATTACAGCCGTTATCATCATGCCAGGTCCTTCTGATGGATGGAGGTAATAGGGTGAGTGGGGTTCGACTATGAACCGCTTCTTTCCTTCATCACCCATGACGGCCGTTCACACGAGGGCTCAAGTATTGTGCTCTGATACCATGAAAAATATTTTGCTAAGGTGGGAGAGGCAGAGAGATCGGCTAATATTGCCGTGGCCTCCTTTTTTCCTTCCTCTTGAATGACCAAAAGTACATCATTATATACAACAGCTTCAGCCCTATTTTGCCTAACAAAGCTACGCAAATCAAGGGAGAAATATTATCACATAATATCAACAGTACCTAACTTTCCTAATTATACACAATTTCCTTAACACCCCAACAAAGAAATCAAGGTTAGGACATGTTTAAGTAGGGTAATTAGGCTTAAACATTTTACCGCGCAGATTAGGGCCTAATCTGACCGGTTTGGAAAAACACCTTGTTTCTTCATCCTCTTGTGTGCATTATTGGAATTTGATGCTTGGACCTGAAAGTACACATCTTGAGGACTCCAAAAATGTATAAATTCGTAACTTAAGCATTAGTATAGCTTAAGTTATGATTTAAACAAAACCGTGTTAATTCTGGATTGCTGGGCAGTTTTGACATCTCTTGGTTTTTGGCTGATTTGGACGACCAAATGAACTCCAAATTTGATGAAACTTGTCTTGTTGGAAAGCTTACATCTTGAACTTGAAATCCATGCAAAAACATCAGACTTAAACCATGTTGATGCTTGTCGAAAATAGCTCACAAAATCAGGTCAGTGCTGGAACGAACCTTATGCCCTGCAATAGAACAACTAAAACAAAATTTGGTTGAATTATACAACCTTTAACCAGCATATTAGTAATGCTAAATTGATTTGATTCTTTTAAATCAAAGGGCGTGGTGACATTTCCATCAAAATCATACATACCTATCGCTTGGGAACCATATTCTTGATCATTGGGATCTTGATTATGGGGACCTACAATATAAGAATAATGTCAGTAATCTTTACGTTCATTTAATTACAGTTATCCTATGAATAGCAGAATTTGATGCTGTTAATCATTCTTATTTATTTTGTGTATCTTTCCAAAAATGCAGTAAAACCTTTCTACACTGCAGTGAAACTTTTGTACACTGCAATGAACCTTTTGCCTAAATCAGTGTACGTTCTTTGTCAGCTTATGTGCAACGATTTTGTTATTGCAATCCTACCTTTGAGGAATTTTCTCAAACACCTTATGTGCAACCATGCTTGACTTTAAAAGTTGCACCAGATAGCTATTCTTTGCATTGAAGATTGATAGATTATTATTTGTTTGAGCAATTTTATGAACATACCTTGAAATCCTAACATATGTAACTCTTCAATAAGCAATTCCTCTGCTTCAGCTACCACTTGTTCATCAAAATCCATTGATTTTGTTGATTCATATTGCTAATTTTCAGGATGGATTATGTATATTGCTCAAAATTGTCTTCATCAAAATTCAAATATGCAGTGATTGATTTTTGAAGATTTGGCCGTGTGTTTCTTGCTCTGAATTTTCTTGCTTCAGCTTTCACGTGTGTTTCTCTTCAGATGTTAGTGTTGTGGGCCGCCCAAATGCAATATGTTTATCTTGGCCCAATTTAATAAGATCCTTTTATATATAGGTGTGTATAATTCTATGGTGCATAGATATGTACCATAGACTTACTGGTTTGGGAGGGTCAGCCAAAATATAGGATAACAATTACACTCTCCTCTCTCCTCCTCACGGTTGCTCTACCATCGCTGCCGAGTATTCGGGTTTAGGACGTGGACATCTCTAAAGCGACTCTAGTAGCCACTTGGTATTCTGATTGGCGAAGACTGGTATTCTTATTATTGTGGACTATTACCTACAGTGTACTTCCGCATCCAGGTTAGTCTTAATTTATTCCTACAGTAGTATCAGAGCCAAACTGATAGGTTTTAGTCCCGTTTATGTGTTGAATGATTTGAATGATAAGCATGCTTGTGACTATATGGTTAGTTGTTTAATTTTTGTGATTATGCAATCAAGAAGCATGCTTCTGTGTTTTCTAAAATCCCGAAATGGCTACAGATTAGTTTTTTTTGTCATAATGACTGATGAACGAACATGCCCAGATAGCTAATATGTTTACCTTTTTACAAGTATGATTCTTTACTCGTTTTTGGGATTATATGTTAATCCTGGCTAGATTAATATGTGAGAAACATAATAATAATTAGTTGATTATTGTTATTATGCATCAAACATCCTGATTCTAAGTGCAATTTTGATTAGTCAAATTCATAAATGCATTTATGCGGCCGATTTTGTTAAAAACCCAGTTTTGAGAACTAAGCACACAAGATAAGTTCTGATTCATCGATTGTTTAACTCAATCGATAACCCATGAATAAAACTGAATTCGCAACTTTATGCATCCAATTAAATCTATTTTTCATGATTAGTTCACGATTGCCCAAAAAGCATGTCGTTTACAATCTTGCACTTGTTTCAAGCATGTATCTATGATGAAGATCGACTAAATATTAATCTTTAGTCGAAGTTTAAATCATGAAACGGTTTGTCGTATGCAATTCTTGGTACATACGATTGAACATGGAATAATTTAGCCTTAGACCCACACGTCTGTCATAGCCTTAAACCAGAAATCCTAACCCTAGCCTCCCTCTGCTTAGTTCTCGACCTCGACTCATATAAAAAAGGGGGGGAAGAAGGGGTACAGAACTGAACTCGAGCCATACCCATCAGAAACCATCGTGGACGGGTGGCGCGTGACCGTCATGCGCCGCCAACGAAGGTCGTTTCACGATCTTCTTCCTCCCGTAGCCCCTTTTCATCGCCGATCTATGCAACCTTGAGCAAAAGAAGCCGAAAACACCATTTTAGGAGGCGCGTGAGATCACGCGTCACCGCCTCAGTGGCGTGTTGGGTGCGTGGGCATCTCCCTCAGGCTCAAATTAGGCCGATCTACGCAACCTTGAGAGAACGAAGTCGAAAAACACCGTTTTAGGAGGCGCGTGAGATCACGCGCCACCGCCTCAGTGGCGTGTTGGGCGTGTGGGCGTCTTCCTCAGGCTCAAATTAGGCCGATCTACACCGCAATACCCTTGGTTCTCACCGATTTAGCGTAGATCGAGGCTCAACGGGGTCGGTGGTGGCTTGTTGCATCATCTGGGTATTTTTTGGGGACAATCGACAACGACGGTGGTGGCTGCCGAGGTCACGACAACCAGTGCCCCGAAAGGAGCTTCGTGCTCCTGGCCATGGCACAACTAGAGAGAGAGAGAGCTATGGCCATGGCAGAGAGGTCGGAGAAAGCTCGAAAGCAGGCAGAAAGACACCAAGAAGAAGAGAGAGAGAAGTCTCGGGTTAGGGTTTGGGGAAAAGGGGGAGTTAGTGAAATAGCTCACTTATAAAAAGCCCCCCGGTTCATTAAGTTTATGGGTTGGTTTTTGGACCGGTTTTCTTTTGGGCCAGAAATAAGAACGACTCAAAAGAGGCAATGGAGGCCGGTTTAGTGGCTCGTTTGTTTTTGGCCCAAATTTTTGTTTTTTGAACCGTTTTTCCTTTTGGGGCGGTTGCTTCTTGTCATATTTCAATAATATGGGTCAGGCTATTTTTGACTGTTTTGGATCGAATTATTTCTCAGTCATTATTGTTTAATTATTATCATTAGTCATGGCATGATTTTAACTGAATTATAATGATATTCAAGTTGATAAAGTTTCATGCATATTAATTCATTCGTTGAATTAAGGTTTTAAATTAGTTTTAATCCTGAATGCATGATTTCGCTATAAAAACATTAATATGTTTAATGTCATATATAAATTCGTTTTATATATGTGTCGACTTGAAATTTTCATGTCGAGTAACTTGTTATCGATCAATTGGGTTAAAATTATACGAATTCGTTTCATATATATGATTAGTGTGTATGACGTAAATTTGTTTTACTCGAACTCAATAAATATCTATGTGATATAAAGATTCTTTTGGTCGGTAAAAGAATATGTTTCATAAGGTATATTATATAAATATGTTTTATATAATCCCGTCACATGAATATATTTCATGATTTAATAATTTTATGCAAAACATGAGTAATTATAAATTAGTTAATGGTTCTATCATTGTTGTAGTTAACAAATGATTCATTAAGTTTTACATGAACAAGTTTCATGCTATTATTTCGAAAGTATAGTATATTTGATTATTTTATGAATTTGTTTCATGAAATTTAAATTTGCAATATTATATGAATACGTTTTATATAATTTGCGAGCTTTACTATGAACTTGTTTCATCCAAATTTTAATATTATATAGATCTGTTCTATGAATGATTAATTGCAACTAATATTTGGATATATTTCATGTTACAAAGTATGTTGCGTTCAATTACATGGATGTGTTTCATGTCAATCACCAATTACTAGTATTATATAAATGTGTTTTATATATTTGAACTACATGGGTTGTAGTAAACTTGTTAATTGTGTTAGCACTTTTTCCTTGCCCAAATTAATGAATGTGGATACGTTTTATGTTACCTACTAATTGTGTAATATAGCGGCATTTTATGAAATGGTTTTATGAAATTTAAATTCATAATATTATAAAAGTGTTTTATAATTTGCGAATAACATTTGGATAAGTTTCATTTTATATATAGTTATATAAATGTGTTTTATATAATGCTATTTGGGCCTTTTATGAACTTCTTTTGTAACATGTTATATTTCGAATATGTTTCGCATTACAGATTCATTTTATTATATAAATGCGTTTTATATAATAATCTAAATTTCATGTTTGATATGTCATTGATAAAGTTCTAGATGACATATTAGTAGTTATATATAATGAGATAACTTCATGTGAATTTGATTTACATAAAGTTGGATATCTTTGTGATAATTTTAAAACGTTAATTAGTTTAACCATAATGTTCTCCATAAATTTGGTTTTATGAAAGATTGTGATAAATAAGTTGTAAAAAACTTCTAATTCATGCTTGTATGAGATGATTATGAGTTTAGCGAAATTTTCGATCATACAACATGGATAATGGAGTTTTTTTTTATAATTTATTTATTTGAAAATATGCCTAATGTCCACTTTACAGAATATATACCTTTAGCTATGGCAATTAAAATAAGGTTGGTAATTTGTTTACCAATAAAGAACTTGATAGCGCTCACTATGATACATAATGTCGAAGGATTCAGTTTCTTCTGATTGAACGTGAAATGTTAGGACACTCATTAAGTTATAGGTTTCATAGGATGACAAAAATGGTACTGTTAGTGAACAGTATCTAGAAAACTTAAAAGCATACCAAAAGTGGATACTTTGTCGTATTGCATCAATGTCAATCTAGTGGGGGAATTAAAAATCACCCCACTGTTGAGTACGCATGGGATTAGCTTAGCATCAGGTTCGTTAGGATCCATTCCCTCATAAGATTCTGGACCTAAGATTGGTATTGCGAAAGGGAAAAAGGATAAGGAAATAAAGAGAAGCATATAGTACGTGTGGGTACTATGATTGTGGAAATTAGGCATCTTATGCTTAGGATTGTCCTAAGTCGATTAAGGTACCTCCTTCCACAGCCCTTCCTGGATGATATGTGTGCTCTCAAACATTTGTTGCTAACTATGATCCTTAGTGGGTTATAGATACGGGAGAAATAAAGTACATAGTTCAAGATTCAGTTGATTTTTGTGAACTTTCACTACTACCCGGTGGATTCACAAATTGTCGTTTTAGGTAACGACGATAAAAAGGGTGTTCTTGAATTAAAGATAAAATCATTTGAGGCTTCTTGAAGGGACTACGTTGTCTCTTTCCGATGTTCTCTATGCACCTAGAGTGCGATGTTTCTTTGTGTCTTTTGTCCCTAAGTTTAGTTTTCTTTAATTTTCGTCTAGATGTCTTAGGCATCATATGGCAGAGTGATTTGTTTTGCCATATCACACTGAAAGGTGTTTTCAATGGACGAAAAAGAACATCTTCCATCCTTATCTCATTTTCGACTCTGTTTTAGGCATGCTCGACTTGACCATGAGGGTCAAGATAGGGATAATAGACTTGCTAAAGATGGCCTTTTTAAGACCAACTCATTAGGCTTAAGGTGCAAAATGTGAGTTATGTCTAGCTAGTAAAGCAATAGGAAATCCTTTTTGTAAGGTTTCAAGGGCATCGAATCCCTTAGCGTTCGTTCACTTTAGACATCTGCGGGTCCATGAATATGAAAGCATGTCATGGAGCCACATGTATTCATGATATAGGTATATGTACCTACTATCTCGCTGTTATTAAGTACTTGATGTGATCATATATTATATAGCGGTAGTAGGATTCAATTGGGACGAAATATTAAAACTCTTCGAACCAATCGAGATCATGAATATTTTCTCCGTGAAATAAAATCCCGTAGTGTCGATTTTCTTAAAGATGAGTTCCCTAACATTTGGTGAAATTTAAAAGGACCTCAATTTGTATGCGTTACAACAACACCTTCAACCACCTCTTGGTGAGGGGGAGGATTTGAATTCTCACTAACTCACTGAGGATGGTACACATTCCTTACTTGGTAAGAATGGTGAAGGTTTGTCTGTCAAGGCGAATGAGATTCATCCTCAATCTCCAAACATTGAGGAGAGTTATTCTTGAACATGCAGTTAGTCCCCATGTTCAGGATCCCATCTGTAAGGGATAGTGGGAGTAATCTTCTCTCCATAATCAGGGTTCTATACCTCTTAGAGAAAGGGGGAGAAACTCCTGGTGCCATACCTCTTAGAGAGAGGGGGAGGGATTTCTCACCTCGGCAGACAAATAATGAAGGTCCTGAAGGAATTGGCATGGAAGAATTCTTCAACAATTTTTCTAAGTCGAAGAGGATATATCCTCATGCACTCCATTGGGAGTAGAGCGATCTACCTCTTATCAAGAGGCAGTTGATTCACCAAATTACAAAGAGTGACTGGATGCCATAAGGGATGAGATAGACTCACTGACAAGGTTTAAGAACCCCTTGGAACTCCACCCCGATGTAAGTCTTCAAGATAAAACACCGGGTGGATAGTTCAATTGATAAGTTCAAGCCCAAATATTCCTAGCCCTGGTTGCCCATTCGGACCTTGAGTAGTTCGAAATGGACGTAAAAATTGCTTTTCTTGATGGCGATCTTGAGAAGGAGACCTATATGGACCAACCCATTGATTTTGTATCAAAGGGACAAGAGGACAATGTGCGTCATTCTAAAAGGTCCATATGTGATCTTAAGCGATCTTCCAGTTCTTGGTACTCTAGATTCCATAAAACCATATTGGCTTATCTATGGTTTTAGAAGGCCATTGTGTATGTCAAAAGATCAACATGGGGATTGCGTTCCTCACGTTGATGACATACCGTTGACTAGGAACAACTTGGAGATGATTAAAGCTACTAAAAGGTAGTCATTCCATGTCTTTAAAACGAAGGACATGGGTGAAACCAGGTATGTCCTAGGAGTGGAAATAATCCAAAGCTGTCCCAAGAAGCATTCATAAAAAATGCCTTGGAACGATTTTGGGTTTATAATTCCTAACCCATAGATACTCCAGTTGAGAAGTGTTCAACCTTGAGTCTTGCTCAATACTCTAGAACAGATGACAAAATAGAGATAATGAACAATGTCCTTAACCTTAGTATCATAGTAAGCTTAATGGAAGCCATGTTATGTACATGACCTGATATTGCTTTGCGGATAATTTGATAAGTCGCTATCAAAGTAACCAAAAACTTCCTGATTAACAAGTCATCAGGAGAATCAAATGCTACCTTCGTGGTATTTATAACTCAGCATTTTGCTATCAAGGAGCAGACCCCAAGTTGAGAGGATGCTCAAATTTTAATTAGAGTGGCAACTCGGATAAGTCTAAGTTAACCCCAGGATATGTCTTCACCCTGAGCGGGAGACTATGTCATGGTGCAACAAAGAAGCACAACTGCACAACAATGTCGGCTATGGAGGTACATTGTGTATCTTGTATCATAGAGACAAAAAGCATTGCCATTGGGTATATATATGTAGACTAACAAGGTGATTATGTTCCCTTAACTAAACCCATTCCTAGTGATGTGTCGAAAACTCATTGGTTGAGTCTTGGATTTCATAAGGTTTGGTATCTAGACATGTTCTGTTACGTGATTGACACGTTTCTTTTATGAGCAAGATGCTCATTGTCGTACGTTAGGCATATTGAAATGTCACAGGCTTCTGATTGGCCTAGTCACACAGGCAATCACCCTGACGCTTGAGTAGCGGGTTGGATGAGACTGAATCAGATTAGCACTAAGTGTACAATATTGATTACTTACACTGGAAGTGTGTGAGTGGAATGAATATAGTCGCATTAGTAAGACTAAGATGAGACTCGAGGGAGTCAAATATGAAATAAGTTTTCATATTGAAGCCTTAAAAGCCGAATCTTGAGTGTCAAGACCAACATTCAGTATGTTGATCTAGTAGCTCGGGTTAGATTTTTGGGTGAAAATTCAGACTGACGATTCGCATGGCATAAAGAGTGACGAACCCAGCTAAGAGGGAACTATGCCATGACACACATCTCATACTGTGTGTGCTTATAAGATGACCCATATGTGGAGTGACAATTGAATTCTCTATCACTTGTCACTGTGTGACCTTATGGACGATAACCCTTTGACTTAAAGCCATGATATTAAGTCGAAACTTAATGATGCTACTTTAATGTGATTCTCAAGGACCACGATGTATACGGTTCAGCGAGAACACGTTAGGAAAGCAATTAAGCCAAGATGAGATTTCATGAGTGTTTAAGGAAAAATCTATCCATCATCACCATATCAGCCCGGGCGATTATGTTGAGAACATAATCATATGATATATCAGGCATAAAGGATTAAAGATGCCATTGGTGATGTCTTGGGATATTTTTGGGGTATCGTATTTCGTGAAAGTGTTATGTTAGTTGGATGGTAACTTAATATAGCACTATTTGTTGTTTTCGGTCGCACGTCCTATTCCTAGTATGAAGTGTGAGGAGGCATGGTTCACGGGGAGCATGTGTTGTTGCGGCCTTTGTGGCCGAGTAGGAGCTGTTGGTCAAGCCTATTAGTTGAGGCCCGACAGCCTCAAAGCGACTACCTTAGACCCTAGTTGTTCCCTCCCAATACCTATAAAAGGAGGTTTGGGAGGGTCAGCTAAAATACACGATAACGATTACACTCTCCTCTCTCCTCCTTACGGTTACCCTACCATCACCGCCGGGTATTCGGGTTTAGGATGTGGACATCTCTAAAGCGACTCTAGTAGCCGCTTGGTATTCTGATTGGCGAAGACTGGTATTCTTATTATTGTGGACTATTACCTACAGTGTACTTCCGCATCCAGGTTAGTCCTGATTTATTCCTACAATTGATTAACAAAATTTAATTAATGGTCCACATTGCACTAAGTTCCACAAATGAAGCCCCTTGCAAAAAATGATTACTGCTTTTTCTTTTTGGTAAGTAAGCACTTGTATTCACATTAAATCCAGATCAACAAATACAAAGTTTCTTGGACATACCGAAAATTGATCAAACCATATTTACAAATTTCTCAACCTTCCTTCTATGTTTCCCAGAAACTCTATATAGTATTTTCGTTCTCACCATGTATTGAACAACTTTAACTATTTGGTGTTCATTACTCCTTTGCTCAGTAAAATAAACAAGCATTTCAGTAATCATTTTAGAGTTTTGCTCTCCTATGATAAGCATTCCCAAGGTCCCAGTGTATGAATATATCTATTCCATTGTTGCAATAACTGTCGTAGGACCTTGTTGCTGAATGCACATTGGAAAAAGAGTTGATCCCTACTCTCACTCGCATTCTTACATAACACACATTCATCATCTTGTATAATCGCCCATTTTAGTAATCTGTATTTTTGTTTTCAACCTGTCATGAATTACCTGCTAGCTTACAAAAGCAGTTTATAGGAGGTTCCATCGCCTCCAAATCCATTATGCCCAATGCAAATTACTGAGATCATTCCCAGTCATCCATGCATGACTAGAAGCAATAGAGTCAGCTTTCCTTGCAATATCCCAAACATATTTTTCCCACAGAAATAGTGTTCCAAACACTTATATTTTTAGGCCCAAGCCTCATTCTATATTTGATGCACAAACCAATTCAAGTCCCACGCTATTAAGGATGTACCACACTTCTAATTATCACCATTACATAAAAATCTTTTGCATACCTGAGTAAGTTGTTCAATGACATACTTAGGCAGTAAAAAGATAGACACGAATATTGATCATTACATAATTAATGAGTTGAACTCTTCCAGCGAAGGATAATCTTTTCCTAGTCCAGATTTGAAATCTGGAAGGCATTTTGTCAATCAGGATTTGACACTTTGCTTTAGTCAACTTTGTATGGAATAATGACACTCCAAGGTATCTGATTGGCAATTCCCTAACTTTGACACATGTTTCAGGTACAATATGCTCCTAAGCTAATTGAGGTACTCCAGCAAAAATGACTTTAGATTTCCTAACATTGATTGTCAGAGGGCTTGTATGGGCTTGTTCAGGGATAGAAAGGTGGATCTCCATATGGTGTTCATTGACCTGGAGAAAGCGTATGATAGAGTCTCAAGGGAGGTTTTATGGAGGTGTTTGGAAGAGAAAAGTGTGTCGCCCGCGTACATTCTAGCAATCAAGGATATGTACGAGGGATGAAGGACGAGTATTAGGACTCCGGGAGGGGTCTCCAATGACTTTGCTGTTAGTTTGGGCCTACATCAAGGCTCCGCCTTAAGCCCGTTTCTTTTCTCATTAGTTTTGGATGAACTCACTAGAGGTATCCAGGATGAGGTGCCTTGGTGCATGATATTTGCAGATGACATCGTTCTTATCGATGTGACCAGGCAGGGGGTGAATGACAGGTTGGAGGGTTGAAGGCATACGTTGGAGGCTAGGGGCTTTCGGTTAAGTAGATCGAAAACGGAATACCTCCATTGTTGTTTCAGCGGAAGGATAGAAGAAGGGGGAGAAATCATACTGGATGGGAGGGCGATACCGAAGGTCGCTAAATTTAAGTATCTGAGCTCGATTATCCAGCAGAATGGGGACATTGATGAGGATATTAGCCAGCGGATAAGAGTGAACTGGCAAAAGTGGAAGTCAGCATCAGGGGTGCTGTGTGACAAGAGAGTGCCACTGGGATTGAAAGGCAAAGTCTATCAGATGGTAGTTAGACCAGCTGTTCTCTATGAATCGGAGTGTTGGCCTCTAAAAAAGACGCAGGTCCAGAGGTTGATGGTAGCTGAGATGAGAATGGTCAGGTGGATGTGTGGTTTTACGAGATTGGATAGAATTAGGAATGGAGTAATCAAGAGCTTAGCGGGAGTGGCCCCCATAGAGGAGAAGATGAGAAAATTGAGACTTAGATGGTTCGGCCACATAAAGAGGAGAAGTGTGGCCGCTCTAGTGCGGAGGTGTGAGATGATCGACCCCACGGTGGAAAGAGAGGGAGGGGTAAACCGAAGAAGAGCCTAGAAGAAATGGTTAGAGAGGACTTGAGAGTTGTCGGTCTGACGGAAGACATGACTCAGGATAGGAGGCTGTGACGGGATAGGATTAAGGTCTCTGATTGTAGGGGACCGGCTCCGTAGGTGGCAGCAGCTTCGGTGGCGTGGGGCGGGTAGGGTTTTTGTCGTGCTTTTCTTGGATGTAACGGCATCAAGCGCCCCTGGTTTGTTGAGGTATGTCTCCGCTCCCTCTTTATTTGCTCTCCGGAACCTTTTCTCATCCTCGATAAATGGTTTTGCAATCCTTTTCTCTTTAAACTTTTTCACATAACTGTTTTGTGGGTCGTATGGAATCAACCTCTCTATGGGTAGGAATACCGATAGAGGTAAGGTTGCCTACAGTTGGATCTCCCCACACCCCGCGAAAGTGGGACCCACACTGGGAGTTTGTTGTTGTTGTTGTTGTTGATTGTCAGATCAGAAGCCTTAGAGAACCTTTGAAAGAATTCAAGCATGATATCCACAAATAGAGCATTTCCACCACACAAAAGAATAACATCATCTGCAAAGCATATATGACTTATTTTCAATGGCTTATATCTAGGGTGAGACATGAAGTTTTCATGCATGCCTGCTAACTTCAAGCACCTTGAAAGGTACTCCATAACTAACACAAAGGAGAGGGGACATGGGATCACCCTCTCTAGCTCCACTTTTCCCATCAAAAAAACCAAGAGGACTACCATTCACAACGATAAAATATTTAGTTGAAGTGATGCATTGTATTATCCAATGCACAAATTGAGTTGGAAACCCTAGAGCCTTTAACATGTTTTCAATAAACAACTAGCTCAGTGAATCATAAACATTTGCAAAGTCAAGTTTGATGATGACTCTAGGGCTCACTCCTTTTCGCTTACAGTGGTTGACCATCTTATGGCACAATAAGAAATTATAGAGAATATTTCTTCCTTGTACACAAGTAGCTTAGGCTGGGTCAACTAACATTGATAAATGAGTACTATTATGTATAGTATAGATAAGGAAAAAGAAAATCTAAAAAAATTGTAGACACTAAATTAGAGGAGCTGACAAAAACTAGAGGTAAAAAAATATATAGAGGGTAGATCACTAGACCGTAGACGAGAAGTTCCCCCCTCAAAAAAAAGAAAATTAAAAATGGGGTTCAAAATATGGGAAAGGAAAAGTGATAAAACAATAAGCCCAACTCGCTCACACGGGGAGTCAAACTTGTATTTGACCGACTGAATCACGTTATACTATTCTCTCTTTTTGATGTTAGGCGTTGGTCTTTATCTCCGGCAATGCCCTCAAGTTCAGTCAGGTTTCTTCGGATCTCCCCTCATTAATGCTTTTTGTCGTTTCTATTTGGGCTCTGATTTGATTATCAAAACTGAATCGTTTGATGAATTAGATCTCCCATTGTTTTACAACATTTCATTGCCCTTTGTATCGATTTATTCGTAGTATTTGGCTCTTCCATCCCAAATCGAGTGGTTGGCTGTTGATTCCCACAGAGGTTAGTGTGCTCTTCAAGGAGGGGCGGGTTTATATGGAGTTTAGTAGTGTCCATGATTCAAAAAAATATCTAATAGACTGATTTGAGACCTTTGAAAAAAATTTATGGATGGACACTAGGGGTGTGTGCAAAAGAAACCAGAAACCGAAAAACCAGTTAACCGAATAAAATTTTCAAAAAAATAAAAAAAATTCAGTTTTCGGTTCAGTTATGGTTCGGATAATTTGAAAATTCGGTTAATAACCGAAATTTTTTTTGTGTTTTAAAAAAATATGCCTAAAAAATGAAAAATTTAGATAAGAAAGTGCACTTTTTTATTATTTATAAATGTCAACCAAAGTTTAATTTTTATAAAAAGAATTTAAACATAAAAAACTCACAAATTTAGGCTAAAAAGTATACGTTTTTTATTATTTGTGAACGGTTAGCCGGTAATCGAATCGAAAAGTCGATTAATCAAACCATCGGTTATAGTTTAGATTTGGACAAACTAAACTTTTCAATTCGATTATGGTTCAGAATTTGTTTTGAACCAAAAAACTAATTAATTAATTTTTGATTAACTGAAACTCGTAATTAACTAGTTTTGTCCACCCCCTCTAATGGACACCCCAAAAAACAAAAACTTACGTAAAACGGACCGGCCAACGCGAACTTAACGAGCTTCAGCGGCTAACATTTTTCCCTTTTAAAAGGAAAATAAGTGCAATTCGTAGAAAATGATAGAGGAAGGCCACGCGCCTGTCAATCCTGTTTGCCCTGCTCAGTTCTCACAGACCCACGCCATCTCGCCTTCGCTATCTCGGACTCTCCACCATCTCAAACACCGAGCAGTCGCCGCCCAGCGCCGGAAGCCGACGCTGTCACGTTGCTGCCACAGCCTGACAGCCACGCAGCCGGAGCACATACACACAGGTTAGGGTTTCTGACTTTCGGGTTTGAGATTTCAATCTTGAATATTTGCCCAAAGTACAGAACAAAAATCGGACAAGTCGCACAGGAATATCTAAAACATAGATCTCATCTAGCCACTAGAAGCTTGAAAAAGATTATGAAAAGTAGAATTCAAATCGAGTGAACTTCTAGATGAGCAACAGATTTGAAATTCAGATTAAAATTCAATTGGAGGCTTGATGAATTTGGATTTAGAAGACAACAAACAGCGGCACCGTGGAAAATTAGCGCTAGAGTTAGAGCCTTAGGAGGAACTCTAACCGGATCAAGTGAAAGAAAGAGAGAGTTTCTTCTGTTAGGGTTACTTGCTTGAACAATTTTTTTTTGGCTTGAATTACTTGTTGCTGAGTCACACCAATGATATTTAAGCTTCAAATTGGTCCAAAAACATGAAAGTTGAGCGCTTGTTCTTTGTTGTGCTGTGAATTAGTGTGAAATTGAATTGAATCCTTGCCCCTCACCCCTACAAAATATGGTATTTTGGCAATTCATTTTGTTGTTGGCTTGTTGCTGGGAAATTGAAAATTGAATTCTTTGTTGTCACTGTTCTTTACATACTGCCGAATGTTCTCAGGTTCTTAGGTGGACACCCCTGATATAAAAGTTTAGATCCGCCACTGTCTTCAAGTGCCTGCATTTTTCTCCTATTTAGCTTATTAGCACATATGAAGGTTAGGGTTTCAAAGTTCTACGGTGTGTTTGGTAGGGGGAAAATCATTTTTCCAGAAAATCATTTTCCATATTTTCCCAAGGAAAATGATTTTCTACTTACATTTGTAGCTGTTTGGTAGAATGGAAAATCATTTTCTTTCCACTTCATTTTTTGCTATTTGATAGAATGAACCTCCCGTCCTCACTTAATTTCTTTTTACCATCAACCTCCTTTCCTGCTCATTACTCTGTCCCGGCCCAGCCAACGAATTCTGTTTCTCTCTCCTCTTCAAAATCAAACCCAAAATATCAGTAAGAAATATATCCAGTAACAAACCCAATAAAAGAGAGAGTCAACATTAATGAATCTCAATTTTTTCACTATTCCGAAGGATTACCCAGTTGACTTTGAGTGATATTAAATCAAGATTAAAGAAAATGATGAACGGGGAGACGATAGGTGTCGTAGATTGCGAAGTTCTTCAAAAGGCCAACTGTAACAAGATCAGAGAACTCAAAAAATAATTACAGAGATTAACGATGGAAATAATCGATGAACATAATGAATATGAAGAAGATGGGAAGAATGAGAGACAAAATGAGAATGAAAATATAGTGATTCTAGGCACAATTAAAAGAAAATAGAACGAGAGACAAAATTGGGTAACGAAAATTGGGTTTGGAAAATCATTTTCCCTATTTTTTCAAGGGAAAACAATTTCCTTCAAATGGGGTAAAATGATTTTTCCTTGAAAATGATTTTCCTCTCCTTATTTTACTAAACGGCGTAAAATGGAAAAATTATTTTCCGAGAAAATGATTTTTCCCCCTACCAAACACACCCCTATTGTTGAATTATTTTCATTTTCCCCCACGTTTTTCCTGCTATGATTGAATCGGTTTATCTTCTGTTTCCTCTTCAAAGAGTAACAAAATTGCATCAAGGAGTCGCATCGAATATGATGACCAAGAATTATGAGTTGATTTTTCTTTTTTTGAAAAATTGTTATGGATTAAGCTGCCAGCAAAGGGGAACAAATGCTTAAGAAATACGTAAAACCAACTGATATAATTAGTCCCTCCAATTGCTCACACAATTATTGCATTTGGATGATATGTATGTTGGCTTTGGAAATACTAGTAACACTTGAAATTGATAAATGAAATGGCAAAAAAGGATTTATTTTGGGGCGGGGGGGATGTATCTTGCCTTATACGTGGGCCTTGATTTTGTAATGAGATATATTTTTGGAATTGATTGAGAAAAAGGAAAAAGGAAATGTTCATGGTGGTGGTCATTGTTAAATGTCAATTTAGGTCTATCTCCTCTCCCCCCCACGGGGGGTTATATATATTAGTAGTGTTTTGATAAGTGAATGTGTTGATTTGTTGCTTAAAAGTTTTGGACTCAGTACTGAAGTTCATCTTGTTCGATTTGGCAGTTTGATGATACATGGCTTGGGCCTTATTCATTCTTTCTGTTTTTGTATTGTGGGTTGCATCTATATGCAAAATTTTGCATGTAGCATGGTTCCCCTCGAAGGCTGCACATTTTGTGAGCGGTACGTGCACTCTGATTGTATTTCTGAACTGCGATACACTATCAGTTCCAAAATAAATGTTACTTTTCTTTCATTGGCATCCATTGAAAAAGAAAAGGCAAAAAGTCATCTGAAATGAGGGAGAAGTGATTGAATGTATGCTCAAGAATTACTGTAGGGTTGTAGGCATGATACAATACCACCAATCAATGTCTCTTATGTAAGAAAATATACTGCAAAATTTTGTTGACAATTCTTTTTCTGTTAACCAAATTTATTGTTTAAGTCAGGTGACGTCTTCCGTAAGAAGACATGCTTGCTGGTGATTGCACATCCTGATGATGAGTCTATGTAAGTTATTCAGTGCCTTGTCATATGATGACACTTCTGTTAATGTGTATGATTGCGTTGTCAGATTGTTTAATGCCTCTCTTTGGGCATTGAGCAGCCATTTGTCAAAGTTCTATGAAATTCGTTGCTGGAACAATTAATGTATATGTTTTTTTTTCTGTCAAGAGCCGCTTGGGAATGGCATGTCTGCTGCTATTGGAATAGGGGTAGCTTAGTACATCTTACCTCCTTGGCAGTCGTATATTGTGAAGTATGTTAACTGTTGTTCTTTTATGCAGTACGCAAGTACCTACCTAAATGAAGACGATATTGTCTTACTTCCCGGATATATGATATTTCCAATATAGATATGTGATGTAGGACGCTCTAAGAGCAGTTCCCACACCTAGACAAATCACACAAGAACTTTCGAAAATTCAATAATTCAATTCATTCAACTGTGCCTTTCCCCAATGCACGAGGGGGTTTATATAGGAATCAATACAATTGGAAAAAGGAATAGAAAATATATCCGAAGATTACGATAAGATTACGATAACTAAAAATAATCTAAGAGATAAAAAATATAAGATTTTATCCTAAAAGATAACCTACAAAAATAATAAATTATAAAAATACTCCACATATGCCAATATTAAGATATATCTATATTTTCTTAATTCTCCTTTATCCGTATCCTGCATCATTCTCCCCTGGTTGGAAAAAACTCGTCCTTGAGTTTTGAAATGCAGCGGAATTGAAGATGAAGAAATCAAAATTGATTTGACTTTAATATAGATTTTTTTAATCTCACTTCTTAGAATATTCTCCAATGATAGTAACCATGTAAACATTGAATGACGTTCAATCTTCTCAAAAAAGCCCTGTGGAATGAAAAAGTTAACATGTGCAATAGCTCCTTGGGTCACTCTAGTCTCTCTTGGCAGTTGGTCCAAATCCGTCCATACTTGCACATCCTCTTCATTCGCTTAGACATCATCTTTGTCAACCTCCTTTAGAAAAACCTCATCAGTAAGATTTAGAGTGGGCGATTCCTTTTTAAGTGTCTCATTCACATAAGATGGAGAGTCAACCCAAGAAAGATGGCGATTTTCATTATCAGACAACACATTGCATGAAACATTGGTGTGTCTAAGACTTGGTGGGGTTTTGTCAGCTCGACTTCTTCTTTGCTAGACTCCTTTTCGAAGATTTTCTCCTTATAGTTTGCATCAGAGTAGGCAGGATGTTCCTCATTTAAATAACAATTCCGTGGTCTTGTGTAACACCTTGAAGATGAAACTCCGTAATCATTAGTAGGAATTCTCTAGGGTATCAAAGGAGCTCGAGGAGGTCTGTAGTTCAACATATACCTAGGGATGTAAGGCTTACATCTACATATGACCTCACTAGCAAAGTCAAGATCTAACTCACAACAATCTTTATAAATATGACGACCTTGAAGCTTGCAAAAGGCATTAACAACATCCCTATGTGAGTAGAAATTCACTCGAGCATAAAAATCACCCATTGTTTGGAATCTAGCAATCTTTTTCACTTCCCTATAATGGGAGAAAATTTGGTATAAAAGATTTTTCGTAACAAGGAGTTCTTTGTCATGGATGATGACAAATAAAGCTCGATGATGTTTTCACACCAGGCCATAGGTGCAACAGCGTGTTAACAGTAGCAGCAAATAGCAAGAGGTGAACAAAAATGGCATTTGTTGAGAAGAATTTTGACAAGTAACCTAGTTGGCAGCAACGGCAGTGGATGGGGGGTTGGACAGCAGTTTGCGATTGGCAGATTTAGGTGGTCGCCTTGGTGGTGGTTGTTGGCTGGGTTGCGTGTGGTCTAGGGTTTGGACGATAGGTTTTTCCCCCCTTTTTTACTAGAATTTGATGCGGAGGGAAAGAGGGCTGAATGAGACAAGGAAACAAGAGGCAAGGCTAAGATCGAACAGCTCTAATACCAAATTAATGTAGGACGCTCTAAGAGCAATTCCTACTTAGACAAATTACACAAGAACTTTCAAAAACTCAATAATTCAATTCATTCATGTGTCTTTCCTCAATGCACGAGGGGGTTTATATAGGAATCAATACAACTGGAAAAAGGAATAGAAAATATATCCGAAGATTACAATAAGATTACGATACCTAAAAATAATCTAAGAGATAAAAAAGATAAGATTTTATCCCAAAAGATAACCTACAAAGATAATAAATTATGAAAATACTCCACAAATGCTAATATTAAGATATATCTATATCTTCTTAATTCTTCTTTATTCTTATCCTGCATCATATACCAGTTATGAAATTGAGTAGAGGATTTACTTATTGACTTTTATGCTTCTCAAATTTAAGACTGGCCATTTTTGTCACATATATGCTTCATTTATCTTCTCCGTTATTCTCATAAATTGTTTTTAAATTATGATTTTGTCAGGTTCTTTACTCCAACCATTAATTATCTGACATCAAGAGGGCACAGTGTTCACATCTTATGCTTGTCAACTGGTATGTAAGCTTATCAAGGTTTTTTGACTTCTCGCTTAGATCCATAAACCTGTCTGTGCATCATCTTGCTGTGGTAGACAGCTAATGCCTATATAGGAGTGTCTTAGTCATCGGGTCTCTTCTGGCCTGCTTTCTTATTAGTAAAAGAATGCTATAGTCATGCTTGATCTTGGATGTACACTGGTTACTGTGAGTCATTTTCCTTGTGCTATATATGGCGTAGGCTATGCTCAAGATTGGCTTGTTTAGGAGCTTAGGATTAATATTAAACAAGTTGCTTGTATGTTTTGCAAAGAAAAGTTGGGCATTCTGAAAGAGAAAGAGAAAGAGACACTTAGGCCAATTACTATACACAGATGAACAAATGAGAAAGGGGACTCCTGCCTAGCGTTGGGGGTTGGTGTAGCAATGCCATGAGCTACAATTGGAAACAGGAGGCACAAAATTACTATCCTGAAAATCTTATCTCAGTGGTGTATAACTGTAGTTGCATTCAGAATATTGACAATTCTTATCTGGGCATCAACTTGTTTTACAAGCTTTTGATGCATGGTTGGTCTATTTGTTAGCTATATAGGATACACTAAATATTAAATTGTTCCCTTATATTGATTTTCTGACCTGTTTCTAGTTGTGTCTGGTGATGCTCTCTACAAATCTGTTTTGGTTCGTGGATTGCTTTTAGTGGCTATGTGAAGCAAGGAATGAGTTGGATATCTTAAATTTGTTGCTTTGTGTGGTTATGGGATGCAAGCAGAAAATGCCTTATATTGTCTCTAAGACTCACCCAAAACCAAGTGCATTGTCTGATTCTTGAGTTTTTAGATCTTCAAAGTGCTCCTCGTGTGCATGTGTATGTCGCTACTCACTATGCAGCTGTGCCTATCCTTTGCATTTGTCTCAATATTTGGAATATGGGATATATAAATGGAATAAAAAAATGATGATGCATGAGTATTAGCTGGCTGTGCGCTTGTGCCAAAATTTCATTGTCATAATGTGGTGAGCTGAATGGATGATAGTTTGTATCTGCCAGATAATATAATTGTTTACCTTTGGTCCCTTGATTTTTGTTTCTCCCTGTTACGTTTTTGGCACCCAGGGAAGAGGCATTGTGGGTAAATACTGATTTTGATTTCCTGTATCTTCAATAGGTAATGCAGATGGAATGGGAAAGATTAGGGAAAATGAGCTCTTCAAGGCTTGTGGGATTTTAAAGGTGTGGGCATAACACTTATCTAGTCATTAATTGTTAGTTGGAGTTAGGAGGACAAAACCTGAAAGTCTTTGCTGATTTGTAATCCTTGTTTCAGTTATTGACTGCTCATCTTAATGTTCTGGTCCCTCCTGTTGTAGCAATTGAGAAAATCCGTCTAGGCTGGATAATGATAAACTTTCAAGGAATTATCATTCATCCATGTATCTGAGTATCTAGGCCTGCGTGGCCTGCCAGGCACCAAAAAAATAAATGAAATGTATCCGAGTAACTGCTATGGAAATGTGTTGTGCCTTGCATGTGTAAGCTTGCTCGTTGAAGATATATGATTTTGTATTTTGACTTGTCAACCTATTTGTGCAGATTCCCCTGAAACAGGTTGAAATCCTTGACCATCCAGAGCTGCAGGTCTATTAACTGGCAGAACCATGTCTACGTATTTGTGTATCTTATCAAAGTAATAAACACATGCTCAGATGTGATTAGTTTTTTGTAGGATGGTTTTGGCAAAGTGTGGAACCACCTTTTAATTGCTGAGGTCGTTGGTGATAGTATCAAATCTCATGCCATTGATTTGGTGAGATCTTGTTTCTATATTTTATGCTGATATACTTTTTTGTTTGTCATCTGAATTTCTATCTTAATATTCATGGGATTTGGTATCAAAGATATCTGCAAAAGGGATTGCAGTTTATTGTTGTCTTGTTATTTTTTTTTTTTGTTTGTCTTTTAAGCTCATCAGTTTCATCCTCTTGTTACATTTGCAGGTACTTACCTTCGATAGTTATGGTGTTTCTGGCCATTGCAATCACCGAGATGTGCACTTCGGCGTAAGGTGATTCACCCATTTGCCTTAAAACGTAATGTAAGGGTTAAGAAAAGGAAAAAATGAAGAGAAGGAAGACTTTCATATCCGTTCATGGCTTCATGCCATTGTTATCCTGAGTTTTGTATGAACCATGCTGCCATGTTCCCATCTCAATTTCATACTTGATGCCATACTTGTGAGCCCTTGTTGTGTTTGTGTTTCATCATACCTGACCCCCCATTGCTTTTTATTTGTGAAATTTTTCTCCTTAGTGTGGGCAGTGTCTTTTACGCACCCGAGTTTGCGTGCTGTCTGGTACTTATTTTATGACATAGTACATATTATCTAAGAAGCGTGGACACTGATACGTGACATGGATACGACATGATACCGACATGCGGACATGTGATTTTTCAAAAAAGTAGGACACGACATATATGTTGGACACGTAGTGGTTAGAAAATATTTATTCTATTATGTATGTGTTTATAATTTGTTTTATGTCTTTATCCTTGAGAGGGTCATGTTTGGATGAGAACAATGACAAATTGTTCATAGCATGTGCATTCTACAACTATCAATAACATAATCTAATTTCTTCATGTTTATATGTTTTGCATGTGTTTGAGTGTCTAAGAAGTGTCCGAGAGTGGGATACGTGAAGCTGTGGAGAGTGTCCGTGCTACTTAGCATTTTATTTTTTGATTTTTAGTTCTTTCTTCTGAACGATGTGCTGAATGTAAGTATAGAGCCTATCGACTGGCTTCTTAAAAGCATGCAGAGCGTCCACATCGTATGGCTTTTTCTTTGGCATCTGAAAACCTAATCATTGTGAACATTCTTCTTGATGTTTGCTAAACAGCTACTCTGGTTTGGCATGATTTGATGACTGAATGACTTTGGTGTTGGAATGATGCTTAGTTTCCAGGATTAACTGGACCATGTATGGGCAGTTGTGGATTACAGCTTATGCAAAGCTTTAGCCTTGTATGTTGACCTTGAATTTCACACCCCCCGCCAGCCCAAAGAGAAAGATTCCCATTGGTTTTCTGCTTCAGTAGCATACCTAACTTTATTAATTGACTGCAAAGCCTGCAAGTAATGATGAATTACCTGTGTAAGTAATGATGAATTACCTGTTCGAGTAACAGAGAAGTTGGTAGGCTGTTTTGGGGCTAGCGTATCATCATTTATTGGTGCTTATCTAAATGGAAGCTGAAAACCACTTCAACTTCGTTATACCAATTGGTAGTCTTACCACCTTCTTTGTGTTTTGCTGAATTCAATCATAAGCATGTCTTGTTCGTCCCCTAATTTCTTTTAAAGGTCTTAGCTATTTCAAGTGATAATTAATTGAACTGCAAACTTAAATGTTTCTTTGCATTGCACCAGAAAGTTCTTACTTGATTCGCAACAAAGGAGTTTTGAAGCCTGGGAACTTGTAAGTTCCAATCTTCTGTTTTGTTCTTGTTTTTTGGTCTTTGTTTCGTTGCACGTTCTGGTGTTTTCTGATCCAATGCTTGGTCTATCCCATTTTTGTTTTCCTTAACTTGAAGAACCATGTATGTTATGAAAGAGAATGCCGACTGATAAACATTTTAATGGAGCCTGATGAAGTCCAAGTTGGGACTAATTTTCTTTGACTTAAGATGAACAAAAAATGGCACAGATGAAGTATTAATGATCATGTTAGCACTAGTGCTTTATTTGTTTGTGGCAATGTGAAAGCACTCAGAAAGGTAGCTCATTTTAAGTCCCGTCTCCTCATTCCTAGGTCAGTACCAGCATATTGCGCAAGTATAGTGGACCAGTTGACATTTGGTTGTCCAGCTATTTGGCCCGATGTAATTCTAGGCAGGAAGTGGTCTGTTTGATAAATGAGCATCCAGTCAAGAGCTTCTCTGCAATGGCGCAACACATGAGCCAGTGGGTTTGGTACGTGTTCAATCTCAAACCACTTTCCGAGGAGAAGGATGCCTGTTAGTGACATGCTATCAGGAAATGGTTATTTCTTATGGATTTACTTGCACCTGCCTCCACTTAAAGACCATACTATGACATGACATCTGTGGATTTTGCATAATCATGGAATCCTTATATATGCTAGAACTGATGAGTAGTCGATTATTGACCTGAATAGTGTGAAGACAGACCTGTTTCAGACCTGAAAAAAGGCCATTGTATTTGACCCGAATTGACCCAATCCAAGCTGAGCCCACCTGAGAATTCCGCAACCAACATTGATTAAATGTTCTTGGTGAAGTTGGCAAGATGATAAGAGATGTAATATTGAGCTGAACCTGAATGACCTGAAGTGGGTCCTGTCCGGCATGAATCCTACTGTGAAGTGGGAGCCGTTCTGACCTCATCCACAGTTGACCTGACCTGAACAGTCCATCACAATTCTCCTTTCCTCCATGAAGTCTTCCCCATTGCGCTTTACTAATTGTTTTGGCATAATTTGCAGGTTCAGGAAGCTGTTTGTTTCTTTCTCAAGTTACACTTACGTGAACAATCTTAGAAGGATTGCCATTTAACTCGATGAGTACTTGAGGTATATTGCAGGAACTAGAGATTTTGCTCTGGTTGATGGAATTCTAAGGACTACAAATTTGCCACAATATGCGTGCAGATTTCCCTGTGCAGCTCAGCTAAGCAGAAAGATCGGTCCTCAGCAATCAATAAACAGCGAGCTTTGTGGATTTGGCAAATTAGCATCTACTTGTGTGTGTTAAGTACTCGCCGATTAAAGCTCATTGACGATGTTTGGGCGAAGCAATGGTGCAACTGAGGGAAGAGCTGGTTTTGTATGTGGGGTGATCAACAATGAGGGAAGGTGGCTTGATTTTTTTGAACTTACTTGGGTAAGATGGGATCCCCAACTTGTTAAAAAATGGTATTCTATTTCTTATGTCAATGCCTTTGTCGCATACAATGGTAGTGGCATTGTTCCTTTTGCGCTTGAATCCGAACTGTCTGCGTCGAACGTTTTGTGAATTTGAGCGGATGCTGGAATTCTAAGGTGTTCCGGTCAATTTTTGAGGAAAATTATCTATCATTGTGGGAGGCTACAGTGTATGATCAAGCTGAAGCTCGCTGATATATGAGCCAAGCTTGGCTTTAAGCTCAGCGTAAGGATTGGCTCAAATATATATTGTTCGGCTCAATTCTCTTCCTTGACAAAAATTCTAGTCCAATATTGCATTCAAAGGTAACTGTTGTATTTGACTGTCACTCCAAGAAACAATGAAATTAGATATGGGGGTGGAAAGAGGGAATTTCATAAATTTTCACTAAACATTCAAATCTAGCCTCTGAAAATTACAATTTAACAATGTTGTATTTGACTATCACTCCAAGAAACAATGAAATTAGATATGGGGGTGGAAAGAGGGAATTTCATAAATTTTCACTAAACATTCAAAGCTAACCTTCGAAAATTACAATTTAACAATGAATGGTAGGGATTAAAGGAACAAAATGACAAGGAATGGAAAATTTTTTAATAACAATGGCATTTTGTGCTTTTGGACACAAGTTTGAAGCAAAAAGGACAAAGCGAGCCACGTTGAGCTAAATTGGGCTTAGGCTCGGCTCGGGCTTGGATCAAGGCCTAGGATTTGCAAAGGGCTGCTATCAAGCCTACACAACGCTGCTTGTTCAAGTACTCACAATCGTGACATATCTCATAATATGAGAGCACCATCATCTCAATTTAAAAGGTTGCTCCAATAATTTGGCCCATTGTTTTTCTGAACCAACACATTATAATTAGAGCTGCTTGAGTACATCAAGGCTCTGTTTTTTTTCTTCAATTGAAAGGATTTAGCTTATAACTTCAAGCTCCTTATAATTTTTTATAACTTTTTACATCTTTTTACATCTCTTTACATTTTCTTGCATTTTCTTACATCTCCTTATCTATTTTTTTTTAATAACATTCAACTTGTCATCTATTTTTTCTCATATTTATATAAACATGTAGATATTTTTTTATATACTAGCAATATGAAAAATCTTACAACTTTTTTATGAATATAATATTTGTATAAACATAAAAACAAAATTTAATGATGTGAGTTAATATTTGAGTTTCTACATTAAGCATATATGTCATTATAGAGAAAATAAGTCAACATGTTTAAAATTATAATACAAAAATTACATTTATGTTTGAGTTCAATGTGAATCATGCATGAAAATAGTCAAACTGTAGGTGGTGAAAACATTTCAGATATTTCATTCATATGTTTATCTATGACAACTTTGCTGCTGTCATCTTACAATTGAACATTAGATTGAATATAATTCAAAAATATTTAATTCAAATAAGATTTCATTTTTAGGGTTCTCTTCAGTTTTGTTGAGAACAATTGCTATTTTTTAATTTGCTTGTAGAGAGATGAAAATAATGCTAATACTAAAAAATCACCTCAACTGTGAAACATATTTGGTTCTACATATTTTTCAACATAAATTTATCTTATTGATATTTAATTGACTTGTTTAAAGGTCTATTTTCATTAATTATGTTATGTCAATATTATTTTTTATTATTGAAAATGATAATTGTAGAAAAATAAATTTTTTCTATTGTGTTAAAATATAATTTGTTTAGTGATGTTATAAAATTATGTCATAAATATCAGTTATACATGGAATTTATTTTCATGAAATCATTTTTTTTTCATAATTCATACATTAAAGACCAACAATTACACATACATTCTTATAAAAAAAAAACAATTACACATACATATCTAAAAATTATATTATGCAACTTTTTAATAATTCAACAACTTCTTATTTCTATTCTTACAACTCCTCACATCTTCTTACAACCTCTTACTTTTTCTTACAACTTCTTACATTTTCTTACAACTCACAATTGCATCTTATTGCCCCAAATCTTCTCGAGCATATAGGAAAGTTCTCATTCTTTATCCCCTATCGTGTCCTTATCACTCTCTTTAGTCTTGAGTAAGATATTGTTATGAGAGACGAGTCTAAAATTGGCAAAATTGATCCAAAATCTAAAACTTAAACTAGTAAACTTGAACTATGCCTGAATCAAGCTAATCTGATTCGCTCCTACAATTTCAATTTACTGGACTTTAAATATATTTGACCTGATTCCTCTAGCGTTGCTTCTCTTTGCAAAATAAACTTACTAGAATAACTAACAACAAATCCCAAGTTATCCTAAATAGAATAGAAGCCAACTCAAATTTGAGCTTAGATTTAAAGCTACCAACTGACTTTAACTTGACGTGAATCACAATTAAATGACCCATTATCTAGTTATGAATGCGTCTCTTAGTTTGAATACCTGATTTTTCTTTTTTATGAAGACATTGAAAAAAAGAGGCCATGCTTTTTCCTAATACAAGTTCCTAATAGTGATATTCCCGATGGATGACTCCACACGAAAACCAAAAAATTCATAGATGATGAGTCTCTTGCACAGCAAAAATGGAAGGCTTAAAATCCATGGATGCTTACATCATACTAACTTTTGGCTAGGTTAAGCATTTCATTGGAAAGCGTAAGAATTATAAGGTAAAAAATTAAAAAGATGATTGATGTGACAGTAATACACTACTATTAATGAGTCAAAAAGCTAACTCACTAGTCTAAGATCACAAAATCATGTGGTTGACACATCCCAAACAACTGACAGTAACACAAATGGAATGGATAAGACACCTCCATCCAAAACGTGCCATGTGGCAGATAGAGACAAGCCCCCATCCCACCTCTATCAATATACTTATCGTAGACCTAGGAGTTTGTACTCCCACATACATGTGGATCAAAAATGCCAGCTAGGACACAAAAAAGATTTCAAAAAAAAGAAAAAAAAAATTCTCACACCACCCGTCACTACCTCTAGTTAAAATAACCATCAAATACGGTTCAACTCCCACAAAATCAGTTCACGATCACTCCTCCCTCTACACAACTTCTACCTCAACTCAATTTCTTCCACCATCAACACAAGAAATCGCATAATTTCAAGCAAAAATCTCCGCTTTCAAGAGCATCAAAAGCGAACAGCATAATTTCATGCATTAGTAGTGAACCCAACAATAATGGAAGATGGAGAAGAACGCATGCAGGCAACTGATGCTACTGATCCCAAAAATGCAATGAATGACAACAGTAGAAGACAATATGGAGTTACCATTACATATAAGAGGAAATCCAGGTAAGTTATTATCTAATTTGTGTTAAAAGTTTTGAAACTAACTAGAAAATTGAAGGTCGAAATGTTTGAGTATTGGGGTTGAGGTATCTTGCGAGTTATTAATTGTTATTGAACCAATGGAACATGCAAAAAACTGAATGAATTAGGGCAAGTCTCAATTTTGAAATTACAAACACCTTTGGATGTTGGGTGTCTTGATTTGGCGGGGATATTGCAAACATGAATTGTTCAAAACCAAAGTGAACGAAATCATAAATATAGTGAACTAACCCTAAGAAATTGTGTAGTCAGTGAGCAACAAATTAAAAAATGAGTGACAGTGAACAATACTAAAGAAGAAAGTGAACAATAATTAAACGAATCATGAATGGAAGACTATGATGAAATCATAATTAGACAATTGTAGATTATGCTATGATATATTATGCTTTGCAAAAAACTAGTTATATATATGACAACAACTATGTATTGTAGAACATTGGTCAGTGAAGCTGAGAGACAAGGAAAAGTATGCAACAAACAATCAGAGCCACAGAATACTAATGACCAGGTGGTCAATGTAGTGAACACACCGTTCCAATTGAACATGAGCCTGCAAGGAACAAACAAAGGAAGCAGCAACATACAGACAGTGTGCAGCCAACAATGAAAAGAGCACCTAAAAGAACTCCTAGAAAGAAAGTGCAATTCAGGCATGTTGAAGTTGAAGAACTTGTAAGTGCAAATACATATCTTTCAGTTATAATGACTAGATCATGGATTGGGTTGCTCAGGCATAGAATAGCCCCAGGTGGCATTCTAACATTGGAGGAGAGGCTAGACTATGGTCAGCCATAGTTCAGACCGGGTTTGGAGGAATTTGGTCGGTGAGAACAAAATAAATCCCAAAAAAATTAGCTAGATGGTTGTTACAAAAATATGATCCCTATGACAATTCGCTAAACCTGGCAAATGGTAAACTCCTAATAGATGAAGAGGATGTATATGCAACACTAGGATTATCAATTGAAGAACTTGAAATTATTAAAGGGCAGAGTTCAGATGCTAACATAGAGTTTTTAGAGCTGTGACGAAAGAGATGGAATGTTGAAAGAGGTGGAACCCCAATTGGAAGCATGGATGAAGTAATCCGAGAGCGTGGTGGTCATGGACATGAGTTCATTACTGACTTCATTACATATGCCATATCTAGTTACATAGTGGGAAATGCAAATGGCACTTGCCACTTCCGGGTAGTGAAGTATTTACGGAATATCGATGAAATCCAAAAATACAATTGGTGTGCATATGCCATGAAGTGCCTGAACGATGCGGCAGTAGAATGGAAGAAAGAGAAGAGCAAATTCTTCACAAGATTGCTATTATTCCTAATGGTAAGTCCCATTATAAGCCCATTACATTAGTATGTAACCAAGGACTATGGACTTTGAATTAGTTCATTGAGTAAATGAGTGAGGTTCACTATGGGCATTTAATTAATTCACTAAGTAAATGAGTAAGTTAACTGAAAACCACGCAAGTTCTGTGTATGTGTAAATTTTTCTTGTTGCACTATTTGCTTTGGAGTAGTACACTAATGAATTGAGGAATGTTCACTTTATAACCTGATTGGGACAATGGCTTAAACTGGCACTCCAGCAGACTGGGCAGGACTGGATACAGCTTATGCAAAACACCAAAGCCCCTAAGCACTAGAAGAGGGATCATGTATGTAGCATTCACAGCAGCCATTTATCGCATATGGGAAGCCAGGAATAGGATGATGATCAAGGATACCCCCTTTGATAGAATGTTTACTACCAAAGCAGTAAAGGAGGATGTTCTGCAAAAAACACTGTGCAGGACAAAGGATGACACAAAGCACTATAGGTTTATTGATGTGATTTGGGCTTAATACGGTAGCTAGTACTAACCCATAGGAGTGATACATGATGTACAAGCATGCCGGTGTTGGAATGAATGATCACTTAATGCAACATTAGAAAAACACTTCAAACTAAAACTGTTCACTTTTTTTTTTGGATGAGTTCACTGAGTAATGGAGTAAAGTTCAATGTAAGTTTTACTTAGATGATTGCATAATACACTGAGTAAGTTTCATTGAATAACAGTTTTATACAATTCACTGAGGACATGAGTAAGGTTCATTGAGAAATATGCTAGTTATGTGCATATGCAAATTTCACTTGTTTCACCATTGACTTTGCATAAGTTCAGTGATGAAGTGAGGAATGTTCACTTTAAAATTGGATGGGTATTAAAACTAAACACAACATAGAAGTGCACTATAAAACTAATATTGTTCACTGTTTTTGTGGATGAGATTCACTATTTAATTTCCATAAGTTCACTAAGGAATTAAGGAATGTTCACTTTAAAACCTTAGCCAGTGAAGAGTTTATGAACTGTTGTGCTATCTAATATTTATGCATGTTCACTATTTAGTTTGCATTAGTTCACTGGTGTTTATGAGTAAGTTCACTAAATTAATGAATGTTGTTCACTGTGGAAGTGAACAACACAAATTAATAGACATTAGCCTCCATTTATAATAAGTAACCTTAATGACATTGCTATTCATACATATACATAACTAACTCTAACATGGTATATTGTACTATGATGACAGTTGTTCTATCTAGATAGAGTGCAATTCAGAGGAAGAAAGGTTGAAAGATCATTCCTAGTTGCAATTAATGGGGACACAGAGAAGGTGAGAAACAGAGACAAAGATGACCAACTAGCTGAAGAATACGGAAAAGGTAGGATAATAGAGAGAATTGACTACCAAACAATAGCACGCTTAGCTGAAGCGGATTTGGAATTGTACATGCAAGAATTGGAAAAGGCCAACCTCAACAAGGAGCAACTAGTGAGATGTCCAGGGCAACAACAATTAAAGAGCAACGATGTCCATACTGCCCACATTGCAATGGACAACGTGAAGGTGTCGTACATCTCAATGATGATCCAATTCAGGTAACTTACATGAGTAACGTATTAAATTTAAAAAATAATAATCATATCAAAGTAATTTTCATTTGATTACAACTGTGTAAAGAACAAACCATGCATAATTTTTTTTCCAAAATCAAATTTTATTGCTACTTAATAACTGTAAGCTAATTATGTTATATTCAATTATTACTTCACTAAATTAACGTATGCCTTATGCACAGGATAACGTGACCAGAGTTACTTAAACACAACAAGGGGAGACATCAACACAAATGCAAACGCAAATGTCTCAACCCCACACTAGTCACACAACATGTGCGAATGATAATATACCAGTGTGCGTCTCCCCAGATGACACATACTACTACAGTCCAAAGTTCCTCAAACAGGTTGACTAACTGGAGAGCATGGCTAGAGAACAAATACAGCAAAGGAAAAGGGTGGCTTGTAGCCCACCAAGTTTTAGCCTTGGAATCTCAATTGAAAAAGAAGCAACTGCAGCACCTTCAGCACACACTACCCCTGCCACAGTTCAGTTTCAATTGGGAGAGAATACAACACCTAGAGAACCACTTGCAGCAGGAACTGAGCAACAAACATATGAGGGCAGTGAACAACTTGTCAATCCTGAGAAATCACCTAAAACCACCAAAGGCACGCAAAAGGCAGCAGAAAAACAGGAAATCAAGAAAGCTAAGCAAGTGGTGCTACGGCAACAGCCGAAGAGGATGGTGAAACAAATGCCCTTTCAACATTGATAACCATATCTTAAAGATTACAGAGAGGCTAGAGATCGACTTTCCTCCCACCAAATGAATTGTACCCATCAATGTAATTATTATGCTTTACAACAACATCGCACACATACAAGATGATTCATGTTATACTTTGTTCATATTTTACTCCTTAAAGAAATAATGACTAAAATCTAACATATAGGGAGAAACTATTTGAGTATGCCCATGAAGAAGAAGACACAAACTTGTGGATATTTAAGGAAGGATTTGAAACATTGGCCGGAACAAAACGGGACTTAGAGAAGTCCATAGTCGATGTACTATGTCTACTTCTAAACTAGATGGAAAGGTAAAGAAATCCGATAACAAGAAAAGAATGTTCTTTACTACAAATGCATGCTTTGCATTTACAGTTGGCTATAAAGAATGAAGCCTCGGATTTATCCAATATCTTCAAGACAGTAATGGACCTTAAGACAAGGAGGTATAAATGGATGAAATTGAGTGAAGCCCAATTGATACGTTCCATAACATTGGTCACTTGTATTGATATAAGAAAAGCACACAACACTCCAAATGTGAACAAGTATTGACTCCATGGTAAACCACAAAGTAAATGAAAAATGTTAACTGGAAAACTTGAGTGATATTGCAACTAGATGCTTCATTCTACTTTTAGAATATGTGGCTTTCATGTCCCTAAGTTGAACCACTTTGTATATGTGTAAGGTCTAATTAGTTCACTATGAACTTTGAATGAGTTCACTGAGTAACTGATGAATGTTCACTATAAAATTTGATTGGTACTGAAACTAAATGCAAAGTTGCCTTCATGTGTATAAGTTGAACAATTTGTATATGTGTAACTTGTACTTGGTTCACTATGGGTTGTGAATTAGTTCACTAAGCACTTGGCAAAAGTTAACCATAAAAGATGCAAATTCGGGGTATGTGGCAGTTTTACTTGGATATAAATGAAGAATGTTCACTATTTATTGAATGCATCAAGCTGGTTTTAGAATATGTGAACTTCACTATTTAGTTCACTATGTAAATGAAGAATGTTCATTATTTATTCTGGCTATGCCAACGATTTCACTGAATAATTGAGGAAAATTCACAGTCAAACATGCTAGTTCTAGCTATATGCAAGTTTTATTTAGTTTAATAGAAAGTTTGCATTAGGTCACTAAGTAATTGAAGGTTGTTCACCATGGCAGTTGAGTGAAGTTCACTGAAGAATATGTTAACTGTATATGCAAAGGGTTTGAATTAGTTCACTGGAATATTAACAAATGTTCACTATTAAACATGTTGAGGCCGCGAACCCTTTCATGTTCTATGTCACCATAGTTCACTATTAAACATCAGGTAGTTCATTATTAGTCCATTTGGTATTCACTATAACTTGCTTAGTTCTCCTGAATATACATAACCTCATGTATTTTTTGTGACATGCAGGTGCTTTTCCCCATACTTCAAGACCATCATTGTTTTGTCCTCTGTTACGACTTTGGAGGTAAGAAAATAATTGTACTTGACAATCACTTAGCACGAGAGAACCCTACATCAAGATATAAGCATTGTGCAATGGCCATGATAAAGATTCCTCAAACACAAAACCCTTAACTCCTATACAATAATATCATTCAGTAACATATTAATAAATTCTGTGCAGATAAACTTGTTCGCAATCTACTTATTTGATGGAGGATATAAAAAAGGGATTGACGTGAGGAAATTTACCCTAGTGTTTTGGAATCTATCTTGGCAAGATGACACGAATACTCATGATTGTGGGATTTATGCCATATGCCATATGGAGTCATTTCAGGGAGGAAGTGTCAAGTATTGGTCACCTGGTTTCGAAAAAAACAAGGTAACTTATACATTTCATGGACCGATTTCAACTTCAGAATAACTGTAATTCAAATGAAAAGTTCCAAAACACACATTAAATTAAAAAGTGCTTATGTCCCATACACATGTCCAAAATCCCGGAAGAGTTCCTCAGACATTTATGTTCAAGGTATGCAGTAATGATATTAAGGAGCGAACTGAATAAGCTACAGGTGCAAATGCAAGAAGCAGCTAAAGAAGACTTGCAACAAAGGGAAAAAGTGGAGCAACACATGCAGCAGTAGAACTACTCTAATATCAGTTACTTAGCTTATTTTAAAACCTTCTTGCATAGAGCACACAATGTTCCTAACGTACAACTTTTAATATGTGACGAATGTAGATCTTCATTTTATATATTTATTAAAAATATGTGTGTTCCTAAATCAACAATGCCTTATACAAATCTACTCTCCATAGTGTGTACACATACAACCTAATGGCCAAGTATTGACCATAAGCATCAATTCCATGATCTTGACAGCATAGTAAATTTTGACCAAATTATTCATAATTAAAAAGAAACACATTAGACAACAATTTCAAGAAATTTTAGAAGGACAATAACATCTACAATTATGCAATATATAATTATTCACTGTGCATTTTAAAATTGTTCACTACATTCTCGGAATATTGGTCAAACAAATTGGGTGACCAAAATTTGTATATGTAAAATATTTACTTGGTTCACTATGGGCTTTGAAATAGTTTACTGAGAAATTGAGTGAAGTTCACAATACACAATCCTATATATGTAAGTTTTGCCCGGATCACAATATACTTTGCATTAGTTCACTCGGTAACTGAGGAATGTTCACTATAAAACATTATTGGTATTGAAAATTAGTCTAAAACAGATCACTGATTTTTTTAAAAGGTGAGTTCACTAATTTATAGAATATTGGTCACTATGGAAGTCAACAACACATGTTAAATTACTTCAGTCTTCTTTTATAAGTAGTTCCCTTCATGTCTCTTAGTTGAACAATTCTGTATATGTGTAAGTTTAAATTGGTTCACTATGGGCTTTGAATTAGTTCACTAAGCATTTGAGACCGGTGCACTCTAAAACATCCTAATTCTGATTATGTGTAAGTTTTACATGGTTCACTATTTACTTTGCATTAGTTCAATGTGTAAATGAAGAATGTTCATTGTAAAACCTGTTTCTTATTGGAACTCAAAGGAACCAAGAAGTGCACTTTAAAAATAATACAGTTCACTCTTTTACAAGGGTGACTGCACTCTAAAATTGCACAATCCTGAAGAAAATGAACCCACTGATGGGGGTGGACCCATTAATAATGACGGATCGCTGCCATCAATGATTATAACCAAAATGACCTTAAACAACTAGAGATAGAAATCCAAGATGAACGATGACCTAAACAGCAAACAAAATTGATAACCATAATCCACCACCTATAATCCAAACCACACATACATACAATAAATACCAAAAACTAACATCAATATTGTAATATGTCCAAATCACAACTCATATGGTCTCACTCACTACATAATTTGAACCATAAATAAAAAACACTACAAATATAAAGTGTCTCCAACTACACAATAATCTTTCAATGCTTATCGTTATGACTAACATTTGCATTAATAATGTCAGTATGGAGCTGTTGCAAGACTGGCGCCATGGCCGGCATAAACACTGAACTGCTGTTAGCTGAATGAAAAAAGTACGTCGAATGAAAAGAGGACTGTGGAAAAGAGCTCTACATAAAAAGGTAAATACACAATGAGTCAATAAAAAGGTTCACTACACTATTTAAGGGTGTTCATAAAATAACTTAATATTATTCACTCGCTTGAAATGGCATAGACAAACATGACCAAACACCTTAATGAAAATGAACTCATATTATGATATACCTCACCCATGCGATGTTGATCATGTGAAACTAAAGATGAATGGTTAAATGTTGGCAATATAATCTACTGTAAAAAATAAATATTAATGAAGAACAAAACATATACAAAATAACCACATAAAAAAAAATCAATAGAAATATAACTGTCAAAGCATTTGTGAGTAACTAATGCCAGTATGCAGAGGAGCATTTGTAAAACATGGTCCATTATTCATATAGCAAAATAAGAAAATAGAAGTCACTAACAACTTTAATATGACATAAACCATACATTATTGACAATCTATGATATAATCAATCAAAATCAACAAGAATACTTTGAACAAAATAATAGTAACTTCCACAAAATTGGTGCACAAAGTATACCTGGGATGGTGCTGTGGACAAGCCCACATAAGTCTTTAACAACTTCTTTGACTTCCTCCGTTTAACTTGATCACATTTCTTTTCAACAATACTCTTAAATCTCTTATTCCTAACACCTTTTTGAGAAGAACTAGGAGGATTTAGCACATTCGGTAATGAATTCAAAACCTTCTATTGTCCATCTTTATCACAATGTATAGAACCCATGTCAAATTCAACTAGCTCCTTAAGTTACATAAAATACTTTTCACAATGAGCCCTTGCATTCTTATCCATTTGGCTAGTTGTAATTATTGAATTTATTTTCCTCAACATTTGCATCTTCCAAACAAAAGAACAACCCACATACTCTTTACCAATAGATGATCCCATCTCAAGGTTTTGACCATCTTTAATGCCCTTACACCACATCCTAATTATATATCGATCAGGCACTTGTTCAACACAACAAGCATGTAGCACCCTTAGGTAACGGGAACACAAAATCTCGACCTCGGTAAACATCTTACAACTACATTCAACAACACCTTCATCTTTACTAAAAGTAACGATATGCCGAAACTCATATGACTCTTCTCCATGAGATTCCCTTGCAACCCTAACCCCCCACACCTCAAAAGATGTAGCAGAAGAAGAACTTTCAAATGCTTTATAATTATATGCAGCCCCATCAATGAACTCCTTCTCAAACATCAAAAAAACTTTAACTGTATACACAAACATGGCATGTTTCAAGATGTTTATAGATGGGAAAGCCATTTCTACATTACCTTTGCTGCATATATGATCTTCACCATTCTCTTTGCTCCTCAACTCAGATACAACATCACAAAAGATGTTGTAAAAGTCATAAAGATCAGTTGTAGCCCGCAACCTCCTTTTCAAAGATCTGTTCGTTGTTTCACTCCTTTGGCAGGATAATACGCCACCAGAAAAAAAACTGTTTTGAAAATGTCAGACACCCTTTTTCACGCATACTATAAACATTACAAAGCCAACGATTATTACTACAATCGTACTTTTCCGTCATCCTGAAATTTACAAAGCAATTCATAAGCAGAATAGCCCAAAATAATTGAAAACAATGCATTCCTAATACATCATGTGTAGTGAACTTACAAATACTAAAGTTAAAGCTTCTTAAAAACTTACAAATAATTTAAAAACAACACAAGCCAATGTAATCAAACCAAAGGCAGCACATAAACAACAAAACACATGGGAAAAAAAAATAAAAAATTCCAATACAGAGTAAAAGACATATCTTCCTAGTAATATAATTCCAATTCCAAATATAGTATACAATGAATAATACTAAATATCTTAGTGAACTAACACAACGAAAAAAATGAACCAAATACACCTTACACATACACAAAACTTATAGACAAATCCCAGCTAGTCCTCCAAATATATGACTAGAAAAGACCTGCACGCCATTTACTATAAAAGAAGAGTAATATGGGATATATATAAATTATAATGACCTACACACAATATGCTTCATGTCATTTAAGGAAACAAAAAGAGGATGTTGTTCCAATAAAAGCAACAAAAATAAAAAAATGAACCATGAAACAAGTTTGAAGTATAATTAGACAACAATTAAAGGCATAATGTGTATAGCATTGCAAACTCTTAATGCATGATAACATGTGTTTATAACATCAAAAATGAATAATACTCAAAAATGCAGTGAACAGACTGAAAGAGGATTGTGAACCGTGTTCAATTTTGAGAAAAGTTTTATACGGAATTAACTTATACTACTAGTAATAGACTTCAACAAGTACATACCTCTCCCATAAAAAATTGAACTCATCCACGGTGTCACAATCCATCAAAACTCTATTAAAAATCTTGGTGAAACATTCACACGATCTAACACGTCCAATATTTTTCCTTGAATTTTCAATAATGTGCTAACAACACAACCTACGACGAGTAAGAGGAAACACCAACTTAATTACAAAAGTCATGGAGAATACCTGATCGGTCATCACAGTAATTGGGTGCTTCCCACCCATAGACTTCAAGAATGTCTTAAACAACCAAACAAAAGACCCTATCTTCTCATTCCTCAAAAACCACAACCAAACATAACATTCTTTGAATAATGATTCATCCCAACAAACGGCGCACAAATCATGTCATACTTATTCGTCCGATACGTTGTGTCAAAGACAACCAAATCTCCAAATAATACATAATCATCCAACATTTGCTTATCACGTCAAAAAAACTAACTAAACAATTACTCGCATCAAACTCAAATGCAGAAAAGAAGTCATCCTCATACTTGAGACGCGTATTAAATATTTCAATTAGTGAGTGTGCATCTCCACCATCAAATGTTCTATCTTTCAATTGTGACAACTTGTTGTATATGTCTCTCAAACCATACCCCAAAGAAGGAGAACCCCTAGCTTGTTTTTTAGGAACACGATATGCATCGGCAACTCCGATTCCCGACTCCCTAAGCTGTTTAACAAATAAAATATCCTCATCAGATACTTCTTGATGTGAATGCAACAAATATCGCTTACTTGGACTACACAAAGCATGATTATGTTCAGTGTCATGCTGAGTACCAATCCACTTACCATTCTCATCTATACGAAACTAAATAAACGCCTTGCAACCAGTCCTGACATCTATATTCGTATGATCCTTGTGATGTTGACCTTTATCTTGCTTGAATCTAGCTTTCCAGCAACAAAACTGGCGCATGCATAACCCACCTCCTTTGGCTTTACATCTATGACATACCTTCGAATACCGAACACTAAATCCAACCCTATATGCATAATCATTTTAGATATAAAATGCTTCATGTTTTGAGATAACAGTAGCCCCAACCAACACTTCTTGCAAAGGTTGAACTTCAATAATGTCACGGTTACTGAACCGACATCCTAAAATAATTACTAAAAATCATCAATGAACAGTACTAAGAACAATAATGAACAATATAACATCTACAACACAACCTGCAAAGGTATCACAACACTGAAAGAAGTTATGGAAAAACCACACAAACAACATAAACACTAATACAACCACTACCCCACTAATAGAAACAAAAATGAAAAATATTGAAGAATATGTTCAATACAATATTTTCAAATGCAAAGTACATTATAATTACAAGTTAAAGACCACAAATAAACAAGATGAACAAATCCACGTTTTAAAAAATTGAATTTCTAATTAAAATGTACAAAATAAATAGTGAACAGCAAGAAGTGCAAAAATGACCAATACCACACTTCAAAGAAATACGAACCTAATAACAAAAACAATGAACAAATGATACTTTCCAAACATACTACACTCACCGGACATGTCTTCCTCGCCTTCATTAACAACAACATCCAAAGCTTCCGCATCAAACAAAGCTACCAAAAACGGAACAAAACACTCGTCAAAAATGACTTCAAAAAACAAAGAAAAATCTAAAGCAACATTACGAGATTAGTGAACTTATGAATAAAACTTTTAGAAATTGAATGATCTTCAAAATCATCAACTCTCTCTTGAGCAATGTTCTCGTCCATTTAGCAAAATGATAATGCCAATGAACAATACCCTCAAGCTTTATAGTCAATACTAAAATAATAACCTTAAATAATCATTCATAGAACGAATGTAATAACAAACACCATCAAATGCAATGAACTCATCATCCGTGAAACACATACAACAGTCGCTAGTTTCTATGCATTTTTCTTTCAACTGTGAGGATATTAAAAAAAAAATGGAAATCGGTCTGAAAATTATAAGGAAGAAACTGTTAGTTTTTTTTTCAAAAAAAAAAGGGAGGGGAAAAATCGGTTAGCAGATATAGTGGAGAGTTATGCTGAGTTGTGTGAAAAACTGACACTGAAAAAAAAAATTAACGTGACATGAACACATGGAGCTAACATGCATGGAGTATAAACTTCCAGTGCATATAATAATTTGCTCACCTCTATTAATAACTCCACTACTGACTCATCCGTTACTCATTCCCACATCCACCTCAAAAAAAAAAATAAAAAAAATCAACTCATCAAAACAAAGAAAAAAAAAACCTAAAATGGTGGCAGCACTTTCCACCACCATCACCACCACAATGGCAACCGCCGTGATCCCCACCAAATCCGCCATCGTCTCATTGCCGCAGACGGTGGCGATGCTTGGAATGAAGACTGGAAATAGCCATGGCGGAAGGTTGGTGGCGATGGCGACGTACAAGGTGACTTTAGTGATGCCGTCCGGAACACAGACCATCGACTGCACCCACGACACTTACGTGTTGGTCGCGGCAGAGGAGGTCGGACTTGACCTTCCGTACTCGTGCCGGGCCAGGTCGTGCTCTTCCTGCCTCGGAAAAATCACCGCTGACTTCGTCGACCAGTTCAACGGCAACTTCCTTTATGATGAACAGATGGAGGCCGGGTGGGTCATCACCTGTGTGGCTTACCCTCAGAGTGACATCACCATTAAGACTCACATGGAGAAGAAGCTCGTTGGCTAATTGAATTTGAATTTTTGAGAGGTGTTTAATGGTTATTTGGTTTGATTAAAATATTAAACTAAATGCTCTCTTGTGGTATTTTAGAATGCATTTATATATTTTTCTTCTTGAGCTTAACTAATCTCACTCGTTGGGGTCCTTCTAACGTTGTTCCCATCAATTGATTTGAAATCGGTTTTCTATGATATTAGTATGAACTAAATTTAAATGCCATTTTTAGTCTCTCCACTAAAATTGGCCTTTCCTAAAATCGATAAGAATAACTTCTTGAGTCAGGTACAGATGGAACTTCTAATTTAGTTACATTAATTTATTTTATATTTAAATTTTTAATATGAAAAGAAATAGTCCCCAATAATAAGATTTATTCTCAGAAGTTTTTTATTCATGAAAAAAAAACACACAAAGGATGTCCATAAATGATAATCCTTGTCTAGCAAAGATGCAATGCGTAAAAACTAAGGGTGACAAACGGGTTGAAACAGCGACATTTGGTTTTGTTTTTATTAGGTGATTTTACTAAACTATCTTTTTTAAGCTTACGGAAATGTCCTTTGTTTTTTTCTTTTTGTTTATTTTTTAATTTTCTTCATATGTGAGATACATTATTTGAGAGTCATTAATATTCATATTTGGTTGAAATCATACGGTATATTCAAAGGTGAGTTATAATAAAGTTATATTATCCTCAATTAAATTTATAGTTATCGGGTGTATACTTTCTGGTAAAGTGATTAGATAATTTAATCTCACTTTATAGTGATCTAATAAATTTTGTCTTAAACTTCTTGTGGTATAGTCAAAAGATCTAAGTTAATCCCAAACTCTGTTTTGTATATAGTATTTTAGGTTTGGTAAATTAAAGCTTTGTCCAGCTATGTAATCACCTTCTTAGTTTAATATAGAGTTAGATTGTAGTCTATTTTTACAACTCATTATTAATTTTTGGTTTTTTCAAAAATAATTAATATGTAGGCTCCTTGTTTAAAGGTTTTTGCTTTATTGCTATAATTGCGTCGTCTTGTTTAGTTAATAGATAGATGGTTTAAATGGATAAGTGGCTTTAATCAATAGGTGGTTTTAGCAGCAAACCCTTTGATTGTTAATTAGTTTAGTCGCTAGGCTCTGATACTATTAACAAGCGAGTTTGACAACTTTTTGTGAAAAAAAGGTTTAAAACTCTTTGATGAGAAGTCAATATTTGAACAAAGAATAGATAAAATAAATTGCGGATTGAAAAACATGGTACTCCAAGAATAGTAAATCAAACTACCAGAATTTCAAGAAATTATACATTCCCAAGTCTTAAAATCTCTTGTTGAGGTATGAAATCTTCTAATATGCCGCCACGCCCTTCTTCCCACGGGCTTTAGTGGTCTTACTTCAATCTTAAATTCCCTCTCTCACTTTGAGCTTCTTTAAACAAGAGAAGATAAAATTTCAAGAGTTTCTGAATAGTTGTTTTTTTTATTAGATTAGTTTCCCAAACGGGAAGTTTATAACAACATTTGCAGAATTCTGATTTGAGTGATATTTTCTTCGCTCAAATTGCTTCTGCCTCCCTTACTTCTAATTCACATATTTATGCTACTGGGAAAAGTGTGAAGGGATGAGGGATGCTTCTTTCTGCATTATTGTCTTCAAAAGTTATTTAATTCATCTGCCCACTGTCTTGAGGTTTGCGTAGTCTTTCTTGAAATTTTGATTGAGTTGCCGAATAATATTGCTGATAGATGGTATTTGTCATTCTTGTCCATAGTCAGGGTCCCAAGGACTTCTTTTCTTAATTGTAGACTTTTGCAATTTGCATCCTGAAGAGTGAAACAACCATTGTAGACTTCTGCGGTTGATGGTGACAATTGTTTGATAGTCTGTCTGATAGTGTTGGCAGTATCTTGGCCTTACATTTGTCTTGGTGTCAGCAACATCTTGGCTGTTAGAAGTAGAGTTTGTTTTTCTTTTTCTTTATTGAATAGCTCTGCAAATTTGTGTTTAACAGCAGTCGACCCCTTGAAAGTTCTCATGCTCTAGTTGCAGGAGAAAAGTTAACAGTTCATCATCATGATTTCCTTCTTGCATTCCTTCCCTAGTAATAAGGACATAGTCTTTTTTTTTAACAAACATTTCAATCCAGATGCATAAAGCCGGTCTCCATGACATTTAACGACTACAACTTCACTAGTTTTTCTATAATTTACCCATGATTCATCAAATCAAATTGTATCAAAACTTTTTGAAGCTTTAATATTTAGTTAGAAATTGGCTGAGATATAGCTAACTTGTATAGTACTGAGTATGTGGTAGATTATGCCAGTTTCTGGATCATTTTCTGTGGGAATAGTATGGAACTTTATAAAAATATGGCCTTTTTTGAAAGTTTTCAGTGTGTTGGAGTAGATTTGTAGGAAAGAGAGATAATTATGTGAGGTTGGGTCTAGATATACAAGATCAAAATAGCCAAATTCATAAAAGTGATGGATGGTAGCTGAGTTTGCTACAGTACAGGCGGTGAGTCTAGTGAATAAAGATTTTCCTCTACTATAAAAGATTTGTGGAGCTTCGTTTAATTGCCAATAGATTTGTTGAGTGGTCTTGTAATATTCTGAAAAAAATGAATCACAGATTTCAAACTGAACAAATTGTTTAGTTTGTTTAGTTGATTGTATAGTTCTTTCATATAATAGTTTCGCCTTGAGTTCTAGCATTTCCTTCTCTTTTTCAAGAAAGGGAAAGCTCGAACTAGGCTCATCTTTGGCTGAAGTTGTAGTTTGTATAGTTGACGAAGTTTTTGGCTGCGGAGAGTTAGTAGGTGATATAGTTGAGGATGTCGATCTCAAAGCGTTAATGGTTTTCAGAAGTTCTGTAATAGCAATCCGTCTTTGTTCAAGATCTTTTCTCATATCACAATGTTTGGCTAGTTCATCAGTTTCGGTTCGAATATTTGCAACTATGTCTCGAACTCCCATCACCAGATGTTCTAGAGTTACAGTAACAGTTTCGAGATATTCATTGAAGTCAATAGCAACGTCTTTAAGCTCCTTTAGTTTTTCTGGAGTCATTGTTGTTGAGATATTCTTCTTCTCTGGTTAAATAGTTTGCAAGAAAATTATGGTTTCCTGAAACATGCTCATAACAGCGTTAAATTGAGATAAAAAAGTTTGCCGTCTGTGGAGTTCTCTCATATGAGGTCCATTATCTAAAATTTACTTAACAAAAGTAGTTGCAGCTTTATTATCAGTTAAAACTTTAAATGATTTGGGTAAAAGAAATAATCTCCATTTTTTAATTCCTCGTATTATGGCTAAATTTCCTTTTTCATTGTATTATAGTTTTCTTCAGTTTGTGAAAAAGTTCCACTATGATAACCACAGATTTCATTAAGATCGGTTTTTAATATTGCTGACCATACTTTATCAGATGCATCAGTTTGAATTATTAAATTATCTTCTGGTTCAGGTAATTTTAATTGTGGTAAATTTTTGCATTCTTCTTTAAACTTTTTAACTATTTGAGTGTGATAACCACTCCATCCTTTTGTATTATTTTTTCATAACAAACTTTGTAGATCTTTCTTCTTCTTTGCTAAGTCAGAAATATAGGTACTAGCATAACTAAGTAATCTTAAAAATCCTTGAATTTGCTTTTTTATTCTTAATTCATCAGGATATTCCATTATTTTTCTTGAAATATGATTTTGTAATGATATACTATTTGGACCTAGTTCAAATCCTAGGAATTCAATTTTTTCTTATTTGATAGTGGTTTTTTTCTCACTTAAACATATGCCTTCTTTTATTGCAGTTTCTGCAAATTGTTGGAGATGTTCTCGATGTTCGTTAAGTGTTGTAGAACTTATTAAAATGTCATCAACATAAACTACAAGAAAAGATTTAAGATGTCTAAAAGCATTATCCATCCTTCTTTGAAAGATCATTGGTGCATTTTTTAGGCTAAATGGCATCACTATCCATTCATAGAATCCTTGGGGAGTGCTAAATTCGGTATATTTTATCTTCTTCCATTTTTATTTGCCAAAATCCTAATTTATAGTCAAATTTTGAGAAATATTTTTTATTTTTTACTAAATTAATTAAGACTTCATAGAATCCTTGGGAGTGCTAAATTCAGTATATTTTATGCTATCTTCTTTCACTTTTATTTGCCAAAATTCTAATTTACAGTCAAATTTTGAGAAATATTTTTTATTTTTTACTAAATTAATTAAGACTTCTTTATTGGGGAGTGCTAGAATCCTTGGGGAGTGCTAAATCCAGTATATTTTATGCTATCTTCTTCCATTTCTATTTGTCAAAATCCTAATTTACAGTCAAATTTTGAGAAATATTTTTTATTTTTCACTAAATTAATTAAGTCTTCTTTATTTAGTAAGAAATAATTATCTGTTTTGGTAACTTGATTCAGCTTTTCATAATTTATAACCATTCTCGCTTTATTTCTTCTTTTTTTCTGCTTCATTCATAACCACAAAATTAGGTGATGAATAGCTTCCTTTTGATGGGTGTATTAATCCTTTTTCTAGTAACTCTTTGATTTGAATAGAGAATTCCTTTATGTCGTCAGGGTATATAGCGTTGGTTTTTCTTTAATATAAACTTCATGGGTTAGTTCTATCTTAGCTCTAGGATGTTCTGATTTCCAGAATTGTAAAGAATTATCAGCATAAATATGTTTTAACTTATTAATAAAGTCTTCTTTTCTAATTATATTAATTTGGAAGAAACGTTTTTGTAGTTGTGCTTGTGCTGAAAGTGTAATTTGTTCAAATCCTTGTCCACCACGTTTTGTGTATACTTTGTAAGGGTGTTTTAATGTGAAAATTTTAGTGTATGTCCACATTTAGTAGTAAGATAGACAGTATAGAGTGTTTGGGTAAATTTAGCAAATTGTTTAAGAAAATAATTTCCTAAAAGCATATCATATCCTGAGTTATACTATAATACAAATATTAAGAATTTTATTCCTAAAATAATTGATACCTTACTTTGTATAAGTTCTAAGTATGTTGTTGTGGGATGAACACCTTTAATTATGATTTTGCAGTTGGTTGGAAGTTTTTCCCATTTGGGTAATAGAAAATCTTGAAAAAAGGTTACTTCTGATCCAGTATCTATTAGAGCTGTTGTAGTAATATCTAATTCTTTTAAAGTTACATCTATATATGTAAGGATAGGTATATGAAGCTCTTTCATATTCTTTCAAGGATTATTACATTATTCTTATCAACTAAAGTGATTTGGGTAGGTTTTATATCATAAGTATCAAAATGATCTAAAAAGTTCATTCCGAGTAAAACATGGTAATATTCACTTTTGATAGAATGATCAATATAACATTCATATTCTAAAAGAATAGAACTAGGAGTTTTCATCATTATTTTGGATTTTTGATTAAGAGTAGACCTTCATCCATCATAAGTAACAAAATTATATTCAAATACAATTATAACTGGAATGGGCAAAGGTATACAGTGACATTGTGATGTTCTAGTATCAATCAAGATTTTATTTTCTATCCGAGTTTGTCCATTGAAGTATTGTGATTTTACTTTGTAAGTTTTATTATTATTTTCCATTGTTATGCTTTTAGGTTGAAATATAGGTATTCTTATCATGCTAAAGCTTCTTGGTAAAGTTGATTGATTATCTATTCGCATTCTTTTTCTTTATAAGAAATTCTAGGAGCTTCATAACTAGTTGATGCTTCATCTTCATCTACTAATTGAAAGTTTGTTAATACAGGTAACTGTGCTTCTTGCATAGGAGGTGAAATAACGGTGCTTACAATTGAGAAGATTGGGTGTCTATAGTTTTTTTTCCTATTTGATGTATTTCTTTTATAGGAAATTGGTGTTAGAAAAAATGTATAATCTCCTGTAATAGAAGTATAATGCATCATTTCCTAATTGTAATCTTATGTCTGTAAGAAGTTTAAATTGTAGATTAAGAGTGTCTTCAATATTTTTACTTCGTAGAGTAACTGAGTAATTTGGATAACATTCAAAGATTAACTTTTTATAAATCAGATTTCCTTGTAGGGTTCCAAGATGACTTTTTTGAATATTTATAAATCTTTGATCATGTAATGATAAAATGATTGATGAATTAATACCTTCTTTGAAACAGGCTTTTAAAGCAATTTGTATTCCTTGTAGATGAATAGGTTTAATTAATTCTCGATCTTTCAAGGGTATTTCACTTAAGAATTTTTCAATTATATCTTGAGTCATTAATCTTAATCCAATATTATCTTGTAGGTGTTGAACTCTAACTGGTTGTTCGGTAGTATACAGTTTGAAATATCTAATTAATTTTCCAGTAAATAAATCATCTAATTTTTTCATAAAATTCCTTGGATCTTTAAGGGATAAATCCGTTGCTACTATTTTTGCATATAATTTTTGATTGAATGTAATTATTCCTGTATAGTTCTCATTATTTTTCAGTTCTTATTGTTGTATTGTATCTGTTGCTTCAATACTCATCTTCTGTTTCTGAAGAACTGTCTATTCAAGATGTTTTTGTTTTTTTCTTCCGAGCTTATAGATTCGTAACTTGAAATTATATTATATTCTTTAGAATTTATTAGATAAAGGTCTTCTTGAATTTCTTCAAATTCTTCTGAAAATAATTTTACTATATTAGCTTTTCTTTTATAACAGTCTATATTATTTACTATATTAGCTTTTCTTTTACAACAGTCTATAGATTTATGTCCCATTTCTCCACAATTCCAACATTGACAAGAGGTTGGTTTTTTATTTCGTTTGTAATACCTATTTTCTGGGTCAAAATCTTCTTGTGATAGTTTTTCATGTCAAAAATGTTTACTACTCTTCTGCGGTTTATTTACTAATTTTCAGTTATGCTTTACCAATTTTTGTTTTCTTTGGTCTGGTAATCTTCTTTTTAGAAAATTTTCTCTTTGGTGCCTTTTTTGATGGGGTACTAGTTATATTTTTCTTTGGAATTCTTTTTCTTTTTGGTTTGTAATTGGGATAATTTTCACATCTATATTGTCCTGGTTCTTTGATATCTTTACAACACAAAGTCACTTCTTTGATGTATCTTCTTCTGCTTTCTTGTAAACAGAGTTGAATCATTTCTCTATTTATTAATGTTTGTACTGTAGCCATAGATCTAAAGATATTAGGATATTGTGCAAATTCTTTAAATTTTTTAGAAAAATATTTATTCTATGGGCTAGAAAATTTATTTAATAATAATTGAATATAAGTTTCTTGATTTTTTGTAGAATCATAAAGTTAATAATAATATTTATCAGATTCACAGAAGAAACCCTTAAAGTTGCATAAGTTGCAAATCCGTAAATTGGTTAATTTATATAAAGCTTCTTTTCTTTTTTCTTGTCTTGCTTGCTCTTGATTTGCAACATATTTACAGCCTTCAAATTGTCCAATTAAATATTTTTTAAACTTCCATACTCCTTCTATATTGATCTGTAAACTTCGCTTAGCATCAAGTTCTATTAAGTGTTGTATGCTTGAAGAAATTCTTGAGTACCAATTTTGCACTATTCCTTGAAAAGAATTAGTTATTAAGTCATATATGATATTTACATCTCTATCTTCAGCAGCATAAATTGGCTCTTGATTTATGGCTGATACTACTAAGGACCTCCAGGTGTCTAAAGCTTTTTGTTTATCAACTACACAATCTAAGTTTAAAAATTATCCCCATGTTGGTACTGGTTCTAAAAGTAAAGGGTTTTTTGGTTTGAATTCTTCATTAATATTTTGTTGTCTCTTATAACGAAAGTTTTTTGTCTTTTTATTTGTTCGTGTTCTATTAAATCTAAAAGGATTGGAAGTTTCTCCTCGTTCATAATAATTTGGATTAGTGCTTCCTAAACTTCCGGTTGGAACTCCAGATTGCATATTTACTTGTTTTACTGTTTCGGTTAATTGGAGATTTTCAAATTCATTTAATAGTTCTTCGATAGATTTGTTATATTCACCAATTATTCACTTTCTTCTTGTTTATCTTTTCCACTGATCCTGACTTTTGCTTCAAACAATTTTTGTAAAGATTCTTCTTGAGCTTTTAAAAGTTTTTCCTGGTATCTTTTAATATAATTTTCATCATCACTGTCAGGAATTATTTTTTCTGGAAGTTTGATCTCTATTGGTTTATATTCTCTCTTTTGTTTGGGTTTTAACATTCTTCCAAAAGTCATGTTTAACAATTGCATTTGTATTACTAATTGTTTAATAGACTCATTTATTTCTTGAATTTCATCTCTTACTTTGTTGAGTTCTGCTTCAATATGGGGAAACTCATTATTTTAATGTTCATTGTTAAACCAATATTCAGTATCAAATTGATCTAAATTGTTATCATTGTTGTCGTTGAAATTTTCTAAGAATTCTAAACAAGTTCTTCTTTCTTCTTGATAGATTAAGAGGTCTAATCTACCTTCAATTTTTCAGATTATTTCTTTAGAACAGTTATTTATTCAAAGTTAATCGAGTTTTTGAATATAATATCATTCACTTTGGTGAATTTCTTCTTTTGAATAGGTTTTATACAGATTAAGTATAAATCTGCAATTATTTTGAGAAGTTCTTTTTAGTTTTGGTATCTTGGGTTTTTCCATAAAAGTTTTATGTCGAATAATTACTTTTAAACCTTAATTTTTATAAGTTTTATTAACTTTTTGCACTTTATTAACAATTTGTTCCGTTTGATATCTGTGACTCATTTTTTTAGAATATTACCAGACCACTCAACATGTCTATTGGAGAATAAATGAAGCTCCACAAACCTTTTATACTGGAAGAAAATCTTTATTTGCTAGACTCACCGCCTGTACTGGAACAAAGCCAGCTACCATCTATCACTTTTATGAATTTGGCTATCTTGACCTGGTATATCCAGACCCCAACCTCACAGAATTCTCTCTTTTCCCTACAAATCAACTCTAAACATTGAAAACTTACAAAAAAAGGCCACAATTTTGTAAAGTTCCATACTATTCCCCCAGAAAAGGATGCAGAAATTGGCATAATCTACCACATACTCAGTATTATACAAGTTGGCTATATCTTAGCCAATTTCCAACTAAATATTGAAGCTTTAAATTTTTTTGATACAATTCGATTTGATGAATCATGGGTAAATTATAGAAGAATTAGTGGAGCTGTAGCCGTTGAATGTCATGGAGACAGACTTTACGCATCTGGATTGAAATCTTTGTTAAGAGAAGAAGACTATGTCCCTATTACTAAGGAAGGAATGCAAGAAGAAAACCATGATGTTGAATTCTTAACTTTTCTCTTGCAACTAAAGCCTGAGAACTTTCAAGGGTCAACTGCTGTTAAACGCAAATTTGCAGAGCTATTCAAAAAAGAAGAAGAAAAACAAACTCTACTTCTAATGGCCAAGACCTTGCCGATACTAAGATAAATGTAATGCCAAGATACTGCCGATATTATTAGACAGACTATCAAATAATTGTCACCATCAATTGCAGAAGTCTACAAAGGTTGTTTCACTCTTCAGGATGCAAATTGCAAAAGTCTACAATTAAGAAAAGAAGTCCATAGGACCCTGACTATGGACAAGAAGAATGACGAATACCATCTATCAACATTATTATTCGGCAACTCAATCAAAATTTCAAGAAAGACTAGGCAAACTTCAAGACAGTGGGCCAAATGAATTAAATAACTTTTGAAGACAATAGTGCAGAAAGAAGCATCCCTCATCCCTTCCTACTTTTCCCAGCAGCATAAATATGTAAATTAGAAGTAAGGGAGGCAGAAGCAATTTGAACGAAAAAAAGATCACTCAAATCACTATTCTGCAAATGTTGTTCTAAACTTCCCTTTTGTGAAACCAGTCTAATAAAAAAAAGAACTATTCAGAAACTCTTGAAATTTTATCTTCTCTTGTTTAAAGAAGCTCAAAGTGAGAGAGGGAATTTAAGATCAAAGTAAGACTAGTAAACCCTGTGAGAAGAAGGGCGTGACGGCAGATAAGAAGATTTCATACCTCAACAAGAGATTCTAAGAATTGAGAAGGTATAATTTCTTGAAACTCTGGTAGTTGGATTTACTATTCTGGGAGTACCATGTTTTTCAATCCGAAATTTATTTTATCTATTCTTTGTTTAAATATTGACTTCTCATCAAAGAGTTTTAAACATTTTTCTACAAAAAGTTGCTAGCCCCGCTTGTTAATGGTATCAGAGCCCAGCGCCTAAAGTAATTAACAATCAAAGGGTTTACTGCTAAACCACCTACTGGTTAAAATCACTTATCCATTTAGACCATCTATCTATTAACTAAACAAGACGATGCAATTATAGCGATAAAACAAAAACCTTTAAACAAGGAGCTTATGTATTAATTATTTTTGAAAAAATCAAAAATTAATAATGATTTATAAAAATAGACTACAATATAACTTTAGATTAAACTGAGAAGGTGATTACATAGTTGGACAAAGCTTTAATCTACCAAACCTAAAATATTATACACAAGACAGAGTTTGGGATTACCTTAGATCTTTTGACCATACCACAAGAAGTTTACACCAAAATTTATTAAATCACTATAAATCGAGATTAAATTATCTAATCACTTTACCAGAAAGTATACACCCAATAACTATAAATTTAATTAAGAATAATATAGCTTTATTAGAATTCACCTTTGAATATACCGTATGATTTCAACCAAATATGAATATTAATGACTCTCAAATAACGTATCTCACAGATGAAGAAAATTAAAAAATAAACAAAAATAAAAAGCAATGGGCATTTTCGTAAACTTAAACAGGATAGTTTAGTAAAATCGCCTAATAAAAACAAAATCAAGTGTCATTGTCTCAACCCGTTTGCCACCCCTAGTAAAAACCAATTGATGCTTACACAATTGTGACTTTTGGTTAGCAGGCTAGGGAGGTTGATGCTAACATTATAATGGTGAGCCAGTTTTTTAGTTTACTAGCGGGAGCCTATTTCTGTCACATTGGCTTTTGAGTTCATTTTTCAACTCACAATCCTTCATCTCTCCAACGCAAGGCTCACTATTCAAGGCTCACTAGTTTGACTTTCTACATAAAATAATCCACATTGGCCCTACAACAAAATATATTTAATTGATTTTACTCATTTATTTTGCTTGATTATTCGGATGAATAATTTATGAAAAATATTTTGTGAATAATAATTTGATTGCACAATTATTTAAAGGGGACTTATTAAAAAATAACTTGCTTCACTTGTTTTTTGATTGAAAAAGCACCTTCAACTTCTGTACAACTAAAAGCATACAAAATTAAAAATTTTAAATTACAAATTAGGAAATTTAAAATTTAAATTCAAAAATTAAAAGAGTTGTCGGGCAACTCTCTATAATTAAAAACATATAAAATTAAAAGATTTGCTGGCAATTTAAATTTTCTTTTTTCTAAAATATGCTGCCACACTTCTGGGGAAAAAAAATTCAAAACCTAGCCCCAAAATGACGTTGTTTTGAATGTTAGGAGACAAAAAAAATTACACGGGCCAACTAGAGGCTCGCAACTTCTCGCTGAGCCCCGAGCTGCATGCCGAGCGATGTACTCCCTCAAGCTGACCACCAGCACACCACGTCGATTTCTTGGCTCGCAAGAGAGTCGTTGCGCCTGCTCTTAAAAAAAATCTAATCAACTTCTGACATATATCATACCCTTGGACCTCGGGCCATGACTACTAGACATCAAAACATCCAAGAGCTAAATTAAACATGAAAGCCCCCTAAAAAAAAAAACAAAGCCAACCAACACATACGTGTAAGAGACCTCTACCCAAATCTCATCACATGGCAAATAAAGATAAGTTGCAAATTACTAAGTAGATTCATATCTATAGATGATAGATCCCAGCTATCATAAATCTTAATTTAAATTTTTTTTTCCATATCCAATTCTACTTTTGTGGTCTCAATTCCCAAAAGAAAAAAAATTTATGTGATCCAAATCTCGTCATACCAATGGGTCTATGTACTTAAGTTTATAGCCCTTGTTCGGTTAAAAAACTTTTTGGGATCATAAACTATTTGATTTTGGTCAAAAATTTATTTTCAATGTTTAATTGATTAGCCTTCTGGATTATCTATTTATATACAACAAGCTGTTTTGCAAAAAAAACTATTTGGAATAGTGTTTTTTTAAAGTTGTTTTGAAAAAAACTATTTGGAATAGTTTTTTTTTCCTTAGTTTTTTTAATGTTTATGATTAAAGTGACTATATTAATCCAGTCTTTTAACAAAATTATTTCAATGCCACTCAAGTTTTCCTTTCGGGAGAAGAGTTGTGTGAATGGATGTCTAAGTTAATGCTTTTGATTTTAGCATTTTTTAAAATTTAACAAATAATTTATGTTAATTGGTCTTCCATAATAAATAAAATACTCTCATGTCATATGAAATTTAATTATTATTAAAAAAATTATTTTAACAATAATAAAGTGTTATAATAATAACCAAAATTGGGTAAAGGTATAAATATAGTTTTACATCATATATAATCCATAATTCAATTCATATTTCATAATTCATATTGAGAAGAAAAATATATATATGCGATAAAAAAGGTATGGACATAAGTAGAATTTTACAAAATAGTTTTGTTAGAAACAACTTATTTCACCGAACACTTGTTTCAGAAACAAGTTGTGATGCCCAAAAAATTCTAATTAATTTTTATTGCTAATATTTTTTCTATTTAGTGTAGTGTAAATATTCTAGTAGGCGCTACTGCCGTATATCACAATGAAATACAAGCAAAAAGGTAATTAATTATAATAAACAAAAGTATAAACCAAAGTTAGAGGTCAAGATCTAGAGTCAACTTCGTCAACTACAACTTCAACATTATTCGGTCGCAAATAAAAATTTAATCTAACATCTATGCGGCCTTGCTTATATCCCATCTCTATACAACACATCAATACATGAAAATAAAGCTTTCAAATAGTGAGACGGAGCTCACTAATGTCCACCTCTAATAGTAAAACACTTAAATTCATTTTAAACATTTAGGGGTGATAGAGAACATTCCCGTTCAAGGTCTCCATTTCTCAAACAATAAATGTTATTCAAAAGTCACAACAAGTAAATTATCCTTGGCGAGCGACCCCACCATAAGGTCTCATGGCAATATGCCGAACAACCATATGGGTTATCAGAACCCATCTTGGCATAGATCTATCTACAATGGCACATACTCGAAAACTGCATGCTATAACTCGGGGAGACTAACTTACCTCAATATCAACTATCAAGGTAAACCTACCCTGATCTTAGGAGGCACCCTCCCGTAAACTGGCCTTAGTCTTTCACTTTAGGTTTAGTATATTATGAATAATCTGTTTGGCTTCTCCAAAGCCCGACCCATGCTGAACAATCTTCTACTACTTAACAAAACCACTGAAAACACGAACTGCTCAAATAAAACATTAAGTCACAACATGAGATTCACGGTTTACGTATAAGGTCCCCTTGGCATACAACATCGCATAACAGTTCATAAACATCCAAAATTACTTCAAAAAAGCAACCAAAGGGAGGATATAGCCATTACCTTGAAGAAGCGTATGAACTTAACTTAAGCTCGAACTAGAGTAAATGGTAAAATAAAACTTCACAATATAAGCTAACTTAAGGGAGTTCTTACACCACAAAAATCAACATTTTCCAACCCAAAAGTCAAGTAAGCTCCTTAAGCCCACTTCACTAACATTACTACCCTGAAGACTGATTCTCCAGCAGTTAAGAAAATTTTAAAAGCACATTCATTAATTAAAAGCTAATATTGAGATTTAATTCCATCAGAGATGGTGAGCAGACTTCGGGTCAGTTTCTTATCTAATTTGCAGGAGCCATAACTTCACATAGAGGTATTGCATTGAGGTGTACAAGCAAAATCTGGAAAATTTTTCAGTCCCTTACAAATTTTCTTTTATGAGCAGTTGCAAATAATCACAAGAACTATATCAAAAATCCATGTTTTTCAGCCTAGTTAGTTTCCCGTTAGAATTGTGCAGTCCCAGAAGAAAATTCATTTCTCCCTCCTTTTAGATCCAAAATTGATGATTCAAAATTCTTAGTAAACTAGACTCATAAATACGCCTTTAAAATTTTTTTCATGATTTTTGATTTAGTAGATAAGCACAATTTAATACTTGAATTTGTGTCAGTGCAAGTCTACTTTTCGACTTGTCCAAAACCCAATTTCTCATGCATGAAATCATATAACCGCTCAAGAAAACTACCAAAAATAAATCTTGAATCATCCTTAACCATCAATACTTCCTATAACATCCATTAAACCTAGCCAAGCCCTTTGAGGATAGGTTTTGGAGAGAAAGTTTTGGTTTTTATACCTTGAAGATAGAAGTGAGAGTAAGGTGGCTGTGTATAGGCTTTCAAGCGACTCCAAAGTCTGACAATTTGATTATAAACATGCAGAAGATTAATTAGAAGGTAAGGGATGAATTGAACTTAGTGTAAAAATCATATACTTTTTTTTTCAATTTTAAACATGATATGAACAACCCTAAAAGTATCTTACCAAGGAACAAAAAGAGAGATGAGGGGTGGCTAGAGGCTGATGCCTAGTGGCCGAAGGACGGCAGTTGCGGGGCAGTGGCCCGCTGGGAGGAGAGAGAGAGTGGGGTGTAAGAGGGGGAGAGAGAGTGGGCATGCATTAGAGGGAGAGGAAGACAGATAAAGAGAGCATAAGGGTAGGGTTTCTTAAACATGCATTCCCTCTCCTTTTTCTCTTTTTTTTTTTAAGCGGGTGAGGGCCGACTGCTAGAAGAAAGGGAGAAAGGATTTTGGGAGATTAGGGTAAAAAACATCTTGATTTTATTTCCAAGGTTTCAAAGGAAAACATTTAGGAGCGAGATAAAATCTGAATTTTTTTTTTGTCAAATTAAAATTAATATTTTCTTCATTAGCACCTTGGCTCGGGTCAACCATTAAAAAAAATTGAATTGGGTTAGAAGTAAAGAATTTTGGGTTTGATCCAAAATTCTAACCTAACGAGACCCAAACTAAATTAATACCTACGAGCTCAAGCGACCTACCGTAAGTTTTCGAAATTAATAAAACCAATTCACTTGATAATTTTTCAAGAATTATAAATATAAATTATCGGGGTTTTACATTCTACCTCCTTAGAAAAAGTTTCGTCCTCGAAACTCCATAGACAACTCAATTGCAAAGCATCTAAATTCCTAGGGTTTTACATCTCACCCCTCTTAAAAGAAGTTTCGTCCCTAAAACTTACTCATAACTGCTCCCATGAATAGATGCGGTAACTTGGATCGCATTCCTTCTTCCGGCTCCCATGTTGCCTCAAGTGTGGTGTGGTTTACGCAGAGGACTTTCACAAGTGGAACTACTTCGTTGCAAAGTCGCTTCTCCCGACGGCCCAAAATTTCGATCGATTGCTCCTCATAAGTTAAGTCTTCTCTAAGCTGTAGGGGTTCCGGCTCGATCGCATGGGTTGTATCAGGAATGTACTTACGCAGTTGAGACACATAAAACACATTGTGAACTCTAGAAAGTTCATCTGACAGTTGTAGCTGATATGCCACTTCTCCAATGCGCTCCATGACTGGGTAAGGGCCGATGTACCTCGGGATGAACTTGCAAGATTGCCTGAGCCGCATGACACCCGTGGTGGGCTTCTGTCAAACCTACACAATGCTAGTTGCTCAAGTACTCACAATCGTGACATATCTGATTATATAAGAGCACCATTATCCCAATTTAAAAGGTTGCTCCAATAATTTGGCCCATTCTTTTTTTGAACCAACATATTATAATTAGAGCGGCTTGAGTATATCAAGACTTTGTTCCTTTATGCGACTTAGAGGATTTCGCTTATAACTTCCAGTTCCTTACAATTTCTTATAACTTCTGACATTTTTTATGTCTTTTTATATCTCCTTACATTTTTTTACATTTTTTTAAATCTCCTTATATATTTTTTATAACATTAAACTTATCACCTATTTTTTCTCATATTTATAGAAACATGTATATATATATTTTTTTATATACTACCAATATGAAAAATCTTACATTTTTTTTACGAATATAATATTTATATAAACATAAAAATAGAATTTAACGATGTGAATTAGTATTTGAGTTTCTACATTAAGCAATGTCATTATAGAGAAAATAAGTCAACATGTTTTAGAATATAATACAAAAATCGCATTTATGTTTGAGTTCAACGTGAATCATGCATAAAAATAGTCAAACTATAGGTGAAGAATACATTTTAGATATTTCATCTATATGTTTATCTATGATAACTTGGTTGCTGTCATCTTACAATTGAACATTAGATTGAATATAACTCTAAAATGTTTAATTCAAATAGGATTTTATTTTTAGGGGTTCTCTTCAGTTTTGTTGAGAACAATTGTTATTTTTTAATTTGCTTGTAGGGAGGTGAAAATAATGCTAATACTAAAAAAATCACCTCAAGTATGGAACATATTTGGTTCTATATATTTTTCAACTTGAATTTATCTTATTGATATTAAATTGACTTGTTTAAATGTCTATTTTTATTAGGTATGTTATTTTAATATTATTTTTTATTATTGAAAATGATAACTGTAAAAAAATAAAATTTTCTATTTTGTTAAAATATAATTCGTTTAGCGATGTTATAAAATTTATGTCATAAACATTAGTTATACATGTAATTTATTTTAATGAAATCATTTTTTTCATAATTCATACATTAAAGACCAACAATTACACATACGTATCTAAAAATTATATTATATAACTTTTTAATAATTTAACAACTTCTTATTTCTATTCTTACAATTCCTTACATCTTCGTATAGCTTCTTACATCTTTTTACAACTCCTTATATTTTCTGACAACTTACAGTTGCATCTTATTGTGAAAAAGAACAAACCCCAAATCTCCTCAAATGTATATGAACGTTCTCATTTTTTATCCCCTCTCGTGTCCTTATCCCTCTTTTGAGTCTTGAGTAAGATATTCTTATGAGATATGAGTCTAAACTTGGCAAAATTGACCCAAAGTCTAAAACTTAAACTTGTAAACTTGAACTATATCTGAATTAAGCTAATCTGATTTGGTCTTACAATTTGAATTTACTGGACTTTAAATATATTTGACCTGATTCCTCTAGCGTTGCTTCTATTTGCAAAATAAGCTCATTGGAATAACTAACAACAAATCCCAAGTTATCCTCAATCAAATAGAAGCCAGTTCAAATTTGAACTTAGATTTAAATCTACCAACTGAAATTAACTTCACGTGAATCAAAATTGAATGATTCGTTACTAGTTATGAGTGTGTTTCGTAATTTGAATACCTTACTTTTCTTTTTGTTGAAGACATTGAAAAAAAGAGGCCATGCATTTTCCTAATACAAGTTCCTATTAGTGATGTTCCGGATGGATGATTCCACACTGAAACCAAAAGATTCACAGATGATGGATGAGTCTCTTGCACCGCACAAATGGAAGGATTAAAAACCATGAATGCTTACATCATCGTGACTTTTGGCTCGGTTGACGGTTACACTTTAGAAGAATAAAAAAATAAAATAAAATCTCATCTTCTTGTGGCAGATACTCGTGCCCTATCACCATTTAAGATCACAAAATCGTACGGCTGGCAAATCCCCAAACCACTGACGGGTATCACAAATGGAATGGATAAGACATCTCCACCCAAAACCTGCCACGTGGACATAGAGATAAGCCCCCTCCTACCGCTATTTACAACTCCACTACTCACCCACCCAGTAACTCCCACACGGGCCACATCCACCCAAAAAAAAAAAAATCGGCTCATCAAAGCAAAAGGAAAAAGAAAAACCCTAAAATGGCGGCAGCACTTTCCACCACCACAATGGCGGCAGCCGCCGTGATCCCCACCAAAGCCGCCTTTGTTTCACGGCCGCAGACGGTGCCGATGCTTGGAATGAAGACCGGAAACAGCCGCGGCGGAAGGTTGGTGGCAATGGCGACGTACAAGGTGACTTTGGTGACGCCGGCCGGAACACAGACCATTGACTGCGCAGACGACATGTACGTGTTGGACGCGGCGGAGGAGGCCGGACTTGACCTGCCGTACTCGTGCCGGGCCGGGTCGTGCTCTTCCTGCGCCGGAAAAATCACCGCCGGCTCCGTCGACCAGTCCGACGGCAGCTTCCTTGATGATGAACAGATGGAGCTCGGGTGGGTCCTCACCTGTGTGGCTTACCCTCAGAGTGACGTCACCGTTGAGACTCACAAGGAGGAGGAGCTTGTTTAGCTAATTGAATTTTAATTTTTGAGAGGTGTTTAATGGTTAATTGGTTTGATTAAAATATTAAATTAAATGCTCTCTTGTTGCAGTTTTTTTAATGCATTTATATATTTTTCTTGTTGAGCTTAATTAATCTCAACCGATCCGGCTCTTCTAAAGTTGTTCTTATCAATCGATCTAAAAGAAGTCTGTTATGAAATTAGTCTGAACTAAATTTGAATGTCATTTTTAGTCTTGCGAGTCAGTTACAGATGGGCTTCTAATTTAGCTACCTTAATTTATTTTATATTTGAACTTTTAAGATGAAAAGAAAATAGTCCCCAATATTAGTTTCTGTTGGATTATGGAAGGAGAAATTGATAATGTATTTGATTGTGTCGAAATGCTAAGGGAGTAGAAGATAGTAGAGAAGATATGATTATAGTTATTATTTGAATTGCTTGATTGACTTGATTTCAAATGACACAAATACATGGATTTTTATAGGTGACATCT